>OY856412.1:811089591-812289591 GCA_963693085.1 Alisma plantago-aquatica | reverse complement strand
ACCCATCGAAGAAGACACCTGAGCATGTAAGAACTGGTCAAACTCACTAATCAGCCTCAAATGAACATCACCTCTCACATTAGCAATAATAATTCTGCCCAACGCATGACTATTATGATTAGAAATCCAAGAACCAGACCCAAACATCCTATCCATAACTCTCCTCACCTTCTTCCTTCTCAGCTTCATCTCCAGAATGCAAGCAATCGACACCTGGTTCCTACCTACACACTCCTGGAGTGCAGACTGTCTCCCTACATAATTCAGTCCTCTCACATTCCAGGAGGCTATAGAGAGATTATCCATTAGAATGGGAGGTTGGCAACCTGCCAGCCACAGTAGATAGCTCCTGCTCCTCCTCATTAACAAAGAGATGTTGGAAAGAATTAGGGGAAACATTATTCGAACTTATTCTGTGAGCCACCTCCATCGGCTTCAACGGGCCCTTCGGTGGAGAATTCTTTTTCCTTCTGCCCTTCCTCACGTTACCAGCCACTGGAATAAAACCATCCTCACCTTCAATGCTGCTTTCTGGAGTCACTAAAGGAGCTGCTCTAATGTCCGCAACCGGAGATATCACAACAGTAGCATCCACTGCCACCTCTTCTGTAAGTAGGATACCACCCACCTCTTTGGTCGGAACATCAACAGCATCTTCAAATTTCTCTGAGTCTGACTGAGAGTCTTCATCAGGGCTCTTCTCTATCTCTTTGTCCTTCGATGCAGCTTTCTTTGGTACTCAAACCTTCTGCAGATTCCGTTTCTCAACTAGCCTCTCACAACCAGCATTCTCATGCCCAAATGTCCCACAGGCTTCACATCTATTAGGAACCCACTCATATTGAACAGTCACCTTATCTTTGACTCCATCGTCACTCACCAACAGGATAGATGTGAGGAAGCTCGATGACGCTGGTATCAGCACAAGCATCCGCACGAACTCCAACCTTCTAAACTCCAGTGTAGCCTTATCAACTTTTAGCGGAGTCCCAATATATGAACCAATCATACCAAAAATATCCTCATCCCACAGTTCTAGTGTCGGATCAAACAACTGTACCCACACAGGCACCTCCGTTAGCTTCAATTTGTCCAGAGATGTCCCTCGCATCCACTTCTTGATGATAAGCGGCTTCCCCGCTACAAACCAGGGCCCTCCGTCCGTAGTTGTAACCAGATCTTCTGCCTCTGAGAAATTGATCACAAAATAGCCATTCCCCCTTGAGATAACTTCAATTGTCCCCTTAATTTTCCAGAGACCCTGAAGATACGACTGCAGAGAAGGCCAGTGTGGCTTCAGATCCACAATATATCCCGCCGCTGAAAGCCTCCATCTATTAGCATTTCGCTCAGGGATATCCTTTGAGTAAATGATTGTACCATCTCGTAGCTCAAACTGCTTTGAAGATAGTGCTCCCAGATATGCTTCCTTCGACGGTATCCTGAACAGGTCCGACCACTGACGAGGCTCCTTCTCCACTCCGATATGATTCAGTCTTCTCATTGTCGGAGCTTGAGGACGATGAGGACCTGGAGGATTAGGTCTACCTTCACGCCTTCTGGATATGATCTCATGTGTCCTACCATCTCCTCCACCGACTGGCGCAGCAGCAGCATCGCTTGAACCACTGCTCGCCTTCGACGAATCGCCTCCGCCATCGCCGCGCTCCTGGAGCTCCGCCATTTGTGTAACATCCAAGTTTTCTGCCCTGTATATATATATATATATATATATATATATATATATATAGATATATATATATATATATATATATATGTATATATATATATAGACCCCATGTAGTTTGGGTGGATCCCTAGTTGACTTGACAGGGAGAAAATGGGAAGATCTAGTTATTCTATCCACAATCACCCAAATAGAGTCAAAATCATGCGATATTCTAGGTAATACTACCACAAAGCCAATATAATACATTCTCACTTCTAGATACGAATAGGAAGTACTTGTAGGGTACTTGCTAGCTACTGATTTCTAGTGTTTAGCCTGGACTTGTTGGCACACACCACACATGATGACATACTCAACCACAACTTTCTTGATATCTAGCCAGCACCAGTATAGATACGATCTATAGAATGGACTAAAGTAGACCTTCAAAGTCATTTATCTACCAATACCTTAGTTCGAGATGCTATAACAAAGGACCTAGTACGTCAATTTTACTGTAAGATAAATCTGATAACACTGATCCAATGTTGGTTTTTAGGAAAATTGAAATCGACAAAACAAACCAATATTAGAAACTATTAGGATTGTTATGGGATTATAATACTATTATAAGAACTCATCAGTTTGTCTTGAAGCAACAAATACTTTAGGATAAAAAACCAAAATAGCACACTTTGATAAAAATATGTACTGAAATAGCACCAAAGTCATCTCAAGAGAAAGCGCCAACACTTTTGGCATTTTACTGTTTACAGAACCAAAAGCGCCAAAAAAAATGACGTTTTCAAGAGAAAGTGCCAACAAAATGGTGTTTTACTATTTCCAGGACCAAAAGCGCCAAAAAAATGGCGTTTTCAGTTGAAAGCGCCAAAACAATGGCATTTTCAGTTGAAAAACGCCAAAAGTAGGTGTTTTTTTTAACGGTTTTACATGAAAAACGCCTAGTTTTTTACTTTTTCAACTGAAAACGCCATTTTTTTGGCGCTTTCAACTGAAAATGCCATTTTTTGGCACTTTTGGTCCTGGAAATAATAAAACGCCATTTTGTTGGCGCTTTCTCTTGAAAGTGGGCTATTTCGGGAATTAAGATGGGTTTGCTTCTATTTCAGTACATATTTTTATCAAAGTGTGCTATTTTGGTTTTTTATCCAATACTTTATAATAGTCATAGTACTCTTCTTCATCTTTAGGATTTGCAATGAACTGTGTTTTCCCATGAAGAACAACCATTTTTCATTTGAAGGATCATGAGTATAGAATATTTCCTTCTCCTATGATGACATTATGAATGGTTCACCCTTCTATCCAATATTTTCAAAATTCACCAATATGAAACCCGATTCATGCACTACAACTCCTTTGTTGTTATCAACCCAATTACACCTAATGATAGAAAGATAAAATCTATGTAGTCAAACTCCCATATGCCTTCAATGACAACATAAAAATCCTTTTTAGATTTGTGTGGACTCTTATCCTTTACACTAGAAAAATATTACGAAGATGATTGAAGGTGACCCTACTGTTTTAGATGAGACACTTATCATCTTGACATTTTGTGTAATATAAAACACCATTTATGTCAAGCCCTTTATAAAACATAACATTCCTTTTTGGTTCAAAGGCGAGCCATTTGGTTATTTCTGCAACATTGTTTGTTGTTTTTGATAGTTGATGGAAGACCTTATCTTCAAACCACCTAATAAATGTCCTATTATTCTCTTTAGAAAGGCGTACTAAAAATTCTTGAGAATATTTTTCCTTGATAAAATTGGTATGTTGAGTGATATAAATACCCACTTCGTTGATGTTGTGTAAAATGTTTATGTAATCTTATTTCCACAACTCACGACTAATTACATCCACTCATGCTCCTAAAGTTCCTTTGCTGGAATAAGCATTAGTATTCTTTAAATTGAAAGGATCTCCATTACAAATCAAAAAGTCAATGCAAAATTTTATTGAAATATGGTATCATAGAAGGAAACATAAACAAAATCTTTCTAGCCATTTTCCCCATAAACCAATGGATCACGTCATTAACAATGAATAGGAAGGGAGGTTGCAAGACATATACTTTATCCAGGAGAAAGTAAAATGACTATCCTTGTAATGAGGTTCTTCTTTCTCAAGAAACACCTGGATGGTTGTTGACAACAACCTCCTGGTATAGTACCACCGATGGAGGTTATCACATCCTTGTATCATGGTGGAATCAACTTCCACGTCTCTACATAGTCCACGGGGATGATGAATGTATATTCATCTATCTTTTAGCGTATTTTCATAGTCTTTTTTATTACAACTTATCTCTTTTTATTATGTTCCTAGGTCATATTGCAATTTATCCACTTTTCAATTAATTATGCAAATATTTATCTTTTCCTTCACACTTTTGTAGGTCTTATCTTCAAATCAAAAGTATGGACTCCTAAGAATGTGAGACGACCATTTCTCTATGCCAAACAATTAGTTCATTCTGAAGAAGATCCAAATCTTGGAGCCATATGACCATTTAGTCCTCATTTCAACTTGCTATCCTGAAACTTCAGACGAGCATCTCATCTTAGTAAGCCAATTAGATCTTGACACTGAAATGATTATCTAGGTCAAGTGTCTGTGCCACACTCAAACTCTAGGGTTTCAAAGTTGATGAACACTCATAACAGTGCCAACCAGGTGTTTCACACCTAGATGAATGGCTTGACATTTTTATTCATGGTCAACAAACATTCAAAATGAAACTGCCACCCTTGGTTTAGGGTTCTATCCATTTTCCTTTCAACCATTCCACATCATTATCCAATACACCGTCTCGACCTAGCAAGATATCTAGTTTGTCATGCACAGAAAATAAAACCAACATCTTCCATTCCCTCTTTTCTTCTCCCCCCTGTCATGGTTTCCACCCCTCCTTCCCCTATAAAAGGAGGGGGGACTCCACTAACACATGGATCCAACTTTTTGTTCTTGCAATCTTTCTTAGAGATTTGTTCTTTCAATTTATGCATTGTAGTCTTACAATTCCTTTAATGAAGTAGCAATCCTTTTGGAGATTTGTTCTTATTCTTTTCTTCTGTTCTTCTTGGGAATCAAGGAATTAAGAGTTACAACCATTTAATTATCTCTAGCATACAATCCTTCAGGAATCTATGTTCTAGTCTATGGCCTCCTCACTTCCATTTATTGCCTCCATTTCTTCATTATGACTAGTGAGTAGTTTTCTTATCGAGGATATGGGAGTATCCCCTTAACTATGTCTTTTCTAATTTGAAGTTTTATACGATTCCATTACATAATGGTTTTTGATTTGGAAATTTTCGATTTTAATGAGGTGATCTCTCATTTTTATCGCATGTTAATCTTGGCGAATGTGACCATGGAAACCAAGGTTTAGAACAACCAAGGTAGTCACATGGGGATTTGGATGAGACCTCAGAAAAGTCCCCATTAGGATGATATAACTAGGATCCAACATCGGGACCAATGGGTTCACTGGGAGTTCATATTTTGTGATTCATTTTTGGATGTTTTCCATTCCTTCTTTATCTTTCTCATTGTATGAATTTTTTGGTCTAGTTCACGTCGGCTAAGGTGGTGAAACCCCTAAGACTTGATACCTTTTCCAATATGATGCAATCCATTTTCCTTCAACCACTTGTTTCCAATCACCATATTTCTTTCCTTTCAATTTAATTCTTGATCTTAGATAATTCTCCTTTATTTGTGCTAACAATCTTCTTTCTTTTCTTTCTTTACCATAAACCTTTCGTTTCACTGTTATTAGCGTATTCTTTTATTCCATTTCAATTTATATTTTCATTTTAGTGTAGTCACCCCCAATCTTGGAATTTACCTTCTTGTTCAACTATTCAAAATAACCTCTAAAAAAAGAAATAAAGGTCAAAAATCAATCAGGTTAAAAGAAACAATCTTAAAAAGTTGTCTTGTGGCATTAACCCTTCTATACTAGCCTTAATCGGTAAGTTAAAAAGGTTTAACTCTAGGATAATTTATCTTATCCGTTATTGGGGACAACATATCATTTTCTCAAACCCCAAAATATTTTTAAACAAAACTTTTTTCATTTCTTTCTTCCTTCTGAGTACCATTTAGGAAGTTCTAACTCCGCTTTATACTAAATTTCCATACCAACAGTACGCTTTTTCTATAATCAATATATTTGTTCAATTATTAATTGTGCATGTGATGCCTGTCGAACACTGATTTGGTGCTACACGTTTTTGATCCTAAACAAGAAAGAACTTTCCATCATTTGAACCAACAAAAACATGTTAGGATGGATGAGGAGGAAGCTACCCATATGATTGAGCAATCTCTTGCTACCCAAAGGGTGCACATGATAGTCGAACAAGATACCCACAAAGCTGCTCCGTGTGCAACCTATATTGCCAAACAAGAGGCTTTGCAAGCTACTCAGAGGGAAGATGAACGGATAAAGCACTTAAATTTATTGAAAGCACAAAACAAGATATGCACAACACTCTATCATGTCACTAAAATAACAACCCCCCACTTTGAGATCCGCACCTAAGGGATTACCATGCTTTAAACTAATCTATATTCTAAGAATAAAGGTGAGAGTTGTCAAGACCACCTCCAATGTTTTACTAACCTTTGTTCCATGCACAAGATCCCATGCATTTCTGAAGATGCCATTAGAGTTAGGTTGTTCAAATATTCCCACTCAAGGCAAGCCAACAATTGGTATAATGCCATGCAGGGTGAAGAACGGATCACCACTTGGGAGACACTTCAGACCACGTTTTTAGACAAATATTTTCCTCCTTCCCTAACCTATAAAATTAGGAGACATATCCTTCTCTTTTCTATGGGCCCAGGTGACACTCTAGGAGAAGCTTGAGAAAGATTTGTGGAACTTCTTTGACATTTCCCTCACCACAACATTTACCTAATCTCAACTCAATGAGAAATTTTACCGTGATGTTGATGATGACACTAAAAAATTCATTAATTCCTCATCTAAAGGGGATTTCAGGTTCTAGAACATAAGTAGTGCTTGAGAAGTTATAAAACGTGCCTCAGAAACCCAATCAAGGTGAGGAGTGGGGTCCTTAAGGTAGCTAAGGCTGAGGTAAATCCTGATATCCAAAACATTATTCAAGCCCTTAAACTTATCTCTCTAAAACAAGATCACCTAGTGCTCTCCTTTAAGGTATATGAGAGGCAACCTCAATAAGTTAGGACAGCATAATCTCTTAGCAGGAATTTCTAAGAGTATGATCATGCTACCTTCAATGTCAATATCTCTATAACACTCCTATGGATCCAAAAGTTGGTCAGTAAGTGGAGGAGCTAAACTCCATCCATAGTATCCTAGGTTAGGCTTATTACATTCCTAATCAAGGTAGAAACCATCTTGGGTTTCAATATGTAAATCCTCTAGGAGATGAAAATTCTTCTCAAGTCCCATCCAAACAAAGACCATCATTCCCTCAAACCAACAACCATCCACCACCAGGCTTCCCAAACAACAATCAGAGGAACTTTGGGAATCAAGGAAATTACAGGGGAAATTTCCAAAGTCGTGGTCCATTCCAAGGACAACAATTTCAAAACCTTAATTAGGCACCACCTCAAGCATAATAGAATGCCCCCACACCCACAACTAATGATATAGTGTCTTCCTTGGAACAAATCATCCTTGAACAATAAGCCCATTAGAAACCAGCTGATGCTCAATTTTCTCACCTCATTGCTCCGCAGAAGCCTCTTATTGACACCTTTGTTGGGTAGAATGAAAACAACTCAAAACACCTTGAACAACTTGAGGTTGTCTCTACTCATTTCTAAAAGACTCATACCCCTACCCCCACCCCCCAGAGAAACCTATAGTTGTACCTTTGGATTTTAAGGATGAAGACTCTATGACCATTGAAACTTCACCTCACCAGAGCCTACCATTCCCACCCCTGTCGTTCCACTAGTGGAGATATATGAGCCAGAAATTCCTCTTTACAAACCACACCCCCTGTACCAAGCCTGCGTAAAGCAAACTAGGATTGATACCCCCTTTATGAAATTTAGGGATGCCATGACAAAGTTTCATGTGGATATTCCTTTCCAAAATGCTTTAGCTGATATTATTGCCTGGTCTAAGTACATGAAAACTTTATTAACTAGGAAGTATTCAACCGAAGAGCATGAGATAGTAATGCCTACTAGAACTACTTCAGATATCATTCAAAGCAATATGCCTAAAAAGAAGAAATATTCTAGTTCCTTTGGAATTGGGTGTTACTGAGGTGATAATGCAGCAGGAAAGGTCTTGGATATTGGGATCTAGTATTTCTATCATGCCCTATATTCTTTGCAGGAGGTTAGGATTTGTTGACATGCTTCCCACTTCCATGACCATTCAGTTGGCAGGTTCATACATGATGAATCCTATGGGTATCATTGAAGACATACATGTATAGGTTGTGAAAGATGCTTATGTCCCATGTGACTTTATCATCATGGACATAAAGGAATATTTATGCTACCCAATCATCGTCGGCCATCCATTTTTGGCCACTACCTAAGCTTGGATTGATGTCGAGGCCGAAACCATCTTTTTGCGCCTAGAAAAACAAACCCTCCAGTTTATGGTGGTCAAAAGTATGTGAGGACCATGCCTTCAAGAAGAGGTTTATCTCCCTTTTTTTGAACAATTTAGGGTAATTATATTCCAAACCCAATAAAATGGGACAAAGTTACAAATTGCAACCAACATACAATCTATAAAGCATTACATGGTACAAACATTTGTGCTAAAGGAGAAGGTGACTATTTAAGTAGATAGTTGAGATTCCAATTCCTAATTATATTGGAATGAATACTAACTAATTTACTCTTGCATAGATTGTAAAGCAATTTAATGCTACTTTTAATGTTGCCAAAGAGATCAATATAATCCACTTTGATGCTTCCACGCCTTCTTTTTTTTAGCTCATACCATAAGGTATAGACACATGGCCTAATTACCCATAATCCATAGTAGTTTGAGTTCTTATTATCCAACCTATATATCTCAAACATTGCATCAGAGAATAAAAGTGCCTACTATTGAGTCTGAGTTGGGAACGACCCCCTAAGGTACTTCCAATATGAGCTACTACTAAAAAGATGCTCCACATACTTATTTTCAGTTTTGTAGAGACAACAACTAGCTTCCACATTAGGTGACCATCGAGTGATTTTGTCCATAGTTGGTAGAAAGTCCTTGATAACTTTATAGGAAACAATACTCCATTTCGGATGATGTGTTGGGATCCATTGATTATTATAAGCTCCATCTTCAACTTGTTTTTGCCTACATATTCCCACATGCCCGAATTATCTAGGTTTTAGAAACTAGGCTATATAACATTCATTTTGCTCCATGAAGTTGAGAAACCCCCGTGTTCCTAGGGGTAATACTGAGGTTGGAACCATACCTTTTCATCATCTAGGATCTCCATATAGAATCATCATATACCAGCCTTTTGATTCTTTTCATTATTTGAAAGTCATCTAGGTTAGCTAAGTCTTTCAGATCAAGCCCGCCTTTGATTCTAGGATATGACATGCGTGACCAACTAGATGGATGCAGATGATTGTACCAAAGGAAGTCACTTAACATGATTTCCATGTGATGAAGTATAGAATGTGGAATGTTACCTTGCCTTAGCTAATAATTTATTAGGCCCATTGCACAATGCTTGGTGAGTATAAGTTTGTCGACCATTGAAATTTTAGACCCAGGAAATTTTGTTGTCATATCTTTTAATTTGTCAAGACACTCATGGAAATTCCTGTGTCTCAAGTTAACACCAGCCATAGGGAAGCCCATGTATTTTGTTGGCCAAGTACCTCATTGTATACCCATGGTATCAACTAGCTCATTTTGTGCTTGCACAATTTTACGAGGAAGATGTGTGTTTTACTGGGATTATATTTCATGCCTGAAACCTTGGAAAAGATTAGTAGAAGTTTCTTTTAGTTTGTTTAGTTGTTCTTCCTACCTTCAACAAAAATGTGAACGTAATCAATAAATAAGCGATGTGTCATAACTTTGGTCCTTCTCACTGTATAGGATGTGACTTGTCTAGAAGAATGAGACATTTCAATCATCGTATTAAGGCTATCCATAGATATAGCAAAGAGAAGTGGAGACAAAGGATCTCCCTGGAGAAGTCCATTGGTATTTCGGAAGAACCATACTACACTACCATTGAGAAGAAGCAAGAAAAATGGAGTTTCAATGCCATGTCATACAAGTCAAATCCATGTTTCATAGAATCCCATCTCTCAGAAATTTCCATAGATAGTGCCATCCAACTGAATCAAAGGCTTTGGTTATGTCAAGCTTCACACAAGAAGAAGGAAAGCTTCTTTGAAGGTTGAAATTTAGAGTGAATTTGGTAGCTAGAAGTGAGCAACCTTCAATGATCCTTCCTTGAACAAAAGCCCCTTAGTTGATTGAAATGAGCTTGGACATGAACATAGCTAATCTTCTGGTGATAATTTTAGTGATGATTTTATATAACATTGAGAAAAAAGGAGATTGGATGAAAGTCAGTAGGAGTTGAGACAATATCTTTTTTTTGGAATAAGAGTGAGAAAGACATGGTTAAATTTGCCTAACCATGTTGCCACATGTAAAAAACTAAGAAATAGTTTTACGAAGGTCATTTTTTGTGAGTTTCTAGTTCCTTCAATAGAAGAAGACATTGAATCCATCAGGTCTCAGGCTTTTATTTGGGACAATACTCAATACAAAATCTTTAATTTCTTGAAGTTCAGGCATTTTATAGAGATAAACATTGTCTTAATCAGAAACTTGTTGAAGACATTCAAAATCAAAGTCATCCGCAACACCAACTTCTTGATTCTTATTGTATTGACCTTCAAAGAAGCTGATAGATTCATGGGTGATGCTTTCTTCATTTTCTAAGATATTTCCATTCACATCAAAAAGTTCACTGATAGAGTTGATAGCATCACGTTCTGGACAGTAGAGTGGTAAAGTTTTGAATTACGGCCATCATTGGAAATCCAATTAAGTCTGCTACATTACCAGTAGTATTGTTCTTCTACCTTGGACAAAGTAGAAAGATGGTCATATGTAATATTTTCTACTTCAATAAGCTCATCATACAATGTATTTCTTTTAAGTACAGTTGTAATGTCAACCATCTTCAACCTTTCCTTGGAAATTAAGTTCCTCAGTATGAAGTATTTCCTAGCCCATTGCTTGAGATCTGTTTTTACTATTTTATGTTTTTATGCAAAAAAAAAGAGAGCATTACCTAGATGATGAGACGCCCATGCATTGCCAATAATGTCATTGCATCTTGGGCAGTCCATCCAGAAGTTGAGAAAACAAAAGGGTCTTCTTTTATTTGCTAATTATTTTAGGTTAATATTGATAGCTTAGTGGTCAGAGAATTCACAAGTAAGAAATTTCATTTGGGAACCTAAAAATTTATCAAGCCATGCATCATTTTCTAGGGCTCGATCATGATTACATGCTATTCTTTTAGCAACTCTGTGATAAACTGAAATTTTATCTTAATTTTGAGGACAACATTTCTTTTAAGGTGAGTAGGATGTGATGGAGTGAACTTTTGATATTCCTTGTTATACATATTATAGTGACAAAATGATAGTCTTAAAGTGAGTTTCGATCATATGAAGGTACTTCATCTAGTTTGGCGAAGATTGAAAGTCATTGATGTTAATAATATGATTGATACCCTTAAGTATGTGCCATTTTGAATTAAGTTGTTGGTTGATCAAGTAAAAGATTTTTTGCACCAAAATAGAATGGAATGCATCTATGATGAGGATAAAACTATGTCTCAAATTTCATAAAGTTCTAAATTTCCTAGAAGGAGTTATTGTGATTTGAAATTAATGAAATAATGTATGTGTTGGTGACATTAGAACTAAGTATGTTAATGATTTTAAACCAAGCTCTTGATATGTGCAGTGTTACACTACCCCTTGTTAATGTATATGGGTTGGCACCTCTTTGAGAAGGAGTGACCACATAATAATTAAATGGATATGGATGCTGACCCTTGGATACCATCTAATGGTGATGGAGGGCTTATCCTTCCTTGTAGTTACAGGACCGGGGACCAAGATCCCAATTTCTCGACGTGCTACTTAGAGTCCGTAGGTGGATATGAAGTCTTGAACCAACAGTTATCTTGTACTTGCTCAGTTTTTCACAAAGACCCGTCAGTAGGGAGATGAAGCCACAAGAGGAGAGGAAACCATCTTTGTCTCCTCCTCATCTCTCCACTCTGTTCTACAGGTACATTGCTTCCGATATAGATCACAGCTAATTCCACTAAAATTTCAGTGTCATGGTCAGATCTACAGATATTGGATGAAGCTTTTAGAACTGTCTGGTGTGTTTAGCAATGAACATGAGTGTTACTCCCTTATTGCTCAGCCGCAACAACACCTTGCGGCAATGACCTCCATGGGCACCGTGAGGAGGAGGCCAAATGTGTTTAGAGCTGTCATGGACGACTGAACAACATCTAGGAAGCCAACAGAGGCACACAAAGAATCTAAGTAGTAGAAGAAGAACGCCTAGCGCTCATCGGAGGAGACACCCTGTGGCGGTGCTCGAGAGCAGGTGGGAAACAGTGCTCAGGCACACCTAGAACAGAGAGGGCTCACAGAGGATCTAGAGATATGAGGAAGAACACCCATGAATGCAGGAAATGACGGCAGTTCGTAGAAGTGAGAAAGAAAGATTGGGAGGCACTGAGCTCCTTGTGGTGGTCGAAGTGGGCGAGGAGAAGGTGACGCAACCAGGGCGAGACCTTCTTCGTTGATCTAGGATGCATCGACAGTCGTTTCCAGGCGATCCCAAACACGAGTGAGAGCAAAGGAGGCGATCAGAGGTGTGGTGCTTCCCGATGGCGGTTGGAGTAGATGATTTGAGGTCTGGTGGTGTCTGATTGCTCACTGGAGTCGTAGCCACGACTGCAGTTCTGGGGCAGAGGAGAATGACTCCTGTGGATGCTCAGTGGGGAGGAAAGAAGTAGACGGTCTACTGATCAGTGGGTCTCACCAAAGTGGGCAGCCTAACCTGGTTCAAGGACAAACCACCAGCAAACTAGCCGCCTAAGTAGTGATTCACCCAACTCAGGAAAAGGGCAGTGCCCTATATGGACACGTGGTAGAAGATCATAGACCAAACAAGGTAAAATCTTCAAAAAGTGTTAGATCTTGCATAAATCATAGAAATTAGCTCGATGATCTGAAAAATACAAATAAGGTATCAAAATGTTCAAAAAAATAATTAGAAAAACATGGAGCCATGATATCAGTCTTTTTATGCACTGACCTTAGTGATATCATATAAGTTGTGAAATGCTTGTTTGATGTATAATAAATATCAAACGATGGCCTAAAATTATGTTAATGCTTTGATAACTCTAAAATATGTTTTATAATCCATATGATGTCAGATATGATCATGTTATGACACATAATCATGTAATTTGCTTAGAATGTCTATCTATAAGTAAAATGTAGAAAATACATTAATGATCAGTAAATGATGGAATATGCAGTATAATATCATATCAGTATATGGAACCTCAAATTTAATTATGAGATCAATATGATACACATAATCCATGTTATGTGATGTTTGCTCTTAATGTGATATAAACCCTAATATGCTTAATGAATATGATCCAGGGTTAATATGTGCACATAAGCATATGTAATCAAATAACAGATTATTGATACTAATTTGGAATACAACATCAATAACATCAATCATAGAAAACAAGAAGAGTAAGACAAGAAATAATGATAAGAATATCATAAGAGTAAGAGAAACCCTAATGAACACGACAAGGGTTAATATGATGAGAACCTAATGGTGATATGTGATCTTGTCTTAATCAGGGGTTGACCAAGATATATATGACACCAGGACTATGTGATTAGGATATCTCTTTGGAAGGTATGCCGTTACCTCTTACTTGGCTTATTATACAATATGATTTCTTTATATGTGTAGTAAAATACTTGGCATATGGTATTGGATGAAATGATTGTTCTTGCATGATATCTTGCTTGATTTTCCATACTTATGGCTATGAACACACAAAACATAAGATATTTGATCCATTATATGATAGCACTAAATCTCTTTGGTAGAATAGTGCATTGATAAAAGTACTAAATCTCTTTGGCAGAATAGTGCATTTATGAAAGTACTAAATCTCTTTGGCAGAATAATACATGTGAGCACTAAATTTCTTTGGTAGAATTGTGCATGTGGTTGATCAAATTTACATATAATGGAAATGGGCTTAAAATATGCGTTCTCTGTTGTGAATGAATATCTTTGTGCAAGTATACACTTTTTCTTATTTTTGATTACTACTGCCAAGTACTAGTTTTATCTTATTGCCAAGATATGATGAGAGTTTTATAAAAAAACATGTGGCGTACTCAGTACAATATTCTTGAATATTGTACTAACCTGTACCACATGTAATCTTTTGTTTAGGTTGTGGGAATATGCTTTTGAAGACCAGGATAGTTGAGAGTTGTGTGGGAAGTTGATGTATAGGTGGACCTGTTGTCTTAAGATCATGTAGTTTAGTGGTGATATATGTATATGTAGAAGTTTACCTTTCAATATGTAATATCAAATGCTATAACAATTAATGTTTTAATTATGAACATGTGGTGTATGGTTTTATTATTGTTCATGTGCATGTGCTACTGTTGTTGTCCTTTTCACTCCCTATATTTTCTTCTTCTTAGCCTAATGTGGGGTGTTTAAATTGGGATTCTCACTGAGGCGAGGGCTTCAATTTGGACGTCATACATCAGATTAAGTTTTTGAAAATCTGGGGATGTCACAAACTCCTTGTTTGTTATGCCATGTATAGATTTCATTCCCATAGAAGGTAGTTCACTCATGCCAGAAATATCAATCACAGTGTTGAAGGGCCTCAATATGTTTGTAGGTACTTAACAACCTCCGACCTTTCCCTCTCACTTCCTGACATTGTTGAAATCTCCGATCACTGGGCAAGGATCTAAAACCTCTCCACTAATCCTTTCAAGGGATGTCCACAAAGGGGTACGTTATTGAGCTAGATTTCAAGCATAAACAACAGTAACAATAATTATAAGACCACCTTTGTTGGTGCATTGCATGGTGACTTGCTAGTAATCTATATTAAGACAAAGAATATCCCAAGATTTTGGATTCCAACTGATGAAAATTTGACCAATAGGATCTTGGTCATGACTGGATATACATTTCCATCCGTTAGGGAATAGCTTTTCAAATATATGTTTCATGTAGCTTTTGATCTTTGCTTAGCTAAGGTAGCTTGGGATTCCATAATAGATCTACAGACCTCTCTTTTGTTCTGTGGCTTCCCAGAACCAAAAATTTTGGTCATGAGAATGATCATTAATAACCCCTACTGGATGAATAGGTATTACGTGACTCGTTGAATCTAGTAGCCTTGTTCTTCCTTGATCTAGGAGTTTTGCTCAACTCCCCCTCTTCCTTGTCTGCTTCTTTTCCTGTATCCATCTATTCATCAACATCAGTAGCTTGATCGGTCACTGGTGAGATAATGCTTTGACTAGACTCATTAGTTTCACTCGTGTGAGGTGTTTTTCTACATACCTCCATTTCCTTCTCCTTATCAGAAGTATGTTCAATTTCTTCAATACGACCGTCAGAAGCTATTGTTTCCATGTTGTCAACATCACTGTGTAGACCCTCATATCTATTACTAACAAGGCGGGATACATTTTCATCACTCATCTGACCGCTAACAACCTTTTCCTTCTTATTAGTCACCACCTTTCATACCTACGAGGGGCATGAGTCTGAGAAGGGATCTAAGCAGGAGCATCATCAGTCTTCATCTTCATAGGGAAGTCTTGATCATCATGTCTAAAAACTTTTCAGTCAAGGCATCATTTAGGAACATGCGCCTAGTTAATAGCAATTGTAGATGGATCTCACGTGGGCATATTGACCCATATCTCAAAAGGGGGGTCTTCATCAGCTTCAAGCTTGACAAGAGCTCTAGCGTCACCTAGAGACTCTTGTCCAATTGACTTGTAGTTGATATGCAGAAGCTTTTCGACACCCCTAGCCACAATACCAACTGCTCTGGGCGACCAGTTCCTTCCCATGCTGGAAATGGTGATCCAGATAGGGATCAAACTAAAGATGTCCTTTTTCAAATCATCTCTGGCTTTGTAATCTTTGACCATAACCAATATGTTATCAAACCACCCAGGGCCGCCATTCATGATGTTTGTTTTATTTGTAATGGAGTTTAATCATAGCAAAAAGAATTGATCATGTTTGGAAAAGAGATCAAAACCTCCTTTAGGTTTCCAAACTCTCATTATCTATGCCAAGAGATGATGGTAGTAAGGGAGTTTGGCCATGACATATAGGATCGATGTATGTTCCCATGATTTCTCCATGGCATCATAGGTGTTTTTGTAAATGGTTACAAATATATTTCCATCCTTCTTCTTCAATGAGTCAAAGTCATGCTCTTTGAACAGATCAGATCCACCAAGAACTTGGTTCCAATCCTTAAAAGGAACCACAGGGGTTTGATCCCCCGGGATGGCCATCAGGATGAACATGAGGGGGAGGGGATCCCCCTATATGAAGCTTGGATTCATCTTCACGATCACCAACTGGATCATCCTTCATAATCCAAGGCAACTAGGGTTGGGTGGTGGGATTATTGGATGATCGGGTGTGAAGCCTTAGAGGTTTAAATCCTTGATTGTGTTGAAAAGCTCCACCAGTTAACACAAGAATGGGGTCTCGTTGAGGATCCCCCTCAAAACTCCCTCATGAATCTTATTGAATGTGTCTTTGAAGATGAAAAATTGAAGCAATATTGAGTTCATCTAAACACCTTTGAGGAGATCCATGATGGACAATTTGATAACCTCAAAATGATCTCTATTGTGGATGAGAAACCTACATCCCCAAGGCAACTAGGATGAAGCCCCTCCCAAAAGGAATTAAATATGTTTTCCTTGATGAGCAACAAATTTAACATGTAATCATTAACTCAAATTTTACCCATGAATAGGAATCCAAGCTCATGACTAAGCTTAGGAAGAGGAAAGCTGCCATAGGATATAAAATGGCTAATTTGACAGGAATTAATGAAGTTATTTGCAAGCATAAGATTCCTATGATAGAGACATAAAAACAATCTCGAGACCCTCAAAGGAAATTAAATCCATATATGAAAGAGGTTGTGCGTGTAGAGGAATCATTTACCCCATCTCTGATTCACCTTGGGTTTGCCCAGTCGCAGTGGTCCCCAAGAAAGGGGAGCCACTATTGTGAAAAATGACAATGATGAACCCATCCCCACTTGAACTGTTAAAGGATGGAGGACGTGTATTGATTATAGAAAATAAAATAAGGCCACTAGGAAAGATCACTTCCCTCTTCCCTTCCAAGGTCAAGTACTAGAGTGCTATTCACATTAAAAATATTTTTGTTATCTTGATGGCTACTCATGTTTTTATCAGATTTCCATTCATCCCAACGACCAGGAGAAAACAACCTTCGTCTTCCCATTTCACACATACGTATTTAGGAGAATGCCTTTCAGGCTATGTAATGCCCTAATCACTTTTCAGTAGTGCTTGTCCACTATATTTTCTAGGTTGGATGAGACTATTATGGAGGTATTCATGGACAACTTATCTGTTTATGGAGAATTCTTAGACTCTTCTCAGACATTTGGTACTTGTTCTAGAAAAGTGTGAGCAAGCACACTTGGTTCTAAATTGGGAAAAATGTCACTTTATGGAGATAGAGGGGATTGTCTTAGGACATCAAGTTAGCAACCATGACATTGAGGTTCATAGAGCCAAGATCACTCTCATATCTAATATTCCACCCCCTTCTTCTATCAAGAACAATCATGCCTTCCTTGGGCAAGTGATATTTTATTGGCAATTCATTCATGATTTTTCAAAAATTACCAAACCCTTGACAAACCTTCTAAAAAGACACCCCATTTAATTTTGACAAATCTTGCATGGCTAGTTTTTTGTATTTAATAGATGCTACCCCCATAATGTGAGCCCCTGATTGGCCCTTACCTTTCAAATTTATGTGTGATGCGACTGATTTTGTTGTTGGTGCTAAGTTGGACAATATGTTGATAAAAAGCACCATGTAATTTACTATTCATCCACAAAACTAGACGATGCCCAGTGAACTACACCACCCCTGAACAGGAAATGTTAGCCATGGTCTACACCTTTAACAAGATCCACTCTTACTTAGTAGGGTCTATAGTGACTATCTATATGGACCATGTGGCCATTAGATATTCGATGTCCAAAAAGGATGCCAAACCCCGTCTTCTATGTTTGATCCTTTTACTTCAAGAGTTTGACATAGAAATCATTGCTAAGAAAGGTTGCAAGAATGTAGTTGTTGTCCATCTTACCCTCATTGACTTCTTGGATGATTCTGGTATCCCCATCAATGATTATCTTCCTAATGATAGTTACTAAAAATGGAATCCCAATATCCTTGGTTCGCAAATTATGTCAATTTTCTAGCAGCATGTGTATTACATCCTGAATATAAGGTACATTCTAAGAATAGATTTTTGCATGTGTAGTGCACCCTGAATATAAGGTACATTCTTTTGGCCCACCTTATTCAAGGATTCATATGAATTCATTCTTGCTTGCGATCAATGCCAAAGAACCAAAAATAGTTCTAAGAGAGATCAAATGCCCATGACTTCTTGGTTGGAGATTGAAAATTTTGACATTTAGCAAGTAGAATATATGGGCCCATTCCCTTCTTCTTGTGGGTATAGGTATATCCTTTTGGCTTACGACTATGTTTCTAATGGGTCGAAGCCATCTCCACCAAAACGTGCAACTCCAAAATGGTAAAGAAGCTTTCCATAGATATCATTTTTCCTAGATTCGGGGTACCTCATACAGTAGTTTCTGATGGAGGTTGCCATTTTTTAGAGAAAATTTTTGAATCTTTGTTGAAATGATATGGAGTTTATCACAAGGTTGCCTCTCCTTACCACCCTTAGACTAGTGGTAAGGTTGACGTTTCAAAATGAAAAATCAAGTCCATCTCAGAGAAAACCATCAATCACACTAGGACAAATCGGGCTTTGAAACTTAATGATGCCTTGTGGGCATGTAGAACTGCCTACAAAACTCCAATAGGCACCACTCCTTTCAAGTTAATTTATGGAAAATCTTGGCATATACCCATAGAATTGGAACATGAGGCTAATTTGGCTATCAAATCTCTAAATTTGACTTATCTACAGCAGGTGAAAATTAGTTTCATCAAATGTAGGGTTAGATGAGCTCATAGTGATGGTCGATGAAAATGTTGGAATATACAATGACAAAACCAAATTATGGCAATATGGTCACATTAGGCGGAAGGATATTCAATAGGGTGACCAAGTCCTCGTCTATAACTCTAGGTTAAGGAATTTTACTGGAAAACTCAAATCTAGATGGTAAGGACCATATCTCATTAAACATTCCTATCCACATGACACCTTTCTACTTTTGGACAAAGTGCTCGGCAAATTCAAGGTCAATGGGCATAGACTAAAATGGTACATTACATTTGAGGATTTTTTTAACTTATGAAGCACATCAACTCTCATTACTCGAATACCTTCACTTGAAAGACCCCCCACCCCTACCCACACCTGATCCTAAAATGGCTCTGAGATACAGCTTTGTCGGGCCTTCGACATAAAACTTGGCCTTTGTTGTGAGGCAACCAAAATTTTACTTATTTTGCATTCCTTTTAATTTGTTTTAGCTAACTTTTGTTGTTTCTAATTACAACTTTTCTATATTTTTTTTTACAATTGGCCACCCAACCTGATGAATCATTTGGATGGAAGCAAGGAACCCCACACTATGAAACAATTGGTTGGGGAGGGCAAAAAGACTGTTACACACTTTAAAGAAACCATTCCTCTTTTGTTACACTTTCAAATATTGAAAATTGAAATGTACCCCAAACAAATGCCAAACGGTCATTTCCGTCAAGCGGAACAGTCGTCTTATACACCAAGAGGCACATTCAAGGCGTAATTCAAATGAATGGTTGCATCGGAGAATGAACCCACATTTCCTCATGCAAAATGTGAACCAATCAGTTGCCTCTCGCCAGATGGTCGACTCTCTCCCTCGAAGTCACCTTTATAATGAGCTGCTCCGAATGAAATTTTCACTTAGAAATATTCACCCCCCAGGCCCTAAGTTCACCCTTTTTGCCTCCTTCAACACCAACTCTACCGTTAGTGACCTTGCCTCGATCCTAGCCAGCTGCCTCACCATATCAGACCATTGCCTCACCATCTCTGACGATCATTCTGCCTCTAAAACAATAGTCGTAGATTGTCTCCTACTTCTCCATCTCCCTACAACACGTCACGAGGGTCTCTTAGTTGGCCTCCTCACCAATTCGAACAACCTTCTAGCCACAAAGACACACATTCGAGAAGACGAACTCCTCTCATTCCTCCAACCCCTTCTTTATCTCTCCATGCTTCATATGCTCATTTGGGTATTCCAGACGACCATTCATCCACCAGTTCTTCAGCAGACACCTCTCTTCCTTTGGTCGTCTATCTCCATCTTCCTTTCGGACGTCTAGTTTCTTCATCCCTCATCGATGCCTACCAATGCAGCTTGGGTTTCTCCGCAAATCTAGGAAACCCGACCATTTGGAGTACGCCAATTGGGTGTCTCAGTGACTTAAGTCGGTCGTTTCACCCTCCAACTTCCTATCTTGCAATTTCAACTGCAGCCATCCACTATGTCTGAAGGTGAATCTTGTCGT
Source organism: Alisma plantago-aquatica (assembly GCA_963693085.1). NCBI lineage: Eukaryota > Viridiplantae > Streptophyta > Magnoliopsida > Alismatales > Alismataceae > Alisma > Alisma plantago-aquatica. The sequence continues at coordinate 812,268,973 of OY856412.1, read as the reverse complement.
GGTCTCCTTGACCACTTCCATAATGGCAAGTGGCCCAAAAAAAGACTGTCAACCATGAGTCATCTAACGACTCCACCTCAGGTCAGGGCATTCATATTTAGGAGCCTACCAGAGAATCTTCCCCTAAGATAAAGGAGGAGTTGCATCATGACATTGATGAGGTCAAAAGTTCATCCAGAAGACCGCGGAAGGATAATCTTCATCTCGACATGATCCACAATGCACCTTGCCTCATTCACCCCGCATACCCCCAATTCTAGGAAGCTATGATCAGTTTGTTATTGCTAAGCATTTTGAACGATTCAAGGACACAACCACACTTGGTGTCTCACTCCCTCGTTGGGCGTGCAGTTTACCCTTGACACACTTGAAATTAGGAAAGCTGTCGAAAACATCTTGCACAAGTATCATATTCTTATTTTTCCCTACTATGTCATTTTAGTGTATAGTGATCTCACCCTAGAGTTTATCACCACTTACCTCTAGTTCCATAATTTGTGCAGAAATTCCAGCTGCAAGGCCCACATTTTTTGTGAAGATTTTGAGATCTGCACCAGGAAACTTACGTCCATGTTACTTGATGGAGGAGATGACTACTGGCTCTCTCATTGCATGGGGATTCGTCACATCATCTATCCTAACAATTACAACATGGAGAAGTTCTGGGCTGATATTACCACTATTCTGCCCAAGCTACCCCAGTCCCAAGGCATCCAACATCCACAACCCATTGGTTCACTACCTTCACCACATTTTGTCATGCACCTTCTTCGGCATGGAAGGTACTTAGGGAGTCATTACTCTTTTTGAGCTCTACACTCTATGGTGTCTTCTAAACAATGAACCTTGTAGTTGGGAAAGCAATATGATCAATCACCTCAACTATCAGGCCACCCACAATACTTCTTCTGTTTACATCAGCCATATAGTCACCTAAATAGTGTATTTTTGGGCTACACTCACATATCTTTCCTACAGCTGGAGCTTAAGAATCACCTTATTGACCTTTTGATACTTGAACAGATGTAAGTTCATCCACCCTGGTGCCACTGGTGTCCATTAACTTCTATTTAAAGACACTCGGGTCATCCTCGAGCTCCCCTAACATTGTAGGTTTGTAGACACCAACCTAGTCTATGATTTGGCTGATCTATCATTGCATATTGTGTGATTCCTTACAGAGTATCCAAACCCAGAAGACATCCCTGATCCTACTGCCCATAGGAGGAATGTATCTTTGAAGGCCTATGACGATGTTTCTAACCCTCATCCTCACCCTTCTCAACGTCGCACTAGGAGGTGCACATACACTGAAGAAGGAGTCGATGAGCCCAGTGGGTTTTACGAGATATGGGATCATTTGGATGAGATCCAACATGAGCAGCACAACTAGGGCCATCAACTTAATTAAATGTACTTGATGCAGTTCTCTTAGGAGTCTTGGCATGTGGATGTCGACCACTACACCGCCAGTCATCCCTAGAATGAGGAATATGGCACCCATCAGGCCTATCCTGACCCCAACTCCCAATACTAGGGGAACTACTACTACAATCCCCCATCTTCCTCTCATCCACTGCCACATTACCCACTGCCAAAGTGACCTTCTTCTCTCCATATCTGATTTAGGTTTTTCTTAGGATGAGAAAAAGTTTAAGTCCGGGGAGGAGGTGGGTGGAATGTTCCTATTCCACCCCCTTATATTTTTCCTTTTTACAATGCTTTTGTCTTTTATTTGTTTTGCATGTAGTTGCTTTGGTTCATGGCCTTTATCTAGTGGTCCATGCATTGAATTTTACCTAGTTTGCAAAGTTGGCCATTTTCTAGTTGGCCAATATGAGTAGATGGTCTATCATTGTACCCCTTTCAAATTTAGTAAATCTTTTGCAAAAACTTTTACAAATTTCCATGTCTGAAACCACCATGTCACCTAGGAACCCAAAATATCATCAAACCTTGAAAAACTTGGCAATTTGTATGGAATAAATCCAAACCAAACACACTTTTTCCCTATTTTAAACTATGGATTAACTTGATATAAATCTTATATAATGTGATTGACATGAATATTCTATCTAATGCAATGTCACTTTTTAAAAAAATGTGAATTTATAAGTACAAGAACGAACCTCTCTCATTCTCTCTCAAAATAAAGCAAAGAATCACCTCATGACAAAAATCATGTCCGAGGTGGCATGCTTCCCACATCAAAATTTCTGTACCCCTCAAAAGGTGAAGACCATGAAAAGATACCAAAGAGAACATGAAAAACAATTTTTGACCAATGCATCCACAAGTTCACAAATTAAGTATATATACTGCATCAAATAGAGGAGGGATCATCAACTCACCCCCTCATCATGTTGCTCTACAATAACTCACAAAAACAAAGAAAAAAAAGAGTGTCAAAGTAGAAGTAAGATGAAGCCAATTTTCCTACAAAATCTTGATTTAGAAATAAGCTATGAATTTTTTTGAAAGAGAATATAGAATTTTGTGTTTTTTGGTTTTAGGAGATTGGGTTTCTTTGCCAAATTTGGGGTAAGGAACAAAGTTATCTTATAAGGGTTTCTAGTATAAAGTGGACTTATTTGTGATTTTATTTACTTGAGGACAAGAAAAGATATAAGTCTGAGGTATTTTTATGAATGTATATTCATTTATCTTTTTGGATAATTTTCGTAGTCTTTTTTATTAGAACTTATCACTTTTTATTAATTTCTTAGGAAAAATTGCAATTTACTGACTTTTTGATTAATTGTTCAAATATTTATCTTTTTCTTCACACTTTTATAGCTTTTATCCTCAATGAAAAAATATGACCTCCTAAGACTATTTCTCTATGCCAAGCGATCGGTTCATCCTCAAGAAGTTCCAAATCTTAGAGCCAGATGACCATTTGGTCCTTGACTCAACTTGCTATCCCACCACTCTAGACGAGCGTCTCATCTTAGTGAGCAGATTGGCTCATGACACTGAAATGATCATCTCACCACACTAGGTCAAGTGTCTACACCGCACTCAAACCCTAGGGCTTAAAAGTTGATCAATGCGCCCTGCGACACCAACTGGGCGTCTCATGCCCAAACGACCTGCTCGACATTTTGCTTCATGACTATGAAACTTTCAAAATGGTGTCGCCACCCCTTGGATGAGGGTTAGATCCATTTCCCTTTCAACCACACCATGTCATTAGCCAACTGACTGTCTCAGACTAGCAAGACAACCGATTCACATTATGTAGAAAGGAAAACTAGAAACTGCTATTCCCTCATTTCTTCTGCCCCCTTTTAGGGTTTCCACCCCTCCTTTCCCTATAAAAAGAGGGGGGATTACTCATAAAGGGATCCAACTTTTTATTCTTGCACCCTTGATTAGAGATTTGTTCTTTCAATTTATGCATTATAATTTTTTAATTCTTTAAATAAAGTAGCAATCGTTCTGGAGATTTTTTCTTGTTGTTTTTTTCTGTTCTTCTTGGGAAGTAAGTAATTAAGAGTTATGACTGTTTAATTGTCACCAGCATATGATCCTTCAGGATTCTGCTTTCTAGTCTATGGCCCCTTCACTTTCTTCCATTGCCTCCCTGTTCTTCATTATGACTAGTGAGTAATTTATTATAAATGTGAGTGGAGTATCCCCTTAGCCATGTGTTTTTTAGATTGAAATTTTATACAATTCCATTAGATAATGGTTTTTGGTTTGAAAATCACTGATTTTTAACAAAGGGATCTCTCATTTTTATCACATGTTAATTTTGGTGGATGTGACCATGGAAACCAATGTTTAGAACAACCAAGCCAATCACATTTGGATTTGGATGAGAACTCAAAAAAGTCACCATTAGGATGATAGAACTAGGATCTATGAACATCAAGACCAATGGGTTAATGGGGAGTTCATCTTTTGTATTTAATTTTCAAATATTTTAAATGACTGCTTTATCATTCTCATCATATGAATTTTTCAGTCTAGTTCATGTCGGCTAAGACGGTGAAATCCCTCAGCCTTGATACTTTTTCCCATCTTATTCAATTCATTTTTCTTCAATTCCTAGTTTACAATCGTCTTCCTTCTTTTCTTGCTCTTAGATAATTCTCCTTTGTTTGTCCTACTTGTGATGGGAGAAAACTTTATGAGGGGCTATTTCCTGGAGAAATTGCATGACCTTTGTTGGGTGTGAAACTATTGGGAGGAGTTGTTAGCAGGGAAAAAGGTTTTATTGAGGGTTTAGCCATGAGTAGGGCTACTAAGGCTGTTGACTTGATGCATTTTCTCGCATAAGTGCAAGATCCATAGAGTGAGCTTCTTTTGCTACGATCTTGCATAGGTATTGCCAAACTTATGTTTCATTTACGAACATGCCAACCTAAATACATGGAAGAGGCTATAACTTACTTTGATAGGGGTATGTGCAAGTCTATTGAGGATAATGTGGTATGCGGAGGTCCCTTGTTTGGGGACCTTCATTGGCAGTTGGCTTCCTTACCTATCAAACTTGGTGCTCTGAGTTTATATTTGGCAAAAGAGGCCTCTTCATATGCTTTTGTGGAATCCAGGGTCCACTGATGGGTGCTCTAAGATCATATTTTGTGAGACAACATGATACATGGTATGGAATCTGATTTCAACTATGATTTCAGTTCTCTATGTGTCGTGATACCATCAATTGACCGTAGTTATTTTGCTAATAAGGACATCCCCAGTAAACCCCAAAATGCTTTGGCAAGTGCACTTTTTATCAAAATTGTTAAGGTCATGGATGTTAATTTTGACATGACTATTAGATAAAAAGTAGTTTTGAGATATTTGCAAGCTGAACACACTCAATATTTTCATCTAGCAATTCATATTGATGGGTTCAAATTGCATATGTCACCAGTGGAATCTTATTCTATCATTAAGTATCACCTTATGATCCCTCTTTTTCTGATTGATGAGGCATGTCCGATTTGTCACAAGGTGTGTTTAGATACCTTTGAGGAGCATGCAGTTCATTGCAGGGATATCTTAGACTTTAAGTAGAAACATGATCTTGTTAGAGATGTTCTCTATGATATACTTCGACAAGTTGGAGTTTTCACTAAAAAAGAGGCACCTGTGAATTTCTTGACTGATTCATGGGGAGGGAGATTGACACTTAGACTAGCAGATGTCCTAATTTTTGGCTGGTCTGGAGGAAAACATACATGTGTCGATCAACAAGAGTCTCCCCATTGGTAGGCAGGTGAGATTTGTCCTATAGTTCCTTAGGACCCTCCCACAGTGTTGCATCATCCATTTATGATGCAGCTTTTCATCCAGATCAAATATACTCTACAAAATAGAATTGCTATTAACTAGTATCCTAAAAATTAGTAATCTACAAAAATAGAATTGCAAATAATGATAACTCATGCATAGTTCCTTCCATATTAAGTCTTTCTTCCCCTTAGGAGCTTTATGCCATGATTCAAAAATAGGACTATAATGGTTGCGAGTAAGAACCCCAAGATATGAAATAAATGAGTTGTGGTTCACTCCAACTGGATTTCCTACATGATCAAAATCCACAACCAATTTGGGTCCATTGCCCCTTTGTTGTAGTTACTTGTTCATCATTGTGATGCCCCTCACTTTCTCAATTTTTTTTTGCTGCTTATCAGGTGCCCCAATTTCTTCAGGGGGTACATCACCAACCTAAAATTTGACAAAAAAATAAACTTATAGGATATAACTATAAATGTGAGGCAGGATATATTTTTAAAACTTACATTGTGAGGCGGCACATTGACGTCCTCACCCTCACGGTAATCATCGGCACAGTCATCATATGAAAGCTCAGCCATCTGAAAGTTCACATTCAGATTGTAAAGTTCACATTGGAAAGTAATTCACATTGTAAAGTTCACATTCACATTGTAAAGTTCACATTTAGAAAAATAAAACAAATAAAAAATATAAACATGCATGCCTCTAATATTGTGATCTTTTATCAATTAACAATCCTTCATTGTGATCTCTGCACACATACAAGTCATCATTAGCTTCAATATTTGGTGGTGTTGGCAACCCAACTGAGAATGGACTGGAGTCATCATACTTATCATATTACTATTCTTCATCTATAGGATCTTTAATGAACTGTCTTTTACCATGAAGAGCAACCGACCATTTATCATTTGCAGGATCATCGATATAAAATACTTATTTCACCTGTGATGCCAATATGAATGGTTCACCCTTCTCGCCAATATTTTCAAAGTTCACTAATGTAAAACCCAATTCTTCCACTATAACTCCTTTGGTGTTATCAACCTAATTACATTTAAAGAGCGGAATTCTAAAATCTACGTAGTCAAACTCCATTATGTCTTCAATGACACCGTAATATGACATTTTAGCTTCACATGGACTCTTATCCTGTGCACTTGCAAAAAATAATGAAGACGCTTGAAGGGTGACCCCACTATTTTGGATGACACTCTTATCATCATGACACTTTGTGTAATATGAGAATCCATTTATGTCAAACCCTTCATAAAACATAACATTCAATTTTGGTTTAAATGTGAGGCATTTGATAGTTTCAATAAGATTCTCTGGTGTTTGAGATAGTTGATGTAAGACTTTATCTTCAAACCACTTAATAAATGTCTTGTTATGCTCTCTAGAAAGCCACATTGAATGGGCTCAAGGATATTGTGTCTTGATGAAATTGGTATGTTCCTCGATATAAACACCCACTTCATCGATGTTGTGTAAAATATACAAGTGACCTTGTTCCAACTGGTCACGGCTGATTACTTTCATCCGTGATCCCAAAATTCCTTTGACAAAATGATTCTCAATAGTCTTATCATTAACATGAGCATCATTATCACTTAGAAAGTCATTGCAAAAATCCATAACCTCTCTCACCACACAACCCTCAATAATAATCCCTTCAGGCCGATAATGGTTTCAAACATCACCTTTAAAATGCTCATGTATCGTTCAAAGGGATACATCCAATGCAAGAAAACTGGTCCCAACATTTTCACTTCCCTAGTCAAGAGGACAACAAGATGTACCATGATATCAAAGAAGGAAGGAGGAAAATACATCTCAAGATGACATAGGGTAACAACCACTTCTCTTTGCAATTTATCGAGAGTATCAGGGTCAATAACTTTGCTACACAGACTGTTGAAAAAGAAACAAAGTCTGGTGATTGCAAACCTTATATGCTTTGGCAATATAGATCGAATTGCCTCGGGAAATATTTGTTGCATTAGACAATCATGAGATTTAAGATCTATCAACTTCATATCTTTCATTGATACCAATCTACGGATGTTGGATGAGTAACCATGTGGCACCTTAACATTTACCAAGCGTTCACAAAAAAGCTTTCTTCTCCTTTCTAGACAACGTGTAACAAGTGGGAGGTAAGTATGTTCTTCGATCGCTACTAACTACTTCTGTTAATTATGTCCTTATTCCCATTTCACGTAGGTCCATTCTGGATTTTATCCCATCTTTAGTGTTACCTGCTATATTCAACATAGTACCGATGACGCTATCACAGACATTTTTCTTAACGTGCATGACATCCATACAATGCCTGACTGCCAAAGAACTCTAATAAGGAAGATCCCAAAATATTGAATTCTTCTTGAATAAAGATTTGTCACTCCGTGTGGTCATCGTCCATTGTGATCTCTTACCAAATTCATTGGCAATGTCTTTTACTCTTTCATAAACATCATCCCCTAGTATAGGTTTAGGTGCACTCCGTTCCTCATTCTATCCATTGAATGCTTTATGCAACCTATGATACAGATGGAATTTTGGAAGAAACCTTTGATGACCAAGATATACAGGCTTGCTGCCGTGTTTTAGTCGTATTAATTTAGTGTTCTCTTCACATATAGGACATGCTTTAGATCCTTTGACACTATATCCAGACAAATTCCCATATGCTGGAAAGTCATTCAAAGTGCAAAACAACATAGCGTGCAAATGAAATGTCTCTCTTCATGAAGCATCATAGGTCATCACACCTTCACCCCAGAGCTTCTTCAAGTCATCAATCAGAGGTTCAAGATAAACATCGATATCATTTCCAGGTTGTTTAGGACCCGATATCAACAACGACAGCATAACATACTTATTTTTCATATATAACCAGGGGGAGATTGTATATAACAAGCATAACTAGCCAAGTGCTATGTTAGCTGCTCAATATCCCATACAGATTCATCCCATCTGTACAAAGCCCAAGTTTTATATTCCTAACTTTTTCACCGAATTCAGGGTACAATAAATCAATCTTCTTCCATTGTGGAGAATCAGACGCATGTCGTAGGATCCCATCATTATTTTTCTTAACATCTGCATGCCACCTCATATTCTTCGCATCTATTGAATTGGAAAACAAGCATTGAAACCGAGGTATTATAGGTAGATACCACATCACCTTGGAAGGAGAACTAGTTTTGGACTCCCCCAAAGTCGTCAAGAAAGCGTGCATTGAGAATCAACATGTATTTATACCTTTTGGGTTTGATACTTTTGGATTTCTAGCACCAGAAGCACTGGAGCACCTCAAAAGAATCTAGAAAGTTATGCACAATAATGTCATGAACCCTAGGTCTAAGGATGTTGTATTTCATTGGATTGGTTTTGACATTCGAAAGGGGCTCATGGCGCAACTTGTTGCTTGCATGCCTCCTATTTCATTGTCATTGTATTACCTACGTTTTGTGCTAACAATCTTCTTTCTTTTCTTTCCTTAGCATAATCCTTTCATTTCACTACTATTAGTGTAATCTTTTATTCCATTGCAATTTACATTTTTGTTTTAGTGTAATTACCCCCCAATCTCTAAATTTAACTTCTTGTTCAACTATTCAGAAAACCCTCCAAAACAAAAAGAAATAAAGTTCAAAAATCGATCGGTTTAAAGAAAAGATCTTAAAAAGTTGTCATGTGGGATCTACCCTTCGATACTAGCCTTAATCAGTAAATAAAAAAGGTTAAACTCTAGGATAATTTATCTTAGTGAATTGGTGTGCAAAATGATGTGTATTAGGGGACCACCATCAACTCATGTTTTTCTTCTAAACTAACAACAAAAAGAAGTCCCTCATGTTGTCAATGTGCTAGTGTCGGCTTTCTCCACTTTGGCTATCTTTTGCTTTTATGGGTAAGATGCCTCTAGCTCTTAGGTTACCACAACATTGATATTACGAAACTTGTCCTGATAGCCTTGGCTATCCCCCCCCCTCTGTTTAGGAATGGATGGGTCACAATTTCCACAAACCTGAGTACGTGAGGAGACAAAATTCATGGATTTTTAGCTACTACAAATCATGAGTTGGTCGAATGGATTCCTAGTCGATCAACTAGCACCCCATAAAGTCAACTAGAACATCCATTTAGTTGATTGGAATGTTTTCCTATTCGTAAACATATAGGCTTCCAATGCGACTGTCAATGCACAACATGAAATTTGTATCAATCTTGATCATGTCTTACTGATCGTCAAGTCGGTCAACTAAACTTATTAGTAAGTCAACTAGACCATCCACTCAGTTGAATCACATTACTAGTCGGTCAACTCAGATTCTAGTTAGGCAACTGACAACCATTTTTGTTTAAGTTGATTACCTAAACACTCTAGTAACCAAGTTAAACTTTATTCATGTGTAAACTCCTATTCCAAGTGAATCCTATTTGTGTGACCCAATAGGTCCCATATTATGTTGGCAATGAATATCCATAAATAGATTATGACATCTCAAGAAGTGAGCGTTATCTAACAATATGTCATTGCTACCCAAGTCATTTGAAAGTTGAATAGCAACTCCATTTTTTATTACTATTATTGTGATCATATAGTTCCTTTGTCATTGATACCCAAATTGAGCTTGAGGCATGGAATCGTGATCTTCTTAATATTCAATACATATTCCATTTTACTAGAGAAGACTGTATGAGATGCATGTGAATTCACACATCACATATCGATTCACATGAGTACGTACATACGTTTCTCAGTCTTGCTTATTAAGTGGCCAGAATATCAACTCTTACAGGAGGGAAAAATACCATCTAAATCACTCAAAGTCAACCCTATGTGTCACAACATACTTGAACATCACCTATATGGTAACCCTTATTCAAGGTCATGTTGGATGGTGTCAAAGGGCATCAAAGGACATGTGAAGAGTGCCGTGACTTTAGGTCTAAGAACCACAATCACCATTATCATTATAAGAGATGATTCTTACTACAACTCCATCATTTTCATGTATCACTCTCATGGTGGGTCTATCCGAGACACTTTTTCTCTAATGAGTACCTATGCGTTTGGATTGATAGCATATATCATGAAAAATGAGATTCTATCATAAGTCAACACACATTCTTGACTCAAGTATTATTTCTATTTGTATCATTTCCACAATGATATCTGACTATAGAAATAATAACAATGTATATATTCTTATCATACATATGATCTCATTGTTCAGTTCCTCAACATGAAGACATATGTCATCAAGTAATATCATTCTTTTAGACATCTATCATGTTATACCATAATCTCATTATTGAACAAACATATATGCGAAACATTTCCTTTATTATTAATTAAAATCTATTACTTGATGCCTCATTACAAGCATTGTATGGATGGTTCTCTAGTCATACATAATAACATAACCCTACTTGCACAATTTCTAGTTACATGATGCCTCATTAAAATAATCATATCAAAGACACTTCTCAGGCTCTGTTCCCTTGACAATTTCTAGTTAGATTTTTGGCTCATCATCAATGATCAACTCATTCCCTTCTTGAGTGACAAGATAACCAAATCATTCAAGATCAAGATGTGTCCGACTAGATCTACGAGGTTCATTTGTTAAATGAGTAAATTGAGATTGTAGAAGAGTTTGTGACTCTCCATGTTCCTTTTGTACATGTACAGGTTCAATGTTTTTGTGTTGGTCTCAAACCACTTCGAGTTATACTCCATATCTAGTAATGTGTTGTTCCTTATTTTCAATAAACCATTATGTTGTGGTGTTCCAAGTGGAGTCCATTGTGATCAAATACCAAGGTATTATAGAAGGCCCTCAAATTCTTGGCTTAAGTATTCTCCACCTTGATCAAAATGAAGTTCTTTAATACTTTTACCAAGTTGGTTTTGTACTTCATTCATGAAATCCTTGAAACTTTCAAGGGTTTCTGACTTATATTTCATCAAGTACACATAGCCATATGTATTGAATTCATCAATAAAGGTAATGAAGTATTGGTAACCACCTGTAGCATTTGTCCTAAAATGGCCACATAGATCATTATGTATGAGTCCTAATAGATTGCTTGCTCTCTTAATGTACCATTGAAAGGAGCTTTTGTCCTCTTATCCAACAAGCAAGAATCGCATGTCAATATTGATTTAAGGTCAAAAGAGTCTACCTAACCATATTTATGGAGTCTAGAAATGTGTTTCTCATTGATGTCCCTAGAAGATAGTGCCAAAGCAATTTTTTTTGTGTTATCGAGTTTTAACCTTTTGGTATTTATGTTATAATATTTGTCTCTAGATCTAATAAGTAAAGGCCATATGAATTAACTCCTAGGCTGGACGAAGCCTATCTCTTGCTGGTAGAGTTTGCATGGAGAAATCCATGTTGAGCGCCATACCTACCTATAGAATGCAATTAGCGGTTATCCCTCTCAAGGTCTGTGATTTGATCGATGCTAATGTGCGATCATTAATTTGGGGAGGGGTGCACAAATTGAACCCCCTTTCTCTGGTTGCTTGGAACAAGGTCACAAACAACAAAGATAATGGTGGTTTGGGCATCAAGTCGATGAGAGAATGGAACTAGGCACTTATCAGCAGACACACGTGGGAAATAGAATTAGGCAGAAGCTCCTATTGGTGCCAAGGCCTAAAGCTGAAATACATCAAACATGCAAGAAGTGCAACAAACAATACCTCCAGGGTCGGAAGAGCAGTTCTGAAATCAAAAGAGCTCCTAGATGATAACTCTATGTGGAACCCCATCAGCGGCAATGACATCAACATTTGGAAACATAAATAGTGGAGCCCAAACACACGTTTGCTTAATCGTACTAGAAGGCCCATTCCTCCTGATCTAGAGGAGTTGTGGGTTGCCAGTATTGTTAACTTTAACAACGATTGCGATATCGAATTCGTCAAGGAGTGGATATCAGAGGATGACATCAATAAGATTTCAAAAATTCCCATTCCTTTGGAGCCACTGCTGAACGACATGCGGGTATGGCTACACACTGACAATGGGAAGTTCTTTACAAAGAGCGTGTACAACATACTTAGAACCCAAAAAGAAATCCAATGTCTGGGCAAATAGCACTTGATATGGAAGCTTAAGGTTTCGGCCAAAGTGAAATACTTCATGTGGCTTATTGGCCATAGAGCCATCCTTACGAATAGCCAGAGGTTCAAATGCCAAATGACCAACGATGAGAAATGTCCTAGATGTGGAGGACATGAAGAATCAGTGCTCCATGCATTGCGTGACTGTACCAAAGCACAGGTAATATGGAGAAGGATGATTGAATGACAAAGGATGACGACCCTCAACTCAGCGACTGATGTGTGGAAGTGGTTGGTTGCAAACTTGTCAGGAGATAGGAAGTATGTTGCCACCTTCTCGATCACCTGTTGGATGATTTGGAGAGATAGAAATGAGGAGATATTTGAGAAGAAATATATGCAACTAGATCACCTACACCTCAAGATCATTGAGGAGGTCAAGGCTGGTGACCTAGCCTGGCAAAGAGATAAGGAGTCTTGCAATTTGAATCGTGAAGAACGATGGTTGAGACCTGAATACCCTATCTATAAACTAAATGCTGATGCATCCTACAAGAACAAACAAGCGAGCATTGCAGTGATATGCATGGATCACAATGGATGATGGAAGGGAGGGATCTCCTGCTCCTATAGGGCGGAAGGTTATTTAGAAGTTGAACTAATGACAATGAATCTAGCCATGGACTTAGGCATGGATTTATCGATTGATCACACTGTTGTGGAGACTGATTCCCTACTAGCCTGCAACATTGTGGAGTTGAAAACTGAAGAGAACCCAAGGTTGGCCAGATGGACACTGTAGATCCAGAAGAAGAAGAAGTCCAATTTATCTATAAGCTACATCCATAGAGAAGAAAACAACGCAGTGGACACGCTAGCAAAAGTCCACCAAAAATTTGGGAGCGAATTTTGTTATTACAGAATACCACCCAAAACCATTGAAGGAATTGTTAACATCAAGTCCTGTAATGGTAGTAGTACTACCATATTTAATTCGTACAATCTAGATACTGTAAGCACCCCTTTTATTGATTTAGCTTGCAAGAGGAGGGCAAGATGAATAAGATAGCCTCCTTGCTTTATCTAAAAAAAGGCCATAGGACATTTGGACACTACCATAAAATATTTAATTTTTTGAAATAGAACATTGACTATTCTTTATATGTAATTAGAATCCATTATTTTCAATACAAGATACAAAAATGATGTCTCTATTAATGGAAGGCACAAAATTGCAGTTCTATAACTATATTACAAGCCCAGTGGGAAGAGATAAATGATAGATTCCAACTGTAATGGCAACAACTCTTGCTCCATTCACAACACATAGTTCAACCTCACCCTTTCTCAAAGGTTTACTTCTTTTTAGATCCTACATATTTTAACATATATTAGATCCACATCTAGTATCTAGTACATAAGATCAATAAGTAGATATATTTATCTCAATAACATATATACATGAAGTGGATATTTGTATCCCTTGAATTTTCTACATCAGTTCCTCCAAGCAAAGAGGGCAATTCCTTTCCAATGTCTAGTCTGGTGAAAGTCATGATAATTGCCTTCCTTATTCTCCCCTCCCTCTGATTTGAGTGCATAAGACTTGGGTTTTTAACAACCTTAGAAATCTTCTTACACTTGCATTTTCCCTTGGACTTCCCCTTTCCTATGTCAGTCATCATCAAGGATTTTTGTTTGTCCTTCTTCATTTACACTACAACAGTTCTCAACATGCCAAGAAATTTAGATAACGACTTGTCAAAATTGTTCATATTGTAGTCTATGACAAATTGGGCGTATGTTTCTGACAGTGATTGTAGAATCATATCTATGTCCAACTCTTAGCCCAATGGAAATTCCAGTCTTGCTAGGTTCTCCACATACCCAATCAACATGACCACACAGAGCCCCACTAAATCTCATTCATCCATATTGCACTTGAACAATGCCTTTGAAACATCATATCTCTCTTGCAGTGCCTGATCTTGGTACATATTATTATTATGCATGACCATATCAAGGACATCTATATTGTCATGTTGTATTTGCAACTCATAATTTACTGAGGACAACATTAGACACTTGACATGTATGAATCTTTAGAGTGCTTCTTGTAAGCATCCCTATCAGCCTTAGGCATAGTCGAAGTAGGTTCATTCAATTTTGGTGTATCCATGACATAGAGGTTGTGATCTTGTATGAGAATGATTCTCAATGTCCTAAACTAGTCATGGAAGTTATTCCCATTCAACTTTTTCTTCTCAAGAACCAATCAGAAAGAAAACATGTTGTTATTTGCCATTTATTTCTACAAAAGAAATTTGCATTTTGTCAAGAGATTTTTGAATTTGATTTTATTTTATTAAAAGAATATGTTAATGATATTAATAAGGATTTTAATTAATGTTTGGTCCCTCTATTATATTCAAATAGATAGCCCTCACTTCAATTTAAAATATTGCAATGTACTACCTTTTAGTGAGCCAAGATCCAAAATAATTTAGTTATTACCATCCAATGCCGAATTCCATAACTAATTATTATGGTAGGTAGCATTTTCCAGTTACATCTCATCCAATTTATGGATAGATGGTAGAACAACTCCTTGTCACATCTCATCGATATGCTTCTAGGAACTTAATCTCATTACGTTCACCCAGTTAAGCCTCAAACAAAACACAACATAATAGTAATGCACCCTACTTGGTAGGCCCCACATAACTACCATCATACTTCCATGACATAGATGGTGCACCATGCTTGGCATGCTCATGCTTAGTCGATCAATATTTTCATATTTTTTTCTTATGTAAAGCATGTAGGACTTAATATTTGATTGATAATTCTATTTATATATAAATACATATACACATACAATCACCACATACTTATAATATGAATAATATACATACTATATGCACAAATAAAACATGCAATCATAAAATACTAGTGATTGGTATGACCCAATTAGTGCAATTTTATGGAGATACAAAGAACTGCTACCTACCTATGGTCAAACATCACATCTTGCAACTTGTAAAGAAAAACATGTATTGGAAAAAAATTTATCTGTCAATCAGACTCTTCCAATCGATAGATTCCTCATTTTGTTGGTCGTTTGGCATCAGTTGGTCAGTCGACTGGCTCTTAGATCAAGTAGCTGTCTGGAGTCCTCTAATTGATTGAATCACTCCTTAGATCTGTGGCATTTTTTACCTCTAGTATATCGACTCAACTCTAAATCAATTGACTCTACTGGTGTAAATCGTCTTCTCTTTTGCCAAAATAGAAAATGAAAACTTTCCTAATATGTATTACATTGTAGAAGTGAAACCTTGAGTTAAATTCAAGGGGAGTATAGGGAGGAAAGAATTAACGTACATATGGAGAGAGGGAGGCTCAATATGAAAATCTAATTTAAAAAGGCAAGAAATAAGCTAGTCAACCATGCAAATATATTTAGGGGTATAGGCCAAAACCATACTTACATCCACCTTCAAAATTGATTTTAGGGAGATGTGTATAAGTTGCATATATATATATATATATATATATATATATATATACACACACACACACATATATATATATATAGTTAAGCCAGAGGGTTCTCTATTCATCCCACCCCTCTCTTGTGGGCGAAAATCATCAACAAAATACAACTCATTCTTATATGTCCGTAGGTTTGTTCCCCCCAAAAACCAAATAAAAGAAAACATCACAACCCAGACAAAAATAGTTAAAAACCATCCATGATTCATCAAGTGTCGATCCACTTCAGGTGCACATAGGGAATGCCTCTTTTCTCCAAAGTAGCCATGCCTCGAATTCTATCCGGTATCGTCCTTCTATCCGTAATAACTGTCATCTCTGAAAAACGTTTCCCCCATCTCCCAATCTCTCTGGGTATAGAATTAGCAACTTTGTGTACCAGTGAACCATTAATACTAGCTCTAGCCAACTCAGACCTCAACTCTCTAACAAATGGCTTGGTCATCCATGGTTCGATAGCATCCATCCATAGAATAGCATAGACTTCCTGGTCATCAATCTCAATACATGAAACTCGTAGCATATGATCACCTGCCAGTTTCAGTCCAACAATGCATGCATGTACATAAGCCAGGATGAAGTTTGGTGTCTTGAGCCAGGCATGGAACACCATGCAAATGTCTACATTATGATTTTGGATCAGGCCTGCCACCCACCTCCTACATACCCCATCTTCTCCCTTATTTCTTCCTATAGTCAGGTTCATTTTCAAGCTATGCATGTCAGGCTTCATCCACTTTATCAGCTGAATCTCTCTCATCTTCGTCTTGGGCTCAATAATCCTGCCATCTCTCATTCTATTGTAAATGCTCGACCCATGTTCAACGGAGAAGGATCTATGCTGAATCATTTTGTTCACAGAAGATTTAATTAGGTTCCATTCAAACTCCCAACCTCGCAGCTTGTCCCCAAATCTGGTGGCACACCGTATCCTCCAAATGTTGTGGGGTATGTTAACTACTAACCTTCCTGCTATCCAATCTGAGATCCCCCTGGAGTAACCTTTCTCACAAATATTAAGAAGGGTATGTATATCATGAGGTTCCTGCATCTGCGTCAAATGGGAAAATTTGGTCCAAAAGAACATGGCAACCTGTCCATGGAAGTAAAGGTGATCAATATCTTCTACTCTTGGATCATCACAATAGTTACACCTCGATACAAGGGGGATACAACATGTATGTTGAACATTATCATCCGTAGGTATAGCTTTTTTAGTCATCTTCCATATGATAGCACTCGCCTTAGGGGAGTCCAGGCCCCATATTTTTCCTAGAGCATTCGGTCCTCCCATTCTTGGTTGCATCAAAATCTTTTCACTGATTTCATAGTGAAGTGACCCTTCTGGTCAATACCCCACACCATCTCATCATTTTTTTCTATTATCCAAGCACCTGCCTTTTTTATCAACTCCACACCCTGGTCATCAACCACTTGTTGGATCGTTTCCCAATCCCATCAATCTTCTTCATTCCAGAAATCTCTAACCAAGAACGGCTACCTTCTATCACTAGTAAAGATGACATGGTTAGTGAGTCTCTCATCACACCACCATGAGTCCCAAAAAGGGATATTACCTCTCCCAATCGACCATCTACAAAGAGGAAACGTCCTAGGGAACATGTCCCATACCTTCTTCTAGAAAGGGGACGGACATCCACTGATCTTTAAGTGATTAGGATAATTTTCAGACCTGCATGTTGCGAGGTTAGCATACTTATCTCTGCAAAAAGATGCCCACAAGGTCTCAGTATTGAGAATTTCCCAACACGCCTTAGCAACAAAGGCATTGTTGATCATCTTCAAGGAAGTGAGACCAAGACCCCCATCGATCAGTGGTGTAGAAACTCTTTCCCATCCGATCCATGCTCTTCTCTGGTGATTCTCCCTGTCCGCCCATAGAAAGCTCGAAAATTTTCTCTCTATACGTCGGATGATACCTTCTATAATTCCAGCCGCCGCTGCTGTGTAGACAGTAATGGACGATACTACATGAGCAACCAGTAGCCTCCGTCCTGCAAAAGATAGCAATCTAGATTTCCATGCAGCCACTTTAGAGTTCACTTTTCTAACAAGAAACTCATAGTCAGTTAATTTAGTCCTTCCTTTAGAAATTGGTATGCCCAGGTAAGAAAAAGACTGAGTTGCCTTCTCTACTCTAAATTCCTTTGCTATGTCATCTGCCTTTGCTTGATCAGACCCCCCAATCACACAAACAGATTTTCGTCTATTGATCCTCTGACCAGTTACCTTTTCATATAAATCAAATGCGCTTCTAACTGTATTGATTATCACTTGGTCCGCATTGAAGAACATCACAAGATCATCAGCATAGAGAAGCATTGGAGGTGCCACCCCATATCCTCTCGTACAGAAATTGGCAATGGACCGATCACTCGCCAATCTACTAATCCTTCTGCAAAGAAGTTCCTTAAAGATAATGAACATGAATGGTGATATTGCATTACCTTGCTCTAAGCCTCTTCCAATCTGAAAGAACCCAGCTGTATCCCCACTAATAGTAATCGTAGTCCAGGTGTGTTTAAAGAAACTCATACATAGATCGATCACCTCAGGTAGAAACCCAAAAGTAGCAAGACAATTATGCATCACCTGCCAATCCACTATGTCATATGCTCTTGACATATCGAACTTAACCACAACATTAGGAGATTCCTGACCTTGATTGATATCATGCATCAACTCTCTAGCCATCCTGACATGATGAGTAATATCATTCCCTTTCAAGAAATCTCCATGTGGATGGGATATCATCCGGGTCATCAATGGATCCAGCCTGTTACTAAGGATTCTCGCAAGGATTCTTAAGACCAAATTCTCAATCGAGATAGGTCTGAAATCAGTGGATAAATTCTTGGGGGAGTCGACCTTCGAAATAAGGAGGATTCTACAGCAGAACAAACTTCTATGAAACATTTGTCCTCTAAAGAAACCATCTTCCAGAGTGAGGAAATCGTCTCTAATAATATGCCACGCAGCTGAAAAGAAATGTAGGGTAAATCCATCTGGCCCAGGTGCTGTATTTGGGTCCATTTCCTTCAAGGTCTTCTGAACCTCATCCTCATGAGGGGTGGCCGTCAGTGAACATCTATCATCCGTCGAGATAGTTTCTGGGATGTCCTGTAGAAACTGTTCTAAGGCAGTGCTATCTATTTCAACCTCCTCATTGTATTGTTGCTGGTAATGTGTCACCGCCTTCTCAGCCATCTCCGCAGGGTTCGTTATCACTGTACCATCAGGCAGTGTCAATGCATTTAGCCTTCCATATCTTTGCCTGGTTTTAACCACCGAATGATAAAACCATGTGTTGCGCTCACCATCTTATAGCCAACTAATTCTGGCCTTCTCCCTCCAAATAGCCTCTTCCACATCTAGAAGCTGCTCAAGCTCATTGTCTGCAGTCTTTAAGTTTGCCTCATTGAGCGGAGTGGGATTCTCATCAAAAGCAGCCTGTTTAGTGAACACAACGTCCTCTAAATCTTTGATAAGTTGATTATTGTCTCCAAACTTTATCTTACTCCAGGCCCTGAGAGCACCTCTTACTTGCTTCAATTTATGATAGAAAACAAACGATGGATCTCCCACAACTCTCTCTTCCCAGATCTGCTCATCAATCTTCAAACATTCAGCCTCCCTTAGCCATGTCGACATGAATGAGAAGTGAGAATTCCTATCAGTAATATCCTGAGCACCGGGGATAGTTATAATAGGGTAGTGGTCCGACACGCAAGATCTAGTAAGGTGTATAGAACGAGTCGTGGGATTCTCTGCAAACCATGCTCCATTCATAAGAACCCTATCTATCCTCTCCCAAACAGTAGGCGTGAGTATCTATTTGTTAACAAAAGAAAACCAGCTTCCTTCAAAAGGCACCTCCTTCAAAAGAGCATCAACAATAAGAGCATTGAAATCAAACATTTCCTGATAAGTTGGTGCATTTCCCCCACATTTTTCCTGGGCCTCTCGCACAACATTAAAGTCATCTGCTATGATCCATTTCATATCACCTATTTCAGCAATAATGATGTTAATCTCTTTCCAGAGATCTCTCCTGTGGGCACAATCACAACTTGCATACACAGCCGTAACAAAGAAGAAAGAACCATCTAACGCCTCACATCTAACAGTGATGTGTTGTCTATGTTTTCTAAAAATCACTGGCTTTAGGTTCAGGTCCGCATATACCCATATCTTACCATCATCTATATGGTTTTCAGCCACCCAATCTAGACGTACTACATCTAACAGCTCAGTAGCATGTTCAACATGTAAGAAAGGTTCAAAGAGGCAAACAATGCCCGGTTTGAACTTACTACAAAGTCTCCTCAGTACCCTTCTTATTGGGTTGTTAGCAACCCCTCTAATATTCCAGAAAATTGATTTACTGTCCATAAGAAAAGTCACTACGCTTCTCATCTCATTCACTTTCATGTCAGTGACTAAACCTCCATTCATCCTCATCGCTATAATCAACGAAGGTAGCATGTCTCTCATCCTCTGAGTGTCTCCTCATAGAACGATCATGCCTGGTATAAGAACATTCTTGGATAATGTTGCATCCCCGATTAGTAAAATCAACTCTCCTTGAGCTAGATATGTATCTTCTTCTATCTGTTCTTCTACGTTATCTGTCACGGGCATCCTCAAAGTGTATAAAGTCCTCCAACCTTCTATTCAAAAGGAACTGTCTGTTGCCTTCTCGATCAACTATAATTCTTCTCGAAGATCTATCCTCTCTTTGACATTGTCTATCCGGAGATGGTCCCCGTGATCTAGGTCTCTGCACCGGAGATGACGGTCTAGTAATCACTGTAACCTCAGAACCAAGTCCCTCCCTATTCTTTTTCACAGCGAGAGCTTCTCTTGGTATTCCATATTCCCCACCAGCTTTAGTAAGGATATAGTCTTCTGTACCCATTTTTCCTCTAGCTACCATGATAAGATGAACTGAGGTCCTCCTCAATCCATATGTAAGGGATACAAATTGCGGTACATCTTCAGTAAAGGCCTCCACGAACATGAGTATACTTGATAAATCATCTTCTCCCTTCTGCCAGTCTGATATATGTATTAGTTTACCAAATGGTTTGACAATGGCTCCAACGGAATCATCATCACGGCACACCAAGGGAAGGTCCACCACCCAAAACCAGAAAGCTTCTTTACAACAGTGACGTTCCCCTCCAATCATGTGCCTTGTGTCAATCTTGGAACCTCTAAAGGTATGTGCTCCTTTTGCTGCAGTTTCCTTCACTTCGTTGGGGCAAGAGAAAAAGGCAATCTTTGTTCTATCTACAAATCGATATAGGTCCGCCGCACATGGCCAACATTGCCTTAAGAAAGGGCAAAGATCCATCCATGATATTTCACTGGGCCAAGAAATCTCCACCGCCCTCTCAAGACCACTGTTCTTTCTTCTTCTCATATCATCATCAGGGCCTATATCCACAGAAATCCTCTTTGGAATGTGATGTGGTGCACCCCTCGCTGGTCTTCCTGACGGTAGTGGTGGGAACACCGATCTTGATAGTATATCTGATACTCTTGCCTGAGTAATCATCTGATTGCATCTCACCGCAATGTGTCCAGGCCTACGGCACTTGTAGTACACCTTGTTCCTCCTGCATTGTGATTGCCAATGTCCTCTGCCAAGACACCGGAAGCAAGTGTCATGAGGTATGTTATACAGCGGTTTCTTCGTCGATGGATGTCTGTGCATCTTGGATGTTAAATCGTTGTGCTGTGCCACCAGAGACTGCATATGACTGGGTTGCACCGTTGATCTTGGTCGCTGACCTATTCTCTGGTTGGCTATAGTTGTGTATTCAGTTGCATTCATCTCAGGGGGCAGTTGAGGTATCCCATGGAGGGCTGTCGTGTCTTCTTGGAGAGGCGACTCCATGGTATTCATTCCTTGTGGTTGCTCGATCATCAGATGAGGCGTATGGTTTGCTTCTTGTGTCTGCTCGTTCGTCGGTTGAGGCATATGGTTCTCTTGCAATGATGTTTGACCTGCGTACGTCTACGGAGGAGAAAGAGAGCTCGTCCTCATATCTGGCCTAGGCATCAACATGTTGATCAGGAGGTGTGCATCCTCATCCATCGTCATATGCATGGGTGATTGAAGAAGGTTCCTGATGTGCAGGGTCACTGCATCTGGCGGCATGGATGTGGAGGCAAAAGCCTCTCGTCGCTCAGCGACAACCCCTTGCGCCTGTCTTACGCTCAACCGCGTAACCCTACGGAGCAACGATGAGAGTAACATCGAGACTTATCGTAGTAGGACTCACCTAGTCGATGACTAGATGGGTTGGGAGGGGTGATGTGGTTGGACAACAGTGGCTAGGGTACCCAACCGGAGGGGGCGAGCGGCGGTCACCGCCGGCGGCGTTCAATCCTAACCATCAGCCACTCTCGTTGGTTGCGGTTAAGCACAACACCTTCCTCCTTCTTCCCCGTGCCCAATACAGAAACCTACAACTACTTACAAGCCCAATACGGGAACCACCCTCCCTGCCCGACACGGGACTGGCACGTACCCCCGCTTTCTCTCCTCCTCTCCAGAAAAACCCCTGCTCGATACAGGAGCACTCCAGCCTGACACGCGATCCCTGCTCCTCTACAGATCCCGTGCCACACCACCAGTCCACGTACACTTGACACCTTTCACACCTCCTCCAAGCAACCTCTTGCCCGACAGCCCCACAATCCCGACACGCCGATACAGGAGCCAAAGGCCTATTGCCTGATACTCACGCAGCAACTTCCTCGCACGATACTGGGGCCATATTTTCCTTGCTCGATATCGAAGCATATCACTGCTTTTTCCTTGCCTGATACCAGAGCGTAGGGACTAGCCTTCCAACCGTAGAAGATAGATTTGTAATATATATATATATATATATATATATATATATATATATATATATATATATATATATATATATATATATATATATATATATAAAGGTTCTATAGGACACTCTGTAGCCTATGTTGTATTTGATAGGATATGCACATTATTCATTTAAATACTCTCACTGCATGAAAAAGAATGACTAAATGAAAATCGATCATATCGATTGGATGCCACAACATAGTAAATTGATGTGATCTAATATGACTATAGGGAATATGGCATCATAGTTGGCAATAGAAGAAAAACAATTCTGGTCATACTCCCATAATCCAGTAGATCGTGTCAATAAGTATGAATGGGAAGGAAGGTTGAAAGGCATATATATGGTCCTGGAGTAAGACTAGTGAGTATCATTGTAGAGACATGCTTCTTTCTCCAGCGACACCAAGATGGTTGTCAGCGGCGGCCTCCTGGTATATCACCGCGGGTGGCAGTTGACAATTTCCTCCTAGAATGGTGGCAACTGCCACTACACATGTACACAGTATACATAGACCACCAGGAACTCCTATCATTCTTCTACAATCCACGAGAATGACTTGTCCCCCGTATTATCAACTTGCTGGAGTTGACTTTCTCCCCTTTGTCTATCTCCTCCTTTAATGGGTAAGATGCCTCTGGCTCTCACATTACCACAACACTAAGATTAGGAGATTTGTCTTGAGAGCCCAGTCCCCTCTCTTCCTTTTATAGAGGAGTGGATGGGTCACATTTTCCACAAACCTAGAGACACAAGTAGACAAATTTCATGAAGTTTTGGGTACTTAAAATCATGAGTTGGTCGAATGGATTCCCAGTGGGTCGACTGGCACCCTAGTGGGTCGACTGGAACATCCATTTAGTCGATTGGAATGTTTTTCTATTAAAAAACATATTGTCTTTCAATGCGACAATCAATGCACAACATGACATCAATATCAATCCTTGATCCAACCTTACTGATTGTCCAATCGGTCGACTGGACTTCTCAGTTAGTCGGTTGCACCCTTCAGTAGGTCGAATCACATTCCCAGTTGGTTGACTCACATTTTTGTTAGCCAATTGAAAGATGTTGTTGTTTAAATTGATTACCTAAACACTTTAGTAACCAAGTTAAACGCTATTCATGGGTAAACCTCCTTTCCCAAGTGATTATGTGTGTGTGACCCTATAGGTCCCATATTGCATTGACAGTCAATGTCTATAACTAGATTATGACATCACAAGCAATGAGTGGTATCTAACAACACATCATTTCTACCCAAGTAATTATAAAGTTAGAGAAAAACTTCAACCTACATATGTGATTAGTGTTATGGAAATCATATAGTTCCGTCATTACTGAAATCTAGATTGAACTCGGGGCTCAAAATCTTCATCCTCTTAATATTCAATCAATTATCCTTGAACTAGAATAGGCAATCTGAAATGCACGTCAGCTCACATATTTCATATTAATTCACATGAGTATTGCCATACATTTCTCAGTCTCTCTTATCAAGTGGACATGACATCAACTTTAGTTGGAGGGAGAAATTCCATCTACATCACTCATTGTCAACCCCATATGTCACAACATGCCCAAACATTACTTGTATGGTATCCCTTAATAAAGGTCAACTTGAACGGTGTCAAAGTGCATCGAACATCATGTAATGAGTGTAGTCACTTCCAGTCTAAGAACCAAAATAACCACTATCACTATGAGAGCTGACATTGACTATCATTTGAAGGTTTTCATGTATCACTCTCAAGGTGGTTCTGCCCAGTACACTTGTTCTCTAACAAGTACCTATGTGTTTGGCTAGATATCATATATCATGGAAAATTGAGATGTTTTCACTAGTCAACACACATTCTAGTCTTATGTATTATTGTTATCTAAATCATTTCCACAATAATGTCCAACTCTATGGACATAATAAGAATGTATATACTCTTATCAAACATATGATATTATTGTGTAGGTCCTCAACTTGAATACATATGTCATCGAGTATTATCATTCTTTTAGAGATCTATCATATTATACCATCATCTCATAATTGAATAAACATATAGAAGAAAGATTGCCTTTTTTTATTAATCAAATTTGTTACATGATGCCTCACTACAATCATTGTATGACAGACTCTTTGGGAATGCAAACCAAAAAAAGTCAATAAACTCCCTAGACACATATCCCTCAATAATACTCTTTTCAAGGTGATAAGAATTTTGAATATTATCTTTAAAAATAGTCATATACCCTTCAAAAGGATACCTCCAGTGCAATAAACCTAGACCCAACTATTTCACTTCCCTAGTCAAATAGACAACAAGATGTACCATGATATCAAAGAACAAAGGAGGACAATACATCTCAAGCTGGCATAGGGTAGCAACCACCTCTCTTTGCAACTTATCAAGATTCTCAAGATGTATAACTTTGTTGCATAGTGTGTTGAAGAAGAAACACAACCTAGTGATTGTAGATCTTACATGTTTTGACAATTTAAATTGAATAGCCATGGGTGATATTTGATGCATTAGAGTATGAAAATTATGAGATTTAAAACCTATCAACTTAAAATTCTTCATTGATACTAATCTATGGAATATTGGAAGAGTATCCATGTGGTTCCTTAACTTTAAGATATCACTCACAAAAAATTATCTTCTCTTGTAAGGACAATGTGTAACAAGTAGGATATAAATATATTTTTTATCACAATTTTTTTGTTAATAATTTCCTTATACCAATTTAGTGTCAGTCCATTGTGGATTTGATGCCATCATTAGCATTACCTAAAATATAGAACAAAGTACCAATGATGTTATCATTGACATTTTTCTCAACATGCATGACATCTATACATGCCTAACTGCCAAATAAATCCAATAAAAAAGATCCAAGAATATTGATCTCTTCTTGGATAAGGATTTGTAACTCTTTATGGGAATAGTAAATTGTGATCTCATACCAAATGCTTTCACAATGTCTTTTACTCTTTTATAAATATCCTTCCCCATACAAGTTTAGGGGAACTCTGTTCGTCATTGAATCCATTAGATGCTTTACACAACCTTCTACAAGGATGAACTTCTGAAATAAACCTTTGGTGAACAAGATATATAGTCTTTATGCCATTCTTAAGTTGTATTGAAACAATCTTCTACTCACATATAGGGCATTATTTGGATTCTTTTACACTTAATCCCGACTAATTCCCATTAGATGAAGAGTCATTAATAGTGAAAACCAACATAGCATGCAAACAAAATAGATCTCTTCACAAAGAATCATAGGTCAACAAACCTTCTCCCGAAAGTTTCTTTACATCTTCAATTAGTGGCTCAAGAAAAAAAATCAACACCATTTCCAGGTTGTTTGGGGCCTATTTGACAACATGGCGTTCTTAGTTTATATACACAACTGAGAATGAAGATTATATATACCAATAATTTCTAGAAAAGTTCTATGTAGGCTAGTTAAATATGTCGTATGGATTCACCCTATTAGTACAAAGCTCATGTCTTAGATTGCTAACTTCTTCACCAAATCTAGGATACAATAAATCAATTTTCTTCCATTTTGGGGAAGCATACATGTCATAGGATCAAATCATGGTTTATCTTTTCCTCTGCATACCAAGATAAATTATACACATCCAATGTATTGGAAAATAAGTGATGAAACTATGGTATTATAGGTAGATACCACATCACCCTAGTAGGAGAGACAATTTTGGACTTACTGAAGTTGTCATTTTGTACGTTAATGCCCCACATTTTGGATAATCTTTCAAATCAATATTATCCTTTTGAAATAATATATATACAGTCATTTGGGCATGCATGAATATTCTTAACCTCCATTCCCATTTGGTGCAACAATTTCTTTAATTCATATGTTGAGATTGGAAGTTGTTTGCCTTCATGAAGAATTTATTTCAACAAACACAACAATGATGTGATGATTTTATCACCCCATCTATTGTTAGCCTTAAGATTATACAATCTCAACGCATTGCTTATCTTTGTAAACTAAATACAACCTACGTATAATGGTATCTCATCATCATGGATAATGTTTCTAAATAAGGAGGATAGTTAGTAAGATTTATCCCACAACTATATGGAATCACATCAACCATGTCTATCAGAATTGGGTCCATCACATCTACATCATCGATAATATCTTCTTCAATGCAAGTACTTCTATCAACATCTACTAATCTCATGGTTCAAATCTCTCTATTCCAGAACCATTTTATATACCCATGTACAATCCTCTTGCACATTACATGACTTTTGATTTTTTTCAATAGTGTTGACTATCAAGTTGTTACTGTAATTCCTACATGGACAATAGAACCTATCTCTAGGTCATTTCTGATGTTCATATGCAAACTAATCAGGACCAATAATAAACTTCAAAGTGAAGAATATTGGAATGGAAATCCATGACCAATCCATTATATGATCATAGAAAAAATGAGTATCAAATTAGATGTTTGAAGAACATGGTTTACAAGTTAGGGTTCTTATTTAGTATTTAGGGTTTCAGGTTTAGTATTTATAGATAAGGGTTTAGGGTTTACAGATTAGTGTATAGGGTTTTATAATGAACATGTAACACCTATGCCATTCTTGAACACCTGATCTCAATGGTAAGTGATAACGTGTGTTCGGTTTCAAGATCATTTTGGCAACATTTCCCCACAATTCGTCAAGTACCCTGATGTTGATGGACAAACATCCTCCTACATATGTACTTCTTTAAAAAAGGAGATGTGCTAATAATACATCTTGAAAAGTGAATACACTTTATACACTCACATCCTATGTGAGCTTAAGTGCACAAGAACAGTCCCAAACTGGGGAATACCAATAATTCACTCCTAATGAGTAAATCTAAGACAAGTTTCTAGGCCAACATAATGCATATATGTTTTCATTTCTATACCTATGATCTTATTATAATCATTCATATCCTAGGTTTTTTATTATAATTATATGGATGTAACAATCAAAATTTATATGAATTTTTTTAAGCAAACCAAACAAGAAACCATTCATGCATTTTCAAAAGGACAATTATTGATTCTAATTAAATAGAAAATTAGAATTTAGTGACTTAACGAGCATGTAATAAGCCATAATACATACATATAAATAGTTACTTCAAGCAAATTTAAACTACCTTAGATATAGTGAATGGCAACTAGAAGCAACAACATGGGGTAACTAGAGGCAGTGTTGGGATACAACCTCCAACCTCCTATCTTGTACCTCAAAGTAAAAGCAACATTAAGAACTAAAGGAGGTGATGGCCTCAGATCCCAGAGGTAGAGGTAGAGGCATCCAAGTTCCAAGCTTGTAGCTCAAAGTAAAAGCAACATCAACAACCAGAGGCAACAATGGAGGAGTTAACTAGCGGCAACAATGGTGTAAGAAAGAGAATAGGCAGTGGTGGCATCTCTAATGAGGGTAGAGTTGGAAACACTACAAGAGGACGGTGGAAGATAGAGAAAGGAGATATTGGTGATTGTAGAAAGGAGTTACTGATGAATGGAGAAAAGTGGCGATGGCTTCATTTGAGGTGGATACAATGGATGGAAACAACATAGAGAGCTAGTAGGTCATCATTGTCATCACTAGAGAGAATCTAGGTATTGGGGGGATACAATAGATAATGTTAGAATGAAATTTTGTGAGTGTTTTTAAGTGGAACTTAGCCATCAATTGTTACCAAAAACTAATGATTAAGCATTTAGTCATCGATTATCTAAGAAAAACTAATGACATAGTTCATTATTCATTATCAATATTCAAACAAAAAATGGATGGCATATGTACTTATTCCTGTTATTAAAACTCCAACCTCACTAGGACATGTGTTGTCAGTTTATAAAGAAAAATTGATGACATAGTTCATCTTCAGTGTTTGATTTACCAACCAAAAACCAATGGCATATTTATTTATCCTTGTTATAAAATGTAGGCCTCACTAAGACCTCTTTTGTATTTTTCCACAACAAAACTAATGACGTAACTAAATCTCAATCATGGATTAACAACCATAAACTAAAGACATATGTACTTATCCCTATTAAAAAATTCCAACCTAAGTAAAACTTGTCTCGTAGATTTCTAGCAATTAAACCAATGCCATATAATTTGTGGGGAAATATTTTTTTACAGGGCATATGGAGGGAATCATTTGTCGTTAGTTCTCTAAAAAGAAACCAACACCATATGTTTTCTGGAGGTAAAAGTTTTAACGATGGGCACAACCTACGATGCTAGTTCATATGAAGTACATCCAATGATAGAGGCTTTTTGGAGGCAAAATTTATTTCATGGGAAGGGATGCATCTTCGATTAGTAAAATCTAAGATAAACACCTATATCAAAATTTCACCCAAAAAGATTGAATGATGTTGGTTATCTGTGATGTTAATTCATCATAATTGACAATATAATAAAAGTGGTACTTACATTATTTTAAAGCTCAAATATTTGACCAGTAGTGACGTTTGTGCCTTACAATATGACACTATAAGCATGTAGTGTCAATTTTTTGTGAAAACCAATGTTAAGAAAAATGACAACAAAGAGAAAAAATGTTATAGTGCACTGATATGTTCCTTGAGGTTTTGTTACATCTGGGAATTTCCTAGATGCATTGGATACATAGAAGAGTGAGCTAACTTAATAATATACTACTTCAACTCAATGTAATATGGCATACACAATCTTTCATGCTGATGTAATAACATCATTTGCATATATGAGCATTATGCCCTTACATTTTGTAATATCATGCATGATCTGCTTTAATTAATTGTCACTCTATTCAAGATCTTTGATTTGTTCATAGAATTTAGGTCTAACTTGCAACTGTGAAAAGCCACCATGTTCTAACACAAATATAAATTCGACTCTCATTTTGACCAATAAGTATCTTCTCCCACGTGCCATAGAAATTGTTTTTGCAGGTGATGTAGACTTCCTACTTATATCATATGCCACAACATTATCCTTCCCAGGGTGGTAATCAACGGTCCCATTATAGTGCTTCATAAGCTATAATCATATGTGTTACCTCTGGTTTAGACCTTTTTGTGTGAATATGCACTCTTTAACTTATGGTCAATATATACTTGACATGACTCACCAAAGAGATAATGATGATGTGTCTGTAAGGCATGTACTACTATTGCTAGCTCAAGATCATGTATTGGATAATTCTCTTCATTCTTGTTGAGATATCTAGACCATAGGCCACCACCATTCTTTCCTGTATAAGATCACATCCTTGACCTCTCCTAAACGCATCATAAAACACCACATATCCCTTGTCTATATTTGGTAAGATCAAAACTAGTGTTGTAGTTAATTTCTTATTTATTGTTTGAAAACTTTTCTCACATATTTTAGAACAAACAAAAGACATATCCTTGTTTGTCAAACATGTAATAGGTTATTATAATACACTGAAGTTTGTTATAAAATTCATGTAATATCCATCTAACCCTAGAAAATCTAACTAGGAGTTGTGGGTTTCACCCATTAAAGAACATATTCCATCTTCTAAGGGTCTTCACTGAGTCCTCCTGATATTATATGTTCAAGAAATTATATTTCAGCCAACTAGAACTAATATTTACTATTGATAGAATAAAGTTGATGGTGTCTTAAAAATTGTATGGGGTAACCTCAAATGTTGATCATGTTGTTATGAATCTTCAGAATATATACGAATATCATCTATAACACTACTATAAACTAATCTAACTATGGTATGAAAAATCTAATTGTCAGGTCCATAAACTCTGTAGGGGCATTTTTTAGTCCAGAAGATATGACTACAAACTCTTATTGCACTTACATTATTTTAAATGTTGACTTAGGTACATATAATGCTTTAATCTTTAACTAATCATAAGCCAACCTTAGATTTATGTTTGAAAATATTGTTTCTTAGTGCAGTTGATCAAATAGATCCTCAATCCTAGGCATATGATATGTTCTTGAAGGTTATCTTATTATATTGTCTATAGTCTATGTAGATCTGCATAGTTCCCTGCTTATTTACAAAAATCACTAGAACTATCCAAGATGATGTACTCAATTGAATGAATCCTTTATCTAGTCATTCCTACAACTAAGCTTTTAACTCCTTTAGATTGGTAGGTGTGACAGAGTGATTTTTTACATATATTTTCTCTCTCTTACAATTTTGTTATTTCCAATAATAACCTCAACTATTCCCCCCCCACTAATGACCAAAAGGAGGTATCAATTTCATAATCACATAAACCCTAGTTCATATAGAGGTGAATTATATGTATTATGATACATAGTCCATTTATGTAATCAACCTTTCAACTTAGAACCCAATTTTATTTCATAGTTAGATAACCTTGTTATGAAGCTCCGTTTAAAATTTCACCTTAATCAAATAAAATGTTTAAGAGTTATAAAAAATTTAAATTAAGGTGCATAATATCATTTATAGAACCCTAGAACCTAAGTTGGTGATTGATTTATCTATATGTGTGACATTTAAATGTCACACAGAGGATTATTTGACCTAGGACACAGACCATTCATGAGGGCATGCATCTTGGTGGCCTAATCTTTTTTATCATGGATTAGGGAGCATCCAATAGGTTGGAGCTCATCACTAACCTCCAACAAAGGGTGGGGAGGAGGAAACAAATATGATCAGGTTGGGCCGCCACTCCACGTCTAATTTCAAACTTTATCCTGACTAGATAATGTCCTCTCACGATTCCTTGGCCACTGAACATATGCAGTCCTATTTTAGGGCTTTATCCTGTGTCTTTTTGCATTAAGCACATCTAAACATTGTAGATTACAAGCTATTTCCTCCGATATGATCTTTAATGACAAATGCACTTATGCCTCATTTTGTGTATATTTCAGGGCACTTATGCATGCATTGATGCATGGGAGAGAGATGAAGAACATCTTTGGGTTATTGCACCCTAAGATTGGACCTACCTCTTCCCCGAGCTCTCTTTGGATACACAATTCAAAGTAAAAGGAGGTTAAATGAAGAAGTTGAAGTGGATATCGGTAGCAAGAAGCCCAAAAATGGTTGTGGCAAATCACCACGGTTGTGGGGAATTAAGCTTTAAAAGTTACAGGGAAGTCGCCAAATTTGTATATGAATGACCATAGTCATGGCCATCAAAATGTCCATGGTCACTTAAGACCCCCCGATTGTGGTCCTCAAAATGTTTGTGGCCAATGCTCCCCAACTTTCCCATTGTCAGCAAAATGAATGTGGTGATTTATTCATCAAGACCCCAAAATTCAATAGGGACTCAACTCATTTTACATGTGAATGACCACGGTCATGGCCATCAGTATGACCGTGACCCTTGAAGGCCACCTCGGCCATGGTGAACACAACGAGTGTGGCAAGATGAAGAGAACACAACCTTAGAGTGACCTCACCCTAGCTACCTCCTAAAACATAGCCATGGTCCCCAACACAACCGTGTTACCCTATACCCAACATGACCTTGACACCCGCCATGGTCGTGGCCTCCATACACACTTTCACCTCAACTCCACCCTCCACCTCAACCATTCCACTGGCCATGACCATGCCATAAAAACTCCACCACGACCGTGATGACCACCTAAACCTAACCATTTTCTCCATTATTTTTCCCTTTTTGCCCCAACTTACCCTACTGCCTCCCCACCACCTATATATATATATATATATATATATATATATATATATATATATATATATATATGTGGTGGCTACAACATGAAGGTTAGCTTCCCTTAGCCTCTTCCTAGATACAATAGAGCTCCCTCATCCACTTCCTTGCATTTACTTCAGTGACCTACCTCCCATTACATATTCCACTCCATTTCTACCATACAAACCTAGTTTTCTAGGTTCCCTACCATAATCCTCCTTATCTCCATCCTTTTGACCCACCATGGAGGAGGAGCCATGCCCTGCAACAACTAGGAGGTGAAGGAGAAGAATCTTCTATGAGCTCCATGGATTCCTACCACTTTCTTATCTTTTCTTTTCTCTTTTGGCTAAGCATGTATAGCTAAGCTGCTACTGGTGGGCTGTTTGGGGTTAAATTGTTACTTTGATGCCATGTTGGGGGTAAATAACTATTAGGGAACATATATCCATTTGATGATTATTTCCTCTTGCTTCTATATCATTTTCCATTATCTTGCATGTGGTTTGTCCATTTAAACATAGATTACATGTTTTATGATGCTTGATGCACTTAGCTTCTAGGAGAAAATAGAATGTATATGGATATCCTAGGAATTTCTCCTAGGTACAAATAGTGGATCCCTAGCTAGCACCCTTTTTTCCCACATACAACTCCCTTCTCCTACAAGTAGGTGTGAGATCCAAGTCACTAGTGTAAGTGTGATTAGTGCAATTGCCTAGAGTTTCCTAAAGGCTAGATGGAAAGTAACATGAGGTGAAACACCCTCATCTCTACTCCCATTCATTCCCTTGGCTCTGAATTTACCTAATACCACTTACCCTAGAAACCTAGAATTGCCAAGTCCTATTAGAATTACACCTAGCCTTAGTTCTCCAACTAGTAGCATATGGTACATTCCAATAGCACTTGTCATGTTGTTTGGTTTGGTAATCTAGATTAAACATATACAGCTTTCTTGTTATGTAACCTCCCCCATCTAAGATCAAAGTTTCATTCCCAAATGGCCCACCTACCCATCTTATTGCTTAAAATCCACCCTTTCCTTCTTAGCTTGTTAATGGTAGTTTAGTTAATTGCCTTTGTTACTTATTAGGTAATTTCTTAGTTATACATAGTTAGGTATTTCTTAAGTAGTTAGGGCTCTTTTGAGCTTTCTTGTGTTAATTTAGTCATCAAGTTATAACATATACTTTTGCTTGACTTATTGCTTAGATTGCCTCTTAGTTGATAAATTTCATTGCTAGTGTAGTTTAACTTGTTGCTCTAGTTTAGTGATAACACCCAAATTTATGATATTATGCTAAGTATTTATCTATGGTTTTGTGTCACTATAACCTTAATATGCATTAATTATCTCATGTTCCTTATCTTCTAGTAATTTATATCTTTTCATAGATAAAGTTGCTCGAACTAGCCAATTTTGGGACTTGCAGGCACCGAACCGAAAAGACATCTATTCTCCAAAGAATCCCCCCTAATGCATGGATTTTTGAAGTAGCTAGACCTTCACCGCAACCGCGATCAATGTGACACACCACAACCATGATCGCAGTATCGTAACTCACCTCAACCGTGACCGTGGTGTCTACCTTCACCAAGACCGCGGTATAGGAAACCACCTCGACCGTGATCCAAGACAATGCCTTAACTTTTGAACTAACCATGATCGAGGCCTACACCTCGACCGTGGATTAAGCCTCGACTATGGTGAATCTACAACATCTACAACGACCGCAGAAGGCACCTCGACCACAGACCGTGACCCGCAGTCACCACCACGACTGTGGTGATTAAAGTCGTGACCTGGATTAGAACTGTAAGGATCCCACCAATTAATACCCACCCCTCTCCACCTGAAGAAGGGTTCCGATCTAGGGATTTTTCCACCTTGTGGTCCTGACTTGGTGAAGTTCCTAGAGCCCCCTAGGAGAGTCTAGAGGTCTGAGAAGGCCAAAGTGCTCATTCTACGCCCGTCTCTTCAGCGTGCTTCCATTCCCCACCATCTTCCACCTCCAATCTTAGATCTCCAAAGGCGGAAGATGAGGAGAGAGAGAGACTGGGGATCCATCTTCTTTGAGACAAGGAGAATGTCCACACCATCATCTTCCACCTCCATCCACCAACAAATTTGTTGTTCTAGGTGGATCTTGAGAGAAAGGAGGCCAAGGAGTCCAGAAGATCAAGGAGGACGACCCAAAAGATGAGATCCGACCTATACTGAGGCTAGGGAGTGAGAGCCACCTCTCCTCTAAGGGATTAATCTCTTCTTATTCTTCTTCTCCTTTCTTATAATGCTCTCCTTTATTTCTATACAAATGATGTTCTTCCATCTTTGTTCGGTGCCAACTATGCTTGTCCATGGCTAGTTGAGCTCCTTGTTGGCTATGTAGCCCGTTTTGGGCATGTTTATGTACTTTTACCTTAAGCAAGTAGTCATATTTTAGATCTAGTGTGTTTTATGTTCTATCTCCTCTTTCTGGTTATGATTGCTAGTTTGGTTGATCTCCTTCTTGATTGAACTGTTATTTCTACCTACATCAAGAGATTTGTTATAGAAATAAATAGGAGAAGATAGTTGGATTGGAATCTTAAAGGAGGACATTCCAAGGCCATACGTTCATAACATCCCAGAGTGATCTAGACCTGAGAAGGTATCTAGGGCATTCCAGGATGTTATTTTGTCATCCTCGAGATAGGTTTCATATCATCGATGGGTTTTAGTCACACTACGTGAGAGCGAGTGGGATGACCCTACAGGAACAGATATCGCGGTGCACACTATGTTTGAATGATGATCGCTTGCTGAGGTGTTTGAGGGTTGTCTATTCCCGAGAATGGGTGCATAGACTGCCCAACTTGTGGTTACATAGACATGAACTTCTTTCTCTCTGGTTTAGTAGAATCCTACAGACTCTGTTTTTGTTTTCTTTTCTTTGTTTTGTTTAATATGTGACAACCCGCTAGATTAGTTCTAGCTCCTTACTTTTATCAACTATTGTCTTGGCTTATCTAACTCAAGAATGATATATGAAGCATCCTAAACATCACCAAGTCCCTGTGTTTGACCTTGCAATAAAGTTGTGGGGGTCCTTGAAGGTTTCAGGTTATAAATTCAAAAGTTCAGTTCCTTCCGAATCCGCCTCCCTTCTGGACACACATTTCACTAAGGGCTTATCATTTAGTTGCTTGTCTTCTCTAGTTTCTTAGTCTTAACTTGCTAATGGTGATCTAGGGTTTTTGTTAATCTAGATCCTTTCTTGTTTTTTCTTGCTTGCAATTGTATTATAATCAACCAAAACAAACCTTTAATCCCTCAAAACCTACTCTCCACTAGGGTTGCATCTAGTCACCATCTAGTTGGCTATTATGGGGCCTTGACAAGATCACACTGTGAACCCTGCTTTGACCGATTTTGATGTGTAGTTGTGCTATCCCAACAACCTCTCTACAATTCCGTCTCACTCTAGAAGAGGACAAGGAATTTCAAATCCCATCTTATCCTAAACCTTCCCTAAACCTATATTTTAGACCCCCAAAGGGTCGCCACCACCCTCTTTACCTTAACTCGAAATGTCATGTGCCTGCTTGTGCCCCTACAAGCCCTAATCAGTCCTCGTGATCTAATGTGGCACCACCACCCACCCAAAATCGGGTGTTTCATCTTCGCTTCTCCTCTCTCTCAATAACCCCCTCCACATGACTCATCAATGGCTGACAGACCCGGACATCACCCTCGCTCATGTGTTTAGAGCCTACTACTCTAGATTCCTCCACACGTCAGTGAGTCCCTCCACCGATGTCAAGTAGCCTATGAGCAAAGGAAAAAGCTAATGTGGTGATAGCTCAGCCGGGGGTAGACCAAGTAGAGAATGCCAACTCAACATGAGTAAGCGAGGAAAGGGAGGGGAGGTCCTAGCCATTCAGATCCCCGATGGACATATCAAAGGTCGCCACGTTGGCAAGGGAAGCCGTAAGCTGGTGCAGATCAGAGAAGGAAAATATGCCCATATGGACCAATCATGGGCTTCCACGTAAGAATTTTTATCCCCTTTTAATAAAAGCCTTTCATCTTAGAAAAACCCTAGAAAATGTTAGCAGTGTAAAAAAAATAGCAATATTGTATATTAAATTTATCAGAAAAATATGAGGAATTGAATGGAATCATTTTCATAACATGATTCTTAATCTCTTCTGAAAATATTAGACTATAGCCTAACAATTATATATATGTCATTGAATGTGCAATAATGGAAATTATTTAATGCAACCTAACCTTTAGTGACACCCAAACCCTATTAGGGTCCCTGACCCTCACATGTCTTTAAACCCTAATCAAGTAGGGATATTTAACTCAAGATCATAGAACACCCTAAATTCCTGTTTCTCTCTCTACATATGTATACTTTCATGCATTTATTTGCCAAATCCTAACTTTTTCATAACCCCTTATGATCATGACCGACCTCAAAAACCTTATATCCAACTCTGATCCCCTAAACATGTGAATCCTAAAGGGGAAACCATTAATAATCTAACCCCTATAGAAAACTAATAATGAATGTTTCTTTCTTCTATAATAATGGGTATCATTAATTAGATGAAACCCTAATCTCAAGATATGATCTTGTGACCCAAAAACTAGATAAAAGTCATAGGAAATCCCTGATCTAATCATGAGAATATGAAAGTAACCCCAACTTGAGATCAAACCCTAAATAATCTAGAAACGCTAACATGAGGTGTTGAGAACCCATAATGACATTAGGCCTTTATTTTTCTTTTAGGGTGATCTACTTTTTTATTGTAGACTTGTTGAAATCCATATATGAGATTCAAGGTATGTGGATATAATTGTGTGACTAATTTTTTAAGATGATATAAGCATGTGTACTTCCTTGTATTTATTCGGATAAACTTGTTTGGATGTTAATATTTTATGGTACTCCTCCAACATAAACATTAGAACATTAAAGAAAGAAAATGAAATGTAATTACTGATGGTGTTCATTGATCTCCCTATTAGAGAGGGAAAGTGTTAATGTTGATAGGCACCTCCATCGTCCTTCTAGGACTCCTTCCTACTTACTATGGGATGAAGAACGAGAATTCCTACTACCATATAGATGCCTTTCTTTGAAATTCCTCCACTTTCCACACACCCACCGCCACCGATGACTCAATCCAAAGAACCCTCTTAACCTTCTCTCTAAAAGAAAAAGCCATGGAGTGGTACATGGACAAGCATGAGTTATTGACATGGAATGTAGTGAATAATGAGTTCCTTAAGAAGTTCTACCCGATCTCCAAGTTGACTCAGAAGTGGAGATGCATTACTTCCTTCACATGAAAAGAGAATGAACCATTTCATGAAGCTTGGGAACAATTCCAAAAGCTCCTTCGTGACTTCCCACACCATGAAGTACCTCTATGGGGGCATATTCAGGCTTTCTACACTGGCTGGTTAAGTTGAGCCAAAATAATGTTGATTACTCATGTGGAGGCACATTTGTGGCAAAGCCACCAGAAGAGTCTTGGCCCCTATTCCAGCATCTTGTTGAGAATTCTCACCATCAACCTTCAAGTAAAGGCGAGTACTATGACCGAAACTACATTCCTACACATCCTCCTATAGATCCAGCCATAATAGAGGCCAACCGCCAAATGATGAAGATAATGACAGATATGATGAACATGATGAAGAACCAATTTGGAGGTCCTTCTAGCCAATCTGCAATGGCAATTGTGATACTATGGATGAAGAAGTGAACACTTTGCATGCCTTTGGAAACTGCAATAACCAAGGCCCGATGTCTAACTCTTCTACTCCAAAGTGGAGAAATCATCCCAACTTCTCTTGGAAACAAAAAGATAAGGAGGGGCAAGGACAACCAAGGCAATATCACGACCCTAAGTACAACTCCAAGTTTGAAGAAGAAGTTCTAGGAAGGCTAAGGAGCCTTGATGAAGTGAATAAAGATGCGTCCTCTCAAGGGAAAAACATTAGATGCCTTGAGTAAAGGCTTGATTAGATTTTCTTTTCACTTTCCCAACACGAAGAAGGGAGGATCCCATATCAACCTATGGACAACCCAAATAGTGATGGTGTTTATGTAAGCACTACTTATGGTGCTTATGTCCCGCCACAAGGACATGTACCTCCACTTCACGAATACCAAGGGCCACCCAACCCTTATGAACCTCTATCTCCATAACCCCCAATCAACTACCAATACCCCCACCTCCATCACATGCCTATCAACAACCACCTCCACAAAAATGCCCACAACAACCCCCCCAACAACCAACTAGCATACTCCAAACTCCTAATCCACCTCACTAGAGACCACCACCATGTTCATCTTCACAATCCCCTCCCTCTTCCCATGAGCAAGTGAATATTGTGTCAATTATATGGGAGAAGAAGCCTATCAAGAGATTGAAAAAGGGAATATGAAATGGTCAAGGTTTACAATGAAGCTTCATGGACGGAAGAATCTAGTGGAGATTATAAGAGTGCTAGAGAATCTGCTGCTTGATTTTTGCTTGAAAATACCGAGTGCATCTAAGCTCTCTCTGCCTTACTTTGGTGATGAAGAAGTACACTCACATGTTCCACCATTGATATAGAAGACGATATCTTGCATCTTGCCCCGATTTGAGGTTGTGAGATCAATTGTACCACCCTTTCTTGAAAGTACATAAAGTCCTAATGATTCAGTTTTTCCGTCTTTCTATGACACCATCATATTTGCTGCCCTCCATGCCACTGACATGGTAACACTTTATGAAATACCTTGTTGGGATCCAATGACAAACCAAGATCAACCTCATGAGACATGAATCACCATCGTACTCCTCAAGGCCCACAAAATTCTACCAAAAAGTTTGATGCCAACGGTCAACCATTCCATGATGCTTTAGAAGACCCATTTTTCCAAGAGAATCATTGATAGGTCATGGGAATTTTAGGGACATTAAGACAAGGTGTGGAGGGTATCAAAGGTTTCCTTTCCTTAGTAAAGGATGTTTATACAGGGAGAAGAAAATTGGTTTTATTTCCACCCAAAGAAATCATTGCCACAAGATCTATGAACTTCATCTTGGACTTCAGCTTACCGAAGAAAAGGATGATTCAAGAACTCCTCTCTTCACATGCTATATTAAAGCACGACCTGGCGAGCATTCCCTCCTAAATCTAGGTGCAAGAGAAAGGATTATTCCATTGTGCATTTACTTACAGCTCGGTCTAACAAAAATGGAACTGATGGATTGTGACATTATCTTGGGTGATGGAACTAGGAGTAAATCTCTTGGCATATTACGAAATGAGAGAGTAGCATTGGATCAAAGGATAAAAATCACACAACTAAATGAATTTCTAATCAAGGATTTTGTCCCTATTTATGGAAAGGAATACCGCATATTGGGGAGGCCCTTCTTGTGCACTGTGAGTGCAAATATTAATGTGTGTGTATTCCCTTTAACAGTCACACATAGGAGGACAAAGTTTGACTTCTTTATATTCATTGACAAAGAAAGATCCAGGTTGGGTGAAGAAGATTTTGATGCCAGTCTAGACTACTATGAACCTTTAGAAAAGTGGAGATCAAGTCCTTACTTCTGATCGATGTACATTACATGGGATGAAGCTCATATCGTTAGAACTCTAGAAAGGATCACTGTGGAAGAGGAAGGAGACACTTGGGGTGTCTGAAAAACCACTAGAGGGGGGTGAATAGGGTTTTAAAGATAATTCAATACTTATTTAATTCAAACAACCACAAATGAGAAAGCAAGAAGGAGATAAGGGATTTAGAGTGGTTCCAACCTTAGCAAATACTAAGGTAGTCAGTCCACTACCCGGTTGCTTACCCAACCGGGATTTTGAAAGTATTAATTTTATTACCTCTTCAAGGATTTTACATAAAATAAAATACTTTCTTACACCCCTTTGGACAGCCTTCACTTTGAAGTAGATGCACCAACTTGAGGTAGCCTTCTTGAAGTAACTCCAAGCTCCTCCTAGAAGTAGCCTTCCTCTTTGAAGTAGCCTCCCGTTGCACCAGCCTTCTAGAAGTATTCCAAAGCCTCCTTCTTCACCATGAAGATCACGACCCTCTCCAATCCGCAGCCTCCAACCCTAGGAGTAGCAAGGAGAGTACAAGCAATAAGAGTGAACAAGAAAGGAAAAGGAAATTACACTTAACCTTTGAAGCACAAGGCTTGATTTGCCTATATCAAGCGTGTAGATCTCCTAACCAATGTATATGGAAGTGTGATTGCTGTGGATAGGAGATACTAGCCAATAGGACACGAAATTAGAGCAAGGAGACGAGTAGCCAATTGCAAGTATTGCTCAATTGCTCAAAACAGGTTGCTGATGCAAGTGTATGCTCAAGGATTGCTCAAGTGTAGAAAAATAAGTGAGTTTAGGTGTCCTAAGGCATAACCTATTTATAGAAATGACCTACAAGTGCTTAAGGATGTTCTAGACTCTTTCTAGGGGGTTCTAAGTGCTTAACTAGCCGTTAGGTACACTTTAGTTGCTTTAGCAACTGCTAGTTAATTAATTTTGCAAGTGATGTCGACCGAGATACCTACTCGGTCGAGGATTTGTTGACCGACAGGCTCTCTGGAGCAAGTGTTTGCAACGTTCATCTCCAACTGCCAACTACCTTGTCAGCTGTGTCTAATGGCTACTTGGGTCTTTCTCGGTCGAGAAGTTTGTCGACCGAGATGTCTCGGTCGAGGATTTTGTCGACCGAGATTGACCCTGTTTCAATGTTTCAAATAAAGTACTGAGTGTATGTATGAGTGTGCATATGTGACACTATTAAAGGAGATGAACTATCTAAGTGTAGTGATTTTCTAGGGAAGATCTAACGCTTGATTTACATGATGTCTAAGTACTTGTACATTATATATTTGTACAAGATTTACAATTGATTACATTCAAGAAATTAAAACAATCTAGCATATAGATCTTCCATAATATTTGTCATCCACCTTATTCCTGCAACACTCAAGTAGCATGTTAGATCGACAAGAATGAAATGTTTTTCATTATCAAAACAAAAGGGATTAACTGATGTCCATTTAGCCAACAATCTCCCCCTTTTTGAAGATGACAAACATTTCCAAAATATAAATCAACTAGTCTTTAAGAAAAGTTTAGTTTCATACTTGAAATTTACTTTGTGAATTTCTTCTCTTGTTTATAAAATGTGTGCTTATTATTCCCCATGAATTATGGAACATGAAATCCAATTCTTTAGGGAATATAGCAACTTTCAATGTAAAGCCAAGAGTTTATGAAACTCATTGATTGAGTTTTGCACAATTACTATGTTTTAGGATTTATTTTTATTTCTCCCCCTTTGTCATTTCAAAAAGATATCCGTTAAAACAGAAAACTCCCCCTTAATTTGATGTCCCATCAAATCTTATGAAAAAGATGTCCATTTAAAAGCCAAAAAAATGTCCATTTAAGAAGCACAAATATCAAAGAAAACATCTTCTAAGGGAGTGATAAGCAGTTGCTTCCTTATTTTGTTAAATTGGTCTAGTGGAAGCGGTATTGTAAAAATATCAGCCAATTGATCTTCCGTATTAACATGATGAAGAGAAACATGATTCTTAGAGATATGATCCCGTAAAAAGTGATGAAGGATTTCAATATGTTTAGCTCGGCTATGTAAAATAGGATTGTGTGCTAAGTTTATAGCGCTTGTGTTGTCACAAAAGATAGGCGTAG
This sequence comes from Alisma plantago-aquatica, assembly GCA_963693085.1. Lineage (NCBI taxonomy): Eukaryota > Viridiplantae > Streptophyta > Magnoliopsida > Alismatales > Alismataceae > Alisma > Alisma plantago-aquatica. Next base: position 812,226,668 of record OY856412.1, on the reverse strand, counting down.
ATGAAAGAGTAAAACCATAATCATTTAACACTTGTTGCATATAAAGCACTTGAGCACAACAAGATCCGGCTGCCATATATTCAGCTTCAGTTGTAGAGAGGGCAACCGTGTTTTGTTTCTTGCTAAACCAAGATACTAAAGCTCTTCCTAACAAGAAACAACCACCACTAGTGCTCTTGCGGTCAAGTCGACAACCAACATAATCTGCATCAGTATAAGCTTTAAAATCCAAGGATTGTCCTTTTGGATACCATAAACCAAAACATGTAGTGTCGGCTAAGTATCGAAGAATCCGTTTAACTGCTTGAAAATGAGAGTGCATGGGTTGTGATTGAAATCGAGCACAAAGACCAACGGAAAACATGATGTCTAGTCTAGAAGTGGTTAAGTAAAGCAAACTACCAATCATGGCTCTATATAAGGAATCATCAATAGGTTCCCCATTTTCATCCTTATCAATTTTAATAGAGGTACCCATAGGAGTAGTAGCATGTTTGCACTGATCCATCCCAAAACATTTTAAGAGTTCTTTAGTATACTTTTCTTGGCTTATAAAAATCCCGGCAGGCGTTTGTTTAATTTGGAAACCAAGAAAGAAAGTTAGTTCACCCATGAGGCTCATTTTGAATTCTTTTTGCATAATGTCACTGAATTGTGTGCACAATGATTTATTTGAAGCTCCAAAAATAATGTCATCAACATATATTTGAACAACTAGAAAATCAGATGTATATGTTTTGAAAAATAAAGTAGAATCTGAATTTCCTCAGTGCTTGTTTTAAACCATAAAGTGCTTTCTTAAGTTTATAAACATAGTCACCTTTTTCCGGTATTTCAAAACCAGGTGGTTGGGCAACATATACTTCTTCTTGAATGATTCCATTTAGAAATGCACTTTTTACATCCATTTGGTAGAGTTTGATGTTTTTGTGTGCAGCAATAGCTAGTAACATTCTAATAGCTTCAAGTCTTGCTACCGGTGCATACGTTTCATCAAAGTCTATTCCTTCTTGTTGATTGTATCCTTGTGCTACTAACCTAGCTTTATTTATTATTACTTCCCCTGCCTCATTTAGCTTATTCCTAAAAACCCATTTAGTTCCAATGATGGTTTTATCTTGTGGTTTAGGAACTAAATCCCATACATCATTTTTAGTGAATTGATTTAATTCTTCTTGCATTGCTATTATCCAATAGTCATCTTTAAGAGCTTCAGATACCTTCTTAGGTTCAATAATAGAAACAAAGGCCATGTTTGCAACATCCTTAAAAGAAGAACGAGTTTTGACTTTATCATTAGGATTTCCAATAATTAATTCTTGAGGATGATCCTTAATGAGTCTAGGTATAGGTTATGTTTCAGCTTTGTCATTGCTTATAGTATTTTTCTCACTGTCATTGGGTATGGATAAATTTTTGAACAGATGAGTGAGATCAACTATTTCAGGATTTTCTGATTTTGGCTCTTCATGAAAAGAAATATGAATAGATTCCTCAACTTTTCTAGAAATAGTGTTGTAGACTCTAAATGCTTTTCTAGAGGTAGAATATCCCAAAAAGAATGCTTTATGTGATTTAGAATCAAACTTATCTCTATCCTCTTTAGTGTTTAAGATATAGCTTGTGGATCCAAAGGTATGAAAATAGTCAACTCTAGGTTTCTTAGTATGTATTATTTCATATGGTGTTTTCTTCAAATAGGAGTGAACAGTTACTCTATTTAACACATAGCATGCGGTGTTTACAGCTTCAGCCCAAAAAGTTTTAGGTATGTTATGTTCGAGCATCATAGTCCTAGCCATTTCTTGTAGTGATCAATTTTTCCTTTCAACTATACCATTTTGTTATGGAGTGTGTGGAGCAGAAAAGTTGTGAGTGTATCCTTGAGATGTGCAAAATTCTTCAAATAAATGGTTTTCAAATTCTCCACCATGATCACTTCTAATGGTACATATTTTGTTTTGTAACAGATTTTCAATCTTGGAACAAAATCTTATAAAGACATGAATAGTGTCATCTTTGGTTGCAAGAAAATGTACCCATGTATATCTACTATAATCATCAACGATAACAAAACAATATCTTTTGCCACCAATAGATTGTGTCCTCATAGGTCCAAATAAATCCATATGAATCAATTCTAATGATCTACATGTGCTAAGTACATGTTTGGGTTTAAAAAGGTTTTTGTTTGCTTACCCAAAGTGCATGGTTCACAATTTTCAACTTGATCAAAAGATAAATTAGGCAAACCACGAACAAGATCATATCTAACTAACTTTTTGATAACATGTGAACTAGTGTGTCCTAACTTTTTATGCCATAGTTGTAAAGTATTTTCATTTGCATGTAAGCATTTTCCTACTACAGATTTGATAGAGTTAGGTCTAAGAATATAAAGGTTTCCAACTCGTTTTCCTTCATAAACAACATTTGTAGTGTTTTCTATTAATAACTTGCAGCAATTTTTGTTAAATAAAACATCATATCCACTGTCACATAATTGACTAACACTTATTAAATTATGGTGCAAACCATCAACGAGTAAAACATTCTTTATTTCGAGGTTTGTACCAATGTTACCTATTCCAACGATTTTACCTTTACCATTATCTCCAAAGGTGACTGTTCCACTCTTCTTTTCTTCAAAATTTTGAAATGCATCCTTGTTTCTGGTCATGTGTTTGGAACATCCACTGTCGACCACCCAATCCTACATTAAAATGTAGGTTTTGGTACCCATGTGATGGTCTGGTATGGTTAGGAGCATTTAATTACAGATTGAATAAAAAATCGAACTCAGAACTTCAGTCGGTCGACAAAAGTTTGACCGACACCACTCTCGGTCGACCAATCGTCGATCAAGAAAGTTTGCTGTATTGCAGATTAAAAACTGAAGAAAAATAGAAGTTCTGCTCGGTCAACCATTTTTCGACCGAATTTTGTCCCGATCGACCTTTTTTCAATTGAAACGGTTTTTGATTTACTCAAGTTGTTGCTGTAGATTTTAATTTGTCACAGGCAACTGGTCGATCGACAAAAGTTCAACCGATTATATTTTCGGTCGAGAATACTTCAACCGAATAAGTTTATGTTTCAGTATATCAGTTCAGAAAATTACCATAATGCATGAGACCTTTTGTTAAGTTGAGATAAGACAATATAATCTTCAAAGATAAGCAGTAGATCATATCTCAACTGAATTTCATTCAAGTCTTCTAAGTTTGAGGTTTTGGAACCCAAACTAATGTGGAATCCTTGTTCTTATAAGGGCATGAAAATGAATAATGTCCAAGACGTAGACAAAAATGACAGGTAATAGAATCAACTTCATTTCTCTTTCTAGAAATTGTGTTCTTAGGTACAAACATAGTCTGAGTCTTGGATGCTTTAGCTCTTTTGGGTTGATTTTTCTTTGGATTATATCCTAATCCTCTTCTTTCATTGAAACTAGAGGAAGTTTTCAGAATATTATTAAGGATCTCTTTTCCTTTTAAGTCATTTAGGTTTCTTTGTAGCTTAGCAATGTCATCCATCTTCTTGTGTAATTCTTTCCTTGCTTGATCTAAATCAGATAATAGAGAGTCTCTTTCTTTTACAACATTATCATAGTCTAGATGGTTACATAAGATTGGTTGGGTCTGAAAATCATTCAGTTTTGCTAACAAATCAATCTTTTCTTGAGAAATAAGATCAACATTCGTTTCTAGAGTAAGTAACTTTCTAGTGCAGTCATTTAAAGATGTTTTTAAAGACAAATTCTCAAGATCAATGTTGTTCTTTTCAGAAGAGAGATCATTTAATCTAGCATATAACTCATCATTTGTTTTGGTAACCTTCTTTAGTTTCTTTTTGCAATCAACATACTTATCATGAGTTTCTTGTAGACTAGAAATTAACTCTTCTTTAGGAAGATCAAGAAGGCTTACCTCTTGTGAGTCTTCATCATCTTCTCTTGCCATTAGACATTCCACCTTTTCTTCTCCACTTTCACTCTCACTTGACTCATCCCATGCAGCTTTGTAAGCTTTTTCTCCCTTCTTTTTGTGTGAACTTTTCTTTCCTTTCTTTGTTTTAGGGCATTCATTTTTGAGATGTCCTTTCTTTCCACACTCAAAACACCTAGGAGAATAAGAAGAACTAGAAATTTTATTAAAGATCTAAATCTTTTATATTTCTTACCATTTACAATCAAGGATTCTTCTCCTTCTTCTTCACTTGACTCCTCACTTTCCGGTGTGATGATCTTTGAAGCTTTTAGAGCCACATCCTTCTTTTTCCCTTTTTGAAGTTCGCGTTCTCTTCTTTCTTCTTCTTCTAAGGTTGCTTCATGAGTTTCTAGGTTGCCAATGAGTTGTTCCATCCTCAGTCGGGTGAGGTCATTTGCTTCTTCAATGGTCGTCACCTTGGGCTTGTATTTGGGAGGAAGTGATCTAAGAATCTTTGACACTTGATCTTCCTCACTAATAACTTTACCTAAAGCATTCAAACCATTTACAATAGAAGAGAATTTTGCATACATGTCACTAATAGATTCATTTGGATCCATACAGAACTGTTCAAATTTCTGTTTAAGCATTCCAATTTTAGAGTTCTTAACTTGCACAGTTCCTTCATAAGTTATGAAAAGTCTATGCCAAATTTCATAAGCCATTTCACAATTTGATATTCTTTTAAATTCTCCAACTGAAATTGAACAATAAAGTATACTTACAGCCTTTGCATTCATTTGGGCAGATTTTACTGTATTGGTGTCCCAAGCTGCATATTCCGCTTGAGGAAGTTCATAACGGGTTGACACCATCCTCCATAGATCCCAACTAATCCCTTGGAAATAAAGTTACATTCTTCTTTTCCAGTAGGTGTAGTTAGTTCCATCAAATGCCGGAGGCCTAGCCACAAGTGTCCCTTCAAGGTTGAGGTTGTTGAGCAACTCGTCACCCATTCTTCAAGACTTGGTTAGAGTTCCTTGAAGCCTGCTCTGATACCAATTGAAAAACCACTAGAGGGGGGTGAATAGGGTTTTAAAGATAATTCAATACTTACTTAATTCAAACAACCACAAATGAGAAAGCTAGAAGGAGACAAGGGATTTAGAGTGGTTCCAACCTTAGCAAATACTAAGGTAGTCAGTCCACTACCTGGTTGCTTACCCAACCCAGATTTTAAAAGTATTAATTTTATTACCTCTTCAAGGATTTTACATAAATTACAATACTTTCTTACACCCCTTTGGACAGCCTTCACTTTGAAGTAGATGCACCAACTTGAGGCAGCCTTCTTGAAGTAACTCCAAGCTCCCCCTTGAAGTAGCCTTCCTCTTTGAAGTAGCCTCCCGTTGCACCAGCCTTCTTGAAGTAGTCCAAAGCCTCCTTCTTCACCAAGAAGATCACGACCCTCTCCAATCCGCAGCCTCCAACCCTAGGAGTAGCAAGGAGAGTACAAGCAATAAGAGTGAACAAGAAAGGAAAAGGAAATTACACTTAACCTTTGAAGCACAAGGCTTGATTTGCCTATATCAAGCGTGTAGATCTCCTAACCAATGTATATGGAAGTGTGATTGTTGTGGATAGGAGATACTAGCCAATAGGACATGAAATTAGAGTAAGGAGAAGAGTAGCCAATTGCAAGTATTGCTCAATTGCTCAAAATAGGTTGCTAATGCAAGTGTATGCTCACGGATTGCTTAAGTGTAGAAAAATAAGTGAGTTTAGGTGTCCTAAGGCATGTCCTATTTATATAAATGACCTACAAGTGCTTAAGGATGTTCTAGACACTTTCTAGGGGGTTCTAAGTTCTTAACTAGCCATTAGGTACACTTTAGTTGCTTCAGCAACGGCTAGTTAATTAATTCTGCAAGTGCTGTCGGAACCAATCTCGGTCAAGGAATTATCGATCGAGATACCTACTCGGTCGAGGATTTGTTGACCGACAGGCTCTCTGGAGCAAGTGTTTGCAACGTTCATCTCCAAATGCCAACTACCTTGTCAGTTGTGTCTAACGGCTACTTGGGTCTTTCTCGGTTAAGAAGTTTGTCGACCGAGAGTGTCTCGGTCGAGGATTTTGTCGACCAAGATTGACCCTATTTCAATGTTTCAAATAAAGTACTAAGTGTATGTATGAGTGTGCATATGTGACACTATTGAAGGAGATGAACTATCTAAGTGTAGTGATTTGCTAGGGAAGATCTAACGCTTGATTTACATGATGTCTAAGTACTTGTACATTATATATTTGTACAAGATTTACAATTGATTACATTCATGAAATTAAAACAATCTAGCATATAGATCTTCCATAATATTTGTCATCCACCTTATTCCTGCACCACTCAAGTAGCATGTTAGATAGACAAGAATGAAATGTTTGTCATTATCAAAACAAAAGGGATTAACTGATGTCCATTTAGCCAACAGTGTCAACACTTAGTGAAGAAAACAACAAGCTTGGTTGAAGGCTATAAATTTAGTACTAGCGGGAGGCAACCCACATGGTTTGAGATTCTCAAACCTTGTTTTTTTATGATAGTTATGATTTTCCAAAAAAACACACACTCTATACCTGAAAGCTTTTTATTTTGTGAATCATGTTAGTACATATATAAGGAAGAAAAGGTGATGCATAAATGGTCCAGCTAAGGAGAAGATCAAAGTTTAATAGAATATTGCAAATTAGTAGAAGATATATAGGAAGGAGTGAGGAACAACCATGCCACACAGCACAACCGTCTGGCTGACAAGCCAGAACGGCCATGTTTCTCAACCGGCCATGTTGGTCCTTCCTTTCTCACCTAGTGCTACATTGATCACTCCATCTCATAGTGGTTGTCTACTGTGAATTCATGGTATTTACCATACTATTCTAAACTTCTATTTCATGCTGAGGACATCATGATTTAAAAGTTTGAGGTGGTAAGACATTAAGCCCTTCTTTCACCGCATTTTTATCTATATACCTTGTGTTACATTTTTATGAGATGATCAAACAGTTGACTATTCCTTTTACTTTTCGATCCTGACCTTGTGTGTCTGTTAGCATTAATGCATACATGTAGTTTAATTTCATGCATTTTTGTGTAATTTTTCAATTTTTTTGTTCTTTTTCCTCTCCCATGTCATGTGTTGCATTTCCATGCAGAATTTGGTAGTTTTTGTGTGTTTAACTAGGATTTGCTTCTTTATGGTTTAAACTCCACTAAAGTAGGTTTAGATGTGATTGAATGCAAATTGGCACCATTTTGGCCAATTTTACCCAAATTTGAATGTTCTTTCCCAAAAGCATTTTTCAACTAAATCTCTATCCATTGTGATGTGAATGACTAAATTGTGGATAATGCAACTTGGTTTTGATGTTTTTGGCTAGAATGAGTCCTATGTAGGAATTTGGCATGTGCTCCAAGACTCTTGAAATAATTGGTTGTTTTGAATAAAAGAGTGATTCCTGCAAGTCTTGTACATTTGGGTTTTATTTGTTCTATATAAAAAGGATGCAATATACTATATTGTTCATTTTAGGAATGAATTGTTTTATTGGTGAATGTTACATGGACTAACTTTCTTGAGTGAGATTATACCTAGATTTCCACTACTTGTGACCCCTCTTTGATCTGACATTTCTTCCACCATTTGGTACCTCTCCGCCTCATGAAAGGTTGCCAAAGTGCACATATCAGCCTTGACCACCCCCAAAAAAGTTTGGGGTGGTCATTATTTACCTCCCTGCTTCACTCTTTCCATCATATGCCCTACCTACACCAAGGGAAAAGCAAGGAAAAGAAAAAGAAAAAAACAAATAAAGGGTGCTCCTTTTTAAGAGCATAAAAAAAAAGATGAGTGTAAAACCACTCCACTCCCTTCCATAACCATGTCTTCTCTTTTTATGCCTAGTAGCACTAGGGTAATTTAACTCTAGCCCTCATCCCCCAACACAAGCCAAGTGGGTCATGCAAAGTGAAATGAAGTGTATGAAGTAACTCTAGGAAGTGAAATAGTATTCCTAACCATTTGAATGTATTTCATGCATGATGATGTTTACCTAGAGCATTATACAAATTGTATTACTTGCATATGTGAATGATGATCCATAATCTAAGTTCTTGTGCTTTGTCCTTGAGTCAAACTTGAAAAGAATGAGAATGAGTAAAGAGTAGTGGATTGCATGCCTAATTACTCATGTGAACTCATTTTAGATAGTAAATATCACAATGATTGCATTATCTTTGATCCTTGATTGAATTGAAAGAGAGATTAAGTTGGAGCATACTTTAGGACAAGTATGTTTTATGTTTGGGGTGGTGATGCAGTCATATTTTAGGGCTTCATCATGTGTCTTTTTAAACATCACCACATCTAAATAGTGTAGATTACAATATATTTCCTCTAATATGATCTTTTATGACAAATGCACATATGCCTCCTTTTGTGTGTATTTTAGGGCACTTATGCATGCATTGATGCATGGGAGAGAGATGAAGAACATCTTTGTGTTATTGCATCCAAAAATAGGATGTATCCCTTCCCCAAGCTCTCATTGGATGCATAAGAACCAATTCAAAGCACAAGGAGGTGAAATGAAGAAGTTGAAGTGGAGATCAGAAGCAAGAAGCCCCAAAACGACCTTGGAAAATCTCCACAGTCATGGGGAATTAAGCTCTAAAAGTTACAAGGAAGTCGCCAATTTTGTACATGAATGACCATGACTGTGGCCATCAAAATGGCCATGGTCACTGAATACCCCATGGCCATGATCCTTAGAATGACTGTGGCTAGCACTTCCCAACGTGCTTGTGGTCATCAAAACAACTGTGGCAATTTATTCATCTAGACCCCAAAATTCAACATGGACTCGGGTCATTTTACACGTGAATGACCACGGTCGTGGCCATCAGCACGATCGTTGCCCTTGAAGGCCACCTCAACCATGTTAAACACCATGACCATGTCAATCTGAAGACAAGACAATCTCAGAGTGACCTCGCCCGTGGCTACCTCCTCCAACATGAATGTGGTCCCCAATACGGTCGTGGTACCCTCTACCCAACACGATCGTGGAACTTGCCACGGCCATGGCCACCATACACACTTGCACCTCAACTCCACCCTCCACCTCAGCCATTCCACTGCCCATGGCCATGCCATGTAATCCTCAACACGGTTGTTGTACCTCACCACTTCAGTGGTGACCACCTAAACCTACCCATTTTCTCCATTGTTTTTCCCTTTTTTTCCCCCACGTACCGTAGTGCCTCTCCACCACCTATATATGCATAGCTACAACATGAAGGTTAGCTTCCTTTATCTACTCCCTAGCTACTCTAGAGTTCCCTCATCCACTTCCTTGCATTTACTCCACTCACCTACCTCGTATTCCACATTCCACTCCATTTCCACCATACATACCTAGTTTTCTAGGTTCCCTACCGTAATCCCCCTTATCTCCATGCTTTTCACCCACCTTGGAGGAGGAGCCACGCCCTACAATAGCTAGGAGGTGAAGGAGAAGAAGCTTCTATGAGCTCCAGGGATTCCTACCCCTTTCTTCTCTTTTATTTTCTCTTTGGTATGAGCATGTGTAGGTAAGCCCCTAGTGGTGGGCTATTTGGGGTTAAAATGTTACTTTGATACCATGTTGGGGCAAAATAACTTGTATTGCACATATTTCCATTCGATGATTATTGCCGCTTGCTCATATCTCATTTCCCATTATCTTACATGTGGTTTGTTCTTTTAAACATAGATTTCTTGTTTTATGATGCTTGATGACACTTAGCTTCTAGGAGAAAATGGAATATATGTGGCTATCTTAGGAATTTCTCCTTGGTCCAAATAGTGGATCCCTATCTAGCACCCTTTGTTCCCATATACAACTCCCTTCTCTTAGAAGTAGGTGTGAGATCTAAGTAGCTAGTGTAAGTGTGATTAGTGCAATTCCCTAGAGTTTCCTAAAGGTTATATGGGAAGTAACATGAGGTGAAACATCCTCATATCTACTCCCATTCCTACACTCTACTCTCAATTTCTCTAATATCACTTACCCTAGAAACGTAGACTTGCCAAGTCCTATTAGAATTACTCCTAGCCCTAGTTGTCCAACTAGTAGCAATGGGTGCATTGCAATAACACTTTCCTTGTTGTTTAGTTTGGTAATCTAGATTGAAGATATAAAGCTTGCTTGTTATGTAACCTCCCCCAACTAAGATCAAAGTTTCATTCCCAAATGACCCACCTACCCATCTTATTTCTTAAAATCCACTCTTGCCTTCTTAGATTGTTAATGCTTGTTTAGTTAATTGCCTTCGTTACTTCTTAGCTAATTGCTTAGTTCTACATAGTTACGTCTTTGTTATGTAGTTAGGGCTTTTTTGATCTTGCTTGTGTTAATTTAGTTATCTAGTGATCACGTAGGCTTTTGCTTGACTTATTGCTTAGCTTTCCGCTTAGTTGATAAATTGCATTGCTAGTGTAGTGTAACTCCTTGCTCTAGTTTAGTTGCTTGGCTTGCCTAGTTTCTTAGTATTAACATGCTTAGGGTTATCTAGGGTTTTTGTTAATCTAGTTTTGTTCTTGTTGTTTCTTTCTTAGATTTGTAGTATAATCAACCAAAAGCAACCTTTAAGCCTTCAAAACCTATTCTCCACTTTAGAAACATATCTCACACTAACTTAGCTCTAGTGCCCCCGCTCTACCTAAGGATCGACCCTAATCTTGCCACATTCCTATACTATAGGTCGACCCCGTTCACTAGCAGGTACGTGTGATTAGTTAAGCTAGTGTGTTGGACTAGGTCCATATATATATTTTGAGAGATCCATGTCTTTTCTCTTAAGGTTGCATCTAGTCACCATCTAGTTGGCTAGTGTGTGGCCTTGAGAAGATCGTACCATGAACCTTTGCTTGACTGATTTTGATGCATTGTTGCACTACCCCAACAATCTCTCTAAGAATCCATCATACTGCAGTGGTAGACAAGGAATCCCAAACACCATCTAATCCTAAACCTACCCCAAACCTCTATTTAAGACCTCCAAAGGGTCACCACCACCTCCTTTACCTTAACTCCAAAGAAACAAAGCCTACTTGCACCCCTAAAATCCCTAATCACTCCTCGTGATCTACTGCGGTGTCGTCGCCCACCCAAACTTGGGTGTTTCACCTTCACTTATCCTCTCTCTCAATAACCCCCTCCACATGACTCATCAGTGCCTGACGGACCCGAACATCACCCTCGCTCCCTTGTTTAGGGCATGCTACTCTAGATTCCTCCACAAGTTAGTGAGTCCCTCCATTAAGGTCAAGTAGACTGTGAGCGCAGGAAAAGCTGAGGTGGCGATAGCTCAACCCGGGGCAGACTAAGTAGAGAATGCTAGCTCGATGCGAGTCATCAAGGAAAGGGAGGGGAGGTCCTCACCACTTAGATCCCCCATGGACATATCAGAGGTCACCATGTTGGCAAGGGATTCCATAAGCTGTTGTAGATCAGAGAAGGAAAATGTGCCCGCGTGGACAAATTATGGGCTTCCATGTAAGCCTATTCCCCCCTCCCCTTTTTAATAAAAGCCTTTTATTTTAAAAAACCCTAGAAAATGCGAGGAGTGTTGAAAAATAGAAATATTGTATATTAAATTTATCATAAAAATATGAGGAATCGAATGGAATCATGTTCATAACCTGATTCTTTACTCTCTTCTGAAAATATTAGCCTATAGCCTAATGATTATATATATGTCATCTAATATTAAATAATAGACATTATTTGATGCAACCTAACCTTAGTGACACCCAAACCCTATTAGAGTCCTCGACCCTCACATGTCTTGCAACCCTAATCAAGTAGGGATAGTTAACTCAAGATCACAAAATATCCTAAATTCCAGTTTCTCTTGCTACATATGTATACTTTTAGGGATTTATTTGCCAAATCCTAACTTTTTCATGACCCCTTATGATCATGACCGACCTCAAAAACCTTAGATCCAACTTTGATCCCCTAAATGTGTGAATCCTAAAGGGGAAACCATTAATGATCTAACCCCTGTAGAAATGCTAATAATGAATGTTTCTTTCTAATATAATAATGGGTATCATTAATTAGATGAAACCCTAATCTCGAGATATGATCTTGTGACTCCAAAACTAGATAAAAGCCATAGGTAATCCCTGATCTAATCATGAGAATATGAAAATAACCCCAATCTGAGATTAAACCGTAAATAATTCAAAAAACCTAAAATGAGGTGTTGAGAACCCTTAATGACATTAGGTATTTATTTTTCTTCTAGGGTGATCTACTATTTTATTCTAGACTTATTGAAATCGAGATATGGGATTTAAGGTATGTGGATATAATTATATGACTAGTGATGATATAAGTATGTGTACTTTCTTGCATTTATTTGCATAAACTTGCTTGGATGTATACATATTATGGTACTGCTCTGCCATAAACATTAGAACAGTAAAGAAAGAAAATGAAATGTAGTTATTGATGGTGTTCATTAATCTCCCTATGAGAGACGAAAAGTGTTAATGTTGACTAGCTCGTCCCTACTAGTTCATGGTATGCGGGGAGATCCCTAATGGTACAAGGTACATGGGGAATGGGCCCAATAATATATGTGATGACTATTGTAAGTCCGTTATCGTAATACATGTTCATTGAAATATGCTTAATAACTTGGGTTTACCTGATTCTTTCCTTAAATAATGTTTTTCTTTCTTTTCTTCTTCCTTCAATTATCTTGAGTATGCCGACATAGTATTTATATCTTTCCACCACGTACCAACTTTATGTTGATTCATTTGTTTCTCATATTTTCTAGGTACCAAGAATAAGTAATGCACATCAAAGTACACAAAGATATTCAATAATGATCATGAAGGATAATTAGCTATATGGTTTCCTCTCATCTTTATTTTGGTTTAGTTAGTTTTTTTCTTTCCTTTTGATGATGTGTAGGATGCCTATGTCCTATGTATTTTATTTCTTTAGGAACTGATTTCTTCTCCTAGTGAATAATGTAATATTACCTTTTATCCTTATGAATGATGGTTATGTGTCTACTTAAATTATGCTTGTGAATAATGATCCAACTTCTTATTATATACTAGTTGACAATCACAATCCCTTATCTTTTCCCTCTTGACATCTTATAGATATGAGTGCACATATATCTAAGGAATGCCATCATGGAAAGTATATAGGAGTTGGGGTCATCACAATAGGTATCACACTATGGATTGGTAATGCTATCATGTGACTTATTGGTAAAATTTGTATCTCAAAGTCAACTTCTCACTAGGGGTTAAAACTAGTAAAAACATCAGCATTCAAAAACTATGGGAACATCCCCATGTAAACTATTCTTTTCTTTTGATTTGCATCTACCACATAATCCAAAAATATGTGACACCCTTTTCTCATCATCTTATGATCTACAATAGTTAATACTAAGCACTTCAATAAGATTTCTTATATCTGGTGAAGACACATGAAAAGACCTCTTGCAAAAAGTTATCCATGTTTCTTCCAACAATCCAAATGGATATGGTATGTCTCAAGGAAATCCTTACCCAAAATAATTTTAAAAGAATTAATCTTTAAGGGTATAAGATTATTTGGTATGGTATACATACTAAAACTCAAGAGAAATCTTGGAGACACTTTAGTCAAAATTATTAGACCACCTAATGATATTCTTACCATAAAATCATAAGAGAAACCCTTTGATAATTTAATCCAATAACTAATGATCTTTTTATAAAATAATGTGTTTCACTAGATCAAGAGGGTAACTAAAATGTTGTTAAATAGAAGCATCTCACCCTCAACAACTTTGGGAAAAGTAATCCTTCTAATTGACCCATATATAAGAAATGACCTATGGCTCTCCCTCATCCTCAATGACCCAACTATCCACTAATGGTACTAGGTTTTCTCCCTCCAGATCCAAAAGTCACTAAAGAACTATATCCTCTAGTAGGATCCTTCCTCTGTGAAGTCTTTAATTGCAACTACGAACTCTAGGTTGGTATGCTCTAAGATTAGGACGATATTAAATTGTCCCATCTATCCACAATAGTGGCATCCTTGAAAACCAATTCCCTCAACTTTACGAGAGTGTTCCCTACCACAAGTGACACATATAGTTATATCCTCTCTCTACAGACTAGACACATATGTTGATGATCATAAAGGTTGTGATAAAGGTGCCCATGTTGGTTGTGTATTAAATCTTCTGGGGCTAGATTTTCCTTTATATGATAAGATACAACATCAGTTGAACATGATCCTTGCCACCTAAAACAACCAATATCTCATTCTCATTTGGGTAAGAGTTCAACACATCCTCTATATCCACCACTACTTTGTCCTCCTATACCAAAATCTTGAAATATTATTTCAACATTAGTTGGTTTAGAAGCATTAACTGACTATTCAGTATGTCTCGCTGCCTCCAAAAACTCTCCAAATTTCTCTCTATCCTTTTGACTAACGGCTAATATGGTGTGTCAAATCTCTATATTAAGGCATGTTAGAATCTTCTTGCATTTCTCAATGTCCTCTAGTACAAGTTGTAGACAAAATTTAGCCAACCTCCTAAAATATACCTCACGGTCACAAATTGTCATGTTTCCCTATATAATGTTGTCTTCTTGTTTGATCTTGTCACTGGGAAGGTAGGAAGGTAATACTTCATGTGAAACTCATCCATAAGAAGTCCTTCCAAGTCATCATTATATATCTCCTCTTATTTTCTACTCGATGTCACAATAATCTAGCATCACCTTTAAGTAGATAGATAGATTGGATAATCATATTGTCCTATGATAGCTCCATTAGGTGGAAAACCATTTAAAATTTATGTCCTATGATGCCACAATTGGGTATGTTGTCCCTAAAACCATAGTCCCACTACGATGATAGGATCTCATCAGGTCCTTGTTAGAAGATGAAGACTTCATGTCCATCTAAAATTTCTCTTTTGTATTGAAAAAGATAAGATACATCCTAGATGCTACATATCTATGTTCTTTACCTTGAGACATTGTCTATGGGTTGGTTCATGGCTCTCAATATTTTGTTCACTATGACCATGTCCTCTTCCTTCCATATGCATATCCATAACAAAAACATATTTCTTAGAAAATCAATGTTCATAGAATAAAACATCCCAATCCTATTGGTCTCGTACTACCTTTATACCAAACCAAGGATATGATGCAAAGAACATTATGTGAACCTAACTAATAACCAAGGTTTAAGCATGACCAAGTGAAATTAGACTAACCATCCACTTTTAATCACTAAATGGAATATCATCTAGAAATTTTTCATTCAATAATATACATAACTAATGAAACATATTGAGAACATGATAGGTATCTATGATTTAAACATAAAGATCACAATTTCACCACTGAGTTAGAATTCTACAATTAAATAAACTAAAAGAAACAAGTTCTAGCTTTACTATACATCAAGTTCACAAATTCAAAACTACTCAATACTCTCTCTCACATTTCCAGTACCATAAGGAGGATAAGAGACCATACGACAAAACTAGCTATTCCTCTTTATACCATAGTTGGTCTGCTCTTAATGAAACTTGGTTATGACTCTTCCTAGTGAGCTGGACCTATATCTGAATAATGTTTCAGTAGAGTGTGTGAGCTACTAGCATGGTGCTTGGAAGTGATCAAGAGACCATGTAAACATTGATGCATATTTTTGATTGAATTAACAACATAATTAATAAACATGAAAGTTGAAATCAATAAACAATAGAAAATAGTAGTAGTTATAATAATAACTACAATAAGTAAATCAATTAAATCCATCCATTAACCTTTAATTTCTTATATTAGACTATGGACCCTTATGAAGTGTACCACAACATGTGGAAGTATTACAACAAGCTACTATCTTGCTGTATATGACAAATAGTAGACCATGGATCTAATTCTACTAGTGTTGTAGCATGGCTTGCACTGTCTAGCCTCGACATATAAACAAATGGCTGAATAAAATTTGATTGCTCTTATAAACATGTGTAATTTGGAGGAGAGTCAAAGAACTTATCTTAACCACCTGCATTAGTGGTTCCACAAGGGTTGATCTATAAAATAATATCTAAACTAATTGAACTATATCAGATACCATTGGAATCTCATACATATTTTGGATTCCTCACTAAATTAAGAAGAGTCATCTTCACTAGGCTTAGTCCCCCATATCTATTTGGTACGCACCGACTAATTTACTGTAGACTCTACCAGTTGGTAAGTATTTTTCCTCCATCATGTTGTAGACCTTTGTAATGATTTATAAGGTGTGGAATGTATCTAATGGATAGATGATTCTTTAATTTGGTTGATTGATTTACTAATGTATTGTCCTAGATTAACTCCATACTTAAGGATTCTATTTCTCTTTTTTGAATGTTGAACTAAATTTGGTCAAAGTTGGGAGTGATAAAAACATCCACGAAAAAAGGATTCAAAATCCCTATATCAAAATCTTATCCTTCGTTTCAGAAAAAATCCTAATTATCAATAATCTCTAACTTGACAAGTATTGTCTAAAAGGTTCAGATTTTCAAAATTGAAGAGAGACGATGTACATATACAATGGTAAGGTGGTTGTGCAAATGATGGAGAAGAAAAGTAGATATAAGATAGATGAAATTGGATATTACCTCCCACACATGTTTACACCCGCAAACTTACCTTACACTCTATCCTATATTGTTAAGAATGATGTTTAAAGTAAACATGTGAGGTTTACTTATTATCTTAGAGTCCCTCATTTTCCCAACAGAACCATAATAGCTGAGATGCATATACCATGTGAAGAGGATGATCTGTTTCATGTTGTAGACTTTCAACCCTAATGTGCTACTAGACTAGGACCCTAATGCTCTAGGTGTACTAGTATCCCTTACCTAGACCTGGATGAGCTTGATAATCTCTTCTACACAAGACTTGGCTTCTTCATTGACATTGTGGCTTTGTCATATTTGTATTCTTTGTTTGTCCATAAGAAATATCATAATTGTGGTATAAGACTACAATTTTTTTGTTGATGTTGATCAATAAGAGTGTCACATGGTTTTCATATAGGAGAGGAAGGAAGATGATGTCTGAGAGAGAGGTTTGAAGGCATTCTATCAATCTCTTCTTCTCTACTGAGCTATTTTTGTGAAGGATGTCCTCCTATAGTAGGTAATCTTCCATGTGCAAATTCTACACACCATCCTCTAGTAGAGATTGGTTGGTTGTCATCACATAAACGACATGTACCCATAGCCTTTATTGTATCCTAGAGGTCCTCATGTATAACTAAAATTCCATCCCTTTTGAAAAAGGATTCTCCAAAGTTATAATAATCTTTGAGATAGTCCATGAGGAAGTCAAAGTCATCTTTAGATAGACATTAAGAGGCCCACCTATCAAAGTTTGGGAAAGTGACCTCAATTGTTTCAGTTGGCTCCTCAATTACTATTTATTTAAAATCTTGGAAAATGTGTCATCGAGTTGATTTGGGAAGGCTTCAACATTCATCTCCTCCTCCTCTAGTTGGTCTTAATCAGAGGCTATTTTGTTGATGTCTTCATGACCACCGGTTCTTCAGTAGGTTTTGCTAGATAGGTATTTGTTTAGTATGATGTTTCTTCTCTTGGCGTGCTTGTTGGTCTGCTACTACTTTTGTATCTTTGTTATTCTAATTCGTTTTTTGTTGTTGTGGAATTCCATGCCTTCTAGCACCACATGTCCCTTTCTTTTTCCATAGGGTCAATCCATAGATCATTTCTTACCTCTATCCTTAGACATTTTTTGGAAGGGGTACCCACATTTAGAGTCTATGTAAATTGGATCTGGAGGCATCATTGGGCCGTGGAAGAAGTGTCTGTCATAGACTACCTGCATTGCATACAAACCACTTATTTCATGTGAATCTTATGGAAAAAGGTTTTTATTATGGGATTGCAATATTCAGAACCTCTATTAGCTTCAACACAATGAAAGAACACTCCACATATTCAAGTTGTTCTTGGGAGACTTTTGTGTTGATCTACAAACTTTTTTGACTTAACTTTGTGCTTGGACTCCACCTTATTTATAGCTAGATTGAGCCTTATAAATCTTCTAGATCTTATGTGCCTCTACATCACAAAATATTATAGTCTTAAACTTTAGATCTTGCACACAATATTTGTAGAGCACAATCTTCCTTTATATAGATCTGCCACAATTAGAAGCCAATGATCCATTGTTCTATGTGCCAATTATATAATAAAATATTTTGTCTTCCTATTAATTGCTTCCTAAAGTTCAAGGACTGGTGGCAAATTGTATTTCCTTTGGAAAAGTGGATTGGATAGGATGGGATCTCCACTAAAGACATGCTTTTCTAGGGGGTCCAACTCTTCTAACATATTTGTGTACATGATTTTGATAATAGCATGTGCACCTTTGATTTCTTTGAGAGAATCCCCCTAATGTAATTCCCCTCCAAGTACATATATGTCAGGGGAGGCAAATCCTATGTTGTTTATAACATAGATCACATGGCTTGGAGGAACGCCACATAACATGATATACAAAGTAACAAAATAAATGAAACACCATGCATTAATACAAAAGGTAGATTCATATAATGTCATTTGAAAGGGAAAACTTATAATGTTAACTATCTCATCTTTGAGAGAGAATATAGTACATGGAAGGTAGAATAAATCTAGGACATAATTCTTCTTTTAAAACTTGATATTGGATCTTATAAGGTGTAGGTGATACCCCACCTGGCTAAACGTTGAAAAATCTAGAGCAATTCCTTAGGTTGATCTTCATATGGCTCTATCCTTGAAGTTGCTCTGTATCTACAGGCATCACACCCCAGGCATGCATCCAATAAAAACCACAGTAAAGTAAGTGGCATTGAGTATTGTTATAATAACATAATAACTTGGCAATAAGGGAAACATGAAGTGAACTAATATATTTGTATAAATATAATTTTACATTTGTGGTTGGTTATAGTGTCCTCTATTCTTATGCACCAAATATGCTCATAAGGCCCATAGGAACTACAATGTTCTACTTGAACTCATGAATTGCACCCGAGTGACATTAATTATGGTCCAACTATGCTAATAATTTGAACTTTAGTGCTTCTATGTTTCTTTTGAACTCAAATTCATGAGGACTCAATATTAATATGATGAGGACAAAACAATACAACCCATTACATGATTCATCATTAACTTTGAACAATTATCTTAAATTAATTTCCCATAAACATATTATGAATTATTTGGATTACCATTTCAAAGTATAACTCAATAACTTCTTAGGGACATTTATGCAAGTAATATTAAACTTGAATACATAACTATGCATATAATTCATCTTGGTCATTGTAATAACTATAAGGTGATTTTCATAAAATAACACTTAATATTCAAAGTTCATGGACATGATTAACTCTCTTTTAGAGAAAAATCAAGTTTCTCTTCTGAGGTTGATAAACCCCAATCATCTACTTAGGGTCAATTGAAACCCTAATTATCATGTTCATTCAATAATTATTCATTAATAATTAATGCCAAATCAATTTCTAGGGTGTTACCACTCTTATTACCTTTGTCTACGCAAACCCCCACATCAATGTCAGAAAACTCCTTTGGAAGCATATCATTAAGATGGGGGAATCCTTCAATAAGCCTTGGATCGTTCTAGGTGATTTCAACACCACCTGCTACCCAACTAAGAGAGCGGGCAGCCTGCACTACAATCATTCTAAGGCAGCAATTTTCCAAGAAATGTTAGTAGCTGCTGGGCTAAGTGACCTTGGTTTCTCGGGTCCAAAATTCACTTTTAAGAGGGGAACGCTCCAACAGAGATTAGATAGAGCGGTGGCCAATAACATGTTCATTCAGAACTTCCAGCATTTCTGTGTAGAACATCTTCCTCGACTCCAGTCTGATCACAACCCTATCTTGGTAAGAAGCAAATGCACTTTTGTAGGCCCGAGAAGATTTGTGGCGAACGCGAGATGGGCGCACGATGAGGGTTTCAAAGCAATGCTCACAAGGGAATGGAACCATAAATCGGATTTCCACAGAGCTCTGAACGACTCCAAAAGAAACATGCCCAACTGGGATAGAGACCACACCAACAGTAAGAGAAAGCACAAAACTCGTATGTTCAAAAATATCAACAAACTTGAAAAAGACCTGGCCGATGAATACAATCTGATCACTGACGGAATATGTACTGATATGAAAGCTGTGTTAGATGTGATTCTAAAGGAGGAGGAAGAGGAGTGGCGTCTGAAGAGCCACATTGACTGGTTATGCAATGGAGATAGCAACACTAAGTTCTATAGTGCTTATGTCAAACAAAGGCATAGATCAAATACTATCACTCTACTTAAGAACAAGGATGGCAACTGGGTAAGAAATGAATCCGAACTAGAAGAAATGGTGAGAACCCATTTTGAAACACTCCTCACCAGAACAGGAGATACCGAAGCAGAAGCGATGAGAAAAATTCATGTTGAGTTTAAGAAACTCAAACCGAGTCAAATCTTACATTTAGCAAGGGAACCGTCTAAAGAGGAATGCTACAGAATAGTTACATCTATGAACCCTTATAAAGCTAATGGACCTGACGGTATAAATGATCTTTTCATTCTGAAACATTGGGATATCCTTAAGAACTCAGTTGTCATCACTACAAGGAGAGATTTATCCGGGAAGGCCTTAAGCAGCGATATGTGTGATTCGACCATTGTCCTCATACCCAAAGTTCAGAACCCGGAGAGTTGCGATTAGTTGATGCCGATCTCTTTGAACAATTACTGTCTTAGGTTGATTTCTAAAGTAGTGGTGGAGAGGCTCAAAATGTATCTACCTGAATGGATTTCTGATGCTCAGAGTGCTTTTGTCCCAGGACGCCACATAACTGACAATATCGCAATAGTTCAGGAGGTGATCTTTATGATGAGGAAGAAGACAGCTGCAAAAATGATGGCAATTAAAATAGATCTAGCCAAGGAATATGACAAGCTATCTTGGGATTTCATCCCTAATACCCTCGTTAAGATCAATCTTCCCACAAACATAACAGGTTACATTATGAACTCCATTAGTACAGGAGAGTGTTCAATCCTGTGGAATGGAAAGTTAACCAGGCCTTTCAAAACCAGTCGTGGTCTCAGACAGGGTGATCCCCTATCGCCATATATTTTTGTTCTGTGCATCGAAAGATTGAGCCAGTTGATTCAAAAGAATGTAAGAGAAGGTGAATGGAAACCTTTTAGGTTGGGAAGGAATGGATGCAGTATTTCCCACCTATGTTTTGCTGATGACCTGATCCTATTTGGAGAAGCATCAAGCAACCAAATGAGAAGTATCAAACGATGTTTTAATATTTTTGAACAAACCTCGGGCCAGATGATATCGGTAACCAAAACCCAAGTTTTCTTTGTTGCGAGTGTTCCCCAAAGAACTAGAAGGATCATCAATAAACTAGGGAAATTTAAGGAGACGGACGACCTGGGAAGGTACCTGGGGGTGCCCATTATTCATAAGAGGGTCACTAAGGACACCTATGCAGATATCTTGAAAAGAGTTGACTCCAGAGTTAACGGGTGGGCAGCGAAATGCCTATCCCTAGCCGGAAGAACTTGCCTCACGAAATCTGTATTAGAGACCAGTCCAACCTATACGATGCAGACAGTATCACTTCTAGTGGGGTTATGTGATCGGATAGATAGATGTATACGCAATTTCCTTTGGGGAGGAGTACACAAGGCCCATCCACTGTCCCTGGTAGCATGGAATAAAATCATTTGTCCAAAAAGAGAAGGAGGGCTTGGGCTTAAATCTATAAGAGAATGGAACACTGCTTTGATTGCCAAGAATGCATGGGATTTAGCTTCTAATCGGAATACTATCTGGTGCAATTTTATAAGAGAGAAATACAGGCGGGCTACGATAGGGAAAATGCCTAACCTGTCCATATTAGCAACTGCTACGATCAGATGCAAGCAATTGATCGAGGACAATTCTTTATTGGTGCTTTTGAACGGCAACAACACTTCGTTTTGGGAAGATGAATGGGTAGATCCTACCCTTAAACTGATCGAGGTAGCAAGGCAAGAAGTTCCTAAAGCTATTAGAGACATGATCGTTGGAAGTGTTGTATTAGATAATGGGCATTGGGATAAGGAGTACCTTAGAGAATGGCTGCCACCTCATGTAGTTAATAAAATTCTACAGTTAGAGCCACCGACAGCTGACATGAACCCAGACACGAGAGCTTGGCCTGGGACACATAACCAAAAGTTTACTACGAGTTCTGCATATAACATCTTGATGACAGATCGGAAGCCTGTTGTAGAAGGGGAATGGGATAAGTTATGGGAAATCAAGATGCCAGCAAAATACAAGATGTTTGCTTGGCTTCTTATGCACGATGCTATCTTAACCAATAGTAGGAGGGTCAGAAGGAAGATGGCAAATGACGCTACCTGTACTAGATGTCATCAACATGAGTAAACACTCAGTCACGCACTCAGAGATTGTGCCTATGCAAGAGAAGTTTGGATTAACAGTCTGAACAATGATGATCTCATCGACTTCTTTCATCTGGAAGGAAAACAATGGATCAGTAAGAAGATACAGAAGGAACCCAGTGAGAGAAAACGCCTACTAATTACGTGTTGGTTCATTTGGGGGACCTGTAACCAGCAGGTGTTTGAGAACCAGCCCATGACTGTGGAAAGATAGATACAAAAAATAACGAATGAACTTCAATTGATAGACAAGGCATGGAGCAGTAACCCAGAATGCCAAGTACGTGAGAACGACAATCACTGGAGAAGGCCACCATTGGGATATATCAAGATGAATACTGACGTGGCTTGGAAACCAGACAAGGCCACAGTGGCTATCATAGCGCATGACTCCAAGGGCTGCTGGATAGACAGACATGTCAGGAGTTTCAAGTCGAGTTTAGCCACCCATGCGGAAATCATAGGAGTTGATATTGCCCTTGAGCTAGCAAGAAGGAACAATATTTCAAACCTTATCCTTGAAACCGATTGCAAAGTTTTAGTGGATATGATTCATTCGAAAATGGAGCATTATCCAAGGTATGTGAGACTCTTAACCAGGATCAAGCAAACTTTAGATGACAATCAAGGCTGGAGCCTTCAGTTCAATCCGAGAGAGTGTAACTTGATGGCGGACAAGATAGCAAAAGTTTTTCAAAAACAACCTGGAGGGTGCTTTGATTTGCCCAGACCACCTAAATGTATTGCAAATCTCTTAATTCTAGAGAAATGTAATGGAGATAGTATATCCAAATTTAATTCATGCAATAATTTAAAAGATTGTATTTGTTTTCCATATTGGCTTGCAAGGGGAGGGCGAGATGAATAAAATAGCCTCCTGGCTTCTCAAAAAAAAATTCTAGGGTGTTAGGTTTTATTAAGGATTTATGGGAATTTGGTATCAAAACATGATTGAAAACCACAACATTATTTTCACTTATTTCATTATATTTGTAATGAGTTTTTTATACAATTAGTTGGCATCATATGGATTAACTACAATTTTTCATGGATTGCGGGAAAGGAGTAGTCCTTTTGTCTATTCTCTCTACCAATGTGGTTAGTATCTGCATTCCAGATTAGAGAAGAACATATGTGGGAAGAGATAAAGATTTTTTGATGCATCACATCAGATTGATGGCCTAGATCCTCCCTGATATTAGGTAGACTTGAGTTTTCCTTCGATAATGAGGTTTTTTTGGCACATCCTTTATTTGTGAGCCAGTTTGTGATTCAACCTATGGATTTGTTCGAGTAGTGAGTTCAGGCTATTCTATTTTTGGGATGTCTTCCACCTCACTTTGTTTGGCATCTTCAAGGTGGATACCCGACCCTTATCAAGAACTATAGAAGGCTTGTCATTGATGGTAGTTTAATATCATTTACCTAAGATTCCTTTTCTTACTCATGTACCTTTCCCTTGGTTGTTGGCACTTCTTTGCATGTGTTAGGGTTTTGTATGACTTGCGGAATGACGTTGTCTGCATTTTCTCTATTGGTTTCTACTGCATCTTGCTGTAGTTATACTGCCGATGTAGCTTCTTGCTAATCTATGGCAATTCTCATTTCAACCATCGACCCTTTGGAGATAGTGTTCCACACCTTAAATATTATCTTTCTTTTCATTTCATGCCTTGCAACTTTCTCCACTTCACCCTCTTTTCATCCCCTGACTGTCATACTTGTCTCAGTCGTTTGCCTTGTTGAACTAGATAACATATTCAAGATATATCCAATAGAGAATATGATAATATTATAATTGTAGTTTTTTATTTTAGGGAGAGGTAGTAAGTCATTCGTCTTGAAGAACATATAATGGTACTTCTCTCCCTTGTAGGAAACCACAGATGTGGAGAGTAAGTACCTTAAATCAATAATTATATCATTGTTACTCCTCGTGAACATCTTCAGTAGGAAGGGGTACTTAAGATGGAATCCTATCACTGTGATCACATGTCCCATGAATGATTTCAATGTGCCATCGGGAGCACTAGAAACGCTTATTTTTTCAATCAGCATTTGCCCAATGTTAATGGGTTTCTTCTACATTATGCTCCAAGATAATGAACAAGTCATCTCTGGTGAAATTTCCTTTGTCATACAATATGAATATAATGCATAAGACTATCTTCTTGATAACTCATATGATACTGGTATCGAAACTGGGAAACTTGGAACTCCAAGGTTTATGCTTGGCCCCTCCCTCACCATCTCTCATACTGTACTGCTATTGAACTACATCACATCCTTATCGTAATCTACCTTGTTAGAGGTGGTTTCCTATTTGTATGTCTATCAAATGATCTTGTTCAACATGATCTCAGTGAAGATGAAATCTTTAGAGAACATGCAGACACATAGTTTGAACGCTTATCTAACCCATTCTTTTTCTATTTCCTCTATTGGTAACATCTTCACTGATGTCATAAATTCAATTTTGAACTTTGTATAAGATCATTGGTTGTAGGTGCAAAGTAAGAAGAGGTATGCTCCTCTCAACATTTTCTCTACCCTATCCATTATCATCAACTCATTTATGGTTTTGTTGCATGTATATCTAGTTTCTCTATTCCTTTTGCTCTTCATGAACAAGTCTCTAGTTCAAACTTGTTCTTGGAATTCCTGGTAAATACTATGGTTATAGGAGGTTTAGTTGAGGTTAGGATAGTTGCAAGGTTTTTATCAAGCTTGGTACAGGTTGTTGGTTCAATTGCATCCTCTGGTATTGTTTGTGGCAACACATACTCCTTGGTCGTGACTTCCAATTCAACTTTCTTCCCTTTCCTACCTTTGTATCCCAATCTCCACATATCCATTGGCATAAACCATAGGGAATCCTATAACCAAGAGATGAAATAATCAACTCACATCATGGAAAACACAAATCCTCAATCTTGACGGACAACTCACTCTACTCAACCATTCCCTCACCATAATCGCAACATTCTTGCTTAGATTTATATCGTTATCTACTTGCAAACTTCATACCATTGGAAAATCAGAAGGAAGTTTCTTTGGAATTGTACAGGTAAAAACAACCCTTAGTTAACTAGAGCATAATATGTGCTCCAAAAGACTAT
This sequence comes from Alisma plantago-aquatica, assembly GCA_963693085.1. Classification (NCBI taxonomy): domain Eukaryota; kingdom Viridiplantae; phylum Streptophyta; class Magnoliopsida; order Alismatales; family Alismataceae; genus Alisma; species Alisma plantago-aquatica. The sequence goes on along the minus strand of OY856412.1, from coordinate 812,200,971 downwards.
GAGGTGTGGGGTATTCTAAACACCAACTTACATGCTCTTTGTCTAATTTTCAAAATCATTACTAATCTTAGTTTCAGTAGAAGTTTCATATGGAAAGAGTACATTTTGGAGAATTACTATCATGAAAAACATCCTTGGCAGTATTTATCACATAAGTCTGCCTCACACTTTAGAAACACATAAATAAATAAATACACTTCATCCACAACAACATCCGAATTCCACCACATTTTGGTTTACATATTTAGTTTCAGTTAGATCCATGGTTTCATGGAAAACAATAAAAAATCTTAACAATAGAATTCTTATTCCACACAATTTATCACACATCAACACAACCAAAGCTATGACCCTCTTGAGCAGTTAGAGAAACAACCATCTCAAGATAATACTATCTATATTTTTATCAGATGACACTTCACCAATACTAGCAATTGCACATGCTAAGCACGTGTCATTATGTATTAATACTACATAATAGAATCATCTACTCCACAGATTGCTGATCTACAAATTATTACATGTTTGATTTATTCATAAAAGAAATGACATGCTAGAACACTTTGTATTTTTCTAAGATTTTCTCCATCTTTTCATTTTAAAGTTTTCATACGTGTGTGTAGTTTCTTTTGTAATACAAGTTTTCATTGTTAGTTCACTTGTGATCATATTTTACTAACAAATTTTTTGTAAAAAGATAAAACATTTATAAACAAAGTAGTCATATTAGAAAGCAATTAATATTTATAACATCTTTTTGAAATGTGGACATGTTGAATTTTGTGTCATTTAAATGTTTAATTTGATAATACAGTAACACAAAAATAAGGTTACTTATTGTATTCTTGAGTTATGAAAAGGGTAACATTTTTAATTGAGTAAAGGATATAAAGGAAAGTGGATGTCTTATAACTTCAAAACTCAACACCTACTTTCTGAAGTTGTATCATATTTTTTCTACACATAGAATGAGTTGAGTAACACACCCTCCTTGGAACATCATTTATTGATAATTTTTTGCAAGAGAGCTAAAAAATTAGAATATAACCAAGTTATAAATATATTATTCCATTGGAAATAATAAAAATTTGAAATTGTAGAATGAATGCCAAAGGTAAGCAAAAATTCATTTTGATGATACCTACATGGATGGTTTATGATAACATAGTTTTTATCCACAAAAAGTGATAGTATATCTACATACAAATCTCTAATAAAAGCACATGTTGGCACATCAAACAATGGGTTTTGCATCAATAAGAATATTTCGCATATATATTAACTAAGAAATATAATACTATGAACAACATAATATTATTAGAAAATTGATTCCAAAACAAAGTTAGGTAGAATGATAATGAACAGGACATGTAATGGAAGTAGTGTGATTATCCTTCACTATGATATGACCTAACTTAGTATGCAATTAGTGATATGAATGCATAAAGTACAGTTCATCATTTAATTTATTTGTAATTGGAATATTATTACAAAAGAAATCTATATGAAGGGGGTTAAACATTATGATAATTATGCGAATGAGGATCCAATACACTTACCCAATATTGTTCACATGTTTAAAAGGTGTATGATAAAATACTTTGGACATGTATATTGGCAAAATATTTTCTTCAAGTTGATGTTTCATGTTTGATATTTTTTATTAATGTATTATAATAGTCTATAAAATATAACAACCACTCAAAAATGTACCACATGATACTTTACTCCATGTAATTTAATGATTAATATATAAACTTTATGCAAAAAGATGGTTACTTATTGGGTGTGATATTTGATTTTTTAAATGCGTACCAATGCTATATAAATGATATATACCAAACTTGGGTGAAGATTGATATTAGCCTACAAATAATTGACTGAGCAAGTGTTATGCATATTTTTACTACTAAGATGGATCCTAGTTATAGATTTCTTCAAGAAAAAGTCTCAAAGTTTTGGCATTTTAGCAATGATAAATTAGGTTACATTGATTTATATGCATTTTTCAACATGGTTACACTTATTTTAGCAAGGCTCTTTAACCATATTTATTACCAACCATGAACATAAAGAAATAAATTGGATACCAACAAATTAGCACATAATTGGATTTATATGTAGCATTCAACTATATCTACCATGTAAAAATATATGAATTCTTTGTTATAATTTACAACTCTCTATTCTTCTCCATCAAATTTATAGTGAATTTAAAACAGGTCATAAACATTTAAACTCCTTTTTGTAGCAGTGACAATCTTATAGTCAAATTAAAATATTTAATATACACCAAAAAGATACAAACAACATTTATTAAATGCTTGTGTTTAGTTGCAATAATCTCTATTTCTTATCATTTTGAAATACCATTAGATTTTATTTTTTAAAAACGTAAATGCTAAAAATTACTATTAATAAAATATAAACAAACTATACATTTTTTGACCATTACATAATTATGAGTCATAAAACATCAAATGAAAGAAAACTTCCCGGGTAAGGGAATAAACATAAAAGAAAGATATAAGACGTCCATTTTTTTGTTGATTAAATATTGAGGTGTTCTTCTTTATTTTTTCAAGTCCCATGGTAAATATATATAAAATAAAAATCATATGCCACATAAAATTAGACCAAAACTAAATAACGTAACACTCTTCTTATTACATGTGGAAAACATGTAAGTGTGATCTATTCTAAGTAGACTACTGCATAGACTTGCGACAATAATAAGGTAGATAAATAAAAAATATTATAGTCATATAGAAATTAAAAAATGACCTCGTAATTTTTTATGTACAAATTATTATGATATCATTTGGTTTTTCTAACCAAAAGGATGATATCATTTTTTGTTTATTGACTTGTGTTATTCAAGTCCTCCTTATGCATATGAAAAATAACAATTTGAGTTAAATTAGCATGCCTTTATGTAATACACAAATAGAATCTCAAGAAAGTTGTAGCTCATCCAAGTGTATCGTATTCCAGTTCATAATTTTTATGAGGTTCTTCTAGTTAGGCATTTTTGAACATTTTTTATTAACAAAGAAAAATACCCTAATCTAGTATTCTCTGAGTAAATTTGTAAAATATAATGATTTGATATTTAACTATGTATGAAATACCAAATATTAATGTATGCAAGTTTAATAACAAATACCATGTACTTGCATATAGTCCTTGTTGAAGAGAATCTTGTTTAACTCCATAATATTGCATATTTTCTACATAAAAATCTTCATTTCATTGAAATATTTGTAAATATATTTCTATGCACATCCATGTGAAATGGAAACAAATTATTTTAAATACGATAAATTCTCTAGTGATAATACATCTTGGACCTATTTGCCTAAATTGTGTGACATTTTTTTTAAGTATTGAAATAAAGGACCATGTAAAAATAAATAAATAATCATCTAGAAAATGGAAATCACGCTTATACTATAAAAGTTCGGTTACCATCAGAAAAATGTGCAGTACATTTTTTGACAATAAAATATTATATGATAATAAAAAAGAAAATGTCAGATTGTGGTATATCAAATTAGATTTGAGCATAGCTCTAAATACCACTAAGTAAAGACACTCTTTCAACTTAATCGGGAGACAACAAATAAGTTTGTGGTTTATCGGAGACCACGAAACAAACTTGATCAAAAGTTATATGAAAGTGACTTTGAGAAGATTCATACCAAGCTCAGACTCACATGTATCATCTTCACTATTGTCTTGTAAATGAACTTAGGAAATAACTCAAGTCGTGATTTTTTTTCATTTCTCATGCTTAGCTCAACCTCATATTATCATTTTGTATATGCATTAGTCATCTATTTCTTTAAAAAATTACATAGTAATCTAATAAATAATAATATTTTCATATCAGAAAATACATACATCTACTAATCCCAACTTCTTAATGTTTTTTTGATATGTGATAGAAGCATTTACATGTTTTTTTTCGACGATCACAGTGCAGTTCGATAATTTTTTGTGTGATACATTCTAAAACAAATTATAAAAATGCAAATATATACATACAAGGAGAAAATTTATATCAATGACAAAGCCAACAACAAATCCTCATGTAGAAAATTTCACGAAACAATATTTTTTATAGAAAAATCAATGACTATGTCAAGAAAGTATTAGACCTATGTCAATCCGAAATATCTAATCAGGTCAGATTTTTTACAAAAAGTATCCTATCTACAACCTACGATATTACTTGGACCAAAAGAGACACACTTGCCACAATATAATTAGATAAAATGTTGGAGGACCAAATATGGTGTGTGGTGTGTACTAAATGTCAAATGATAGTATTTGAATCAAATTTTAAGGAAGTACTCTAAAAAAAGCATTAGATCAATAAACTACGATTACTTTAATAATTTCAAAGTTAGAACTCTCTATGCCAAAAAAAGATCCTAAAACTTGAAGTTGATGCATAGGTAGATCATCCACATAGTTATAGGAATTATGTACATAGGACTAAAGAACAAAGCTCATATCAATTAAGGGTCTTTCCATGTGTAAGGCATCTTTTTCAAATCTTTGTTGTGTAAATACATAGGTTTCTATATCATAAACTATGAGGAACCCATCATCATATGATTATATAAAGTCAAAAGTACAATAAGGATAACCAATCCTACATGTTATGTATATTCCTAATAAGATACTTGGATCTTGGTGTTAAGTTAGACCACAAAATAAACGATAATACCAGCATTGCTTTTATGCTTTCTGGGACTGAAATGGAGAAGTGGGAACTTCAAACGATTAATTTTAACCAGATAGAGTAGGGAGGCTTACAGAAATAGATGATTTCTTGCTTTCGGTTTACATTTTGCTAACCATGTTGATGAATTATTGTCCACTCAAAGCATTCCATAAAGGACTATGCAAGCTTAAATGCTACCCACATTATTCATTTTAATAAATAATCCAACCAGGACGTACTATATAGTGTGATAAAGAAATCTCCAATTTATATGAAGACGTTGCGAACAATGTATTTTTATGAGAATATGATCTTTCTGAAATGTTTATGCCATTTAATAGAAGTATATAGAGAATGACACCATCTAAGCACAAATATAAAAAGCTGATTGTGGACATTCGTTATAATAGTCATAACATTTCAAGAGCCACGAACAAGAAACTAAATAAGATTTAAGAGCAATTACCTATAATTTGACACGCTGCTAGCTTGACCACCACACCTTTCCAGTTGCAGCCGAGCAGTGTTTAGTGAGAAATGTAGCACCAGTGGCATCAACAGTAGTGCTGGCAAAAGTTGACGCGGCCCGAGAAATCCGACCCGTCCTATCCGCAACCCGACCCAATTAAATCCGAAGAAAATATAAACCCGACCCGACACGATGTTTACCCAAAACTCAATATGACCCGGAATTGACAGACCCAAACCTGACCCAACACCCCACCCAATGATATCGCGTGACCCGAATCAACCTCGGAAAAATCACAACCAACTTGACCCGACTCGATATCAACCTGACCTGACATTGACCTGACATGACGTCAACCCACCTAACACCAACACAACCCAATGTCAACTCAATCCAACAACAACCCGACCCTATATCAACTGGACTTGACGTCAAACCCACCCTGCACCGACCAATGCAATGTCAACCTGACCCAAAATCAATCCAACAGAACACCGACCCGACCCAATGTCAACCTAACTGAGTACTAGCGAGTTGCAACTAGCGAGAAGCCGAGAAGTGAAGTTTTAGTTTTACAATAAATTTTTGTATAGCTTTATTAGTATATTATTTATAAGAAATAGTTTGCTTGATAATTTGATTGTAAGGAAAAGGAAGGGGGAATATAAGAGATATTAGATAGTAAAAAAGAAAAATAACAAGTAAAAAATGTTGTCTTTATTTTTTTAATTAATGCAACATATTAGTCATTACTCATTATCACAACTCACAACGTGACCTGAATAAGGTCCAACTCAAAACAACTTGATTTTACAAAAATACAACCCATGCAACACCAACTGGATAACTACCCAATTCAAAATGATTAGATTCGAAATCGAGTTAGCCACAAGAAATAGTGTAAATTGAAACGACCTGAAGTGATTTGACATGAACCCAAACCAACCCAATAAATGAATCTGAACAAACTTGTACCAAAATTGACCCGATCCAGACACGAGTTGACCCAAAAAAGCAAAATGAACCGAAAGGACCAAACAGATACTCACCTGCCTCGACATGAAAGGATAAAATAACCTCAATTATCTTCGACCCATAATGACTATGGCCAAACCTGAACTGACCTATCTGATTGCCAACTCTCTAACCTAAACAGACTGAGACCCAACCCAAAACAACTAGACCCGAACAAAAAAACACAACCCAAGAAGACCCGATCTGATTACTACCCAACCTAAAAATGACTCGACCTAAAACCCAAGTAGACCGAGGAAATAGTTCAAATTGACCCGATCCAATATTAAGACGAATCAAAATGATTTGACGTGAACCCGACCCGACCCGATAAAGTAACCTGAAAAAGTCTATACCTAAATTGACCCGACCCGTACCCGAGTTGACCCGAATTACAAAATGATCCGAAGGGACCCAGCCCGATCCTAACCCGACCCAAACCCAACCAACCCGAAAGAATAAAATAACCCAAATTATCTCCGACCCGTAATGACCCGGCCTGAAATGACTCGACCCAAACCCGACCCGACCCACCCGATTGCGAGCTCTAATCAAATGCATGCATTTATGCCATTTACAACACTGCATCTACTTGATTTGTATATGCATGGTGTTGTGAATAACCCGATGGCACAACACATGTCTAATAAGATAAAGGAGAGCCAACATATAACCAAGTACGACAATACCAATTAGGGACGACCCTGGTACTCACGGCCGTTGCCATTGAAAAGGGGAAGTAGAAGCAAAAGGAGGCGGCTCCATAGGGATAGTAATCAATAAAGACAAAGAAGAAGAGGAAAGTGGTAACATGCAAATGCAAACTATCTGAGATGGGAAAATTTGCTTCAGTTATTTCCTGCGTGAGGCACCAGAATATAGTCTCTGCCATCTCTATCCATCTTTGTCGCAGCAACTGAGGCCGTCTTCCATAGTCGAGATCTGAAACGATGCAACAACAGATTATGCAGCCCGTGATCGACATTGGACCATGACTCAGCGTTTTGATATCATTGGTGGCAGGTGACCTAGGATGAATATACGGATAGAAGAGGTACAAATTTGTTGTTGCTTGTCGAACTCTGTCCCACATCTGAAATCTCTCGAGTTACGTGGTTTACATCTTCGCTTGCATCCTAGGAGGGGTCGGCGGCTTCTTGTATATATAGTTGAAAGACACAATCGTATCATAGGCATCTATTCTGGCCGATCATCTAATTAAAAGGAGTGATAACAATCTGTACAGTAAAACAAAATTTTAAAAATAGATGTAATATAACAACCATGGTGGTCTTACCCCATATCATTAGCCTTCAAATATGGAACGTGTCCCCCCAGTGGCCATCTCCCTCTCCCAGGTTGGCTTTCTTTGCTGATGCACGAACCAGTGCAGTCCATTCACCGGCTATGACGGCCTGAATCATGATGTCGCCCCCATTATGATGGGTGTGAAACTGTTATAGTTTGTAAGGAAAAAAAACATGGATTCATTCTGCGAATTGGTAACTCTGGCATAACGTAACAAATGAACAACCACAGCTAAGCATAGTCATGTGCCTTTTTAAGAATAAGGAGACGGCCATGCATGTAACGTATGCAGGTCTTCCGGTGGTTGATTACGTTTGCGACATCTTGGTAGCAACGTAGATGAAATCAGTAATACTGGACGTGGTCTTGGAGACGGCTGGAGGCGGACGTGGTCCCGGAGACGAGCGATGATGGATGCAATGATGGTCTCCAGGGAAAACTTCTTGATCACCGCCCCCTGGTGGACCTTTTTGGACGAGGATGGTAACGTCCAACTCTTGACGGGCGCATGAAGAGGCCAACGATGCAAGGGAGGATGACAAAGTTCAACTCTTGACGGGCGCATGAAGAGGCCAACGATGCAAGGGATGATGGCAAAGTCCAACTCTTGACGGGATCCGGAAAGGGGACAGAGACGAGTGCTCAGGTTTAGTAGAGTAAATAGTAGATTCTGCACCATCTTGAAACAAACACATAGAACCATATCTCTTGGATTTGGGTACCAACTACACACCAGAACTGGCCAACCTACTCTTCTCATACCGCAGCCACCTATGTTCCACCAAATAAATATGGAAAATCATTTGACCACTAAAAATCAAACTCTTCTTATAGCTCATCAAGCATGATAAAATATTGTCAAATGATAACCTTAAAAAAAGTGGATTTCCTAGACTCACGTGATGTCACATGTGTCTAACGCAAGAAGAACTACCACTCACCTTTTTTGCAATGTCACATAGCCAAATACATCAATTTTTTATTCTTTTCCCATGAGAACACCCGTATCTAGATTGCACAAATATTTTCAGTCTTCTCACAGCTAAACATGAACAATACTATATCCATAATGCCCTAACAACTGTCATTATCTGGACGATATGGATAGAGACAAATAAGAGAAAACGCAACAACAACCAAAATAACATCCATATATTAATTCTATAGGTCAAAGATACATATAACCTATTTCTTCACTACAGGTCTCAAGACAACACGGAGGTGAACCAGGAACACGAAGTACCAACCCTTACATTTTGAGGAGAAGGTAGTGGACATAGGACTTTCACTGTGGAGGAAATTTTAGGGGACATCAATGACTTTCACTGTGGACCCATTGTCTAAGGGGTCTCTCCCCCATTATGGGCATGTTTGATTAGCCATATTTTGTAGGATTTGCTTGTACTTGATGATCCAACAATGCAAATACCAAATTTGGTGAGAAGGATTGGGAAAATCCATGACACAAATGCAGGGAAAGCAAGTCTAAACATTGGTCTGCAGATCTTTCCAAAAGCCAAGAATTTATGATACACGGTATTATAGAAGTCCCGTATTTATGTAAATCCAGAGAAAACCTACAAATCAAACATGCCCTATATAGATGGTATCCCTAGTACTATCTATACTATGCTAGGAACATCTGTACTCATGCGGTTGTATGCTAATATCTTATCTGTGCATTTGAAACCGTTCATCAAAAAAATAAAATTAAATCGTTCATCAAAAGAAAAAACAAGAGAAACACAAAAAAAAGAGCCGTCAATCAAGTTGCATGGGGATAACCCGACAGTAAAACTGTCTATTAAGCTCCAATGGGTATGAGAAACTCCAAGCATGATCATCGTCCAGAAATACAAAATCGGCAAAGGGGGCATACGCCGTTCTTATCCAGCCATTTCCGTATACAGCCAAAGTGGAAGGTGTGCTTGCATGGCATCTCCCCTGTCTCGTCCCCTGCTTTCATTTCGTCGCTGCAGATCGTACACTCTTCGCCGGAGCTGCAGGCCAACTCCTCGAACAATACCATGGCTTCTATCTCCTCCTTAGTGGCTCGAAAGGCCTCCTCGTCGAAATCTGCGTACGTGCCTTCAACATAGAGGAATGTCTCCTCGTCTGATTCCACTCATTGACAAAGTCCTCCTCGTCCGAATCCACGTCCATGCCTCCCACAACACCGGGTATCCGGACCTCCAACCTGAGGACAGTAGAGTCACTGAGCAAATGTAGCATCTCATGTTCGGTCATTTCCGAGCAACATCTAGGAGAAACTGCAGGACGAGGTCCTGGCCTTCTGGTGAAAAGTTACGATAGTTGCTCCTGGCCCAGTGTGCGTACGCATCATCGCTGGTGTCCCCAAGTATTCGTATAAGCACCGAAGTGGTCTCTTAGCTCTAATCAGCATGTGCATAGATGGGTCATAAGGTAGGGTGAAGCACTGCTCAGGTGACACGTGGTCTGGCTGCAACTCCAGAAAGAGATCACCGCCTCCTCGTAACATGTAAAGTCGGCCGGCGTGCCCGTCCGATTCCCAGGCATTCCATGCAATTGTGCCTGCCATGTTGATCTCTCGTGGTGGACGGGAGTCTCCAAAGAGAACGCTTTCGCGGTTTCCTCCGTTCAAGTTTTCGACTTGGATAGTTTTTTCTATAAGAATGTGAGGAATAGTCTAGTTGGAAAAGTGTTGGAACGGAGTTGGATGGTATACTATCCTAAGATATATAGTATCCAATATTGTAATGAAACCACTCAAATTGGTGAAGTCAACCCGCTTAGAACATAAAGTTGGCGGTTTGCTTTGTAGCGGTTTGCTCGGTCCAAGCTCTAATGTGGGATCATTTAAGGAGTATTATTTAAACAGCATATCTCTCACTTCCATTTGCTCACGCATGTATGAAGATTAATGAAGTAGAAAGACAAATTTGTCAGTATCCGTGGTAGCGCTCACAATCAATATAGAGAGAGAGTGACTCAGGTGAACTTGAGTAAGAAGATAGTAGATGGAAAGAGTTTGAAATAAGTAGAAAGAGCACCAAGTGAATTACAAGACAAACTTAAATAAATAGAAAATATGAAGAGAGATACAAATACGAAGAGAGAAAAAGATAGAGATAAATGAAGAGAGAGAGAGAGAGAGAGAGATTGAAGCTTGGATAGGGAATTAGAATAGACGGTAAAGAGAGTGAAGGTGTCTCTGTGTGAGAAAGAGAGATAAAGGATGGGTAGCGAGAAATATAATCAATACAACAAATAAGAAACATAATGCTAGTTATATAAATTAATAGATCGTACTTATACATGTTAAAATGAATATATTAAAACATATAATGTATTAATATATGTAATATACACCAAAATAGTTGTAAGTCATTCATACAATACTTACATAAAATTTAATAAAAATTATCTTTTCTACTATACAACTATGTTACCATACGAGTATTCATTGTTCTATTCTAAATTATTTATTTATCTACTTATTTATATATAATATATATTATATAATAAATACTATAGTGTATATGATGCACGCTTCATTTCACCCAAAAAGGAGCACTTCAAACCTTATTTAGGATACCATATTATATTCCTTGGTGTATATAAGACATATATTATCGTAGACTAGATTATATTTTAGTAGTAATCCATTCATCAAATCTCTTATACTAATAAATATGAAACATGGTACACAATTTATATATAAATATTCAAACAAATTTTTACCACATGCAAAATAAATGTTTATAAAAGTATATATGTAAAAATAAATTATAGTTTATATAAAAATGCTTAAATAACTCATGCTTACATAACATAAAAAAAATATTTGCAGAATCATTTAACCCAGTTTTATGCATATTATTCCATTTTAGATATGGATTTTACTTTTACAAAGATAATATTATTCATATTAAGTTACTTTTATATCATTACCTTTGTCTCTTTATTTGATAAAATGTGATATAATTTTTCACATAATCTATCTCTCTCTTTTTGAGCACCCATAGAGATTATGTCTTATTCACATTTCTCTCTTTTAAGAGGAATACTTACACATGATTATGATTCATCTTTACCTTTGTCCCCCTCTCTCCTCCATACTCAAAACCTTTCCCATCTCTCTCCATTTGTATCACAATTTGTTTCCCTTTATATTCCATAAAAGATTACATGGTTTTGATGTATGAGTATAGATCTATATGCTATATGGGTTGGTGTATAATTATGTAAATATACTTACTTTTGGAAGGGATGAGAAGACTAGGCTTCATGTCTCCTAGCCAGAGTGGAAATAGACACCCCCATTATGGTAAGTAAATACTCTAGAATCAAATTGGACTGATACTCTTGGAAAATATGTATTATTGTTTATTTTTTTATAAAAAGGTTGGTGTGGGATCTAGTTTTTTATGTATGAATTATATTTTTGTTTCTTCATAGAAAAGAGAGAACTGAGTATTATAACATTGGGATTGAAGTGTAACACCATTTTTTTATCTAATTGGGCGCCACGAAACTGATTTAACCCATGTTGGAACTAGGATTTGGATACCAACATGGTTTTCATAGTCATTATACCTTATTTAGTAGTAGCACATAGCATGCGCTTAGCCCATGTATTGCATTTGATTACCAACCACAAGTTGTCAGACAGTGGGGGAATATTTCTTTCTAAATTGCATTTGAATTAGCACAATTTAAATACTTTATTGGTCAAAACAATATCGATTATAGATACATACAGAAAAATACTAGTTGTTTATACAAAATATTACATTCATGATAGAATTTTAAAAGATAATTGATATAGATATGTAGTTAATTTTAAGAGAAATACTAAACGAAAAACAACTAATAATTTTTTTAGATATTATTTAAGAGAAATATAAATGAAAAACTTATAGTATATATTTTTTCTTAGTAGATTTTTAGTAGAAACAAAACTAATTCTTCAAATATTTTGAAAGAATCAGAAACATATTTTCCACCAGAATCTGCTCATTAGAACATGGTACTAACACGAGAAACTTGGCTAGAAAAGAAATCTAATGAGCAACAATGTGTTAAACTAACAAAAGGGATGATCATGGTACTAAAATATAGAATTGGAAGAGGGGGAAGACATGTTCATATCAAGCAAAATTTGGATTGAATTGGGTGGAAGGCGTGCTTGCTGAAATCTATCCCGTCTCCTCACCTATTTTCATTTCATTACAACTTATGGTACACTCTTTGCCAAAATTGCATGGCTTCTTCCAAAACAACACCATGGATTTTGTAGGCCCCTTCATGACCAAAATGATCACCTTCACAAAAATAGATCCAATGTAAATATGTAAGTTTTATTGTTGTTTAGGATAGATGGGAGTGCTTTTAGATTAACTGCCTTAACAACCTAATTCACTATGGGATTTTTTAGTTTTTGGCCAATTTCAACCTAAACTAATGTTTGTGTGTTTCTTCCTCTCATTTCAAACTTAAACATTTCCATATTTGACTAGGCATACGTCACTCTCAATCCCTAGAACAATAATGAACATCTTCCATGTTGTGTGGTTGTATAATCTAATCTACACAACTCCTTTGCATCCTTCATCTTTCTTTTCCTCTCTCACCACTGACACTCCTATCTAATACCATAGCATGGGAATCTTCTCGGTAGACTCTTATAGAGTTGTATTGTGAGTCACGTTAATTGATGCATTGGCATCTTCATAGTTTGTGTTATCCTTGCAACAATAGTATGCCATGTAAAGAATCAATTGATACCCTTGTCCATATCTCATTCTTGGATAGTACACACTCTTGTCTCGGATGAGATGTTATTTCATAGAGAGTCTATTAATTAAGTCAATTCTTATTATGAGAATCATGGTTACAAAGAGTCATATATATAACCTTGTCTCAAGGTATGATGTACCGGAGACACAACATATTATAAGCTAGGGTAATGCTAATGGGTCTGAGGAGAGTAACCCCAATTAGCTAATACAAGGGAAAATAAATAAGCCAAAATACCACAAACACTCCCCCTCAAGCTGGAGAGTACACTTTGTATATTCCCAACTTGACACACATATCGAAGAAGGATGAAGGTGGAAGAGGCTTGGTGAAGATGTCAACAATCTAATTTGCAATATTTACATATGGTGTAGTGATCTTCTTATCATGAATCAGGTCTTTCATGAAGTGCCAGACAACCTTAATGTGTTGATAATGTTCATGAAAAACTAGATCAATAACTATATGAATATCTGCTTGATTATCACACTTGAGTGTTGTTGGAGAAGAGAGAGGAAAGTCTAAATCTCAAAGGATTGATTCCACCCACTAAATTTCATATAAGGCATATGACATGGTACAATATTCTTCCTTACTACTAAAGTGAGCGGCAACATACTATTTTTTCCCCACCAACTGACAAGATGACCTCTTAAAAGAATCCAAAAACCAGATATATGTCTCCTATCATTCACATATACAGCCCAATCAATATCTATGTAGCAGTTGAAATAGATATCTGGATATTGTGGTTTCTTGTATAAGAAACCTCTTCCATGTGCACTTTTCAAATAGCGTAGAATGCATTGTACTTCATGTGGTACGTAAGAGGTTTATCCATGTATTGACTAAAAACATTGATAGCAAAGGTAATACATGGTTTGGTAATTATAAGATAGAAGAGTTTCCCAATCGTATGACGATATTTGTTTGAACCAGAAAAGGACTCCCCATCTGATAGAACATTGTTCTGATAGTCCATGGGCTAAGTGAAAAGCTTAGAATTTAGCATATTCGAGTTCTTTGAGAGGTCAAGTATGTACTTCTTCTAAGATAAATAAGTGCCTTCAAGAGAAAGTAGCACCTCTAAGCATAAGAACTTGCAAAGTTTTCCTTGATCCTTGGTATGAAAATTTTATTGGGATGCCTATTTTAGTATTGGAATCCCATGAGCGTCACTACCAGTGATAGTGATATCACCAAAATAAACGACAAGGATGATTGTTTCAGCTTGAGAGGACTTAAAGAATGGACTACAATCACTAGATGATCTAGAGACACTAGGCTAGCAAGAACACCACTAAGTTTTATAAACCTGGCCCTTCATGATTGCTTGAGACCGTACAAAGAGCATTTGAGATGATAAACTCTTTGACAAGACTCCCCCCAAGTACAAAATCTCAAGGGATGTTTCATATATACTTCCTCCTATAAATCACCATGAAGGAAGAAAATTTTAATGTCAAGATAGAACTCAGGACAGTCCATTTGATTGGCAAGGTAGATTATTATGGAAAATATGGTGATGCAGATAACAGTTCAAACAAAAGAATCTTGCCATATTCCCCATCAACCAGTGGATTGCGTCAACAACTATGAGCGGGAAGGAAAGGGTAAGGCATAGACCTGGTGTCACATCCCAATTTTCAAAGCCAATTTAAAACTGAGAAAGGAATTCCTCCTAAATGATAATTGTTGAGGGGTTAAATACAGAAAAGACAATATTGTTGACCTTATATGAAAATTGGATAAAAAAAACTTAAAATGAGTCTCAAATTCATTTTCACGTTTAAATGTGCATTATATGGATCAATTAACTCAAGTTGATCCCCATTTCTTTTCTCTCTCCTCCAAGATGACAATAAAGCATCAAAAGAGGGTAAAGAGGTGACCATGTGACTCTTAAAAGAGTAAATCTTGAATTTGTGACTCAAGGATTCAATAATAGGAACCTTTTTCAAATTATCTTACCTTTAATGCATTATAAATAAGGTTAACAGACATTATGGAAATCATGGACCAAATGTGTACAAAAATGAAATATAATTGTATAGGAATATTCTACACCATCAATTTGATCTATGGTTCAAATTTGATGTCAGGTGAACCATGTTTGACCCTCCAATTAATTTAGGAGATGCTTGAATATAGTTTTACTATAGAGTCAATCGAATTTACATTTAATTTCTAAAATTCCGTAAAGTCTAGTCTCAATATCACTATGACGTATTACAGTGATATTATTTTTGCTTCTTGCACACCACCAGACAGCTAGGGTTTAATTATCCCATGATCCAATAGTCATTTTGTCATCTCCTTCCTCCATGATTCTCACAAACAGAAGATGATTCGCAGGCTTCGCTCCCGCGATCACTCTCTCCCTCGTGTCTCATCCTTTCCACTCAATGTTTTCTCCATCATGTTCACCTCAATCTCCCAAACACAGCAAGCAATTACTCGCCTTCCATTTTTTTCTAAATGAGAAAATGCCCAAATTAGGGCTTGACTCCCTCTCAACCCTGGAGTTATAGAGCAAGCTATGAGCCATCTCATGGCTAGATAAGAGGTTCAAAACAATTGTTGGAGATCACCAGTTTATCCTCATTGCTCAATTCATCCTCCATCACCCTCAAGGTCCTTGACCTACTTAGTTTTTGTTTCTAGTGACCTTCGCTTCTCCCTATCCTCCTCTGCCTCCTTGGGCCAAATTGGCGATCAAGTGAGCTTCCTTAACTTCTTGTAGTTATCTTGCAATAGTTGTTTCATCGTAGGTTTTCCGTGATCTCTATACCTTATAGATGGGACCTCACACCTCACTAGAGGTTCACACTCTTTGGTTTCAGTACCATCTAATCATGGAAACACTACAGTTGAGTTCGGGTATCTGTCGTCAACGTCTCACGATTTTAATGGCCAAACGAATGCTCCAATTTGTTGACTTGAACTGTAAAGACCCAAAAAGTCTCTACTAAAAACATGATAAACAAAAACACCAAAAGTATGGCAGCGAAAGAATTAAATCTTGACATTATTCAAAAATGTATAATGAGTACATTATAAAATTTCCCAAATGGGAGTACAGCTTTATACAAGCAACTACAAGGATCTAGGTAGAGGAAGACTTAACTAATGCAACATTGTCTCCAAACAAACTACTATATAACATAAAAGCAACTATGATCATATATTATATGTTCTCCGTCTTCTTATCCTATCCTTAGCCTTGGGTTCACCAAGCTTCCATGCGCACTCTGATTCCTATCCTGGATGGTTGGGGTCATCCAGCAAGAGAAGGATAAAAAGGTATGTGTTAATCAAAAGGAATAGGACAAATAATAATAAAAAAGCTTTGCAATATAAAAGATTTTCTACCATAAGAGATTTCAAAAGAAATGAGGCCAATATATGAATATGAGAGAGAGAAACTGCCACATTTAAATATCAACAATTATCATATTTGCATGAATATAAATTATGACACAACGTCCTATCAATGTAGGGTGAGGCACCTACCGGACCTCACCAATGGCAGGGGGACTAAAACCTCAGTGCCTAAAAAGTGGCAGGGGGAATAAAACCCCAGTGCCTAATATATAAAATTGGCAGGGGGACTAAAACCCCAGTGCCCGGCAGGAGGACTAAAACCTCAGTGCCCTGTGGGTGGTTTGTACTCATGTACACTACATTGTCAATTGGCCAATAACTATATCATGCATAATCATTCACTTGGCAGCATAGTGAAAAGTATAACAAGATGCAACAAGCATTGGGAATAAAACCCAAATAAATAAATAAATGGCCATCATAGGCAACAACAATATAAGAACTCCAACAAGTAAAGGAGCCAACAAGGAACAACATCATACAATGCTTCCCAATATCTCAAAAGGATGATCCACATAGTCAAATAACAAGATTAAGGAATTACACTCAAATGAGCCACAAGATCAATCACAATATATATAAGATTTCCAAGTATTTCAAAAGATGAGTCAATAACAAGATTAAATCATTTCCAAGTAAAGGAGGCAACATATGAAGAAGAATGATTCACATGATTCCAATAATTAAGCCACAATGGCATAAGCTAAGTAAAGAGCCAATAAATGTAAATAAAAGGATAACAAGGCTAGCACAACTTTAAGGTAGGGTTGGATAAGATCCCAACTGAGAGTAGGTGTATTGCACATCATCATCATATATATGAATAGAGTCCACATACTAGAATAGGATGCACATACAAAATAGGGCTCACTTACAAAAATAGGTTTTCACATACCTTAGATATAAACATTACCATCTTATCCACCAAACAGATAGCAAACCATCCATATATCCTAGTTACATCATAACACATGTATTAATATATATAAAGACATAAACATAGGAAAAACCCTAATTTTACAAAACTACGATTTAGAGTTCAAAACCAAGTCCAAACGATTACTCATAATCTCCTGATTAAGAAAACATATCTTATTATATAAAACAGAGTTAAAATGAATTAATTATGTATTTTAAAACAATTACATATTAAAAATGCCATTCAAAGTAAACTTCGGAAAATCCTTGAGAATCAGGTCTCAAAAACCACAAAATCAAATTCTACGTTAAAAATCCTTTCCATCGACTATTTATTCGTATTTTTCTGACAAAGGATCGATTTACTATGAATTAAGTAAATCGACCAATCAGGAATTAAGAAAAAGCCACGTAGGCAAAAATAAAAATAAAAGATACCAAATGGTCGGACCCACGCTGACATGGGCCAATCGTCTTTGGCCATGTCAGCCGGTCCAGGCTCACCAGGTCTCGGTCCAGGGTGAAAAATAAGGGTGAAACGTCTAAAATGCCCAAGCTTATTTGTTTAACTCGATTAGGAAAACAAGGACACCATTGTCATTTTCACATTTCGGTTACTTGCAGTCGAGAAGCAAAACAAAAGATGAAAGGACGAGATTGCCCAAGTGATATAAATCGTCACATTGCCCGCGGATGACCTTCTTGGTCATTCCATGACCTGGCTTCTTCCAGCCAAGGTCATGGCGCGAGCACGATCACAGGAGCTCGAGCCTCGTTGCAACAACTTGCCTTCAGAGCGCGCAACAATCTGCCGAAACAAGAAGCAGACTCCCGAAGTCTACACGATCCCAAGGAGCCACTGAACGGTGACCCTCATGCCCAAAATCTCCGGAAGCAGGTCTTGCCGAGGTCGGAACAGAGACCGGTAGAGCGAGACCAAAAACCTCGAAATCAAGCGTTGTGGTCTCAGCTAACGTCGTCGGTGCAAAAGCGGGGTCAAAACGGGTATAAAGCAGGTCTTACCAGGAGTGGAGGAGCACAGGGGTGAGATGGAGCCAGGCGTCAGCAAAGCTTCACAGTGAGCTCTAGGACCCAGCGCCTGGGGGCATCCTGAGTCGAGGTGATGAGCGAGGAGTGAAGGCCCAGGTTCAAGGATGCTCACAACATAACCAATCGAATGGGCATAGACGGGAAGGCGAGCAGCAGGCCGAGATCGCCGGAAAAGAAAAACGGAGTAGGTCAGGGTGGCTCGGGCAAGCAGAGGTGAAATTAGATGAGGAGGAAGCTTGCACGGGGGCTGAGGGTTGTTTTCCAGGCTTCCGGTAGGCAAGAGGGTGGATTTATCCCACTCTGTAACCACTCCGCGAAGAGGAGGCGGAGAGCCCAGTTGGGCGTTTTGCACACAGAGCGAGAGAGATGATGAGCTAGGGCTCATTCAATCCGGCGGAGAGAGACGAAGCTAACGGTGAAGAAATCGCGTGAAACGGAGAAGGAAGGAGGGAGAACGGATTGCGGGAGCTCGGCGGTCGGGTCTGCTCCCAGACTCGTGAAACGGCTGGAGGAAGGGGATGATCCCCCTCCGTTGGATCAGTTGGGCAGCGAATCCCGGCCGTTGGATCGCGCGCAGGCCCAAAAGGGGCGCGTGACAGGTTAAATAAACCGGACCTTAGCGTTACGCATGATATAAATGAAATCAATTAAGCTACTATATTCATATCATAATAAAAGCTAATAAAATGCATTAGAGGGGTCAAATCAACTCCAAAAGCCACCAAAATTTAACCATAGGCTCATAATAACATATAGAACGATTCTATATAATCACTTTCTCGTTTAATGCATAATATGGCCATTAATAAATATATGGCTCATAAAAGAGTATAATAATATATTAAAATCAAGGAATTATATGAAAAAGCTTATTAATGAGAAACATGTGAGTAATCTCGAGATATAAAACACATTAGGGTACAAATACTCATTCCTCAACAAAATAACATATTTATATGAACTAAAATCATATTTTGAGGAGAGAGAAACAATAAAGGTTAACATACACATATATGAACTCAAATACATATTAATAATAATATATTTATCCAAAAAGCTCCAAATAAATATAATCTACTCTATTATCTCATTAATGACCAAACTACGATATTAACCCTAACTTATCACCTAATGTGGGTTATTTGTGCAAACACCCCCCTCATTTACATAAATGAGGGTAAATAGTGATTTCAACATCAAATTGTGCTCAAATTGCACAAGGTGTACAAAAATGATCCAAAAGGATGGGAAATTTATGGAAAAGGTCCAAATGGACTAAAAGTCAAAGAAAAGCTCAAGAATGGGTAAATTGCAGGGAAGACCCTGAGATTCAGTATGTTACATGAACCCTCAGAGCATGTTCTCTGATTTTGGAAAACTGAGGGTGGTATCTAGGTCCTTTAGGAATGACGATGTCCATGTTTTGCCTTTCCAAATTCACACGGGAGAAGGGAACTACCTCCACCCACCTATTTTGCACTGAAATTCCCCATCGTCATAAAATGGATTGGAGGTTCGAGCTCTAGTCTAGTGCCTCGCCAGGGCACACTAGCAGGAATAAGCTGGGTCATGAAATGACCATGATGGACATTCTCTTTCAATCAAATAATCAATGATGTGAGGGTATTCTCAGGATTTCACAAACACTCTGATTTATCACCTATAAAAGATGTTTAATCATTAAATGACAAGTTTGCATGTGCCTATTCGATTATTTGTAATGCACGCCTGAGGAACTTTAGTACTTCCCCATTTTATTTACATCGGAACAATATTGATATAAATCATTGTCACATTATAGTTCTCTTCTCCCTGAGTGGTCCATTTTCAAATATTCACCATAAATTATAGGATGTTCAGAAAATTCTAAATAAATAGAGATTGGAAAGGATTTTTGGAGAGGAATCTGATTTTAAGGTTTTCAATCCATGATTTGCCTCCCTACTTTGATATTTTATTTGAAACCCGAATTTGACTTATGAAACCCTAATTATGCACCACATATGATTAATGTGATCTAATCCAACCTACATGTCCTAATTTGATGATGTTGATCAGTAAGGCTAACCCAAATACACTCAAACCCTAATATAGCCTAATTCAACCTAGGATCAATAGAAGGTATTGATTTATGATGTTTAACAACTATAAACAGGTGTATGGAGCCTAATCAAGACAAGAGGAGGTTTGACATATATCTGACTCAAAGATCAGAGAGACTATCTTAGGATCAACATTGCTTCAAGGTAAACGGGTCATGCTACTAAGCACAAGTATTAATGACTAATGCATGCTAAGTATAAGTAGATATTATGATTCAAGTTTAATGTATCTATCATGGTCACTATATCAAATTTCTTGAGGATTGTTATATGTTGTGTCCAATGGTTATAATTTCACTAAGATTAGAGATTATGGTTAATGACTCGTGAAAATTAATGTTCAAGTTCATGTAGGAGAAATTCCATCATGTTTGTATCAAGGATCATGTTAATGTTAATGTTAATGTTAATGATCAAGTTAATTGATATTAAACTAGTCTTTATGTGCTCTTGAATCATGGACCTCAAGGGGTCATCAAGGTCTTTCCTAGTAGCAAGGGCTTGCCTAGCAATCATGTGCACCTATGGGGGCATCATAGAGGGATGCATACATTTACTATTCAATTCTTCATGTTAATAATGATTCAAAAAATCTTATAGTTAATTTATGTCACGTTTTCTTACATGTCAGGTATATTTACTTTACTTGTGTTATAATGTTTCTGTACCATTTATTGATGCATTGTTTTTCCATGTTGCATGGCTGGGGAAAAGATGTCCCAAGGAGTTGGATCAAGTAAGGACTCAAGAGGAACAAGCAAGGACTAGAAAACCTTCACGACCTAATTGGTGGGGTGCCATTAATTCTAGGAAATCCAATCATTTAGACATATTTGCTTTCATGATTACTTTTCATGTTTAGAAATATTTAAACACGTTATAGAACTTAGTTATAGTTTCCTATTCAAAGAACAATGTATGACTCTCAATGGTGATTTATGTATTTATTTTCAATGATGTGACATCCCCCTCCAAGATAGATTCCAACGCTCATATTCAAAAGGTGGGGTGTTACATTAATGGTATCAGAGCCAATAAATGGATGGCCACCAGAAAGCAATCTGATTCATATCTTCTACCCATAGGTATATGTGACCTTTTTCAGATGGCCCCTAAGAGAGTAAACAAGGGAAATGATAAGGATGATGGTGCTAGATCTTCTAGTGGGGGAAGTGGACAAGAGGAAACCCTAAAGCAACCCTAGAAGATCTGGTCCAAGCCCTCACCATAATGATAGCACAAGGGAAACATCAACCTATACATCATGAGCTAACTCTAGTGGACTTCCTAAAGATAAGGCATGACTGTTTCTCAGGTGAAGGAGAAATTGATGTAGTCACCAAACATGAGGAGTGTATTAGAGGCATGCAACATTGTTCTAGGATATGGTCTGCCCTAAACACTCTTGGGTTCTCTTTGAAACCCACATGCTTAAAGGAGTAGCCCACACATGGTGGGAAAACTTCATCCACTCAAGGGCAACTGATGCTCCTCCGCTCACATGTGAAGGGTTTGTTGAAGCCTTCTAGGAGCACTACGTGTTTGAAACTATAATAGAGAAGAAGGAGCTGAAGTTTGCCAACTTGGCCCATTTAGTGACATGACTGTGACATAATATGCCATGAAGTTTAGGGTCCTACAAAAGTATGGATATGATTATGATGAATGTCACAGAACAAAGAAATTCATCCGAGGACTCAAACCCGACTTGAGCTTTGCCTTGTCAGGATGAGGCCACAAAACCCTCCATGCTTCTCTAGATGCAGCCCTAGAGCTTGAAGATCACCCTAGAAGATCCTACAAGAAGGAAGTTCCCCAGAAGAACAACCAATATCAACCTCCCAAAAATTGTAAGAGAAAGGTACATGAACCTACAATAGAACCGGAGAAGCCCTATCCAATGTGAAAGAACCATGCAGGCCCATGTAGGTATGGTATAGGTGCATGCTGCTATTATGGAGAAACTGGTCACTTCAAGTAAAATAGCCCTACACTCAGGAAGAAGGACGAGGACCAAAAAAAGGACTAGAATTCACCTCCAAAGAGACAAGCTAGTATTTTTACCATGAAAGTAGAAAAAAAGATTAGGAACAATGTAATAATTAGTTATGTACATTTGAACCATTTTATGAAATATATTCAATTTTCATGCAAATTTTAGTATTCTAGCTATCATTAATTGTATGAGGTAAGAAAAATCCTAAGTTAGGTAGTACCTTAGAAAATTTTGAGGATGAAATCTTTTTTAAGGTGGGTAGAATTGTAACGACCCCACCTTCTGGTAACCCCCAATTAAGGGAGACCAGAAGGTCAGGGCCGTTATCCCAATTAACAGGATCAAAGGTTCGACAAATAATCAATAACAATTACTAAATTTTACCAACTATACTGAAATATGGTAAAAAATAAAAACTTTGCATACCTTTTGAAAATTTGGATTTCTAAACTTCTATACATGAAGATACTAATCTAACTAATCGTCCTTTGCATGTTAATTCTCATTTAATTCCACATATGCCACTTTACTATTTGTTCTTTTCATTTGTGCCTAAAACGTCGACAAACAAAACGTCAGTCAGCAAGAAGGTGGTATGTGGGGGAAACAATAATCGTGCAACTATGTTAACAACGTAATCATTCAATTAATCATTTAACAAGCAAGATTACATTTTAAGCCATACTACTCAATCCTTACCTATCCCCTAACTCTATGCTATCCCTGCAGTGGACTTGTCTGCTACCTCTCTTTTAGGTAGATTCTTAACCCCATGTCCCTACCACACAGGTAGCCAATACCTAGGGTTATGGAGTCACATGGCCCTACCCAAAGGTAGCACAATCCCTAACTCATGATGACTTGATGGCCCTACCCCATTGGTAGCCATGTACTAAGTCATTCAATGACCTGATGGGCCTACCCCATCAGTAGCCATGTACTAGGTCAATCCATTAAGCAACATAGGGGACTAGGATCTGAGCTAGTAGGCACATATCTTAGGTGATAGTCTTATTATAATTTGCAAGAGTTAAATGCAACCAACAGTTTAATTCAAGTCATCGATAAAACCCCGAAAATCCTTGGGAAACTAATTCGGGATATTCATAGGCGTAACAACATACCTGTCAAGCTGATGTGAGATAGAAATAATCCAATCAACAAGCAAGTAATCCAGAATCAAGCAAGCACACAATTCAGTCTTGAAATTACATTCAATTCCTTTTATCAAAATCTATCCAAACCATCTTGCTACTTATTGTTTCTATTCCTTTTTAGAGTTTACTTTGCAATTAGGGTTTTTACTTCATCTTACTCTTTTACACCCTAATTTCTCATCTATCCTTCATGAAAGTTATTAAGGTTACCTTTTACAAACACATAACCTTAATTCCAGATTAATGCACTATTAATCATCAATTAAGTCCATTAAGCCTCTTTTACATTAAAGCTATCATTTTTGTCCTTTTTAATCTATGACAAAGTCATTATGCTCGTTTATCATTAATTCGTAGTTCATTATGCTCTAATACTCATATGAACGTTATTTATCAATAATTCTACCTTTTATCCACTAGGAAACCCTAATTTCCACATTAAGGGTATTTAACCACAATTAGGAACTTTAATGCTCGAAATAGATTTGTATCATTATATCTTAGCTTTATTCATGATTTTTTATAATTAAAGCCATTAAGAGTCGAATTTGCCAACATTAGGGTTTCAAGGCCCATTAAAGCACATTCATGCACATGAAACCCTTAAAATGGACTAATTACATGCCAAGTTAATCATTCTCAATCTTAATGTAGTCTTTATGATTGACAGGTTAATATCAACTTTAATCATCCATTAAACCCTACTAATCACATTAATCATATTAAAATAGGGTTTCTTACTCATTATTACATTAAAGTTGATAAATTACACTAATTTTCGAATTTCAAGAGGAAATAGCTTTTAAACATATTTTTATTGCATTCCTTGAGTTCATCTGATCAAAATTCATGTATAAAGTGCATCTATCCGAGCTACGGTTATTGAGATATGAATTTCGCAAGGTTTACCTTTTTGGACCAATCACGGAGCACCACATCACCCCATCCATGCAACGCAGCTTGCTTATTGGAAACATAACGCAATGTCTGAATTGCCTTTTGTTAAGTTCCCAACTCTTCCATGCCCAGAGGGGCATAACCGTCCAAACTCCACTTCGATCGTCTCCCTCAAAGCGTGACCTAGTTGTCGCTGTAGCAAGGTCGAGATGCGGCCCGACTGCCCTCCTTCCAACCTCCGACGGCCTCCAAGCTACCTCCCTTACTTTTGTTGTGCCCCGCGCAGGAGAGGGTGTCCTTGCTAAGCCGCCAAGATGGCCAGAAACCGACCCAACCAGTCTGCGGCCATGACCAACCTACACCACACTTGCAGCCAACCTGCAGGCGTTGTGCGCTGGTTGAGAGCAGGGAAAAAGGGCCGAACTTCCGTGGGTTGTCGAGAGGACAACAGACCTTTATCAGGGTGACTCCACAACCCCTCATCGCGTCCACCCCTGCTCCCACCCTTGGCCCAGTTGGCCGAGTGCAGGGTCACAAGACCTTCGCTCCACGGCCGTGCTGCAGATCCTTCTACAGTGTCGCGCGATGGTGGAAGGAAGGTGGCGATGACAGCTCCCTCCGCAGTCGTCGTGGGGTCGTCTTGCTTCCCTCAAGACAGCTTAATGATTCCTCGTTGCTCCATGGTCATGCTAACCTTTCCATTAGGGTTTTTTTACCAAGAAGAAGGAGAAGAGAGGGTAGGATATGTGGGATCTCACTTTAACTCGAGCCAGAGGCTCTACCCCTTATATAGGGGAGGGTATTGATGCCCAAAGATGCTTGCCCACAAAGCAACATGGTTCTTTCCCAATAGGAATCCAATTCCTATATTGAGAAGTAAGATTCTCTCTCTCCTAAACATCTTTTTGATATTCTTATTTCTTGGATAGTTAGGAATTCGAAATTCCTCTCATTTATTCTCTTTATTCTTGCTTTTTAAACCATTGGCGCGAAATTATATATCTCCTTAAGTAGGAAATACTTCCTTTTCATCAATATTACATAATCCATTAATTATGTATTTATTTGACTTTATTGGTATTTTCTCTTTCCTTTTTCTTCATTGGGACTCCTTGGATCCCAAGAAACTCTATTATTTTGAAATCCTTTTTATTGGATACTCATTATCCTTCTAGATGCATCTAAATGCATTATTCTTCATTATTTCTCATTATCTTGTTTATTTCTTATTAAAATAGTTCTTTTTGAAGATTTCTCTTTATTTTCTCTTTCATTTTCCTCATTGGTATTCCTTTTATCATTAGGAATCCTTGGGATACGAAATTCCACTAAGGATAACTCAATTTCACCTCTTTCCACTTATTTTCCACATTTTATCATTGTTTTCAGTTTCTTTCTTAATAAAGAAATGCTTAATTGTTCTTTTCTTTTCTTATTGCACTCTCTATGCAACTTTGGACTCCTTGGAACCCATGGAACCCATGGAACCCAAGAGGCACGAAATCCATCTTTGGATTATATTCTTTTGCCTTCTAAAGGTTTCCACGTCTTTCTTTTCTCAAAAACTCAATTATTCATTAATTAATTGAATTTCCTTGTTATTGGGCCCAATAGCCAATAAAGCCCACAACACAATCATCAAGGCTATTTGTAAACGAAATTACATCATTATTTGTCCAATTATCTCCAATATGAGAGATTACATTTCTCATCAAATGAACCCAAAATTTGGGGTTGTAACATCCTTCCCCTCTTATAGGAATTTTGCCCTCAAAATTCCATCAAGCAAGAAAACAAATAGGATAAGCCTTTCATATGTCCATCATGGCTCCCATGTGGCTTCACCCTTTCCATAGTGCATCCCAAGAACCTTCATCATCTCATATTCTTCCATCTGAGTTCTTTCTTACCTTGGTATATCATACCCTCATAGGTGACTCAGGACATTTCAACCTCTCAAAAGCTGGATAGGTTCAAGGCTCAACACATGGCTTGGGTACCTCACATAGTGCTCTAGATCGAACTCATGGAACACATTACACATCATGTTATCCTAAGGGGCAAGGCTAAACACAACCATCTCCACCAATCCATCTCAAATGGACCCATATATCGGGGACTCAACTTTCTCAGCTGTAGCTTAGAGGGGTCGGATTTTCACATTACATACTTTCCTACAGTGAACTGCATGTCAGTATGCTTTGCATCAGCTCACGACTCATGTCGTCTCTGGGTTCTCTCTCTCTCAGCCATTGCACGATCAAAGTGACTTCATCTGCATACACTGTGGTTCTTTTCTGACCTTCGTGAGGCCTCCTTCACCAACATCTTAATGAAGCGGTGACCGACACAACCTCTCAAAAAAAAAACTTCTTGCATCCCGATAAAGGTTATGGTGGTTAACATCACATCTTAAGAATTGTCTCTATGTATCACCCCGAATGAGCACACATGCTCTCATCATACCCTCTAATCTGGATCACACTAACCATTAGTAAGGGGTGATAAATTGTACCATCATCGTGTTCTTCATGTATCCACTTCCACCTCATGGAAGTGAACCTATAGTCATACTCAAGAACTTTTGAACTCGCATCATGGCGTAGTTGAACTATCTCTCTCTCTTATGTAGTTCAACCGAATCTGTCCCTTGACAGTACTCCTTTCTTACTCATGTCATCCAGGTAAGGCTTTCTACCATAACCCATATTGTATATTTACCTTCTTTGGTCTAGGGAAGACTTACCACCACATCTGTAGTCATGAATCCCCATTCTCTCTCGGGGATTCTTTAACCTCTAAGTCAAAGCACTGGGTTACTGGTGTTCATCCTCCCCCCTTGGCTTGCATGGCCACATGCTACATGCAACTTCACATTAAGTCGCCAAAGTGTTTCTATCACTTACTTCTTTGTAGTATCACGGTGTTTGGTGATCTTAAAACCATGATCTCCAGTATGTCATGATTCCTCAAGATCGATACCTTGGAAGCCCTAAACCACTCTCATCTGGGTTTTATTACCTTCCTATCCAAAGAAGTGCATCTGAGGTCCTACAACCATCCTTTCATTATATCACGGACTAGACTGGCTAACCAAACAATCATTTACTTGATTAACTACTATTGATACATCTGGGTGTTAGCCAAACTTATCTCTTTTTCTCAACTTAAGGTTAGCCTAGCAACCTCAACTTCTTCTAGCTTCCAGCTAAACTAGGCAGCTATATCTCAACTAGAACATTCATTACCACTTCAGCTCCTTAGGTGTTAGGTAATGTTGAGGACATACACCTCCATGTATGATAATTATCATCTCATCTCAAAGTCTAAGTTTGTATTCATCAAGAACACTCTGAGCTCATCCTCTTAGTTATCAGACTCCACCTTGTGATTCCTTGTAACACTTGCAAAAATCCACCTAGTTCAAGATAAAACATAAGATGACTACACTATTCCTCTTAGTGTTTGTAAACCATCCATGTATCATTCGCTCCACAAAGGTATGTTATCATCTCTATCCTCATACCTTATAGAAATGTTCCAACTCGCATCATCTTTTATCCTTGGTGTATGGCATGTGTACTGTCCCATCTCTCCCTCCCATAACAAGAGGAAATAAGCATTTGGCGGCAGTCCAAACACAAAGTTCTTCCTGTTCCAAGAGTACAGATGATACATCCCACATTGCCAATACACCTTCAAATCTAAGTTGAAACATGCAACTTATGTCTCTACATCACAATCATCTTGATATCAAAGTTACTTCCATGGAAAACTGGTCTCAAACCTACTTGGTTCACCACACAATCCTTGGTCATCTCCTCTAGGTCTAAAGGGTGTCGGCATTTTAGGGGTCATCCCTCTTCCCTTATGCATACAGAGAGTGCCCTACTCATCTACCCTTTGGGTCCCATGAGTTCATGAAGGTGATCAATTTCCTAACCCGTGGCCCTCAGACAATGATAGTTGTTACCTCCCGACCGAATGGTCATGTGCAACTAGGGAATTAGGTAACTCCTACTTCCATCGGTGTTATCCCCACCTGACCCTAGGATAGACTTAGGATTCTAACATAGTACATGTTCGACTTAGAGCCTTACCCAAGCCTTCATCATCTCTCTCTCTCTGCATTCTTGGGCTGTATTTCATCCTTTCTCGGGGATCATGGCGACCTGCCTACCTTGGTGAGGCCCCATATCGGTTACCTCCATGGTAACACATCCACATGCACTTAGAGATGGTTAACTATGGGTCTACAGGTTTAGTCTTATACCATTTACTCTTCACTTAGCTCTCTCAAGATCCTATGAAACCTCTTTAGGTTACCTCAAAACCAACAAAACTAGTATACACCCTACAAAAGGGTCCCTCTCCCAGGATGGGAGGAACTACACCTCTTAACAACAAGGTCACAAACATCCTTAGGGTTTACATCCATATGAGCATGCTTAACCCAGCAGCTACTAAAGCACAAGCGGACCACCTACTAAACCATGCTAGGTCACACTAGTTCTCATCCTCAACATTAGACCAGCTTAGTTGTGAGAGGTTCATCAAACATACCTTTAACTTAAGGGGTTTCTTTTTCCTCTAAACATGCTCGAAGATATAGAGACTCAAATCTCATCATGAGCATCGGGTACACTACTTCCCCTCTTAGGCCTAGGAACCCTAGGTTCACCTTTGGGTGTCCAGCTGCATGCTCAATCTCTTTACCACGAATCAAGCATGTCCAAGGTATGTCATGTACTTCCATGATCCTTCTACTCGAGCAACACTTCGGAGTTGAGTCCTCTTCCTGGACAACCAACTAGGTATACAGTCTCACAACTGGTTACTTAAACCTTCTCAGGGTCTAAAGCACTCGTTATCTCATCCAGTAGGTACTCGCTTATACCATAGGTACCAGAAGCATCATCCTCTCTCTAGGGTTTGGTTCCTCTAAAGATAACTAAGATATCATTAGCCTCCAGGGTCAAGCATACGGAAACCACTATCATCCACTTAGGTCGCATCATCCTCTACTCCCCACTGTTCCTCATGTCTCGGAATTTAAGCTTCCAACCTTCTTGCTTGAGTCATGCTTTCTCTCTATAGAGCTAACTCCACATCCAGCCTTACTACTAGAGGTCCTCTCTCCATGAAGGATCAAGCTCACAAGCATACTTCTACATGGGTGATGCCTATGTTTAACTTATGTTTGCTCGAGGTTATCCTTAGTTCTTTATACTTATCTCATAAGCCATCCATCACGTCCTTCTGACCTCGATTTTAACTTACTGTTCATACTACTGATGTACTCTGGGTGCAAGCTATATCCTACTTGCAACAGCCCATAAGGTCTCTATAGGTTCTTCTCTAACCTCATCCATGAAGGAGCTATCTTTCACTCAAACATGCACGACCCTTTCCAGGGTTGGGTTGCCAAAGGCACTGGGTCATCTAACCTCTCCTGGCTCGTATGGCATCCCAAGGTGTGTCCATCCAAACACCTGGTCTACCATGACATCTAACTCTTCATGTTATCTCTCTCTCTCTAACCTTCACTTAGGGTTAGGGTTAACATCATCTTTAGAGGATGTGCCAAGTCTCTACTTTTAATGGAGGTCTCTACCTCCAAGACTAACTCTCTCTACTCATCCTCCTGACAAGGAGGTCTATCTTCAGTCTCCCCTGAGGGCATTGACAACTCGTGTCATACGACCTAAGCATGTATCTATTCTTTTACGCTTACTCTATTAAGCTTATGTCCATGACATCTTATTTACATGCTTTTCATTAATTTGGTGGAGGACTCCTTAATCCTTATCAACCTTACCCATACCTCAAGAGGGTGAGGAGAAGAGAGAAAACCCTAATCCTTAAGGTCCTTAACAGAATTTGAGTTGACAAGGGATGAAGAAGATGAGAGAGTCCTAAAGGTATCTTATTTTGAATCATACCCTAAGACTTTGGCCAGGTAGTCACACGGATCCGGGAGTCCTCGTATTCTAAATAGTGGTGCGGAGGAAAATATTTCCAGCCCCCGGTCCTGATCCTTTTCTGGACACCTCTGTCTTTCGGATAATCCTCTAATAACTCCCTTGGTTTCTACAGAATTTGTAAAATTTAATAATAATTAAGGATTAAGTGAGGAACCTTCGCTCTGATACCAATTGTAATGACCCCGCCTTCCGGTAACCCCTAATTAAGGGAGACCAGAAGGTCAGAGCCGTTATCCCAATTAACAGGATCAAAGGTTCGACAAATAATCAATAACAATTACTAAATTATACCAACTATACTGAAATATGGTAAAAAATAAAAACTTTGCATACCTTTTGAAAACTTGGATTTCTAAACTTCTATCCATGAAGATACTAATCTAACTAATCCTCCTTTGAACATTAATTCTCATTTAATTCCACATATGCCACTTTACTGTTTGTTCTTTTCATTTGTACCTAAAACGCCGACAAACAAAACGTCGGTCAGCAAGAAGATGGTATGTGGGGGAAACAATAATCGTGCAACTATGTTAACAATGTAGTCATTCAATTAATCATTTAACAACCAAGATTACATTTTTAGCCATACTACTCAATCCTTACATATCCCCTAACTTTGTGCTATCCCTACAGTGGACTTGTATGCTACCTCTCTTTTAGGTAGATTCTTACCCCCATGGCCCTACCACACATGTAGACAATACCTAGGGTTATGGAGTCGCATGGCCCTACCCAAAGGTAGCCCAATCCCCAAATCATGATGACTTGATGGTCCTACCCCATTGGTAGCCATGTACTAAGTCATTCAATGACCGGATGGGCCTACCCCATCAGTAGCCATGTACTAGGTCAATCCATTAAGCAACATAGGGGAGTAGGATCTGAGCTAGTAGGCACATATCTTAGGTGATAATCATATTATAATTTGCAAGAATTAAATGCAACCAACAGTTTAATTCAAGTCATCGATAAAACCTCGAAAATCCTCGGGAAACTAATTCGGGATATTCATAGGCGTAACCACATACCTGTCAAGCTAATGTGAGATAGAAATAATCCAATCAACAAGCAAGTAATCCAGAATCAAGCAAGCACACAATTCAGTCCTGAAATTACATTCAATTCCTTTTATCAAAATCTATCCAAACCATCTTGCTACTTATGGTTTATATTCCTTTTTAGAGTTTACTTTGCAATTAGGGTTTTTACTTCATCTTACTCTTTTACACCCTAACTTCTCATCTATCCTTCATGAAAGTTATTAAGGTTACCTTTGACAAACACATAACCTTAATTCCAGATTAATGCACAATTAATCATCAATTAAGTCCATTAAGCCTCTTTTACATTAAAGTTATCATTTTTATCCTTTTTAATCTATGACAAAGTCATTATGCTCATTTATCATCAATTCATAGTTCATTATGCTCTAATACTCATATGAACGTTATTTATCAATAATTCTACCTTTTATCCACTAGGAAACCCTAATTTCCACATTAAGGGTATTTAACCACAATTAGGAACTTTAATGCTCGAAATAACTTTGTATCATTATATCTTAGCTTTATTCACAATTTTGAATAATTAAAGCCATTAAGAGTCGAATTTTCCAACATTAGGGTTTCAAGGCCCATTAAAGCACATTCATGCACATGAAACCCTTAAAATGGACTAATTACATGGCAAGTTCATATTTCTCAATCTTAATGTACTCTTCATGATTGACAGGTTAATATCAACTTTAATCATCCATTTAACCCTACTAATCACCTTAATCATATTAAAATAGGGCTTCTTACTCATTATTACATTAAAGTTGATAAATTACACTAATTTTCGAATTTCAAGAGGTAATAGCTTTTAAACATATTTTTATTGCATTCCTTGAGTTCTTCTGATCAAAATTCATGTATAAAGTGCATCTATCCGAGCTACAATTATTGAGATATGAATTTCGCAAGGTTTACCTTTTTGCACCAATCACGGAGTGCCACATCACCTCATCCATGCAACGCAGCTTGCTTATTGGAAACATAACACAATGTCTGAATTGCCCTTTGTTAAGTTCCCGGCTCTTCCCTAAACCCTAAACCCTAACCGTCCAAACTCCACTTCGATCGTCTCCCTCAACGCATGACCTAGCTGCCGCTGCAGCAAGGTCGAGATGCGGCCTAGCCGCCCTCCTTCCAGCCTCTGATGGCCTCCAAGCTGCCTCCCTTGCTTCTGATGTGCCCCGCGTAGGTGAGGGTGTCCTTACTAAGCCGCCAAGATGGCCAGAAATTGAACCAACCAGTCTGCGGCCATGACCAACCTGTAGCACACTTGCAGCCAACCTGTAGGCGTTGTGCGCTGGTTGAGAGCAGGGAAAAAGGGCCGAACTTCGGTGGGTTGTCGGGAGGACAACAGACCTTTATCAGGGTGACTCCGCAGCCCCTCATCGCATCCACCCCTTCTCCCACCCTCGGCCCGGTTGGCCGAGTGCAGGGTCACAAGACCTGTGCTCCACGGCCGTGCTGCAGATCCTTCTACAGTGTCGCGCGATGGTGGAAGCAAGGTGGCGATGGCAGCTCCCTACGCGATCGTCGTGGGGTCGTCTTACTTCCCTCAAGACATCTTAACAATTCCTTGTTGTTCCATGGTCATGCTAACCTTTTCGTTAGGGTTTGTTTACCAAGAAGAAGGAGAAGAGAGGGTAGGATACGTGGGATCTCACTTTAACTCGAGCCAGAGGTTCTACCCCTTATATAGGGGAGGGTATTGATGCCCTAAGATGCTTGCCCACCAAGCAACATGGTTCTTTCCCAATAGGAATCCAATTCCTATATTGAGAAGCAAGATTCTCTCTCCTAAACATCTTTTTGATATTCTTATTTCTTGTATAGTTAGGAATTAGAAATTCCTCTCATTTATTATCTTTATTCTTGCTTTTTAAACCATTGGCATGAAATTATAAATCTCCTTAAGTAGGAAATACTTCCTTTTCATCAATATTACATAATCCATTATTTATGTATTTATTTGACTTTATTGGTATTTTCTCTTTCCTTTTTCTTCATTGGGACTCCTTGGATCCAAAGAAACTCTATTATTTCGAAATCCTTTTTATTAGATACTCATTATCCTTCTAGATGCATCTAAATGCATTATTCTTCATTATTTCTCATTATCTTGTTTATTTCTTATTAAAATAGTTCTTTTTGAGGATTTCTCTTTATTTCTCTTTTATTTTCCTCATTGGTATTCCTTTTATCATTAGGAATCCTTGGGATACGAAATTCCACTAAGGATAACTCAATTACACCTCTTTCCACTTATTTTCCACATTTTATCATTGTTTTCAATTTCTTTCTTAATAAAGAAATACTTAATTGTTCTTTTCTTTTCTTATTGCACTCTCTATGCAACTTTGGACTCCTTGGAACCCAAGGAACCCAAGAGGCACGAAATCCATCTTTGGATTATATTGTTTTGCCTTCTAGAGGTTTCCACATCTTTCTTTTCTCAAAAACTCATTTATTCATTAATTAATTGAATTTCCTTGTTATTGGGCCCAATAGCCAATAATGCCCACAACACAATCATCAAGGCTATTTGTAAATGAAATTACATCATTATTTGTCCAATTATCTCCAATATGAGAGATTACATTTCTCATCAAATGAACCCAAAATTTGGGGTTGTAACAATTATCACATCCCAATTTTCAAAGTAAAATTAAAACTTAGAATGAAATTCCTCCTAAATGATAATAGTCGAGGAGTTAAATACATAAAAACCAAAAATTGTTGTCCTTATATAAAAATGGGATAAGAAAAAATATAAATGAGTCTCAACTTCATTTTCACTTTCAAATGTGCATTATATGGATCAATTAAATCAAGTTGATCCCCTTTTATTTTCACTCTCCTACAAGATGGCAATAACACATAAAAAGAGGGTAAAGAGGTGATCATGTTTGAATGAGTAAATTTTGTGACTCAAGAATTCAATAATAGGAGCCCTATGCAAATTATGTTACCTTTAATGCATTATAATTAAGGTTAATAGCCATTATGGAAATTATGGACCAAATGTGTACAAAAATGAAATCTAATTGTAGAGGACTACTTTGCACCATAAATTTGATCTATGGTTCAAATTTGGGAAGTCATTTGAACCATGTTTGATCCCCCAATTAATTTAGGATAGGTTTGAATGTAGTTTTACTACAAAATCAATCAAATTTACATTTAATGCCTTAAATTCCCTATAGTCCAGTTTCAATTTCACTGTCACGTGTTACAGTGATATTATTTTTCCTTCTTGGGTTCCATCAGATGAATAGGGTTTAATTAACCCACTATTCAACGGTTGATTTATCGTCTCCTTCCTCTTTGATTCTCGCAAATAGAAGATGGTTCACAGGCTTCGATCTAGTGATCACTCTATCCCTCGTATCTCATCCTTCCCATGTGATGTTTCCTCCATCGTGTTTGCCTCAGTATACCGAACCCAGCAAGCTATTACTACCTTCCATTTTGACTAAATGAGAAAATGCCCAAATTAGGGCTTGACTCCCTCTCAGTCCTACAGTTATAGAGCAAGCCAGCCATCTCATGGCAATATTAGTGACCGGAAACAAATCCTTGGAGGTCGCCAGTTCCTCCTCACTCAATTCGCCTTCCATCACCTTCAGGGTCCCTGACCTACTAAATTTTAGTTTTTAGTGACCATGGCTTCGCCCTAGCCTCCTCTGTCGCCTCAGGTCAAATTGGCGATCAGATGAGCTTCCTTGGCTACCTATAGTTATCTTGCAACCATTGGTTCACAGTAGGTTTTCCACGATCTCCGTATCCCATAGACCAGACCTCACACCACACTAGTGGTTCACAATATTTGGTTTTAGCACTCTCCAATCATGGAAACACTATAATTGATTTTGGGTATCCTTCGTCGATGTCTCACAGTTTTAATGGATATATGAATGCTCCAGTTTGTTCACATTGAACCCTTAGAGCATGTGCTCTATTTCTCACAAACTAGGGGTGGTATCAAGGCCCATTGGTCACCATGATGTCCATGTTTTGCCTTTCCTTATTCACATGGGAGAAGAGAACTACCTTCACCCACCAGTTTTTCACAGCAATGCCCCATCATTGTAGAATGGATCGAATCTTCAAACTTTAGTTTTAGTGCCTTGCCATGGCGATGAGAAGGAACAAGCTGGGCCAGGAGGTGACCTTGGTTGCCATGATCTTTCAATCAATTAATTAATCTCGTAAGGGTATTCTCAATATTTCACATACACCCTGATTTATCAACAGCAAAATATGCTTGATCATTAAATGACAAGCTTTACCCTACATATTCTATTATATGTAATGCACGCCTAAGGAACATTAGTACTTCCACATTTTATTTACATCATAATAATGTTGATTTAAATTGATGTCACTTTATAGTTCTATGCTCCCTAATTGGTCCATTTTAAAATATTCACCATAAATTATAAGATGTTCAATTTTTTTGAATAAGTAGTCAGTTAAAGGATTTTTGGAAAGAAATCTGATTTTAAGGTTTTCAAGCCATGATTTGCCTCCATGTTTTGATGTTTTATTTGAAACCCTAATTTGGCTCAAGAAACCCTAATTATAAACCACATATGATTAATGTGATCTAATCCAAACCTATTTTCCTAATTTAATTATGTTCATCAGTAAGCCTATCCCTAATGCACACAAACCATAATCTACCCTAATTCAGCCTAGGATCATTAGTAGGTATTGATTTATGATGTTTAACAACTATGCACATGTCTATATAACCTAATTAAGACAAGAGAAGGTTTGACCTAGATTTCACTCACATATCAGAGAGACTATCTTAGGATCAAATTTGCTCCAAGGTAAATGCGTCATGCTACTGAGCACAAGTATTTATGATTGATTACATGCTAAGTATAAGCAGACATTATGATCTCAAGTTTAATGTTTTTATCATGCTCACTATATAAAATTGCTTTATGATTGCTATATGTCATGTAATATGGTTATGATGTTCACTAAGATTAGAGATTATGGTTAACAACTCATGAAAAGTAATGTTCAAGTTCAAGAGGGAGAAATCCCAACATGTTAAGATCAAGGATCAAGTTAAAGTTAATTTTTATGTTAATGATCAACTTAATTGAAATTGAACTAGTCTTTTATGATCTCAAATCATGGACCTGAGAGGGTCGTCAAGGGATTTCCTAGCATCGAGCGCTTTCCTAGCCATCATGTGCTCCTAAGGGGGCTTCATAGAGGGATTCATACATTTACTATTCAATTCATAATGTTAATAATGATTCAAGAATGATAATAGTTCATTTATGTCAAGTTTTCTTACATGTAAAGTATATTTAATTTACTTATGCTATAAAGTGCCAATATTGTTTACTAATGTGTTGTTTTCCCCTTTTGCATGGCTAGGGGCGTGATTTCCCCAGGAGTTGGAGCAAGTAAGGACTCAAGAGGAAGAAGAAAGGACAAGAAAACCTTCATGAGATAACTAGTGAGGTCCCATCCATACTAGGCGATCCAATCATTTATACATATTTACTTTCATGATTAGTTTTCATGTTTAGAGATATTTAAACATGTTATAGAACTCAGTTATACTTTTCTATCAAAAGAACAATGTACGAATTTCAATGGTGATTTATTTATTTATTTGCAATGATCGTGTTAATGTGACATCCCCCTCCAAGATAGATGCTTCCTCTCATATTCAAAAGGTGGGGTGCTACATTAATGGTATCAGAGCCAATAAATGGATGGCCACCAGAAAGCAATTTGATTCATATGTTCTAACCCTAGGTATATGTGACCTTTTCCAGATGGCCCCTAAGAGAGAAAACAAGGGACATGATAAGGATGATGGTTCTAGATCTTCTAGTGGGCGGAGTGGACCAAGAGGAAACCCTAGAAGATTTGGTCCAAGCCCTCACCAATGTCTTAGCACATGGACAACATCAACATAGAGAACATGAGGTAACTCTAGTAGACTTCCTAAAGACAAGGCCCGACTCTTTCTTGGGTGAAGGAGAAATTGATGTAGTCACCAAAGCTGAGGAGTGGATTAGAGACACTAAGATATGGACTACCCCCATCACTCTAGGGTTTGCTTTGAAACCCACATTCTCAATGGAGTAGTCCGCACATGGTGGGAAAACTTCCTCAACTCAAAGGCAATTGATGCACCTCCACTCACATGTGAAGGATTTGTTGAAGACTTCTAAGAGAACTATGTGTCTAAATCCATGATCGAGAAGGAGATGGAGTTTGCCAACCTAGCTCAAGTGGGTGACATGGCTTTCACCCAATATGCAATGAATTTTAGGGTCCTATAAAAGTATGTCTATGATTATGATGAACGTCACAGAACAAAGAAATTATTCCAAGGACTCAAGCCTGACTTGAGCTTTTCCTTGTCAAGAAGAGGCCATAGAACCCTCGAGCTTGCCCTGGATGTAGCCCTAGAGCTTCAAGATCACCTTGGAAAATCCTACAAGAATGAAGTTCCTCAGAAGAACAACCAATATCAACCTTCCAACAACCCTAAGAGAAAGGTACATGAACCTACAATAGAAGTGGAGTAGACCCAATGTCCAATGTGTAAGAAGAATCATGCATGCCCATGCAGGTATGGTATAGGTGCATGCTACTATTGTGGAAGAACTTGTCACCTCAAGTCAAATTTTCCTCATCTCACAAGAAGGACCATGACTAGAACACATACTACAATCCACCTCCAATGAGGCAAGCTAGGATTTTCACGATGGAAGTAGAAAAAGAAGATGAGGAATGATTTAATAATTAGGTATGTCCATTTGAACCCTTTTATGAAATACATTCAGTTTTCTTGCAAATTTTAGTATGCTAACTATCATTAATTGAATGAAGTAAGAAAAACCCTAAGGTGGGTAGTACCCTAGAAAACTTTTAGAATGAGATTATTTTTAATGTGGGTAGAATTGTCACATCCTAATTTTCAAAGACAGTATAAAACTTAGAATGAAATTCCTTCGAAATGATAATAGTTGATGGGTTAAATACAAAAAAAATGGTTGTCCTCGTATGAAAATGGGATAAGAAAAACTTAAAATGAGTCTAAATTACATTTTCACTTTCAAATGTGCATTATATGGATCAATTAACTCAAGTTGATCCCCTTTTCTTTTCTCTCTCCTCCAAGATGATAATAAATCATTAAAAGCGGGTAAATAGGTGGCCATGTGACTCTTGAATGAGTAAATATCAAATTTGTGACTCAAGGATTCCATAATAGGAGCCTTTTTTCAAATTATCTTATCATTAATGCATTATAATGAAGGTTAATGTATATTATTGAAATCATCATCCCAAATGTGTATAAAAACAAAATCTAATTGTATAGGAATATTCTACACCATCAGTGATCTATGATTCAAATTTGAAGTCATTTGAACCATGTTTGACCTTGCAATGAATTTAGGAGAGGTTTGAATATAGTTTTATTATAGAATCTATCAAATTCAAATTTAATATGTTAAATTCCCTAACTAGTTCAATTTTTCTATCACACATTACAGTGATATTATTTTTCCTTCTTGGGCGACATCCGATGGCTAGGGTTCAATTAACCCATGATCCTATAGTCATTTTGTCGTCTCCTTCCTTTGTGATTCTCATGAACATAAGAAGGTTCACAAGCTTTTCTCCCGTGATCATTCCCTCCCTTGTCTCTCATCCTTCCCACATGATATTTCCTCCATCATGTTCCGCTCAGTCTCCTAAACCCAGCCAACCATTACTCACCTTCCAAATTGACCAAATGAGAAAATGCCCAAATCAGAGCTTGACTCTATCTCAACCACGCAGTTACTGAGCAAGATACAAGCCATCTCATGGCTATATAAGAGGTCAAAAATGATCCTTGGAGATCACCTATTCCTCCACCTAGTTGAATTCTCCCTCCAGCACCAACAGGGACCCCAAACTACTCAGTTTTAGTTTCTGACAACCTTGGCTTCACCCTAGCTTCCTCTGCCGCCTCGAGCCAAATTGGTGATCAAGTTAGCTTCCTTGGCTTCCTATAGTTATCTTACAACTGTTGGTTCACTGTAGGTTTACCATGATCTCCATATCCTATAGACGGAACCTCACATCTCGTGTGCGGTTCACAATCTTTGGTTTTAGCACACTCCAAACATGAAAACACTATAGTTGAGTTCGGGTATCCTTCGTCGATGTATCACAGTTTCAATGGACATACGATGCTCCGATTTGTTGACCTTGAACTCTCAGAATGTGTGCTCTATTTATCAAGAACTGAGGGTGGTATCCAGGTCCTTTTGGAACCACAATGTCCAATTTTTTCCTTTCCTAATTCACATGGGAGAAGGTAACTACCTTCACCCACCTATTTTGTAATGAAACACCCCATTGTTGTAGAATGGATCGGACAAGCTCCAATCTACGTGCCTCACCACAACTCACAAGCAGGAAAAAACTAGATCACAAAATGACCTTGATGGCCATGCTCTTTCAATCAATTACTTAATCTCATGAGGGTATTCTCGGGATTTCAGAGACACCCTGATTTATCATCCGTGAAACATGCTTGATCATTAAATGACTAGTTTTCCTCCACCTATTTGATTATACTTGACGCACGCCTAAGGTACATTAGTACTTCCACATTCTATTTACATCTTAATAATGTTGATTTAAATCAATGTCACATAGTTCTCTTCTCCCTAATCGATTCATTTTCAAATATTCACCATTAATTATAGAATGTTTAGAAAAATTTGAATAAATAGTTGTTGGAAAGGATTTTTCTAGAGGAATCAGATTTTAAGGTTTTCAAGCCATTATTTTCCTCCATGTTTTGAAGTTTTATTTGAAACCCTAATTTGACTCGTGAATCCCTAATTATGTACCACATTTTATTAATGTGTTCTAATCCAACCTAGTTTCCCTAATTTAATGATGTTGATTACTAAGCCTAACCCTAATGCACTCAAACCCTAATCTACCGTAATTCAACCTAGGATCAATAGAAGGTATTGATTTATGATGTTTAACAACTATGAACAGGTGTATATAGCCTAATCAACACAAGAAAATGTTTGACCTAGATTTGACTCAAAGATCAGAGAGACTATCTAAGAATCAACTTTGCGCCAAGGTAAACTGACGATGCTATTGAGCATAAGTATTTATGATTGATTGCATGCTAAGTATAAGTAGACATTATGATTTCAAGTTTTTTGTTTCAATCATTCTCACTATATCAAATTTATTAAATATTGATATATGTTATGTCTTATGGTTATAGGGTTCACTAACATTAGAGATTATGGCTAATGACTCATGAAAATTAATATTCAAGTTCAAGAGGGAGAAATCCAATCATGTTAAGATCAAGGACCATGTTAATGTTAATGTTTATGTTAATGGTCAAGTTAATTGGAATATATATATATATATATAGCCGACAAGGGAATAGCCCGGTTGGCGAATTCTGCTGGTCCCCAATGAAGGGACCCGGGTTTGAAACCACACGGAGAAGCATCTCTTGATTTATCACCCTCCAGGGTGTCCGGCCTCCACCACGGGTTATGGGAGGGGGGAGAAATATTTCTCTCTTAATCCCATATATATATATATATATATATCCACACACACAAGTATATATATATATATATATATATATATATATATATATATATATATATATATATATATATATATATATATATATATAACACACACACATATGGGTTTATGTTTAATACCCATGCGAGTAGCCTGGAATTTGCTACCCGTGCATCCAAAATAGTAACTACAGAAAAGTAAATCACTCGACAAAAAAGTAACTATTCGACTCAAAAAGTAAATATATGTATTTTATACAGAAAAAACTCTCGAGTAAATATGTAATTGTATATTTGTTATAACTGGTACAAATGTAACTACCTATATATGAAAAGTAATATTTTGCAAGGTAAAGTAAGCATCTACATGTCAAAAGTAAGAAATCCCAAAAAAGTAACCAAAATAGGAACGGGTAGCTACCGCTGTGCACATTAGATGAACGCCATATATATATATATATATATATATATATATGGTGTTCATTCATTGCCCGCGCGGGTAGCATTTATTTTCACTACCCTGCAGCCAAAAAAGTAACTCTCCTAGCTAAGAAAGTAACTCTGCTGGCCAAAAAAGTAACTCTGTACAAAATATACATCAGATATATATAAGGACGTGTTTTTTAATTTTGGAGGGGCAAATGATATTATTTTTGTCTCAAATTTTTTGGAAAGCTAGACAAAATAGTCCTCTATAATTTCGAAAAAAAAAATTTGAAAAAAAATGATCGGAAGGGTGGGCGGGTAGCTACCCGCGCGGGCAATAAAGATGGGCCCATATATATATATATTCATATATATATACATATATATGTGTGTGTGTATATATATATATATACATATATACATATATATATATACACATATATATACATATATATATACATACATATATATACATATATATATACATACATATATATACATATATATACATATATATATATATATATATATATATATATATGTGTGTGTGTGTGTGTGTAAATATATGTATATGTATATGAATGTCTATATATATATATATATACATACATACATATATATATGTATATATATATAGACACACACACACACATATATATATATATATATATATATATATCCACACACACAAGTATATATATATATAAATACACACAAACATATGGGTTTATGTTTAATACCCATGCGAGTAGCCTGGAATTTGCTACCCGTGCATCCAAAATAGTAACTACAGAAAATTAACTCACTCGACAAAAAAGTAACTATTCGACTCAAAAAGTAAATATATGTATTTTACACAGCAAAAACTCTGGAGTAAATATGTAATTGTATATTTTTTATAATTGGTACAAATGTAACTACCTATATATGAAAAGTAATATTTTGCAAGGTAAAGTAAGCCTCTACATGTCAGAAGTAAGAAATCCCAAAAAAAGTAACCAAAATAGGAGCGGGTAGCTACCGCTGTGTGCATTGGATGAACACCATATATATATATATATATATATATATATATATATATATATATATATATATATATATATATATATATATATATATATATATATATATATATATATATATATATATATATATATGAGTAGAGCCTATGTATTTGAGTATCATTGTGCAGAACCAAATAAAAGTTTTTAGTGTATCATAAAAAATAAATC
Source organism: Alisma plantago-aquatica (assembly GCA_963693085.1). Classification (NCBI taxonomy): domain Eukaryota; kingdom Viridiplantae; phylum Streptophyta; class Magnoliopsida; order Alismatales; family Alismataceae; genus Alisma; species Alisma plantago-aquatica. The sequence continues at coordinate 812,157,855 of OY856412.1, read as the reverse complement.
TTATTTTCCCTGTCTTTAATGTTGAAAATGAAAATGATGAAAATCAGTCCATTTTCCTAAAGGTATTGTGTATTGTTATTATCTATTCTACATGGTATGCATGTATTGTTGCTCTTGAATGTTTCATAAAATCATCAAAAAATTACATGTGCATATAATAATTTGTTCAATTCCTTTATCAGTTATTGTGAGACTCAATATTAAAGATTATATTCATCATAGTTTTTTGTTAAAATGAAAAATAAACAAAAGTTAACAAAAACATGTAGTAATATTATACTATGAAATATAATGATAAATTGTTGTATTTACTTATTCTGGTAGAAATTGCTAATTGTATCCCTTATATTCAAATCATGTTTGATATAATATTATCATCTGATGATGGATAACACCATCCTAGAAGGTAAGTGTCTCATATTATAAGGATCTCTATAATGCATAATATAGAATGTGTGAATGCAGTTCCAGATGAAACTAAATGGGTACTATTTTATAACTTTACTTATTCAAGAAGTGTAATAAGGTATAACTATTTTCTAAAAGTTGAAAAACAAATATCATTCAATTTTATGTCATTGGAATATCAAATGAAGAATACTAGACTAAAGGACTAGAACTACATTTTTAATGGACAATAATTTGACAATTGTTCATATCTATGATGTAATAATAATAAACTTCCATACCTAATCTAAAATATGTATGAGAGATTCATAAAAACCTAGGTTGTTAACTTCTACTTAAAAATTTAAACAATCATAAACAACATAACTAAATTTATAAAAGAAGTGCATACAAGTCTTTGAGAAGGTCATAAATTTAATATAAAATTGCACATGTTTCTACTGAACTCGTTTTTATCAGCACTATGGAAATTAGGGACTTGTATAAGAGGTAAACTCCATGTTTGATACTTAATTTGTCTATATGGTTCTGTTAGGATATGTTGGTAGGCACCTCTAGCGAATGACTACCAATGTATGATACAATATGTATGGTACTAGCATGTCCATGCAATTGCAAAAGGGTTTACTCTTTTTCTTATTGTTTGGGAAACCCACCCCCCTAGGGAGAGGCTTAGATATTAGGGATGGTAAACCTAGGAGACCCATGCGCCCGCACACTAGTATCTCAATAAGTCAAATCAGAGGATGACTGACACCGTGGGAAATTCAATTCTGAGCGGCACTTCTAGCGGGAGTCAAACCTAGGACAATTCATGAGGGACCCCGATCTGTGAACAGCTGGGCAACCACTCGTCGGTGGGTTCACTCATTAATTTATCATGAACAACATAAAAAAGTTTTAACATGTTGCTACAGTTACGGCATCAATCTAGAATGACAAGAATACGAAGAACATATAGGTGTTGTCACAATACAACACAAGGATGTTGTATATTAGAATTTTGAGAAGAATCTGATGACATTCTTTTTTTTATGTTACATGTCAATTCACTCAATATTTCAAGCTTTGTATTTAAAAGTCCCTCTTGTTCTAGCTTTTAAAAATATCTCCCTCTCTACATATGTTTCTTATCTTTTTTGTGGAAAGCCCTAAATCAACATCACCATTAGTTGTGGTATGATCGACATTTGAATCATGAAGGCATACCAATGGAACCTCCCAGGAGATTCATCGGTCTCCACCTCCATGGCTATGCTCAACCACTCAGATTGATGAATCCAAAGGCCCAAGCCAAAAATTGGTCCCCACTAATGGTAGATCAACTAAAAATCTCAAAAGTTAACTTACACTCAAAACCAGTTCAAGCATTGGCCACCTGCCAATGGGAATTCAACTCGATGACTTCACAGCCTAACGTCTTTCTGAAAGCTTAGCTGTCGGCAACCCCGCATGAAGTTATTACCTAAAGATTTCACAACTCGATGACCATACATGAAATGCTCACCTCAACGAGGGTTATCTCAATGAGAAGTCGATTGCCAAAGAACATGACCTTGTGCATTGATGGATGGTCATAGCCATCTATTGATGAAAGCACAATTAATCACCCATCTCTAGATAGAGCTACAAACAACAATCATATAGGCCCATCAGCCAAAGGGACCTTTGCAAAGAACACTACCACTACATTTAGTTAATGTGTGTGCCCCAAGGCACTTTTTCAGAGGCTAGCAGTGTAAGTAGAGTACCCAACACCAAGGTGCCTCAGGTACACAAGGAACGCCTATAAGTAGATGGCAAGAGGCTCCATGAGGGGCACCTTTATGTTTCCGTGAGGAATTTTTGCCATTTTATCTCCATTTACATCAACCAACAATGTAAAGGATGAGAGTTGAGATCTTAATCGATTCCCATTGCATCCAATTCTTGAAGGACCTTCTTGGAGAGAAGGAAGACTTATATACACCACCATCACCGTGTCATCACATGATCCAGTGGAGAAGAAGGTCATCACTAACATCAAAACCAAAATGGTTGTTTTTTGTTGTATCTTTCTCCTTCTCCCTTGATTCATCCATCTCCATCCATCTATCCATATAGATGTCTTCGTTCTATTATAAATCTATAATGTCACTCATCACCATGAGTTGCTAATTTATTTTCCTGGGTAGGAAGTAGCAATCAAGGATATCCAAACATGTAAATACTTATATCCCTTGATGTATATACTCTTAGAACTAATCATGCAAGTTAATAAATAAATAACAAGTTTATCTACATAAACTTGTTATTTATTTATTAACTTGCATGATTAGCTACCATTTTTATTGTTTAATTGATAATGCCTTGAGAGAGAAGTGTTATCCTATATCAAAGAGTTATGGAGTAGTGTGGGATGATAATATTGGAATACTAAAGCTAATGGCCATATGATTGTATTTTTGGTTGTACGATTTCCTTCTCGATAGAGAGAGACACTCTTATGATCGATATATATCATCATATCAAGAGAGGAGGTAATAATCACTTATGATGATTTCTTGTAAACTATTCTAAGGGTATATAATGGTTGTGAGTATTAGAAGTTAGTGAGAGTTGTTAGATTTTGAAACTCAATCCAAGTTTCTACCCATCTTTATACTAACCACATATAAAGATTCTAGTTCCTCTTTTGTCTTATCCATATATGCTTTACTATATTTATTACATTGTTGTTTGATTTCCATCATTCTATAAGGAACACTGATCTTTTTTAGGTAAGGTGTAGCATAGCTATGACATAGTATTCTATATAGATGTAAACCTTGCTCTAGAGATCATCCCCATTTACTACTCAAGGCCTAATAATGATTGATGTGGGAACCTAATATCTAGTTATAAATAAAAAGTCTAATTACTCTAGACCTTCATTTTTAAATGCATGATTTAAGGCAATCATTTTCTGGCATCGTTACTGGGGACGAGGCAAAATTGCATTCTTAAGGACCCTAGTATACTTAGGATATGTTAGTGCCTTAAGTCTAGCAATAGACTTAACCACACATTTTTAGATCCAATAATGTTAACATATTCGAAATGTCATGTTGTGTGTCTACTTTCTAACGTTAACTGTACAATTTGTTTTGAGAAGTTTAGTTTTAACCATAACTCATTACTTTCAACAAAAGAATCATGCATTCTCAAAGAACCAAGATTTTCAAGAACGAGGAAGGAGAAAATCATCATGATGAGGAACCACATCGTGAAGATGAGGAGGATGCATTCCATGAAATGGAAGATCATGGCCTTCAAGTTATATGCTTGGATGATAACAAATAGATGGTACCTCTCTTAGATCTCTAGCCACAACATGAGAAAATGAATCTAGGAACCTCGTTATTCTGCCAAGGTTTGATGTTCCCAAATTTGATTTGAAGTCCTCCTTCATTAACATGATACTACAAAGAACCTTTGGTAGAAACTCATTGGACAAAAACCCTTATCACCACTTTGATGCATTAAAAAATATCAATTGTACCTTTAAGATGAATATGGTTCCACAGGAAGCCATCCATTATAAGGGATTCAAATTTTCTCAAAGAGAGAAAACTCTAGTGTGGTATCTTTCTCTAAAGGACATGAGCATCCTTGCCTAGTCAACTCTAGCTGACTCCGTTGTTATGAAGTTCTACTCGATAGAGAAACCGAGTGAGAACTTGTATGAAGCTTGGTAAAGGTACCAGGACTAGCACACAGATTCTCCCTACCACACCTTCAATAAGGGATTTCTGATGAATACCTTTTACAGGTTGACTACTATTGAGAGAACATACCTCAGTGCCACTGTTGGAAGTGGCTTTCTAGGGTAAAACCTAACATCTTCAGAGATCATAATTGATAATATGTAGGGATGGGAAAAACACCAAACCAAACCATTAAACTCAACTAAACCAAACCAAACCAATTGGTTCAGATTTGTTTTTGTGGGGTATATGGTTCAGTTTTGTTTCATACATTTTCAAACCATTAAAAGATAGTTTTGTTTAATTAGATGGTGCAATTTTACTAATGCAAATTGAACCAATACATACTTTTGCACAATAATGTTGTATATACTTACTATAGATAGGAATTTGAAGAGTAATTTTGTTAGGTCATGAGATACATGGTTTCCTAGATAAATGGGTACACATGAGAAGTAGATGCACTTAAGTGGTTACATAGATCCCCCACTAAAATGTACGAAGACTATAATGAAAAGATATGGCGATATTGGGACTAGTTAAATAACCCCATACTAAAAGTTATATTTTGAACTTTCTTTTCTAAACTTAGTATTATAGTACTTAATAAGTTAGTGCAATTTAATGTGCAAAACTAATGTCAGATAAATGAAACAAAGACTTATAAAATTTTATAATATGTCGTATAAGGCATACTTATTTGAAGTTAGTTGCAAAATGTTTACTTATAGATGATATATATGTTGCTAGATTGCCAATCATTAAACATTTGTTTATTTTATGATTGTCCATTAGGTAGATGGATTGATAAATTTGATGAAAGAAAATATTGCTTTCAATGAAAAAATGAGTATGAAATTCAAGGTTCATAGTATGAGACCAAACTAAAACAAACCAAACTACAAATCACTAGTTTACTAGTGATTTGATTTTGGAGTAGGTAATAATTTGGTCTGGTTTGAAAAATTTACAAACTGATGTGTATGGTTCATTCTATTGTTTTAGTAGTAATCCTAACCAAACCAAATATGCCCACCCCTTACCATTTTTCTGAATTGCAAGATGGTACTATTCATGAGAGAGGACCATGCAGTATAGTCTCTACCATGGGGACCACTATAGATTCTAAGGTACTTGAAGTCCTCACGTCCAAAATAGAGAAGATATCTGCAAATGTTTTCTAGATATAGTATGTTTGGTAAAATAGTAAGAACCAAGATGAGACCATCATAAAATGTTTCGCATGCGGAGAGAGTGTTCGTGGTGTTGGCCATTTTATATACTCTCATGATGAAGAAGATGGCCAAGATGATTCTATTGAGAATGTCTCATAAGCCAACTTTAAGGGACATGAGCATCCCAATTTCTCTTAAGGTAACAAGAACGTTGCTGAAAACTTACATCAACCGAACATTACAAACAATCCACCCCTATGACCACCTGGTTTTGGGAGAGGTGGTGGACCTTTTGGGTTCACCCACAATAACAACTATTAGTAGAACATGAATGATTCCCAAGGGTAAAATTGCAACTCGAATCAAACTCCTAGATGTCAAGGCCAAGGAAAGAACCAACCACAACCTGATATGATGACTGAGATGTTCAAGTTTGCAAAGAGACAAGCTGATATAAATGATAAAAAAATTAGAATGCAATTACAAACAACAACCTAATAAATATAATACAATCACATTTGGGGAGTGTAACTGAACATATAGTTGATTTGTAGGTTCACAACAAAATGATTGATGAATAGTTGGAAAACCAATTCAAACTAATAAAAAATCCTACATGAAAAATCTTATCAAAGGCAAAGTGTAATCATGGAGGCCATGAGACTACAATAATGGCCACTCTTAGGTCATTAATAGTTTAGAAAATCCATAAACCAAGGCACATCAAGAAAGTATTCCTATCTTTGAGTCCCAACTTGAGACTATCAATTTTGAGGAAGAACCTAAAATCATAGTGATTCCTAAGAAGATGAAGTCAAAAGAAAAATGTAAGTGAAAAAATTGATGAAAGTGAAGAAACATGATCCTACTAATAAATTGATAGCTAACAGAGATCCTTATGCACCAAGGATACCCTTCCCATACAAACTCATTAAATCTCACCTCAAAAAAAGGTACGAGAAAATTATTGAGGTTGTAAATAAGCTCAACCTTGACATCCGTTTCTTGGATGACATTGAAGAAATGTCGACCTATGCGAAGTTTGTGAAGGACTTGATTACCAAGAGAAGGTGGGTGATGAAATTTAAAAAGTGAAGCTTTAAAAAATGTCTAGTTCTCTTATGCAAGCCAATATGTCAACCAAATAGAAGGACCTTAGAGTCTTTGCAATCTTATTTAATGTGGAATATAATGAAGGAAGAAAAGAATTAGAAGATATTAGGGCAAGCATCAACTTGATTTTGCATACGATGGCCTAATACTTGGTTTATCTAAAGTATTTAATACAAGTATGAGAATCAAACTAGTTTATTATGCCTTTTAAAAATGTGTAGAAATATTAGAGGATGTGCCCATCAAAGTGGGAAGGTTTTTCATCCTATGCAATATAGTAATGATTAACACCGTTAAGGATCCAACCTATCACATGGAAGACATTTCCCTTCCATATGAAGAGCTTTGATTGACATTGAATCCTAGATTATCAAGATCAGGCACGAGAACAACTAAATCAATATCAACGTTCAAGACTCTATGAGGGGTCCCTTTCATTTTTTATCCGGTCTATTTCATGGATAGTTAGAACCAACTTTGCTATGAGATACATAATAAAATGTTATTATGGATCCTCTAATGAGAGCATTAATTGAAATAAGTCCAAATGTGGAACATGTTGGGAAATACAACATTAGATAAGTAGCAAAAATTAAATTTTTACTGACATATTTCCCATTAACCAGCAATTTGCGTCAATAACTATGAAATGGGAAGGATGGTTTGACAAAGATGTACCTAGTCCTGGAGCAAGTCCAATCACAATCCTCATTGATGTAGATGCACACTCTATCTTGGATGGTGTCTTTGTAGCTCCTAGTTGCATTAGGACTCATTTGACTGCTCCTTCTAGGACAACAGGCTCAGACAATTGCTACAACGGTTTCTCTGATCTCGCCATGGACTGCGAGTTGATGTTGCCCTCCTAGCAGCAGCCAAAGGACTCCTTCCTCTAGAGCAGTCCACATAGAATGACTAGAACTACTGTCATCCTTATGGACCAAATAGGCTTGATGGCGTACTAATCACCAACCTGCTCTCCAACAACAAATGATCTCAGTTGTTTCACTCGCTTGGATATCCCTCCCTAGTTGGGTAGGACTTGGTTGGTATCTCTTAGTTACCACAACCAGAGAGGAGAATGTTTGTCAGAGCAATTGATTCTCAATTTTCAATGCATGGGGAAGCCCCCAATAACCCTCTATTGATGGTGGGGTTTGGGTCCATGTTTGTAGTCGATGTGGGACTGGATAGGACTAGAAAATCTTGAATTTTCACAACAATTTTGGAAATCTTACAAGTTGTGATAGACTAGACAGTTGTGTGGTATGACAAATGGTCGTATGGCACATCCTACATGGTCATTTGGTAGTTTCCCAGTTATACATGAAATTTGGCAACTCAATTCCTATCAATGTCAGACATTGATTTCCTTGCACAACAAGTAATGTACAAGAAAAACAAGTAGGAAAATGTCTAGAACCTCCCCTCGACCGAATTGGACATCTCTCCCATGCGAGACGGCCATCTTGGCAACCTAAATGATTGTCTGGTGACCCGAGTGGAGCTAGTCGGTTGGGCTGGTTCACTTCTTAGCCAATTTTAACTCAAATCAACCCTGACTCTCCCGACGCCTGTCTTAAACACTTGAGATGGTTGTTTGGCACTCTCTGGATGCTCGAATCAACAGTTGAGATGGTCTTTTGGCAGTTTTGTCAGACCTATTTGTTGCCTAAATCAATTTCCTAAACATTTTAGCAATTAACTCAGTTGTTATTCAAGATTCAATTCCTCTTCTAGATGAGTTCCTATGTGTGTTACCCTATATGTCCCATATTACGTTGGCAGTGAATGTCCATAACACTTTATGACATCATAAGCAATGAGCGGTGCCTAGTCACACATAACTACTACCCAAGTAAATGAAAAGTTGGAGAACAATTGCAACCTACAATGTGTGCATGGTGTTACCATGTTTGTATAGTTCCTTTGTCACTAACATCTAGATTGAACTAGAGGCATTGAGCAGTCACCCTCATTATTATTCAATCTTGTTCCTTGAACCAGAATAGATTGTCTGAGATATATGTAAGCTCAATATCACATATTGACTCACATGTGCATGCATGCTTTTCTCAGTCTCTCTAATCAAGAGGACTAGGATATCAGACTCCTTTAGGAGGGACAAATCCCATGTCTCTCACTCACAGTCAATCCCCACGTGTCACAGTCACCCAATCATCCCCTTTATGACAACCCATGTTTTAGGACTACATTTGATGATTTCAAAGCATACTGAATGACACGTAATGAGTGTAGTGATTTGAGGTCTAAGAACTACAACTACCACCATCAATGTGAGATGTCACTATGACTTCCATTATGTTGGCTTCCATGTGTTAGTCTCATGGTGGGTCTGTCTAATACATTATTCCCTAACATGTATCTATGTATTTGGTTTGATATCACCATATAATAACCAATGACACTTTGTCATCAACCAACTCACACGTTTATCTTATGTGTTATTGTTTTCTATCTACCTTTCACAACAACAACTGAACAGGGACATAATGACAATGTACACACTCTTAGCATTCATATAATCTAATTCTTCCAAGTTATGTACATGAAGAGATACATCATTGAGTAATATCATTTTCTAAGAATTTATTATGTTATTTCATTATCTCATAGCTGAAAAAACAAGAATAAATTGGATCCTTGCCTTTTATGAATAATCTAATCATTTATATTTATGCCATTACAATCATCATGTGATTGGCTCTCTAGGAATATACACCAGTAGACTACCCCTTGCACTTAGGGCCAATCACCCATGTATCATATATTGAGCGACCGAACATGACCATCATGCTTCTACTATGAAAGTGCCTTTGTCAAGGTATCAACAATATTGCTTTCAATGGTACTCTGCAAATCTTTACATCTCCTTGATGTACGATCTCTCGTATGAGATGGAACCGCCTTTGTATATGCTTGGAATGCTGATGTGATCTAGGTTCCTTAGCTTGTGCAGTAGATCCATTGTTGTCACAATATAGCGCAATTGTGTTGTTGATGCTTGAAACTACTCCAAGTTCAGAGATGAACTTCTTGATCCACACAACTTCCCTTGTTGTATTCGATACAACAATGTATTCAGCCTCTGTTGTAGAATCAGCAATTATTTCTTGCTTGGAACTCTTCCAACTCACAACTCTGCTATTTAGGCAAAACACAAATCACGATTGTGATTAAATCATCTTTGTCAATCTGGAAGCTTACATCAATGTAACATTTTACAAACTACTCTTACTCTGCACCATAGACCAAGAGCTGATCCTTAGTCCTTCTCAAATACTTTAGGATGTTCTTCACGACTGTCCATTGAGCATCTCTTGGATCTGACTGATATCTTCTCATCATGCTCAAAGCATACGAGACATCTGGATGGGCGCTAAAACATTACATACATGATTGATCTAATTGCTGACGCATATGGAATCTCACTCATGTGCTCTCTTTCTTCACAAGAGCAGGGACATTGACTATTAGAGATGGTCACTCCATGCAACACAAGTAGGTTTCCTCTCTTTGAGTTCTCCATGCTGAACCGCTTCAACACTTTGTCAATGTATGTTCTTTGACTGAGTTTAAGAAGCCTTTTTTATCTATCTATATAGATCTTTATCATGAGGATGCAAGATGCTTCTCCCAAGTCTTACATAGAGAATGTATTTCCAAGACATGTCATCACCTTTTGTAAAGTAGGAATGTCATTCCCCATCAAAAGTATGGCATCCACATACAATATGAGAAATACAACCATGCTCCCACTAACCTTTTTGTACACACAAGGTTCATCTTCATTTTAAACAAATCCAAATTCTTTGACTATCTCATCAAAGTAAAGATTCCACCTCTGATATTCCTGCTTCAATTGATAGATTGACCTTTGTAGCTTACAAACCTTATTTTCAAACTTTGGATCTATAAAACCCTCAATTTGTGTCATATACACTTCCTCAACAAGATTCCCTTTAAGGAATGCAATTTTAACAACCATTTGCCAAATCTCATAGTCAGGATAAGTTGCAATAGCAAGCATGATCCTGATGGACTTAACCATGTCAACTGGAGAAAAGGTTTAGTCATAGTCAACACCTTGAACCTGCCTGAAACCCTTTATAATCAATTTTTCCTTATAGGTTTGAACTTTTCCATCCATGTCACCCTTCTTCTTGAAGACCCACTTCCACCCTATCAGTTTTACCCTTTCAGGTGGATCCACCAATGTCCATAATTTGTTGGTATACATGGTTTCCATCTCAGATCTCATGGCCTCTAGCCATTTCTCAGACTCTATTCCTTCAATAGCATCTTGATAGGTAATTGGATCATCATCTATGACCAATTTGCTACCTTCCTGAGTTACAAGATATCCATATCTTTAAGGTTCAGGCGTGTCCTACTAGATCTATGAGGTTCCTGTGTCACGTGAGGAATTTGATATTCCATAACATTTTGTGAGTCTCTTTGTTCCTCTTATACATCTATCAGGTCAATTTTCTCTGGTTGGTCTCGAACCTCGTTGAGTTCCACATTCCTCCCATTGATTCCTTTGGTAATGAATTGCTTTCAAAGGAATGTCGTCTCTCTAGAAACAAACACTTTGTTTTCAGTTGGGTTGTATAAGTAGTATCCCTTATTTTCTTTGGAATATCCAACAAAGTAACATTTTATCATATCTAGGGCCAAGATTTACAGGAAATATTTTCTTTACATAAGCTTCACACCCCCAAATCCTCATAAAAGACATCTTGGGATGCTTCCCAGTCCATATCTCATATGGTGCCTTTTGAACCAATTTTGACGATACATGGTTAAGTGTAAACGCGACAGTTTCAATAGCATAATCGCATAAGGTAGTAGAAAAATCAGCAAAACTCATCATAGATCGCACCATATCCAACAATGTGTGATTCCTTCTTTGTGATACACCATTAAGTTGTGGTGTTCCAGGTGGAGTCCATTGTGATACAATACTATGGGATCACAAAAGGTCCTCAAACACTTGGCTCAAGTATTCTCCACCTCGACCAGAACGAAGTGCATTAATACTTTTACCGAGTTGGTTATGTACTTCATTGATAAACTCCTAAACTTCTAAGAGCTTCTGACTTATGTTTCATTTGGTAAACATATCCATACCTACTAAAATCATCAGTAAAGGTAATGAAGTATTGATAGCCACCTCTACCAGTTGTTCTAAAAGGGCCACACACATCAGTATCTTTGAGTCCTAATAGATCATTAGCCCTCTCACTATTTCTAGTGAAGGGATTCTTGGTTATCTTGTCCAACCAACAAGATTCACATGATTCTATTGATTTAAAATCAAAAGAGTCCAGATAACCATCTTTATGGAGTTTAGATATCTGATTCTCATTTATGTGACCTAGATGATAGACAAAGGTATGTTTGGTTTGAGTCATTGAGTTTTTGTTTCTTGGTATTTACGTTATATATTATTGTCACTAGATCTATGAAGTATAGACCGCACGACATTGGGGCACTATCGTATAAGATCTCGTCTTTACTTATAGAACATCTTCCATTCTTTATAATAAATTTGAATCTTTTCTTGTCCAAAAATGATACATATATGATGTTCCTGTTAATGGAAGGTACGAAATAGGAGTTCTCGAACTCTATTACAGTCCCACTTTATAGAGTTAACTCATAGGTTCCAATTGTGTTGGCTGTAACTCTTGTGCCATTTGCAACACGTAGTTCAACCTCACCTTTCTCTAAAGGTCTACTTCTTTTCAGATCCTTCACATTTGAACAAATTTGTGATTCACATTTGGTATCTATTACCCAGGATGAAGAAGTAGTAAAGTTAATTCATCTAAATAACATATATACAATAAATAGAGATCTCAATGTTTTTCTTCATATTCCTAGGATCCCTTATCCTTCTCCTTATTTTGAGTGCAGAAGACTTGGACTTTGGTTTAGCCACAGAATGCTTCTTGGCTTTGCCTTTGTCCTTGGACTCAACTTTGTTGATCATCATCACGGATTTGTTCATTTTCAATTGTGCTTCGACACTTACCAAAATCCGAAGCATAGTGGTCAAGCCGTGTTACTCAAGTGATAACACTCGATTAACAAGCTACATGATTTAGGAAACAATTGCAAAATCATATCCGTAGCCAACTCTTGACCTAAAGGAAATACCAATCTTTCAAGATGCTTCATATGCCCAATTATTTTTAGAACATGAGGCCCTACTAGATATCCCTCTGTTAGTTTGCATTTAAATAAAACCTTAGAGACATTGTACCTTTCATACTTATCATGTTATTTATGCAACTCATAGTTCATATAGCCTAGCATAAGGTTCTTGATGTTCACAACATCGTTGGCATCTTCAAAGAAGAATCCATGTTAGTATTAGGAGAATTTGGAGTGGATACTAGCTTTTGTGTTTCAAGAACATGCAAAACACTTCTCAAGGTCCTGAACCTGTTATGGAAAAAAATCTCATTTAATTCATCCAATTGTGATGATTGAGTGTTTTCCATTTGATTCTACAAGAGAAAATTTGCATTTTTCAAAAACCAAATTTTGTATTGATTTAATTTGAAAATTCGATATTAATTAGGTATTTAATTAATTATCACTCCCACTATTTTATTCAAATTGATAGCCCTTACTACTAATTCGGAAGATTACAGTGTACAACGTTGTAGTGGGCCAAGATCCATATGTCATCAAGTCATGACTCAACTTTGGATGATAGCCCAAAACTTGATTATTTTGGTAGGTCAACTTGCCAATTACATCTAAATGCAACTCTTGGATAGATGATATGCGCAACTCTTTTCCATAATTATATGCATGCATCTGGAGCCTAGTCTCACCAATTTATAACCAGTTAGGTCTGACCCAAAACCCAACACAATAGGCTATGTACCCTTTTTTGGAAGATATACATACCTACCATCACACTTCCACGAGATAGTCCGCACACCATGATTTAGCATAAACTACGCGTGGTCAATCAAGTTTTTCATGTGTTCTACTTATGGAAGTCATCTCAAACTTAATATAATATGAAGGGATTTTGTATAATACATATACATTAATAATCACCACATATATAGTATGTAACTCATACATGATATAACCTACAACGAAAACATGCAATAAATGAAAGTGATTGTTATGGCAAACCTAATGTAATTCCTTGGAGCCATGAGAAATTACCACATCTAGGTTCAAATCACATGTAGAAACCTATTGTTGATGAAGATATGTGCTTTCTAATCCGGGTTGATCGGTTCACCCCTTGAACCAATCGGCTCGCCTCCCGGCCGGTTGTTTGATCATCTCACTAATCATCTGGTTCTATCGGTCCACCATCTGTTGGGTCTTCCAACTGATCGGTTAGGTCCATCGAGTCCTCCATAGTCCTTCAGTTGGTCAGCTTGTTGTTAGGATGTCCTTCTTCTTCATCATAATAGGAAATTGACTATCCTACTATTACATCATTATAGGGAAACATCGACTTATATTCGAGGGAGAAAAGGTAGAAGAGAATAATATTTTTACATTAGGAAGATAAGGTACAAGATCCGTTCGTAGACTAAGATAAACCAACCACATAACCATGTACAAATTATATATATATATATATATATATATATTCATTTGGGTTATTTTGTGGTCCTTTGTCGAACGTACACATAAACTAGTTTAAATATTCACATCTCATACAATAAATAAATTCGGTAAAACCAAAAACCCGATCATATTCATTGTTCCCAAAACATAATGAATTGACGTGGCTTTGATACCACTATTGGGAAATAAGGAATCATATAGGCAGCAGAAATAAAAAATTAACTGACATATTTCCCATTAACCAACAGATCACATCAATAACTATGCAAAGAGAATGATGGTTTCAAGAAGATATACTTGATTATGGAGAAAGTCCAACAGCAATCCTCGTTGATGTAGATGCTCACTCTATCTTGGACGGTGGTTGTGCAACTCCTAGTTGCACTGGAACTCATCTGACTGCTCCATGTAGCACAACAGACTCGGGCAGTTTTTGCAATGGCTTCTCAGATCTCACCACGAACTGCAAGTTGATGTCGCCCTCCTAGCAACAGTCAAAGGACTTCTACCTCTAGAGTAGTTCACATACCAACTAGAACTGATTTTGTCCTGTTGGACTAGACATGAAGGATTTGTCCCTCCCGTTGGTGTACTAGTCGCCAACCCGCTCTCCCACAACAATGATCTTAGTTGTTTCTCTCCCTTATCTATCCCTCCCTAGTCGGGTAGGACTTTCCTGGATTGTCTTGATTACCACAACCAGAGAGGTTAACATTTGTTAGAGTTACTGATTCTCAGATGTCTGTGATGTGCACTGAAAAGCCCCCAGTACCCTTTATTTATAGGCAGGATTTGGGTCCAGGTTCCCAGTCGATGTGGGAGTGAAAAGGACCCAAACATCTTGAATTTTTGCAACAAGTTTGGAAATCTCGGAACCTGCAATAGCCTAGGAGGTCGTCTAGAAACCCAAACGGTCATTTGGCACAACCCAGACATCCATTTAGCTATTTCCTGGTTGTAAAGACACATGTGAATCCATTTATATGTATCAAGGTATATTATATGGTGATTACACCTAATGTTACTAATGTATTATGAAGACATTAAGGATATATATATGTTAATGTTAAATAATTACATTTTAGGTTTTAGGTCAACATGACAATGCATTAGTTCCATCTGTCATACCATTAGGCTGACTCGGTCAACATTATATGTATTTACAATTAGTGATGAATAACTCACTTTTATGTGCATGAAGTATGTTTTAGCGTTTAAGCATATGGACTATGCATTATATGACTTAATCACATATTCATTTGTATATTAACAGACAAGTTACATTACAACTATGATTTGTTTGGTAAATTATAACCATATAAATTCACTAATACATTTGTCGACATAGTTAGGGTTTCAAATTCTAAAGTGACTTGATCTTGCTTTGTATGGGATTCCATCCCAAAAGGGATTTCTTCCTCGAAATCAGATGTGCAAAATCAATCAAGGTATTACTATTGCTTAAAGGATTGACTAAGTCAAACTAAGGTAGAGGTAAAATAGTATGTCCAATCACGAATAAGGTCCAACACTTAGTTTTCTTACTAATCACTATTACCAAACTTCAAGGTATGGCATACGGTACACTAACCCTAAACATGGAATTCTAAGACATAAATAAGGTACTTAAGGATTTCAAGATGATTTTGTTTGAGGGATCAAATCATCACATAAGGTTTTCTAAGGGTATTCAACAATGAGGTAATATGTCCAAAGGTAGGCTATTTCGAGTTGTCTGTATCAGATCAGGCCAGGCCGGTGTCATATGAACTCAGGAGTCCTCGTAAAACAAGCTAGTAGCACGGAGGAAAATTTTTCCAGCCCCCAAGTTCTGACCCTTTCTAGACACCATCACTTTTAACTTCTTGCTCTAGTAGCTACTCAATAGACTAATCACCAAAAAGATGATCAAATTATATTTCTAATATGAAATTATTATGATCCTAAATCAATCTTTCATCATAGGTCAACTCTAAGGTGAAAACTTACCAAAGGGAAACTATTTGAGGTAAGAGTTTCTATCTAGGAGACAAATTGAATTAGTCAAGACTCTGACTACCTTGATGCTCTGATACCAAGCTGTAAAGATGCATGCATTACTAAACAATCACGACAAACAAAAATATCAATGTGAAGCAGCGGAAATTTAAACTTTGACTTTATTCAATAGTATAAAGAGTACATTACAAAATTTCCCAAAAGGGGTACAACTTTATACAAAATGAGGATCTAGGTATAGGAATACTAAACCAAATCAACATTGTATCCAAATAAAACAACTTAACATGAAGGATTTGTCCCTCCCGTTGGTGTACTAGTCGCCAACCCGCTCTCCCACAACAATGATCTTAGTTGTTTCTCTCCCTTATCTATCCCTCCCTAGTCGGGTAGGACTTTCCTGGATTGTCTTGATTACCACAACCAGAGAGGTTAACATTTGTTAGAGTTACTGATTCTCAGATGTCTGTGATGTGCACTGAAAAGCCCCCAGTACCCTTTATTTATAGGCAGGATTTGGGTCCAGGTTCCCAGTCGATGTGGGAGTGAAAAGGACCCAAACATCTTGAATTTTTGCAACAAGTTTGGAAATCTCGGAACCTGCAATAGCCTAGGAGGTCGTCTAGAAACCCAAACGGTCATTTGGCACAACCCAGACGTCCATTTAGCTATTTCCTGGTTGTAAAGACACATGTGAATCCATTTATATGTATCAAGGTATATTATATGGTGATTATACCTAATGTTACTAATGTATTATGAAGACATTAAGGATATATATATTTAATGTTAAATAATTACATTTTAGGTTTTAGGTCAACATGACAATGCATTAGTTCCATCTATCATACCATTAGGCTGACTCGGTCAACATTATATGTATTTACAATTAGTGATGAATAACTCACTTTTATGTGCATCAAGTATGTTTTAGCATTCAAGCATATGGACTATGCATTATATGACTTAATCGCATATTCATTTGTATAGTAACAAACAAGTTAAATTACAGTTATGCTTTGTTTGGTAAATACTAACCATATAAATTCACTAATACATTTGTCCACATAGTTAGGGTTTCAAATTCTAAAGTTACTTGATCTTGCTTTGTATGGGATTCATCCCCCTAAAAAGGGATTTCGACCTCGAAATTAGATGTGCAAAATAAATCAAGGTATTACTATTGCTTAAAGGGTTAACTAAGTCGAACTAAGGTAGACATAAAAGAGTATGTCCAATCACAAATACGGTCCAACACTTAGTTTTCTTACTAATCACTATTACCAAACTTCAACGTATAGCATACGGTACACTAACCGTAAACATGGATTTCTAAGACATATATAAGGTAATTTAGGATTTCAAGATGATTTTGTTTGAGGGATCAAATCATCACATAAGTTTTTCTAAGGGTATTCCACAATGAGGTAATATGCCCAAAGTTAGGCTATTTCAAGCTATCTGTATCAGATCAGGCCAGGCCAGTGTCATATGAACTCAGGAGTCCCCGTAAACCCAGCTAGTGGCACAGAGGAAAATTTTGCCAGCCCCCAAGTTCTGACCCTTTCTAGAAACCATCACTTTCAACTTCTTACTCTAGTAGCTACTCAATAAACTAATCACCAAAAAGTTGATCAAATTATATTTCTAATACGAAATTATTATGATCCTAAGTCAATCTTTCATCATAGGTCAACTCTAAGGTGAAAACTAACTAAAGGGAAACTATTTGAGGTAAAAATTTCTATCTAGGAGACAAATTGAATTAGTCAAGTATCTGACTACCTTGATGCTCTGATACCATGATGTAAAGACACATGCTTTACTACACAATCATGGCAAACAAAAACATCAATGTGAAGCAGTGGAAATTTAAACTTTGACTTTATTCAGTAGTATAAAGAGTACTTTACAAAATTTCCCAAAAGGGGTACAACTTTATACAAAATGAGGATCTAGGTAGAGGAAGACTAAACCAAATCAACATTGTCTCCAAATAAAACCACTTAACATTTGTAACTAAGTCCAAGCTAGTTGGTTGAACTCCACATCCCTAGCCTGAGGCTAGTTCACCAAGCTTCTACTGCGAACTCTGATCCTATATCTGGGTGGTTGGAATCACCCAGCAAAAGAATATACAAAGTCTGTTTCAATAGGAGTAAAGGACATTCATAAGCTAAAACATTGCATAATAACATATCCACTATACTAAGAGTGCCAAAAGTATGAGGCATGTATATCAAATAAGAAACAAGAATTCTACCATGATTTCAACATCAATAATATAACAGAATGCATGATTAAATGTGACTAAATTAAACCAATATAGGGTGAGGCACCTACCGGACCTACACTAAGAGGAGAGGGGGAATTTCAACATCCCCTAACCTCAAATTAATATACAACATGGGGAGAATTTTAACATTCCCCTGGGCAAATTTTAACATGCCCACTATGGGTGTTTTGTACTCATGTACACTACATGTTATGACCCATTTAAAGTTTATCCAGTAAGCACCATGATAACAACATCATCAAGTTAATTAAGTTGAGTTGAGTACTCACATATGCAATTAGTGCTTTGATCATGTGTTACTAGTTAATTAGGATGATTTCTTACTTTGAGGGTGTAGAGGACCTCGTTCTTGAAATGTTGCAAAAGAAATCGTGTTATTTGGATCTTCGAGTCAATAGTTATGACATTTTTATGTTTCTTGGACTTGGTTGCAATTTTCCAGTTTTTGGCTATTAATTCTTTTCCTTTTTCTCTTTCCTTATCTTCTTCTTCACTGATCCTTTTCCTTGAGCGGTGCCCTTTGGTAGCAGCGCCTGACAAACCTACGAGAGGAAGAGGGGCAACGATTTTAGGCCCCCTTAGCTTCGAATCTGTGGCACCTTCCTTCCTCCCTCCTTCCTTCCTTCTTCCTCCCCCCCCTTCTTCACCTCGATTATGCCCTAGAGGCGCCCAGCTGTGCCCCTATCTTTCCCTGACCTACAGAATAGCAGCGGCCGATCAACATAGCTGCGGTGCGTCCAGCAACTACTGGAGAGGGAGGGGCGGCTCAACAGAACCTTAGACCCAACAAGCATCGCCTCTACCTCCTTCCTCCATCCTTTCCTTCTCCACGCTCAACTGCAGCGCCCAACCAACAAGAAGCGGTGCCCAAGAAGAAGCGGCGGCGCCCAAGGAGAAGGGGCGGCGCCCCATCTAGCTCGAGCAGCAGCAGCTGCAGCTACAATCTTGAGTAGCCATGGGCGTGAGGCAGCACCGAGGAACGATTCCTTGAACTCGTCCTCGAGGTCCAAGCACGAAACAAAATCGATCGACACCCAAATCAAGTAGCGGTGGGTGTGCCACATTTGAACCAGGGCTGTCCCAAGGTAGAAGACTGTAAGGACCCTGACCTTCGTTTTGGGCTTACCCTGTTTGTTTTGCCTAAACCTTGTGCTTGGTTGCTTGCTAATCATCTTTAGTGATGATTAGGGTTTGCTTGTGCTGTGTTGAGAGTTGAGGTGCTACTTGCAAAATAACCTGAGATAGGGTTGAAGAGCAAGTTTGTCACCTTGAGAGATGTCTTTCTCTCTCTTTGCTTCCTCTAAGGTTGAGAGGAAGGTTTGGGTTCGTGCCTTGGGTTGTCTTGGGCTTGGTTGAGCTCTTTTCGGCCTTGTTCTCCCTTGTTTGGGCCTTGCCTTGCTTGGTTGAGCCCTGTATTGGGCAAGGATGCTTTGTATCGGCCATGGGGTATCGCCCATGGGGGTGTGTCGGCCTTGGAGGTGTAGTGTGTCGGCCTTTGACCTTTGTTGACCTTCTTTCCTTGGTTGTGTCACCCTAGCTTGGACATGTGGCTGATCCTTGATTGAGTTGTGGCATGGCATGTGCATGAGTTTTGCAAGGTGGTAAACGTGTGGACAAGTGTCTCTTGGTAAGGTGACAGCTTGCCTTGGTCTAACCTTGACCCCCATCTATATATGCCTTGCCTTTCTCTTCCTTAGGAACCCTTTAGCTCTTTGTTGCTCCTCTCTTCCTTGGTGCACGATACACCTACCCTTTGGAGCAAGTTGGTGGCCAATCCTTCTCCCTTGGTGGTGATCCCTTCTTCTTCCTTTAGCTTGGTGGCCAAACCCTAGGTGGGTCTTGTGCTTTGGTAAGCATCTTCCCTCTCTCCTTAGCATCTTCTTCTTCGTCTTGCCTACTCTTCGGCCATGGTGGTTATGCTTCTTGTTCCTTTTCTTGAGGTGGCCGAAGTAGTGTGCTTGGAGCTAGGAGCTTGAAGCTTGGAGCTTTGGAGCTTGAGGAGTTTGCTTAAGGCGGGTTACATAACTTCTAACCCTAGCTATACTACTTTCCCTATGTTTCATGTTTCATATATGTTGACAATCGGCCATGCATGTATGTTTCTTATTCTAGAACAAGTTATTGATCTTATGGATTTTATGAGCATGTTGTTGTTGTTGTTGTTGTTGTTGATGGGTTATATGCCTTTACACCTAGTTGGCCGAACCATAGTTGAGGTTTTCTTTGGTAGCAACACTCCTTTCTCTCTTTGGTCTAGAGAAGTGAGTTTGAGCTCTAGTAATGTGGGAAATACCCCTCTCTCGTTTAAGTTGAGAGGTGAGCTTATATTCTAGTTGCTTGGGTAATACCCTCCTCTCACCATGGATTTGAGAGGTGATCTTTTGATGACCTATGTTGAGGTTGTATCCTTGTGGTTACCCGATTTGTGAAAGAGGTTGTGCAACACCCCTCTCTCTTGGTTGTTGAGAGGTGAGCCGACCTTCTTGATCAATTAGGGTTTGGTGCCCTTGTGCTTGAGGTTGAAGACGACCTTGTTGGGTTGTGTCTTGCACGATTTGACTTTGGGGATAGTGCTGCCTGATAACCTTCTTGTCTTGGGTTGTACCTTTGGCCGATACCTATGTGTTCTTGGGCGTTATGTGTTGTTGAGTGCCCTGCATGATACACCTTGTTGAGATAGTTTTACCTTGGTGCCCGATATCCCTTATCCACCCTAGAGTTAGGGTTTGGGCGGCATGGTTGCTAAACCCCTGGATTGGCATCTTGGTCGTTATGAAGCCTCAAACCAAGCTTGGGTGTTAGTGTTGCTCTAGGTGACATGAGTTGTCTACCCTTAATGCACGATATGTCCTTGAGGTGTAATCCTTGGTAGATAAGCTTGCTTGGGTGATCCTTGTATCCCTGGCCGATATGCCTAGTTGAAGCTTAGCTGGTGCCCATCATGGTCCCTTGGACGATACCCCTGGTGGAGTTGATAAATGGGCGATATACCCTTGATGAGATGTTGCCTGATATCCTCCTTAGGGTTAGGTCTTGGACGACACACCATGTAGAGAGGTTGCTCGATGCACTCCCTTATCTTTAGGTGGCCTTGGTCGTTATCCTTGATAAGCTTGGACGATATGGTTTCATGCCTGACATGCCAACCCTAGGATGCTAATCGTTATGATGTTGGCCATGGATGAAACCTTTCTTGGCCGTCATGGTTACCATGGCTGATAGGGTTAAACCTCGGATGATGCTAGAAGGTTGCACTATAGGGGCGCCTTGGGCGACACCCCTTTGGCCGATATGGCTCATGTGGGAGGTTAGCTCGATAGTGGAACCTAACCCTAACCCTAGCTTGGTGCACGTTAGACCCCTAGCCGATAGCCATGGTAGTGCTGCATGATATGACCTCATGGATGGCTGAGAGTTAGTGGAACCTTGGTGCATGTTAGAGGATGTGCAATGTTTGGTTGATATGGTGGTGAGTTGCTTTATGGTTTGGAACCCTAGCCGGTACACCCTTTGGTAAGAGTTGGCGCTGCTCGCCATACCTATAGTGAGGGTTGCAGGAGTTTTGGTGAGGGTTCTGATAACCCGGAATGTATATAGTTGATGGTTCTCTTTTAATAATTGACATGATGTAATCACCTTGCATCCTGCAAACATGATGATGAGATGTAATGATAGGTTGTGAACCAGGAAGCTTGGTAGCTTATGATGTTGCTTCACATGTTGATATAGCACATACATATGGTCACAAGTATAAGGCATAACATATGCCCCTGATCGATTATCATACTATGAATGATAAAGCTTATGTAATATACTCATGGATGCTTCTTTATACTTGATAGCATGATCATTCTGTTAATCCATGATGGCTTCAGTTATGTATATACTAACCATGTAGGTATTTCATGTGGATTCATAGCCTGGTAAGAGCTATGAGATATATGTGCTCTGACTAGAACAGTGTGATGATAATTCTTGTTAATAAAATAACAAGTTGATAGGTCTGAGGACCTGATATAAGGTTGAGTGCCTAGTTGAGGTGTTATCTTCTGATGATGAGATAAGGGATGCGTTCCCAGGATGCTAATGCATGATTATGATGCCTTGAGAGGCAGTGGTTGATATCATGAGGGATTGAGGTCCCAGGACAGTATGTTGATGGCAATAATGATGAATTCTATAAGGCTATGTTACACTTTGTTTTGCCTCAACAATTGGCTTAAAATATACTAATTAATTATAGATAAACCTGTAAGGACCCTGACCTTCGTTTAGGGTTTAACCTGTTTGTTTTGCTTAACCTTGGTGTTTTGGTGCTTGCTAATCACCTTTAGTGGTGATTAGGGTTTTGTTGTGCTTTGTTGAGAGTTTGAGAGGCTACTTGCAAATACCCCAAGTTTAGGGTTTTGTGTGCAAGTTTACCACCTTGTGAGGTGTTTTTCTCTCTTTTCTTCCTCTAGGGTTGAGAGGAAGGCTTGGGCTTGTTGTTTGAGTTTCTTGGGCCTTGGTTGAGCTTGTTTGCGCCTTGAGGTGTCTTGTTGGGCTTGCTTGAGCCTTGTGTCGGCCAGGACCTGCTTTGTGTCGCCCAGCAGGCTGGTGTGTCGCCCAGCAGAGCTGCTGCCTGTGTCACCCATGATGCTTGGTCTGGTGTAGTGGACACTTTGTGCATATTTTGGACAAGTGTCCCATGCCTTTATAGTGTGTTGGCTTGAACCCTAGGACAAGTGTTCCTTGGGTGGATGACAAATGGCATGGATCTACCTTATTTTCTCCAACCTTTCCTTCTATATATATGGCTCTTTCCCTTTCCTTAGCTTCCTTTGCTCTTTTGGTTTCTCCTCCACCTTGAGTGCACAATATCCCTCTCCAACTTGCTTGTGTTGGCCGATACACTCCCTTGGAGTTGAAGTGGTGGCCGATACACCTTCCTGGAGAATCTTGGTGGATGATAGCTTTGGACCTTGGAGCTGTGTTGGACGATACCCCTTGGAGCTGGAGTGCTTCTTCTTCCTTGGAGCTCAAGGCGGGTTGCATAGATCTAACCCTAACTCCCTTTCCTCTTGTTATGTTCTTTTTCATATGCTAGTAGTGTACCTTGTTCTTGTACCTTTGTTGGTCGTTATGGTTGTGTTGGGCGACAGGCCTAACGGGCGTCAGCCCTTGTGTGGTATCGGGCGTCAGCCTGGTGTTGGGCGATATCCCTACCCTTATGATGGGCGATAGGGTGAGCTAGTGTGAGTGTTGGCTGATATGGCTATGATGGACGATAGACTAAGAAGTGGCAGGACGGTTCCCTTGTGTCGAACGAGAGGCTTTTCTTAGTGTGATGGCCGATAGCCCTGACGGGTGATACCTCTTGTTGTGTGGCGGGCGACAGGGTTGGGTTGTGACGGGCGTCACGCCCTTTGCTTTAGTGTATATCGGCCGCTAGGCCTTGATGGGTAGTTGCACGTTTTGTGGGGGTCTTTCTCTCTTTCCTTCTCTCTCCTGGTTGTTGTTGCAGCCCTTGAGTATTGGGCGTTAAGAGCAGCTGGATCGGGCGTTAAGAGCAGCTGGATCTGGCGTCAAGCCCCTTGAGTATCGGCCGGCAGGGAAGTGTGACGGGCATTGCCCGATACACATGGATGCCCGACACCCCGTCTCCCCTCTGACGCGTGTTATTCTCTGTAACGATGTGTCACGCAGCATAGCTGCTTGTGAACCAACCGATGTTGTGGGTGTTTGGGTGAAGGATGTGATGAGTAATAGTGAGGGTTGTGACGAGTCTTAGTGAGGGTTGTGTGATCCTATAGTGATGGTCCCTTGTGATGTGAAAGTGGTTGATTATGCACATACAAATGATGGTGACACCTTGATAACAATGCTAATGGTAGTAATGATGTTAATGATAGCAAAAAGGATAATAGTAGTAGTGATGATAATGAGAAAGGTAGAGGTAATGACATGCATGTAGTGATCCTTATAATCATCTGCTAATAATAAGGAGAACGGTGATAGTTACACTAGTAGTTGCATGATGGTAATAATAATGATAGCGGATGGTAACAATAATGATGATGGTATGTGCTATGATTAATAATGATAATGGCAATGTCAGTTTCTTTTTATCCTAACCATCATAATCATCAGTATAATACCCAGAATAACAATGAGCATGTATTGCAGAGCGTTATGAGACATGATTAAGGAAAAGGATATAATCCCTACCGTCACTTTGTGTGAATAATGCACTTAAACCTAAATGTCACCCTGTGTTGATGATATGCACATCCTAGTTATTATGATTACCTATCTACGTCAAGAAAGGTAATGATAGTAGCATGGTTATATGCATAAAGTGATCATCATGTTTATCAGTTATTGATAAAGGAAATAGTGGTAGTTACTCTAGTGTTTTGCTTAATGATGAAGATGACAGTATTGACAATGCTCATTCTGTATATCTAGTATGATTACATGCATGAAGTGAACACCTTAACTAACTATACAATATTAAGATAAGGACAAGTCTAGATATATCTGTTGGTGATGTGACTTATGCATGAGATCATAAGTTGAAGTAGGATTAAGGAAGTATAGAGTCGATAATGTGACTTGGTGTGATAAAGCACTTAATCAACAGATGGTGATGGTAATAGTAGTAATGAAGGTAAGTGGGTTACCTAATGAATGGAAGTGGTAGTAATAATGTTAGACCTTTTATATCGGAACATGACTATATGAATGTAGTAACTTCCATGAATATCTGTGTAATGTAGAGACGAGGATAAATACATAAATAGTTTCTTTATGATGTGCTTTATATACCTGATCACCATATAGAGTAAGGTTGACAAGTATAACATTTTGAATATCATCTCATGACAGTAAGCATAATCCTTATGATGAACCACGATTGTCAGATACACTAACCATGCAGGTGATGCTTAGCCATGTAAAGGCTATAAGACATATGTGATGAATACATCACACTGATAATTACTCTTGTTGAATAGGTTACATGTATAATGTGATTGTCCCATGATATCTATGTGAGTTCTGAGTAGCAGTGACAGTGCCTGATGAGGATTGAGATCCCAAGGTACGTGATGATCCTTGAGATGGATCTAGATGGTTGGCAAGAGGCCAAGTAACAACAAGTGATGTGGGATCCTTGAAATGGATCAGGTAGATGTGATTACAATAGTAGCATAATGATTAAAGTTTATATTTGTTTATCTATTGATATATCTTGCATAGATACTAAAAAAATACAGTAGATTCATATCATGCAATCACCTTGATCATAGATTCATCATAGTCAGTAGTTGATAATGGTAAACGGGTTTGCCTAAGGGCTAACCTGGGACGCATATCATTGAATATGCGAGGTTGCCTGATAGTGAGGAGGTAAGAGTAAAACTTCGGTTGTAGACTCTAGGGCGTGTATTCAAGTTCGTAATCCAGCTATGTGATGAGCATGGTGAACAGGTCCATGGCTCAGGACAGGTGATGTGATGAGCATGGTGAACATGCCCATGACTCAGGACAGGTGAGGTGATGAGCATGGTGAACAGGCCCATGGCTTAGGATGTGTGTTATAAAGGAGCATGAATACGTTCATGGCTTAGAGTACGGTTCATTTCCTTAGGGCATAATACAATACGTAATGTTGTTATATAATTACTACTAAGGCAAAATAACAGAACATTGGTTAAGGCCTCGATTATGTGGTTAATCTGTTATATCTTGCGGTTACTTCTATATTCCTCAAGTTATGTGACAATATATCTTGTTCTAATAATCATGTTACATAGTGGTATATCTTATCTTACTAATCATGTTCCACTGAGAGATATGTGGTTATATGCTTTTGTACAGTTGGTAAGTTTGTCGGTAAGAATAGCCTTGCTTTAATTATATAGATTGCTCTGGTTATACCTATTGATAGTTATCTGCTGTTATAGTTATCTTGCTAAGATTTTAAAGTTGCGGTGGGAAGTTATGTTTCCTGCTGGGACAATGTTCAATTGTCTCACTCCGCTGGTTTTCAGGTAGCCGAGCTAGACGTGGTGGTGGTCGTGGTGTTGCGGCCGAGCAGCTTGACGAGCAGTAGAAGGCAAGCGATAGATGTGCTGCTGTTTTGGATGTGTTGTAGTAGAGTCTAGAGTCATCCCTGTACTCTCAGGTCCTCGGTAGTGTTTTGACGTTATTTCACGATGAACGGTCGATAGTGTTTTGTATATCCTGTTGTTGGCCGGATGCGGGCCTTTATGTTTATGAGTAGGTGGTGAAATCATGTGACGAATAGACAGCTGATCTTGTAAGCTGTGAACATGTATCAGATCTCGTGTATGTACATATATGATATATTTCCTTGCAGGATGAGGACTGGAATGTAATAGTTTCACAATTTATCTGTTTTCCGCAAACGGTTTTAATTAACCCATATTTTGATAATCTGTGGTTATGGTGATTTCCACACATTTTCGTGTAACACCTCGTTATCCGTGTGATAATGGGATGTGTTTCCACAAGTTTGGTATCAGAGCCTTGGGTTCGCTGAGTCTACAGGGATTTAGGACTAAGTTCTGTCTGTTCTTGTGAGTTTTCCAAATTTTCTTACAAAATCTTCTGCCCTCAGCAGAAGAAAAGTCAAGATGTCTGGAAATCATGAAGAACACGCTGGCGAGAACAACGATGTTGGTTCAGCTGGTGGAGCTGAAGGACAGGCACATGAAGATCGGGTGCCTGAGGTCTCCCAACCTAACCCAGCCATTCTTGAACATCCTGCTTACCAACAGCTTATGGGACAGATAATGGCTACGACGAATCTCATGGTTGAGCGATTACCAGTGCCTCCTCCGTGAGCACAGGTTCCTCATGAAGAAGCATCGAGTATTGGGAAGACCTTTGAGCGGCTTCGCCGAGTCAGAGCTTTGGATTATGCTGGCACGGCTGATCCAGCGGATGCAAATCTGTGGCTGACAAGTCTTGAGAAGGCTTTTTGGATCCTTGACATCCCCGAAGCAGACAAGGTAAAGCATGCGGTCAACCTCCTGAAGGGTAGTGCTGGTCACTGGTGGACCATTGAGGAGGAGAAGTGGCTAGGTGAGGTGATCTTTTGGGAAGTGTTCCGGCACGAGTTCGTCAGCAGATACTTTCCAAAGACGTATCTGGATGAGAAGATTAGACAGTTTGAGAAGTTGCAACAAGGAACGATGAACATTACCGAGTATGAAGCCAAGTTCATGGATCTGTTGAGGTTTTGTCCTCATATGGCAGTGACAGATGAGGAGCGGATCAGACGCTTTGAGAAAGGTCTGAGTGCTGAGTTGAAAACACCTATTTCTGCGTTGGAAAACCGGGAGCGGTTCACTACGTTTGTGGAATCTGTTCGAAGAATTGAGGGGTCAGTAAGGGAGAAAAGAGAATCCACGCCTCACCAAAGACCTCCTCAGTCTCAAGGACAAAGGTCTGGAAACTTTAAGAAGCCAAGATTTCCTACATCACCAGTATCATTAAGATTCCATAGCCAGACATAAAGGACGACAAGTAGGGGTAGGGATCGTAGTAACATTCCAAGTGGAGCCCCCGACATAGCATCGACATCGGTAACTAGATCTCACAAACCCTACTTTGCACCCAGGATCTGTTATCAATGTAGACAACCGGGACATCTAGTAAAGGATTGTCCAGACGGGAATATGATGATGACTCAACCCCAGGGGCAGAGCCAGCAGGGCTCACAAAGGAGGCAATTTCCTAGTAATGATCGAGGGTGTGGACAAACGTCCCAGACAGGTCAGATAAAATAGATTTATTCTGATGTTCCATTTTCTGATTCTGTGTGATAAAAATAAGAAAATAGATGTTTTTGAACTCCCTCTAACCAGTCCTATAAGGACACAAGGAAGAAGCATAATTACATTTCTCTAAATATTCCTTAAAATGCTTTGTAATCTCTCTTATTTGTGTAATAAAAGATGAGATATAGAAGTGATGCCTGAAGAAAATCCAAGAATGAAAAGCTCTGTGTGAATACTGATATGAAAAGTGTGGGGTAGGATAGAAAATAGGGTGCATACTACCTAATCTCAGTACGTGTATACCCTGGCCCGATATATGATTATTGTAGATAAGGCAAGTATGGAACTCTTAGATTGTTATCTTTCTGATTACTCTGATCAAGTAGTCATTTTGAAACAATCTAGAGAGTATAATCCAATGAAATGAGAAGAGCTAAGTGAACATTCTCAACTAAATGAGAAGAGCTAAGTGAACATTCTCAACTAGACGGGAAGAGCTAAGTGAACATCCCCAATTAAAGAGAAAAGCTAAGTGAACATTCCTAAATAAGAAGAGCTAAGTGAACGTTCTCCATTAAATAGGAAAGAGCTAAGTGAACATTCCTACACGGGGAGAGCTGTGTGAACATTTCCAATTAAATAATAAAAGTTGTATGATCATTCCTACATGAGAAGAGTTGTGTGAACATTCCTACTATCAAGGAAGAGCTAAGTGAACATTCCAAACTAAATAAAGTTTAGCTAAGTGAACTTTTCCAGACGAATAAAAGATGCTTAGTAGACAGATGATGCAATACAGTTGATCAGAGTTCGGCAGCGAAGAGCGTGATGGGTTCCATGAGCCCGAGGAAGGGCTAGTCTGTTATCGTAAAAGAATGGTTGCCCCGAATGTTGATAGGTTGAATAAGTGAGGTTGTCAGTAAGTGAAGGCTAAACTTTAGAAGCCGGCAGGTACGTTGCAGCCTTTGCCAATACCGCTGTGGAAATGGGATCATATGACCATGGGTTTCGTAGTTGGTCTAACCAAGACAACTAGAAAACATGATTCCATCTGGGTGGCAGAGGACAGATTGACAAAGTCTGCCCACTTGCTACCTGTAAAGATGACATATATAGTTGGGAAGCTCGCTAGAGTGTATATGGATGAGATAGTACGTTTGCATGATGTGCCAGCAACGATAGTTTCAGACAAAAGCCCTCAATTCATGAGTCATTTTTGGAATATACATCTTAGTTTGATAGAGTTTGCCTACAACAACAGTTATCGGCGGAGCATCGACATGACTCCTTATGCGGCTTTGTATGGAAGGAAGTGCAGATTCCCTTGTGTTGGTATGAGTCTGGTAAGAGTCAGCTGTTAGGTCCTGAGATAGTTCAACCAACAACAGAATGGATCAAAAGTGATACAGCAACAGTCAAAAGTGGCACCGGACAGGCAGAAGTTGTATGTAGACAATCGACGGCGGCCTTTGGAGTTCCAGGTGGGAGACAAGTTGTACCTTAAAGTCTCGCCATAGAAAGGTATGCTAAGGTTTGGTCAGAAAGGTAAGTGGGCACCCAGGCATATGGGGCCTTACCGAGTCATAGCACGTGTTGGAAAGGTAGCTTAGGAAATAGAGTTGCCTCCAAAGTTACACAGGTTACACCCAGTGTTTCATGACAGTATGCTGAAAAAAAGTCATCCGGATTCGGGTACAGAGATACAGCCAGTTGAGGTTGAGCTCGATGCATATGTGACCTACGAGGGAGGTCCTGTGGCGATCCTTGATAGAAGGGTCAAGAAGCTAAAGAGGAAGGACCTGGTTCTTGTGAAGGTTCTTGGGCAGCGTCGTGGCATTGAGGAAGCCACGTGGGAGCTTGAGGAAGAGATGAGGCGAAAGTATCCCTCGCTTTTCTCTTCGGATTTCGGGGACGAAATCCCTTAAAGGGTGTTAGTTTGTAAGGACCCTGACCTTTGTTTAGGGTTTACCCTGTTTGTTTTGCTTAACCTTGGTGTTTTGGTGCTTGCTAATCACCTTTAGTGGTGATTAGGGTTTTGTTGTGCTTTGTTGAGAGTTTGAGGGGCTACTTGTAAATACCCCAAGTTTAGGGTTTTGTGTGCAAGTTTACCATCTTGTGAGGTGTTTTCCTCTCTTTGCTTCGTCTAGGGTTGAGAGGAAGGCTTGGGCTTGTTTTTGAGTTTCTTGGGCCTTGGTTGAGCTTGTTTGGGCCTTGAGGTGTCTTGTTGGGCTTGCTTGAGCCTTGTGTCGGCCAGGACCTGCTTTGTGTCGCCCAGTAGAGCTGCTGCCTGTGTCGCCCATGATGCTTGGTCTAGTGTAGTGGACACTTGGTGCATATTTTGGACAAGTGTCCCATGCCTTTCTAGTGTGTTGGCTTGAACCCTAGGACAAGTGTTCCTTGGGTGGACGACAAATGGCATGGATCTACCTTGTTTTCTCCACCCTTTCCTTCTATATATATATGGCTCTTTCCCTTGCCTTAGATTCCTTTGCTCTTTTGGTTTCTCCTCCACCTTGAGTGCACGATATCCCTCTCCATCTTGCTTGTGTTGGCCGATACACTCCCTTGGAGTTGAAGTGGTGGCCGATACACCTTCCTGGAGAAGCCTGGTGGACGATAGCTTTGGACCTTGGAGATGTGTTGGACGATACCCCTTGGAGTTGGAGTGCTTCTTCTTCCTTGGAGCTCAAGGCGGGTTGCATAGCTCTAACCCTAACTCCCTTTCCTCTTGTTATGTTCTTTATCATATGCTAGTAGTGTACCTTGTTCTTGTACCTTTGTTGGTCGTTATGGTTGTGTTGGGCGACAGGCCTGACGGGCGTCAGCCCTTGTGTGGTATCGGGCGTCAGCCTGGTGTTAGGCGATATCCCTACCCTTATGATGGGCGATAGGGTGAGCTAGTGTGAGTGTTGTCCGATATGGCTATGATGGACGATAGACTAAGAAGTGGCAGGAAGGTTCCCTTGTGTCGAACGAGAGGCTTTGCTTAGTGTGATGTCCGATAGCCCTAACGAGCGATACCTCTTGTTGTGTGGCGGGTGACAGGGTTGGGATGTGACGGGCGTCACACCCTTTGCTTTAGTGTATATCGGCCGCTAGGCCTTGATGGGTAGTTACACGTTTTGTGGGGGTCTTTCTCTCTTTCCTTCTCTCTCCTGGTTGTTGTTGCAGCCCGTGAGTATCGGGCGTTAAGAGCAGGTGGATCGGGCGTCACGCCCCTTCAGTATCGGCCGGTAGGGAAGGGTGACGGGCGTTGCCCGATACACATGGATGCCCGACACCCCGTCTCCCCTCTGATGCGCGTTATTCTCTGTAACGTTGTGTCGCGCAGCGTTGCTGCTTGTGAACCAACCGATGTTGTGGGTGTTTGGGTGAAGGATGTGATGAGTAATAGTGAGGGTTGTGACGATCCTAGTGAGGGTTGTGTGATCCTATAGAGACGGTCCCTTGTGATGTGAAAGTGGTTGATTATGCACATACAAACGATGGTGACGCATTGATAACAATGCTAATGGTAGTAATGATGTTAATGATAGCAATAAGGATAATAGTAGTAGTGGTGATAATGAGAAAGGTAGAGGTAATGACATGCATGTAGTGATCCTTATAATCATCTGTTAATAATAAGGAGAACGGTGATAGTTACACTAGTAGTTGCATGATGGTAATAATAATGATAGCAGATGGTAACAATAATGATGATGGTATGTGCTATGATTAATAATGATAATGGCAATGTCAGTCCCTTTTTATCCTAACCATCATAATCATCGGTATAATACCCAGAATAACAATGAGCATGTAATGCAGAGCGTTATGAGACATGATTAAGGAAAAGGATATAATCCCTACCGTCACTTTGTGTGAATAATGCACTTAAACCTAAATGTCACCCTGTGTTGATGATATGCACTTCCTAGTTATTATGATTACCTATCTACGTCAAGAAAGGTAATGATAGTAGCATGGTTATATGCATAAAGTGATCATCATGTTTATCGGTTATTGATAAAAGAAATAGTGGTAGTTACTCTAGTGTTTTGCTTAATGATGAAGATGACAGTAATGATAATGCTCATTCTGTATATCTAGTATGATTACATGCATGAAGTGAACACCTTAACTAACTATACAATATTAAGATAAGGACAAGTATAGATATATCTGTTGGTGATGTGTCTTATGCATGAGATCATAAGTTGAAGCAGGATTAAGGAAGTATAGAGTCGATAATGTGACTTGGTGTGATAAAGCACTTAATCAACAAATGGTGATGGTAATAGTAGTAATGAAGGTAAGTGGGTTACCTAATGAATGGAAGTGGTAGTAATAATGTTTGACCTTTTATATCGGAACATGACTATATGAATGTAGTAACTTCCATGAATATCTGTGTAATGTAGAGACGAGGATAAATACATAAATAGTTTCTTTATGATGTGCTTTATATACCTGATCACCATATAGAGTAAGGTTGACAAGTATAACATCTTGAATATCATCTCATGACAGTAAGCATAATCCTTATGATGAACCACGATTGTCAGATACACTAGCATTGCATGTGATGCTTAGCCATGTAAAGGCTATAAGACATATGTGATGAATACATCACACTGATAATTACTCTTGTTGAATAGGTTACATGTATAATGTGATTGTCCCATGATATCTATGTGAGTTCTGAGTAGCAGTGACAGTGCCTGATGAGGATTGAGATCCCAAGGTACTTGATGATCCTTGAGATGGATCTAGATGGTTGGCAAGAGGCCAAGTAACAACAGGTGATGTGGGATCCTTGAAATGGATCAGGTAGATGTGATTACAATAGTAGCATAATGATTAAAGTTTATATTTGTTTATCTGTTGATATATCTTGCATAGATACTAAACAAATATAGTAGATTCATATCATGCAATTGACTTGATCATAGATTCATCATTGTCGGTAGTTGATAATGGTAAATGAGTTTGCCTAAGGGTTAACCTGGGATGCATATCGTTGAATATGCGAGGTTGCCTGATAGTGAGGAGGTAAGAGTGCAACTTCGGTTGTAGACTCTAGGGCATGTATTCAGGTTCGTAAATCCAGCTATGTGATGAGCATGGTGAACAGGCCCATGGCTCAGGACAGGTGATGTGATGAGCATGGTGAACATGCCCATGACTCAGGACAGGTGAGGTGATGAGCATGGTGAACATGACCATGGCTTAGGATGTGTGTTATAAAGGAGCATGAATACGTTCATGGCTCAGAGTACGGTTCATTTCCTTAGGGCATAATACAATATGTAATGCTGCTATATAATTACTACTAAGGCAAAATAACAGAACATTGGTTAAGGCCTCGATTATGTGGTTAATCTGTTATATCTTGTGGTTACTTCTATATTCCTCAAGTTATGTGATAATATATCTTATTCTGATAATCATGTTACATAGTGGTATATCTTATCTTACTAATCATGTTCCATTGAGAGATATGTGGTTATATGCTTTTGTACAGTTGGTAATTTTGTCGGTAAGAATAGCCTTGCTTTAATTATATAGATTGCTCTGGTTATACCTGTTGATAGTTATCTGCTGTTATAGTTATGTTGCTAAGGTTTTGTAGTTGCGGTGGGAAGTTATGTTTCCCGCTGGGACAATGTTCAATTGTCTCACTCCGCTGGTTTTCAGGTAGCCGAGCTAGACGTGGTGGTGGTCGTGGTGTTGCGGCCGAGCAGCTTGACGAGCAGTAGAAGGCAAGCGATAGATGTGCTGCTGTTTTGGATGTGTTGTAGTAGAGTCTAGAGTCATCCCTGTACTCTCAGGTCCTCGGCAGTGTTTTGACGTTGTTTCACGATGAACGGTCGATAGTGTTTTGTATATCCTGTTGTTGGCCGGATGCGGGCCTTTATGTTTATGAGTAGGTGGTGAACTCATGTGACGAATAGATAGCTGATCTTGTAAGCTGTGAACACGTATCGGATCTCGTGTATGTACATATATGATATGTTTCTTTGCAGGATGAGGACTAGAATGTAATAGTTTCACAATTTATCTGTTTTCCGCAAACGGTTTTAATTAACCCATATTTTGATAATATGTGGTTATGGTGATTTCCGCACGTTTTCGCGTAACACCTCGTTATCCGTGTGATAATGGGATGTGTTGCCAAAAAACCTATCGTGTAGTTTGCCCTGGCCATAGATCCATTACCATCAGTATTTGGTGATGGTGAAATAGGTTTATCCTACGGGATTACCTGGAGCGCATATTTTTGAATATGTGAGGCTTCCCCTAGCCTAAAATAGGAGGGTTGAGTGCAATTGTGGTTTCAGACTCAGGATATATGGAGCATGGTGAACATACCCGTGGCTCAGGATATGTGATGATGATCATGATGCATTCATGGCTCAGATGTATGCAGTAGCACCTATGATGAGGTGAGCTAGAGATATGGGTAGCTTGCGGAGCTGACCCAGAGGCTGAGGCCCTATAAGTATAAGACTACGGTCTTTCTTCATGATTCGTGTACTGACCACAAGAAGGTGAGGTCATGGAGTCTGGATCTCCTTAGACCTGGTATGGCACCGGATTGGGCTTCGCAGCCAATGGTTGGATTTGAGCAGGGAAGGCTCACTTCCTCAGGGCATAATAAAATGTAATCTAGCCAAATGGTATATCTTGCTTAGAGCAAAATACGAAACATTGATTGAGGCCTTGCTTACATAGTTGATCTAGTTACACTTTGCATATACGTGTACGATCCTTATATTTTGTGATAAGTCTTTATAAAGCTTATCTTGTCAATCATGTTCCATAAAGAAATACTTGGTTATATGCCTCCCAAATATCTTGGTGAGCTTGATGGTAATGATAGCTTTACTCAGTATGCTGCTCTTGTTATACGCTTTATCAGTTATTTGTTGTTATCTGCTTTAACCTTTGAGGTTTTATAGTTTCGGCGGGGAGTTATGTTTCTCGCTGGGACTGTGTGTCTCACCCCGCTGGTTTACACCCTTTTTAGGTGATCGCTCTAGACGTGGTGGTGGTCGTGAGGTAGCAGTCGAGCAGCAAGAAGAGCAGTAGAAGGCAAGAGATGGACATGCTACTGTTTTGGTGGTTCTGTAGTAGAGTCCTAGAGTCATCACTGTATTCTCAGGTCCTTGGAAGTGTTTGATGATGTTTCACGATGTTTGGCTGCTGTAATTTTTGCATATCCTGTTTCTAGCCGTACGTGGCCGTTCTGTATGTATAAACATGTGATGAACTAAAATGCGTTGTTGCGACAGTGGGTGACTTTAAGTGGTGAACATATCAGGCAGGTGATCTTGAATATATCTATATATGACATGATCTTCTTGTAGGGCCTGGTTGCAAATGTTCTGTATGTATGCTTTCCGAAATCGGTTTTAATTAACCCGTGTTTTCGGTAATATATGGTTTCGCGCGTTTTCGCGTGTCATCTCGTTGTCTGTGTGATGGCGGGGTGTCACAAAGACGACCCCGCTGATGCCCGAAAATAGGCTCTGGATGTATTTCCATACGAATTCAAACATTACCAACCGCTGTGAGTAGAATCTCACTACCAATCACACGATTTAACTCGATAAAATGGACTATTTCGGTTCGATCCGTGTTTGATGCAGTTAATAGCATATACTCGGGTGCCGGGCAGTGCTGGCACCACTCGATTTCCAAATTTGCACGTTTTAATTATTAATGCTTGTACGACGCTAATTAGTTGACTGATAGGTGCGATGTGAATTAGTGAAATTACAAGATTGATCGGAGCCTAATTTATTCGATTAAATATTGCAAACAGTAACGCACGACCAAAAACTGGAAAGTTTGGGTATAAACCCAGATTGCACGATTTTAAGAAATTAATTGATGCACAATTTCAAAGAAATGTCGATGATGTGAAAAATATTCAAAGAAAACCTAGATGCACACTCTAGGTCAAATTTATTGTGAATGATTTAATATTTACTCAAATTGACACGCTTTTCAAAGATATCATTAGAAATTCCCAATTATTAATAATAATCGTGCCAAGATAATAATTTGACTCTTATTTGAGTTATGAGATGCTCAACTCAAGAAATCATTTGGAAATTCAATTAATATTAATAATCTGTGTTGAGTAATTATAAACTTAATCAAGTTATGTGATGCATAACTCAAGATTAGGGTTGTTGCACATGTTTATATATTAAATCTTGCCATGACAAGTAAATTAATCTTTAATTGAGTTACGTGATGCACAACTCAGATTTAGGGTTGATGTGCATGATTTTCAAAGAATTTCAGATAATTTACAACTGCTACCGACGATTACATATATATTGAGTAAATAGCTCTTGTTAATGTGTTGCGATGATCAATTGTATGATTCTAGCATAGATGTGCCAAGTTGACATGAATTCTATTTATTTGAGAATTTTAGTCTTCCTGCATGCTTATTAATGTTGATTTCTTAGAAATTTCAAGTGGACAAGTATTTAGATTATTTAAGAACTTGAAATCTACCGACATGCATGATATATTGATTACTCAGTGATTCATCATGTTTTTGAATAAATTGCTTTGACAAATTTAGAATGATATTCATGTCGTGTTGTAAATTTTAAGTAAATAGACTCAGTAGCATTGAGATACCAAAGCCAAGAACAAGTAATAGAGAGATGCAATGTAGTAAGAGCTTTTCTAGAATAATAAAATGTTAGATTAAGGGCCCTAACACTGTAGAATCCCTATGTGAGGCATGCGCCTTAGGGATGAAACGACCTACCCTGGCGGTGTGTCCAGTATAGGGGGTCGGAACACACCCACAGAGCGTGCAGGGAGACGAAGCCCTTGAGGAAGTCTCCTAAGAGAAGATAGGTTACCCAACATGAACTGGAAGTCTCGGTGGTAACTCAGAGGTACCCACAGAGCGTACCAAGTTGAGGCCCACAGAGCGTCTCAGACCCTCCGCCTGTGTACTCAGCCTAGAGGAGGAGTCTAGTTTACAGCACCATAGGAGTGTCGAGGCCAGAGAGCTAGTTTTCCTGTAGCAGACCACGACAGCAGTCAGACTTAGCTATCCTGGGGTGTCGGCTAAGTCTTTTATGGTGGGATCGTAGTTTGCTACGAGTCTTCATATGTAGAGTACACTACATATGATCAGGGCATAAGCTAAAATATGTTCGTAAAGGTTCACAAAGTTTCTTATGAATTAATAAATTAAGAAAGATTTGAGTTAGTTTCACAACAGTTGTCCTTTAAATGAAATTTTAGTATTCCATGTTGTTTAATTGTATCTACAGCTTTGTAGCAATTGTTATCATAATGAAATGTTAACATCTCCTGTTGTTTAAATTATATTTCTTAGACATTCTCTGTATAGTATTATCTTGTATTTTATTCCAATAAATAAATATAAATGAGTTATCTGCGATGGTTGGTTGAAATTCTATTCACTGAGCCAGTAGCTCACTAACCTACTGAAACATTTTTTAGGTCAACGTCAGCACGAGGAAGCTGAAGGATCATATCACCTAGATGCTTAGAAGGTAGTATTTAGTTAGGTTTAGAGGTCTCTTGGTCCTTTCCCCTCGGTCCTTGGGCATGTGGTATGGTAGAGAGAGAGAGAATGAAATGTAATATGTAGTTTAGTTTTCAATTAACTGTTGCACTTTATATTCCACAAGTAATATGTAATATATTGTTTAAACTCTGAGGTATCTTTCAAGATTTAGAAACAGTATGTTTGCTTCTGCAGTTATTAAGGTTTCAGTTTATTCTAAGTTAAAAGATTTTTCCTTTAAGCTAATTTTAAGTGATCAAGTAAAGAAAAGTTAAGAGTGGTTTACCGAGGGTGACTCCCCGGTCTTCAGGGTCATTAAAGACGGCACGAGGATTGGGCTGTCACAACAGTTTTGGTATCAGAGCATAGGTTGAGTACATGGTTACTCTAAGTCAAGGTCAGGGGACGACAAGAGGCCAATAGGATTAGGATTTAGGTGTCTTCCTTCTAACTGTAATTTTCTAACAGGAAGTGTTCTGTTATACTATTGCAGATGGTAGGAAGAGGATGTGGTCACGAGAACCAAGTAGAGAGCTTAGGTTGAGTCGTTAAGGACCATTAGGATAGAAAGTTAGAGTTATAAGTGTGGAACATAGGATGTGATACAACTCTTGCTTTATATTGCTTACTTGATTGGAGATCACTAGAAATGCTCTTATATGTATGAATTTAGATTTTCAGTTTGTAGGATAAATATGATTCTTTTATATTGTTATGTGTCATGAAGTGATTTATTTATTATTTATATTCTTTGTATCAAGTAGACTCTGGATAATTTGGACCCGCATCATAGTGAGAATGTACACACTAAGATGTTGAGATATAAGGGAAAGATTAGAACAACTAAGAATTAGTTGGAACTGATATCAGAGACCAAACGTTGGGGCCTCATATGAGCAATCCTTAATTGGAAATAAAGGAACACGATATAAGGTTCAGATTAAATTTAATGATTAGTATTATATGAACTCTAAATATGAGAATATGGAAAAGATATGAGAAAAGTATGTAAGGGCTAAGATAGTAAGAATCAACCATGGAATGGATCATGTAATAGAGTAAAATACTTTTATGTACTTCAAAGCAAAGGGAAAATAGAAGAAAAAAGTTAAGTATACAATAAGTACATAGAAATAAAGAGCTTTCGAAAGAGTTAAAAAAAATAGATGAATATGTAAATCATAATACCAGGACAAGAAACTTAGTTGAATCAAAAGAATTGTTAGAAATGATGACCTTGATTAAGGAATGAGGATTACATGACATAATTGAGAGTATGGAATGCATATCTTTATTATAAAGTTTAATACATTCATACATACTACCTTGGGATTCTGATTCTCTATAGACTAACAAACTAGTTCCTAAAATAAAGAACAAATGCGTAATTTAGAAAATGAATCATATATGATGCATAACTACCATGGTAGAGACGTCTAAGTGAATGAAATAATGACACACAATATGATGATGAAACCCTAGCAAGGTAAATTGAGAATGTAATTTATCTAAATGTCCAAGTAAGAGAAAGGAAATTCCAGTGATAACATAAGGAAGACTTTAGTAAAACTTATGAGATCCAAAGTTTGAATTTCAAACTAAGGGAGCAAAGTCACATCACAATAACGCTATGTTACTGATAAGGACCAAACCCTAGAATGTTTAGAGTTGAAGTAGTTCAAGGGATGTCACTAGCGATTTGACCTTGAATACTAGCATCTCTATAAAACAAAATCATAAGATTTTCACTATGAAAGGTAAGCTAGCACTAATAAAATCCAGGGTTTAAAGGTAGCTAATCTGAAAGGTAGATAAACAATATGAAAATGACTCAGAGAAAAGAGTAAGATATAAATTTGAAATGTAACAAGTGTGTTTTGAACGAAAGGAGAAATATAATATAAGTGAAGTGTG
The DNA here is from genome assembly GCA_963693085.1 of Alisma plantago-aquatica. NCBI lineage: Eukaryota > Viridiplantae > Streptophyta > Magnoliopsida > Alismatales > Alismataceae > Alisma > Alisma plantago-aquatica. The sequence continues at coordinate 812,118,247 of OY856412.1, read as the reverse complement.
TTATGAAATAAATTCTTGCAGTAATAACAAGAATGAGGAATAATCTATTCTTATCTTGTGTGTTTCAATTTTAGGGATGTTTATTCTATATGATCAAAATGAGAAGGATAAGTAATAGGAAGTAAGTAGCATGGAATGAAGATTATTATCCGACACATGATTTGGAGTTAGTTGTAGTAGTTCATGCTCTTAAGACATGGCATCACTATGTTTATGGTGAGACGTGTTAGGTGTTTACAGATCATAAGAGTTTTAAATATATCTTCACCCAGAATGATCTGAATCTTAGACAGTGGAGATGGTTAGAATTGTTCAAGGATTATGATGTGACGATAGATTATCACCTTAGAAAAATGAATGCGGTAGCATATGCCCTCAGCAGGAAGTCAAGTTCAACAACCGATGTATTTTCCATGGCATGTATCAAGAGAGACCTACTAGTGGAAATGTAAAAGTTGAACTTAGGGGTGACAACACAGAGTGGTTTGATTTCACAGATGCAAGTCAAGCCTACTTTTTATGATCAGATCAAGGAACTTTAGTAGAGTGACAGTGAGTTGCGGCAGATCATGCAGGAAATGATAGAGGGAAAAAGATCAGAGTTTAGGTTTTCAGATGACGGTTTGTTGTATCAGCATGAAAGGTTGTGTGTACCTCGATACAGTGATTTGAAAGGGCATATTCTTGAGGAAGCACATGCATCGATGTACATTATGCATCCAAGTAATACTAATATGTATAGGAATCTCAAGGAGTTGTACTGGTGGTAAGGTATGAAAAAGGATGTAGCTGAGTACATGGCTAGATGTAGTGTGTGCTAGCAGGTTAAAGGTGAGCATCAGAAACCTGCAGGTACTTTGCAATCTCTTCCTATACCAGAGTGGAAGTGGGAACATATCACAATGGACTTCGTGATAGGGTTACCCAGGACACCTACAGGTTGTGACTCGATATGGGTGATTGTGGACAGACTGACTAAGTCTGCTCACTTTCTTCCTATTAAGTCAACCTTTGATGTCCCAAAGTTGGCTAAGATATACGTGGACAAGATAGTCAGGTTGCATGGTATTCCAGTTTCAATTATATCAGATAGAGATCCTAAATTCACTTCCAGGTTTTGGAATCAGTTGCATCGTGCTTTAGGCACAAAGTTGACGTTCAGTACAACTTTTCACCCACAGACAGATGGTCAGTCAGAGAGGACCATTCAGACTCTTGAGGACATGCTGAGAGCATGTGTCTTGCATTTTAGTGGAAGTTGGGAAGAACACTTGATGCTTATAGAGTTTGCATACAACAATAGTCACCATTCTAGTCTTGGTATGGCTTCGTATGAAGCTCTGTATGGCAGAAAGTGTAGACCACCCATATGTTGGTATGAGGTGGGTGAAAAAGAGATTCTTAGACCAGAGATAGTATATTTGACTACTGAAAAGATTACAGTGATCAGAGAGAAGTTGAAAGCTACACAGGACAGGTAGAAGAGTTACGCTGAGAAGAGATGTAGATCTCTTGAGTTTGAGGTTGGTGATGAAGTATATCTGAAAGTTTCACCATGGAAAGGAGTGTTGAGGTTTGGCAAGAGAGGCAAACTGACTCCTAGGTTTATGAGCCTATATCCTATCATTGAGAGGATTGGACCTGTAGCCTATAAGTTGGGTTTGCCATCTGAGTTGGCTAATTTACATAATGTGTTTCATGTATCAATGTTAAAGAAGTGTTACCCTAGTATAGAGAAGATAGTAGACTCATAACCTGCACAGCTTAGAGAAAATGTGTCCTATGTTGAAGGACTAGTACAAATAGTTGATCGAAGGATCAAGAAACTTAAGAATCATGAGATATCGTTAGTGAAGGTTCTGTGGAGGAACCACAGCCTAGAAGAAGCCACATGGGAGCTTGAGTCCGAGATGCGTAACAAGTTTCCTTTTCTCTTTTAGGAATTTCAGGACGAAATTCTTATAAGGGAGGGAGATTGTTATGACCCATTTCAAGTTTATCCAGTAAGCACCATGATAACAACATCATTAAGTTAATTAAGTTGAGTTGATTACTCACATGCAATTAGTGCTTTGATAATGTGTTACTAGTTAATTAGGATGATTTCTTGCTTTGAGGGTGTAGAGGACCTCGTTCTTGAAAAGTTACAAAAGAAATCGTGTTATTTGGACCTTCGAGTCAATAGTTATGACATTTTTATGTTTGTTGGACTTGGTTGCAATTTTTCCAGTTTTTGGCTATTAATTTTTTCCTTTTTCCCTTTCCTTATATTATTCTTCACCGATCCTTTTCCTTGAGCGGCGCCATTTGGTAGCAGCGCCCGACAGACCTGCGATAGGAAGAGGGGCGGCGGTTTTAGGCCCCCTTAGCTTTGAAGGTTTGAATCTGTGGCACCTTCCTTCCTCCCTCCTTCCTTCCTTCTTCCTCCTCCCCTGCCTCACCTCGATCATGTGATAGGCCCGCTAACTAGGCCCAAGGGAGAGCCCACCCCAAAAGCTAGCTTGTAGGGAGGAGAGCCCTTGGACCTTATTAGGTCCCCATTAGCTGCCCATACAGCCAATATGGGACTAAATAGTCCTAACAAACCCTCCCACTTAAGGTCCGACGTCCCGACGGACCAACCTTGGCATACAAAACTAGCAAGATCGAACCATCAGACCCACACACAGCAGCCCAACTACTGCAATGGAACACCTTCAGCAGCCCATACTGCCAAAGGAGGACAATCGGGCCCAAATTGGGAGGGACTGGCTCTGATACCATTTGATAGGCCCACTAACTAGGCCCAAGGGAGAACCCACCCCAAAAGCTAGCTTATAGGGGGGAGATCCCTTGGACCTTATTAGGTCCCCATTAGCTGCCCATACAGCCAATATGGGACTAAATAGTCCTAACATCATGCCCTAGCGGTGCCCAACTGCGCCCCCATCTTTCCTCGACCTACAGAATAGTAGCGGCCGACCAACATAGCTGCGGTGCGGCCAGCAGCTACTGCAGAGGGAGGGGCGGCTCGACAAAACCTTAGAACCAGCAAGCATCGCCTCCACCTCCATCCTTTCCTTCTCCACGCTCAACTGTAGCGCCCAGCCAGCAAGAAGTGGCGCCCAAGCAGAAGGGGCGGCGCCCCAGCTAGCTCGAGCAGCAGCAACTGCAGCTACGATCTTGAGCAGCCATGGGCGCGAGGCAGCACCGAGGAATGATTCCTTGAACTCGTCCTCGAGGTCCAAGCACGAAACAACATCGATAGACGCCCAAATCAAGCAGCGGTGGGTGTGCCACGTTTGAACCAGGTTGTCCAAGTAGAAGATGACCCCGCTGACGCCCGGAAATAGGCTCTCTAGACGCATTTCCAGAGGAATTCGGACATTCCGAACTGCTGTGAGTAGAATCTCACTCCCACTCGCACGAAATAACTCGATAAAACGGTCGATTTCGATTCGATCCATGTTTGATGCAGTTAACAGCATATACTTGGGTGTCGGGCATTACTGGCACCGCTCGATTTCCAAATTTGCACGTTTTAATTATTAACGCTTGTACGACGCTAATTAGTTGACTGATAGGTGCGATGCGAATTAGTGAAATTACAAAATTTATCGAAGCCTAATTTATTCGATTAAATGTCGAAAACAGTAGCGCACGACCAAAAACTTGAAAGTTTGGGTATAAACCCAAACTGCACGGATTTAACAAATTAATTGATGTACAATTTCAAAAAAATGACGATGATGTAAAAAATATTCAAAGAAAATCTAGATGCATTCTCTAGGTCAAATTTATTGTGAACGATTTGATATTTACTCAAATTGACACAGTTTTCAAAGATATCATTAGAAATTCCCAATTATTAATAATAATTCGTGCTATGATAATAACTTGACTCTTATTTGAGTTATGAGATGCTCAACTCAAGAAATCATTTGGAAATTCAATTAATATTAATAATTTGTGTCATGATGAGTAATTATAAACTTAATCAAGTTATGTGATGTATAACTCAAGATTAGGGTTGTTGCGGATGTTTATATATTAAATCTTGCCATGACAAGTAAATTAATCTTTAATTGAGTTATGTGATGCACAACTCAGATTTAGGGTTGATGTGCATGATTTTCAAGGAATTTTAGATAATTTACAAGTGCTACTGACGATTACATATATATTGAGTAAATAGCTCTTGTTAATGTGTTGCGATGATCAATTGTATGATTCTAGCATAGATGTGCCAAGTTGACATGAATTCTATTTATTTGAGAATTTTAGTCTGTCTGCATGCTTATTAATGTTGATTTCTTAGAAATTTCAAGTGGACATGTATTTAGATTATTTAAGAACTTGAAATCTGCCGACATGCATGATATATTGATTACTCAGTGATTCATCATGTTTTGAATAAATTGCTTTGACAAATTTAGAATGATATTCATGTTGTGTTGTAAAGTTTAAGTAAATAGACTGGGTACCATAGAGATACCAAAGTCAAGAACAAGTAAGAGAGAGATGCAATGTAGTAAGAGTTTTTCTAGAATAATAAAATGTTAGATTAATTGCCCTGACACCGTAGAATTCCTATGTGAGGTCTGCGCCTTAGGGATGAAATGACCTACCCTGGCGGTGGGTCCAGTATACGGGGGTCGGAACGCACCCACAGAGCGTGCGGGGAAACGAAGCCCTTGAGGAAGTCTCCTAAGAGAAGATAGGTTACCCAACATGAACCGGAAGTCCCTGTGGTAACCCAGAGGTACCCACAGAGCGTACCAAGTTGAGGCCCACAAAGTGTCCCAAACCCTCCGCCTGTGTACTCAGTCTAGAGGAGTCCAGTTTATGGCACCATAGGAGTGCCGAGGCCAGAGAGCCAGTTTTCCTGTAGCAGACCAGGACAGTAGTCAGACTTAGCTATCCCGGGGTGTCGGCTAAGTCTTGTACGGTGGGATCATAGTTCGCTACGAGTATTCATATGTAGAGTACACTGCATATGATCAGGGCATACACTAAAATATGTTCATAAAGGTTCACAGAGTTTTGTATGAATTAAGGAATTAAGAAAGATTTGAGTTAGTTTCACAACAATTGTCCTTTAAATGAAATTTTACTATTCCATGTTGTTTAATTGTATCTACAGCTTTGCAGAAATTGTTATCATAATTAAATGTTGACATCTCCAGTTGTTTAAATTATATTGCTTAGACCTGCTCAATATAGTATTATCTTATATTTTATTCCAATAAATAAATATAAATGAGTTATCTGTGATGGTTGGGTGAAATTCTATTCACTGAGCCAGTAGCTCACCAACCTACTGAAACATTTTTCAGGTCAGCGTCAGCATGAGGAAGTTGAAGGATCGTATCACCCAGACGCTTATAAGGTAGTATTTTGTTAGGTTTAGAGGTCTCTTGGTCCTTTCCCCTCGGTCCTTGGGCATGTGGTATGGTAGAGAGAGAGAGAATGCAATGTAATATGTAGTTTAGTTTTCAATTAACTGTTGCACTTTATATTCCGCAAGTAATATGTAAGATGTTGTTTAAACTCTGAGGTATCTTTTAAGATTTAGAAACAGTAAGTTTGCTTCCGTAGTTATTAAGGTTTCAGTTTATTCTAAGTTAAAAGAATTTTCCTTTAAGCTAATTTTAAGTGATCAAGTAAAGAAAAGTTAAGAGTGGTTTACCAAGGGTGACTCCCCGGTCTTCGGGGTCATTAAAGATGGCACGGGGATCGGGGAGTCACACTACATTATATAACTTGTCATTTTCATCATCATGCTAAAGTAATTCAATGGCAAATAGAATAAGTTTTCAACAATAGCAAGTGGGGTCCATGACCCTTGATTAATTTCAGCAATAATAAGAATAATTGATAATAGGTGATTCAACTCAAATAAAGAGCCAAAGAAAAGGCAATAGAAGAATTTCATGAATACGTAGAATTGGCTCAAGCCTCATTGGGAAAAAGGGTGTGGGTAAAAAGTCCAACTGAAAGAGTAGGGTATGAATTGCACATTTATACAGTTCATAACTAAATAGGGTCCACATAGCTTATTGTAGAATCACATTCATCACTTTCATTGATTAGATTGTATCCCAATCCACTTTTGTCCTAGAGGCAAGTGTATATACATGGATTAGGGTTTAATGTAATGTATAAGGGTTGAAACCCTAATTTTACACCTTCAACACAAAACCTAGATTTGTGACTCAAAACCTAGACCAGAACATTTTTCATATTCTCCTGATTAAGAAAACACCATTTAGATCATTTAATGTGATTAAAATTATATTCAAGGAAAACATCAAAAAAAGAATTAGAATTAGGACCCAAAAACCACAAATTCGGATTCTACGTGAAAAATCCTTTCCAATGAGTATTTATTTGAAGTTTTATGACCAATGGTTGATTTACTATGAAATAAATAAATCAGACCAATCAGAAATTAGGAAAATGCCACATAGGCATCAAAACTTGCAAAGCAGCGAGCCACAGAGGCTGGACCCACGCTGACATGGTCCAATCAGGTTGGGCCCAGTCAATCGTTCGCTCATGTGGACTCAGTTAAAGGGTGATTGAGCAAAGAGCTAAAAGACCAAAACACACTTGCGTAGATAATGGATCAATTGAAATTGTAGGGACATTTGAGTCATTCGTAAGTATTAATATTACATGCGGGAACAAAATGAAAGGGAGGAAATTACAAGATGTCAATGCTTGTTTAATCATTGAATCATATGCGCGTGGATGAAATTGTCATTCCCTGACCTGTGATCTTCCTCCGCTAGCCATGGCGAGGAAGATGCAAACCGAGGGGAAGAACCCCGATCGGCTTTCAGATCCAGGGCAATGTGACTAAATTAAACCAATATAGGGTGAGGCACCTACCAGACCTACACCAAGAGGAGAGGGGGGATTTCAACATCCCCTAACCTCAAATTAATATATAACATGGGGAGAATTTTAACATTTCCCTGGGTGAATTTTAACATGCCCACTATGGGTGGTTTGTAATCATGTACACTACATTAGTTAACTAGTCATTTTCATCATCATGCTAAAGTAATTCAATGGCAGATAGACTAAGTTTCCAATAATAGCAAGTGGGGTCCATGACCCTAGAATAATTTAAGCAATAACATGAATAATTGATAATAGGATATTCAACTCAAATAAAGAGCCAAAGAAAAGGTAATAGAAGAATTTCATGAATAAGTATAATAGGCTCAAGCCTCATTCGGAAAAAGGGTGTGGGTAAAAAGTCCAACAGAAAGAGTAGGGTATGAATTGAACATTTATAGAGTTCATAACTAAATAGGGTCCACATACCTTATTGTAGAATCACAATCATCTCTTTCGTTGATTAGATTGTATCCCAATTCACTTTTGTCCCAGATGCAAGTGTATATACATGGATTAGGATTTAATGTAATGTATAAGGGTTGAAACCCTAATTTTACACCTTCAATACAAAACCTCGATTTGTGACTCAAAATCTAGACCAAAACATTTGTCATATTCTTTTTTTTTTTTAAACCAAGGCCTTATTATTTATTGATCTTGCGCCCTAGTACAGGAGAAAATAAACGCAATTGTTGCTTGAATATTACAACTGAGCCAGGCAGGCTGCAGTGATGAGGAAAGGGATCGCCTAGTTCTTAGTACATTTTTTGCTATGCTATCCGCAATTGCATTTTGATTTCAAGGAATGAAAATAAGCTTGTCCCAATCCTGTCTTCTGAGATCCCGGTACCTCCGGATCAAGGGAATAAATATGCCTTCACCTTTGCTACTTCCTGTCAGGCAAGCTACTGCCAGTTGGGAGTCTGAAAGGATGACATATTCTTCTATGTTCTGTGAGGTACAGATGTGCACAGCATGAAGGATCGCGTGGACCTCAGCTTCTAAGCTAGAGCAGCTTATCGAGGGAAGACCTGCAAAGAAGGTGTGTTGTCCGACAGGGTCACATATGAAGACACCAAGCCTAGAGTGACCAGAGTGAATCTGGTACGATGCATCGACCATTGCCATGTACGTATGCGGCGGGATAGCAACGATCTCTCTTGGTATTTTAGGTTGGTTCTGGATGGCCCCCGCTTTCCGAATCGAAAGGGATCGTTCTTGGATGAACTTGACCCGACTGGCAAGCGGGACAACGACATGTTCATGAATGAATTTGTTCCTCAGGGTCCAGTTGTGCCAGCAAGTAACCACAAAGACAGGTGCATTCGGAGTGTCGTGTGATGACGAAGAGATACAAAAAGATATCCAATCATTTTTAGATAATTCGAGATGTGAATTATCCACATCAAGCTTCTTCCAGGTCTGCTTGCATTGTGGGCAGTCACGTAGGGCATGAAGAAGAGTCTCATCAGCATTATTGCACACCAGACAGAGGGGATCTACGTCCATATTGAGGTGAACCCTTTCTGTGTTTGTAAGCAAGGCTTTGTGTTGCAACAACCAGAGGAAGACACAGAGTCTTTCTGGGATTCTTGCTTTCCAAATCAAATTCCAGTTACCGGGTGAATGGCATTCAGTGGTAGATCGTATAAACTGGTTGGCTGCTCCGCTCGCCGGAAGTTTCCAGAGGCCAAGACCAGTGGTCCTCGCCACCATGGGGACATGGAGGTGGGATGGTTGCGATCATATCCCACGTCTGCCTTGGTAGGAAAGCCTGGATGAATCCCCAGTCACATTCACCATTGTCAAGGGTCATCGAACCTGCTTGCAGAGTCTCCAAAGAGGGAGGAATGTTCCAATTGGGAACAATGTCGGTGATCGAACGATTGTTAACCATTTATCGTGCCACACATTGGTAGATAGGCCATTATTGATAATCTTCCCACAAAGTGGATGGATATCAGCTAGCTTGCTTTTAATGAAGCGCCAGGTAGGTGAGCCAGGCTTCTTCAGAATTCTGCCATTGGACATGTACTTTTCTTTGAGAATTGTAACCCAGGGTTTATCGTGGTCATTGAGGAAGGACCATACGTTCTTCATCACTAGAGTCATATTCTGGTCTCTGGCATCCTTGATACCGAGACCTCCTTTATCTTTGGGCGCTGTGATCTTCCTCCACGCAACCAAGGAGGCTTTCCTGTCACCTTAACCAGACCAGAGGAAGGTGCAGATATGTTTATTAATGTCATCACAGAGAGCTGGTGAAATCTTCACGGTTTGCATGGTATAAGTAGGAAAAGCCTGGAGAGTGCTCTTGGATAAAGTGATGCGGCCAGCCATAGAAAGGTGACACATCGCCCACCCATTGAGACATTTCTTGATAAGGGTTGTAATGTGGCAATGTGTTTGCTTGTTAACTCTATTATGAAGGACATGTATCCCGAGGTATTTTACCAAGGTCAGAGGTCCATGGGAAGCCCAACTTGTCACTCACCTGATTGCGTTTAGCGTTAGTAACATTGCTAGAGAAATAGCACTTGGACTTTTCTCTGGAGACGATTTGTCCCAAGACAACAGAGAAAGCTTTCAAGACCTTATTGATACTACGAGCCTGGCTGACAGATGCTTCTGCAAAGAGTAGAATGTCGTCCGCAAAGCAGACATGCGACACCGACATTCCTCCTCAGGTGAGTTGGATCGGCCTCCAGGAACCAGTCCTTACTTCATTGGTGATAGCTTGAGAGAGTCGCTCCATACAAAGAACGAACAAATAAGGGCTTATGGGATCGCCCTGACGAACACCATGTGTGGCTTTGAAGGGCGGCAGCGGTTGACCCTCCCAGAGGATAGAAGATTCTCCAATAGTGATAATCTGCATCATAATCTTGATAATTTTATCAGGGATTCCAGTTTTTACCAAAGTATCTTTTACAAAGCTCCAATTCATTCTATCAAAAGCTTTGGCAAGGTCAAGCTTGATGCACATCCATTTCTTTTTGACGTTCTTTGCTTTCATAGAATGTATTATTTCCTACACTAGAAGAACATTATCACTAATTTTGTGACCAGGGATGAAACTGGATTGATGTGGTTATATCCATGCGTTCAGGTATGGCTTGATTCATTCCACCATAATTTTGGAGAGCAATTTGAAACAACCATTGTTTAAGGAGATGGGCCTCAAATCATTACAGGATGTGGGAGCCTTGACTTTGGGAATGAGCATAAGATGAGAGTTAGCTATGGAAGCGTCGACGACACCTGATTCATAAGTGTTGATGATTGTCTTAATCAAGGAAGGACCAATCATGGTCCAGTTAGTCTGTATGAACTCGTTGTACACACCGTCTGGGCCAGGCGCCTTAGATGGTGCCATGATAAACATAACATCTCGAATTTCTCTTGGATTGGGGGTCAGTTGAATGCGGATGCATTCCTCACCAGTAGGTTGCTTGAACGCCCCAGGATATTGCTGAATCACCCTAATGTCAGGTTGAAAGGAGCAAGACATAAGATTTGCAAAGTATTCACGGACGTGTTTGCAAAGGGCGCTGGGGTCGGTGATCCATATTCCCGCCTCATTCTTCAGTTGCGTAATTTTGTTGTGGTGGATTCGTGCCTTAACAAAGGATTGGAAGAATTTTGTATTACTGTCGCCATGGCGGAGCCAATCAATATGTGCTCTTTGCTTCCAGTCAATCTCTTCTCTAAGGAGAAGTTGATTTTATTTTTCCTGCAGCTCAATATCAAGAAGATTAGGAGATGCATCAGGGTTTAGTTCGGCTTGTACCTGAATATGGTGTATGCTGGCGAGAAGCTTATTCTTTTCTTTGTTCCGTGCTTTCATTTGATTATTGTCCCATTTCAAGGCAGGCTTTTGAAACGCATTGAGAGCATCTTGAAACAGAAGGGATGAGTTCCATTGAGGCAAAACAGCGGTCCGGAAGTCTGAGTTCAGCGACCAGCTGGCCTTCGTCTTGAAATATTTGCAGTGCTTCTTTTTAGGGCTATGGAGACGTAGTAGCAATGGGCTGTGATCAGAAAGTAGCTGAGGCAGAGCGGTCACAGTAGCCTCACTGAAGAGGTTGAGCCAGTCGTTATTAGCTATAACTCTTTCAAGCCTTTCAAAAAGGGTACCTCGTCTGAAAGTGTAGAGGTTGCCTTGGGTTCTTAGGTCGGATAGTCCTGTGTTCATTAGGACTTCATTGAAGCGAGCACACGATCTTTTATCGAAGTATTTACCTCCCTTCTTCTCCGAAGCATGGAGCATGGTGTTGAAATCACCCATGACAATCCACCCGAAATTGATTGTAGAGGATATGGACTCAAGATGGTCCCAAAGATGATTCCTGACCGTCGAGTTGGGGCTTCCATAGACGATAGTAAGGAACCAATTGTTGTTTATTTTCAGATGTATGAACTGTCTATGATTGATAAGGACCTCAACATCACATTTGCGGTGATCCCAAAGGATCCAAATACCACCCGAGAAACCTATTGCTTCAACTTTGTGGGAGGAGGAGAAGCCCAGTTGACGGATGATGTTAGAAGCATTGTCGCCACTGCATCGTGGCTCGACGATAGCTAAGAATTGCAGGTTGTAAGCACGTTTCATTGCTTTTATATGCAGAATCTTTTTGCTCTTACAAGAGCCTTGAATGTTCCAGCAACAGAACATTAAGAAAACACCTTTTAGATCATTTAATGTGATTAAAATGATATTCAAGGAAAATTTCAAAAAAGGAATTAGAATCAGAACCCAAAAACTACAAATTCAGATTCTACGTGAAAAATCATTTCCAATGAGTATTTATTCAAAGTTTTATGACCAATGGTCGATTTACTATGAATTAAATAAATCAGGCCAATAACAAATTAGGAAAATGCCACATAGGCATCAAATCTTTGCAAAGCAGCGAACCACAGAGGCCGGACCCACGCTGACATGGGCCAATCAGGTTGGGCCCAGTCAGTCGGTCGCTCACGTGGACTCAGTCAAAGAGCGATTGAGCAAAGAGCTAAAAGACCAAAACACCGTTTTGTAGATAATGGATCAATTGAAATTGCAGGGACATTTGAGTCATTCATAAGTATCAATATTGCAGGCAAGAACAAAATGAAAGGGACGAAATTACAAGATGCCCATGCTTGTTTAATAGTTGAATCATATGCGCGGGGATGAAATGGTCATTCCCTGACCCGTGATCTTCCTCCGCTAGCCATGGCGAGGAAGCTGCCAACCGAGGGGAAGAATCCCGATCGGCTTTCAGATCCAGAGCCCATGCCGAGAGGAACTATGGTCGTAGACGTATTCACCCGGATCTTGCGATCCTACTGAACCTAAGACGGAGTTTCCTCCTAAACAAGAACCACGACAAAGCTTCTCCACTGACATAGAATAGGGGAGCAAAACTGGGCGAACAACCCAAAGAAAACAAGGCGAAACAACCTACTCAGGCCATCAACGCACTCACCGAGGCAGTGCGAATCTAAATCATGCCTTTCCGTGGGTAGAGGACCACCTAGGCGGAGAAACACCATGTGCTGGTGACAGTACCAGAATTAGTCTACACGATATGGCTATTCAAAGCAAACCAGGGCCAAACGAGGTCACAAAATTAAATAACGAAGGTCATAGGTACTTACCTCGCAGGCGATTGAACTGAAGCGGCCGGAGGTGCGAGACGCAGTCCGATGTCACCGGAGTAGAGGGTGGAGTAGGTCATGGTGTTGCGGGGCGTTTGAGGATAAATTGGAGAAGGAGGACGAGTTGTGGTGGTGTGAGGGTGCCTGGTGATCTCTTTTTTAGGCGGGAGAAAGCCTGTTGTTGCCTCTGCAACTCGGGACGGAGAATGGGGTAACAGCCCTATTGGGTGTTTCGCATATGGTGCGCATCAATGTGCGAGTAAGGGATCACACGAAACGGCGTGGAGTGGCGGATCCAACAGTGAAGAAATCCAGAAAAATGGTGGGGTTTTGATCAAGGAACCGGTCGACAGATTTCGATTGTGCAAAACTCCCTGTCTCGCGAACGGACGGAGGTTGGAGATGATTTGCGGGCCGTCGGTCTGGGCTGATCACCAGATGATCAAACCGAAGCCGTTGGATGGCTCCCTGGCTGAAGTGGGGGGCGTGACCGTGAATTAAAACCGAACATTATGCGTTACTGGTGATATAAATGAAATAAATGAAATACAATTAAGGAGTTTATTCACACTTAGTCAATTCTTATAAAATCTATTTGAGGGGTCAAATGAAGTCCAAATGGCACCAAATTTGAACCATTAGTTCACATTAATGTTTAGAGCTATGATATACAATAGATTTTTGTTTTATACACAATATGGCTCATAACTCCTATATTGCCCATTAATGTGTATATTAATGTATTTTAAAACACAAAACTATTTTCTTACTATTTCCTTTACCAAAATTTGAGACAACTGTTATAAATCCATTAAAGTGTCATGTCCCACCACTCATTCTCCATTTTAATGCTTTAATAGAAATTTGGAGGGGAGAGAGAGAGAAATGAGGGTGATTATTACATTAATAATTTCAAGTGCACATTAATTCTCATTTCTTATTCAAAAGGATATAAGATCCCCAAATTTACATTATCCACTAGTTATCACTCATTAATGGACATTTTGCATATTTAATCCCCAATTAACACATTAAGTGGATTATTTGTGCAAACACCCCTTCATTAACATGAATGAGGGTAAATATAGATTTCACCATCAAAGTGTGCTCAAATTGCACATTGAGGCCAAAAAGGATACAAAAGATAGGGAAATTTATGAAAATGGTCCAAAAGGACTTCAAAGACAAGAAAAGAGTGGAATTGGATAAATTGCAGGGAGAACCCTGGATTTTAGTCTGTTAGACCAGTTGTACACGATATTGGCAACTCAATTCCCATCAATGTCTGACATTGATTTCCTTACACAACAACTAATGTACAAGAAAAACAAATAGGGAAATGTCAGCACCTTCCCTCGATCAAACTGGACCATCTTACCCATGTGAGACGACCGTCTCGGTCAACCATACGGTTGTCTGGGGACCCGAGTCGAGCCAGCCGGTTGGATCAGTTTGCTTCTTAGCCAATTATAAATCAAATCAACCCAGAATTTCAAGATGCCCGTCTCGACACTTGAGACGACTATTTGGAACTCTCTAGACGCCCGTCTCAACACTTGAGACGACCATTTGGCAGTGTTGTCAGACCTGTTTATTGTGTGAATCAATTACCTAAACATTTTAGTAATTAACTCAATTGTTATTCAAGATTCAACTCCTCTTCTAGATGAGTTCCTATGTGTGTGACCCTATCAGTCCTATATTACATTGGTAGTGAATGTACACAACACTTTATGACATCATAAACAATGAGTGGTGCCTAGTCACACATCATTGCTACCCAAGCAAATGGAAAGTTAGAGAACATCTTCAACCTACAATATGTTAATGGTGTTAAAGTGTTTGTATTGTTCCTTTGTCATTGATATCCAGATTGAACTAGAGGCATGGAGCAGTTACACTCATTATTATCCAATCTTGATCCTTGAACCAGAGCAAACTGTCTCAGATATATGTAAGCTCAATATCACATATTGACTCACATGTGCATGCATGCTTTTTTTAGTCTTGCTAATCAAGAGGCCTAGGATATCATACACCCATAGGAGGGACAAATCCCATGTCTATCACTCACAGTAAATCCCCATGTGTCACAGTCACCCAATCATTACCTTTATAACAACCCACATTTTAGGATTGCATTTGATGATGTCAAAGCTTATTGAACGACATGTGATGAATGTAGTCATTTTCGATCTAAGAACCACAACCACCACCATCACTGTGAGAGCTCACTATGACTTCCATTACTATGGCTTCCATGTGTCAGTGTAACACACATGCCCACTCCCCAAGGATCTATTAGAGTTTTAGGAATGACGATTGGCCCCACAGACCACTACTAGCATTAACTGCGTGCTTTTTCCTCACTTACGCGCAAGCCAAGGTCAACTTCCTGACTGGTCATCCATCCTAGTACTACTCCAAGCTGAGCACGCTTAACTATGGAGTTCTTTAGTGATGGGATCTCAGAAAAGGAGGTGTACCTTGGTGATATGGGTAGTCCAATCATTCCTTTTAAGATCATCTTATCCAAGGCCTCAAATCCTGGGACGTTACAATCTCCCCCACTTAGACTCTTGACGTCCTCGTCAAGGCTCAACTATACAGACTCATAATCTCTTCCCCATTTCAGTGCAGACCCAGAATGGCCCATGGACACCCATCTCCCATCCATGGCTACCAGCATAAGGGTGGCTCCATCTTGTCTTAGTGGATATCCCTTTCCAACTTGTCTGGATTGCACGACTTAAGACTGGTATGCCACTTGCCCATATCGGCCCCACCTACTAGAGAGGTTTTGGCTCATCGACCTTAGAGGGGTGGAGTGAGGTTAGCGGACAACTTGGGATGGGCACACGAGTCCTCCCCTTATATCCCTCTCATTGAGCACCTCCCCTCTAGCTTCTATGCTCATTGCTTAAGTGGCGCGAGAGAAGGTTGTTGGTTATTTAAACAAACGAGTTTCAATCCAAGCAATGGATAGTTTACTCAACTTAACCAAACTCCGCAAGTATACAGAGGTAGTATAGTCAAGGTCGAACGCAAGGAGCTTAGTTAATTTAATTGAGCGCAACAGTACTAAACTTCAACAATCTAGACCGATTTTAAAGAGTAGAAGAGATTTGTTCTAAAAGCATAAAATTAGATTTTAACTACAAGAATTTAAGATCTGAATTAACAAGCAAGGATCACGAAGAAAATTCAATTTCATAGGATTAAGGGATCTTGGACATTAGGATTTCACTCATATACCATAGCAATCAAGAGAACAAAATAATTTAAACATACATAAGATCATGTTCCAAGGAAAAGTCGTGCTACATTTCACCTCCCGGTGTAAATGTAAAGATCAAAACTCAAAACAACACTCTCGTGCTTGAATCTCGTTAATGATCACAAACAGTTCCTCAACTCATTCTTCTCTACTCTCGTAGAAGAAGAAGAGTTGCCAAGAGAAGTGCCTCCATACATTCCTACTTGTTTTCTCAAACTAAGCAAGAAGGCAGTAAACATGCATATAAGGTGGCCAACAATATACACAAGAAGAAGAGTAACCGACACTCTCATGGTAGAGAAACAAGAACAAATGCATTTAGTACGAAATTACTTGTTCATTGCATGCTATGGCATGGGAGTTACTCTCCCATGCCCAAGAAAAAGAGATCTACTCGTCCATAACAATGTACAGTAGAATTTCTACAAAATTATGAATGCTAGCCATGGGTTAGAGAAGAAAAGACAAGAAGAACTGAAGATGTAACTACAAGGAGCAAGAATTCCAGCTTTAGGACGAAATTCCCTTCCTTTAGCTGCTCCAACTCGAGCCTACTCTCTCCTGAGAAGTTGCTTGAGGTTGGGGAAGCTTGGCTGCACTTTGAAGATGACTAAGGAGAAGTGGAGAAGAAGAAATGGTCTCTTTGTGCAAGAAACCACCTTAGTTTTCTCCCAAATCGCCCTCCTCTGCTCTCCTCTGTCTTTAGGACGAGAGAAAACCTCCAAATGACCGAACGTAACCGTCACTTTACTTCCCTCTTTCTTTTAAAATCGTATTATGCATTTTTGGAATTCTGAAACTGCCAGGTGCACGCCGTGCATTTTGGGTGCACGCCGTGCACCTGCAGTGCAGTTGAGATCGGGCTGATCCGTGCACAGCGTGCACTGATGAGTTTCACGCCGTGCGACTTTCCAGACCTTCTTCAGCAGTCTGCACTCCAGGTGCACGCCGTGCAAGTTGGAAATGCACGTCGTGCACTCGTCTTCTGTACGTTTCTGGAATCTCGCACGTCGTGCGTTTTCGTCGTGCACGCCGTGCGACTCTTGGGTGAACATACTGAAATTCCTCTGGAATGTTGCACGCCGTGCATTTTTGATTTGCACGCCGTGCACTTTGCTGCTTCAGCAAACCAGTCTTTTCTGGAATGGTGCACGCCGTGCATCTGAGTCTGCACGCCGTGCAATCTTATGTTTCTGTAGAAATAACATCTGAAATTAGTCCTTTTTGTGGCAATTTTGCAATACAAGTTATTGGACATCTAGAACAACTAAAAGATGGCAAAACTAATGTGAAAGAGACTGAATTACACTAGAAAGAACCAAATTTGTGTGTGATAACATGTGAAAAGATGATATACAAATCATACAACAAATCCCCCTAAGCTTAAACCATTGCTTGTCCTCAAGCAAAAGGAGCATGGAAAAACAACTGAAGATTTGTGAAGAACATGAATAGATCAAATGAAATGAAGATGTGCATAAAACCAAACCAACCATGATCAACATGTTTATGCTCATAGCCATCAATTCAACTCAAACAACCAAGAAAAAGATTTTTAGTTCAGTAGGGGTGGCATCAATTTCAGTGAAACAATCAATTAAACAATACTAGGTAGAATTTGGATGACCAAGCCAAGCAATCACTAGATGTGCAACTCCAACTCTCAATTATTAAGGATAACAAAAGATGAAATATTAGTTAAAATTTGACAATTTTTGTTGTACTCTCCTTTTCCCAGAAATGATATGACAAATGATTAAGGGCTCCGACACTCGGCTGCTAATGTAGGCTTATGCACACAAAGAGTGTCGGTTGGGGTATTTTACCCTCTTTTAAGGCATACCACCTAACCATCGTGGCCAAATCGGACTTACACTAGGCTAGCATGATATGTGGGCAGATTAGCCATCTTTAATGGGGTATAAGAATTATTTAAAATTTTCCAAAACTTGGGAGAGTCAACTAAATTGCAACATTAACTAGATTTCATTCATCTGTTTTGAAAAATTTTCATTGAAAGAATGTTTGCATATGCACTAAGAGCTTGGCAAAGTCATCCTGTATTCTAAATGGTGTTGTACAGTTGATTGTATTCACAAAAATTGAAACCGTTACATGTTTTAAACAATCAGGGATGTGAAAGATGAATGTTTAGGCTAAAAGCATAAACTTGAGTTAAATACATGTTGATGGTCTAAAGGTTTCATTTGATTAATGCATGATTTTTACAACTTCTTCAACTGAAATTTCTCATCAAAGGAGGATGAACAGTTAAGCATAGGAGTTCTTTCCACATAAAAAGGATGAATCTCATATCATATTAGATTTTCCATCAGAAAAATAACTAAAAACAACAACTAAAAAGAGAGAACAAAACAAAAGTACAAAAGCAAATGACATGAAGCAAATAACATGGAAAGTAAAAGCTAACTAGGATACCATTACCGTCCGGTTGCTTCCCCCTAAGCCTGAAATTAGCAGTGTCCTCACTGCGTCAGTCGAACTTTAGGAGTTCACAACCGGGTACCTGTCATGTATGAGATCAGAAAAATGATCCGCCGCCTCCCTGCTCCGGGAAGAACTGACTGACGATGTCAGGAATATCCATAGGCATCGCGGACGATGATTCTGGCTACTGCTGGTGATCCTGGTGCTGCGGGTCCTCACGAAACTCATGCTGTGGAACGTCGGGAGCTGTGGTCTGCTGGTGGTGGAGAGGAGACTAGAAGGACTGTGGTGCTGGGTAGTGGCCTTGCGAGATGTGCCACACATCCATCCTGTTTGCCATGTCGTACACAGTTGAGTATTGTACACTTAATTGGTCAAACCTGGTGTCATGCTGCGCGCCCATCTGATCAAGGTGGGTCTCCAAATGATCAAAACGCCGCTCCACGTAGGCATAGAGGTGTTGAAAATCCGGAGTTGACCAGCTGTACTCGGTCTGAGTACCCATGGACGGTGGTAGAGGGGTGGCAGCTCCTGGAGTAGGTCCTGGTGTAGAGCTGCTGGCACACCTGGAGGGTGTTCCCTCATCATTCTCTAGCTGAAGCTCTACTTTCGAGGTTGCCTTGTCCTTGATATTATTACGGCTCGCATCAGGGATTGTGATGAACTGTGTCTTTGTGATATAAACTTTGAACTTTGACTCGCTGCTGCCATGTTTGGAGATCAGACCGCAAGAGATAAGATAGCTTATATCCATGAGATTCTTCCCCGGTGCATGTTCTAAATCACCTACATCCAACCCCAATTGCATAGCAAGCATGCTAATTACCCCGCCACACATGATGTCGCCCGCTTCCCTTTTCTTTTGCTTCTTTGTATCAAGCAGTTTGTGCACAATGTAATAACCTGAACTGATGCGCTCATTTTATACCACACACCACTAAAAGAACAGATCAATTTTCCCAACAACACCCTGCGTTTCATTCTTTGCAAATGGTCTTGTGCTAAGAAGGCGATGAAGGATTCGGAAAACAGGGTTATGGATGCTAGAAGCCCGTGCATTCCGTGCCTTATGCACTGTATCAGAAGTGATTTCGGACCGAAACAGATCGCTGTTGAAAGTCGGAGGGTAATAAGTATAACTGCCAAAATTGCATTTGAGTAAAGCGCAAAACCGCTCGAGATTCATGGAAAACGGTTTATCCAACAGGCAGAAACTGATTTTCTGAAAAGGGATTTGAAAGCGATCACCCTTGGCCTTAAAGGTAGTAAGAAACTCGTACATGAGACGGGGGTAGGTTTTAGTAACCCGAGTGCATAGAAAGTGTAGCCCCAAGAAGGTTAAGTGGTTTACTACCTCATCCTTGAAGCCCAGTTTGGTTACTGCCTTTTCACACATGTACCTTGAAGGGAGAACACGCCTTGTAATGAGAAACTGATAATCGGCGTCTTCTTCAGGTCTGACCATGAACTGTGTGGATGGTACAAAGGACTATGGTTGAGGTGCAGAGGAGCTTGCTTCAGCTCCTACTTGAGAGCCTGGAGGGCTGCTGGCTTTCCTCTTGATTGGCGCCATCAGATGAGTGCACGAGTGGACTGGAAGTCTGTTTTAGGCAGGTAGTTGCACGGCGTGTCTTTGTAGTGCACGGCGTGCACCTGCGGATTTGGGGAGAAATTAGAAAAACTACAGAAATGGCTCTGATTTTGGGCAAAGGGTTGCGATTGGCGGCTGCATTGTTGGACGACGATGCTGCTGGGTTCGTGTACGGTTGTTGGACGGCGGACGGGCGGCTCGGCGAGCTGCGAAGCTGTTGATGGAGGGGATTCGCGGCAGCTTGGTGGCTGTGTGGCTGCCGGACTGGAGTGCTTGACGGCGAAGTTGCAGAATAGGTGACGGCGGAGCGACGGCGCTGTTGGATGGTGCTGCTGTACGGAGATGAGGCGTAGCTGCTGCAGTTACTATGTCGAGCTACAGTGGCGTCGGTGGCTCAGCGGTGATGGTTGGAGCTGATGTAGCGGACGGAGGCTCGGAGGTGGCATCGGCTGGACGGCACACGGCGTTGCTCTGCTGTTGGACTCGTGGAGAAGAAAGGAAGGAGAAAGCGGCATGAAATGGCTGAACGAGCTACTGCGGGATGGCGGCATGGAGTGCACGGCTGGAGGCGTTGCGCACGGCTGGTTGCAGAGCGGTGCACGACGGCAGCTAGGGTTAGGGCTCCTAAGGTCGGGGTGCACAGGCTCTAGGGTTAGAGTGTTAGGCCATGCACTCTGGCCCTTTTTGTCCACATTTCACTTAAAAGTGCACGGCGTGCATTGTCGGGTGCATGACGTGCACTGTTCCAGAACGTTAATAGATCTCCAATCGCCCAGGTACACGGCGTGCGTTTCTGCGGTGCATGCCGTGCGTTTTTCCAGAAGCTTAAAAATCAAACTTGAACATCAGGTGCATGCCATGCGTTTGTGAAATGCACGCCGTGCACGTTTCCTGAAAGTTTTTGGACCACCAAATCTCCAGCTGCACGCCGTGCGTTCTTGAGGTGCACGCCCTGCATGATTCCAGATGGCTTCCTGTAGATCTCGCATACCATCTGCATGGGGTGCAACTTGAAAATGCACGCTGTGTCTTTTTTTTTTAGAACATTCTCTGCTGCATTTCGTAATGAAGTGCACGTCGTGCATTCTGAAATGCACGCCGTGCACTATGCGATTTCTGCAAAAAATTACATTTAGTCAGCAGAAAATTATGAAGGATCGAATAGAAATCAAGTCTAAATTATTACATTCATCCATGATAGGCTTATTAACAAAATTAAAGAGTGTTTTTGATTTGGAAAAGCTTAAAAGACATCTATCCTAACGTGGGGTCAACTCCCACAAGGTTCTCCATTTAGAGTCCGGAGTAGGACTTCTTCCAGAGCTTTTTGGCATCTTGTAGGGAGTAAGAAGCTCCTTTCTCTACATCTTCTCCACTAGAATAACGTTTGCAGCATTGTCCATTAACTTTGAAAGTTCCATCTTTGCCTTGGAGTTCTACAGCTCCATATGGAAAAATCTGGAGTACTAGGAACGGTCTGGACCACTTGGACTTCAACTTTCCCGGAAAAAACTTCAATCTGGAGTTGAATAACAATACTTTATCTCCTTCTTGGAAGTCTTTCCTACTGATTCTTTTGTCATGCCAAGCCTTTGTTCTTTCCTTGTACAACTTTGCATTCTCATATGCATCAAGACGAAGTTCTTCAAGCTCTTGCAGCTGTAAAAGACGTTTTTCTCCTGCTCTTTTCATGTTGAAATTAAGGAACTTTATTGCCCATAAAGCACGGTGCTCCAATTCGAGCGGAAGGTGACATGATTTGCCATAGATCAGCTTGAAAGGAGTAGTCCCAATGGTGGTTTTGTATGCTGTGCGATAAGCCCATAATGCATCATCAATCTTTAGTGCCCAGTCTTTCCTTGAACTAGAGACAGTCTTTTCAAGAATAGTCTTTAGTTGCCTATTTGAAATCTCTACTTGCCCGGATGTTTGGGGATGATAGGGCGTAGAGATTTTATGAGTTACACCATAATTTGAGAGAAGATTGTTGAATTGTTTTTCTGCAAAGTGTGTGCCTCCATCAGAAATAACGACACGTGGGACTCCAAACTGAGGCAAAATAATTTTTTGGAAAAGCTTCACTACAAATTTGGCGTCTGGTGCTTGGGTTGGAATGGCTTCAACCCATTTAGAAACGTACTCACAGGCAACAAGAATATATTGATATCTGCAAGAAGATGGGAATGGTCCCATGTAATCTACTCCCCATACATCGAACACCTCAACTTCTAGAATAGAGTTGAGTGGCATGTCATCTCGGCGAGATATTCCTCCTGTTCTTTGGCACCTATCACAAGATTTGACAAATAGATTGACATCTTTAAATAATGTAGGCCAATAGAAACCATCTTGAAGAATTTTCACAGCGGTCTTTTCTCCTCCAAAATGGCCTCCATAAGGAGAGGCATGGCAATCAACAATGATACTTGGGACTTCCTCTTCAATAACACATCTCCGGATTAGCCCATCGCTTCCATGCTTGAATAGCAACGGGTCATCCCAATAATAAAATTTGACGTCATGAAAGAATTTCTTCTTTTGTTGATATGTTAAACCCGGAGGTAGCTGTCCAGTAGCAAGGAAATTAGCAATGTCTGCAAACCATGGTGCTTGGATGGATGATAACGTGTAAAGTTTTTCAATCGGAAAATGATCTTCAATTGGAAATAAATCTCCAAATTCTGTGGTCAATCTAGAGAGGTGATCATCAACGCTATTCTGTGTACCCTTTTTATCTCAGATTTCAAGGTCAAATTCTTGCAAGAGAAGTATCCAACGAATGAGACGCGGTTTGGCATCCTTCTTATTTAGCAAATACTTGATGGCAGCATGATCAGTGTACACAATCACTTTTGATCCTACCAAGTACTGTCGGAACTTGTCGAAAGCATATACGATTGCAAGCATTTCTTTCTCTGTGGTCGTGTAATTGATTTGCACTTCATCGAGAGTTTTGCTGGCATAATAGATGGCGTGAACCTTCTTGTCTCTTCGCTATCCCAAAACAGCTCTCACTGCAAAAACACTTGCATCACACATAAGTTCAAAAGGGGAATCCCAATCTGGAGGTTGGATGATTGGAGCTGAAATGAGAGCTTCTTTGAGTTTGGAAAACGCTGCTTGGCAATTGTCATCAAATACAAATTTTGTGTCTTTTGCAAGAAGAGAACATAGCGGCTTGGCAGTTTTGGAAAAATCTTTAATAAATCTTCTGTAAAAGCCTGCATGTCCTAAAAAGCTGCGAATGTCTTTTACCGAAGATGGAGTAGACATCTTTTCAATTACTTCAACCTTTGCCCTGTCCACTTCAATACCCTTGTTAGATACCACATGTCTTAGTACTACACCGGTTTGTACCATAAAATGGCACTTCTCCCAGTTTAGTACTAGGTTGACCTTTTTACAACGGGCTAAGACACGAGACAGATTTAATACGCATTGATCAAAAGAATCGCCGTATACGCTGAAATCGTCCATAAAAATCTCCATTATATTTTCAATAAAATCGGAGAAAATAGCCATAATGCACCGCTGAAAAGTAGCGGGAGCATTACAAAGACCGAACGGCATACGACGATAAGCATAAGTGCCATAAGTGCATGTGAAAGTGGTCTTTTCTTGGTCGGGGGGATATATGGGAATCTGAAAAAAACCTAAATATCCGTCCAAGTAGCAGAAATACGAATGTTTAGCAAGACGTTCAAGCATCAAGTCAATAAAAGGCAAAGGGAAATGATCTTTTTGGGTTGCTTTATTCAAACGCCTATAGTCAATACACATACGCCAACTTGTAACAATGCATATTTGTATTAACTCATCATTATCTCCTTTGATGACAGTTGCACCCCCCTTCTTAGGTACCACGTGAATGGCACTAACCCAAGGGATGTCACTTATTGGATAAATGATTCCAGCGTCTTTTAACTTGAAAATTTCTTTCTTTACCACTTCAAGTATATTCTGATTTAAACGTCTAGGTGGTTCAACAGTTGGTTTAGCATCATCTTCCATATTTATTCTGTGCATACAAATGGAAGGATGAATACATTTTAAATCCTCTATGGAGTAACCAATGACATAGTTGTACAAACGCAATTCGGAAAACAATTTATTTTCTTGATCATTGGTTAGTTCACTATTTATTATGACAGGAGATGTATAATTTGCGTCAAGAAATGCATACCTTAGCCCAGGAGGAAGGGCTTTTAATTCTACCTTTTTGCCTGTCGTGCCTTCATCAACTTTGTCTTCAACAAGTGGGGCATTTTCATCAATAGCTGTTGCTTTAGAAACAGAAGGTGCTCCAGAATTTTTAGAATTATTAAATTCAATTGCATCATCATCATAGAGATCAACCATCCAGTCAACATCATTTTCACTACCATTTTCAGTGGGATCAACACTATCAAGCAAGCAGATTTCTTCAACACGTGCGGGTGCTTTCATAGCTTCATAGATAGAGAACTCCATAGCCTCTTCCCCAACACGTAAGGTGAGCTTCCCTTCCCGGACATGAACAAGGCATCCGACAGTTCTCAGAAAGGGCCTCCCAAAAATAATAGGGTTGGAAGGAACTTCCGCCATGTCAAGAACAATAAAATCACAAGGTATATAGAATTTCCCAATTCGTACAAGTACATCTTCCACCATACCTTTTGGATATTTAATAGAGTGATCAGCTAATTCAATAGCCATTCTTGTGGCTTCAAGTCTCCAAGATCTAATTCTTGCCATAAAGTAAATGGAATAAGGCTGATACTTGCACCGAGATCTACTAAACCTTTTTCAAAAGTGGTGTCATTAATCTTACAAGGCAGTGTGAATGCTCCCAAATCATCAAGCTTTTGAGGGAGACGATTTTGAATAGTAGAACTTACTCTTTCAGAAAGCATTACAGTTTCTACTTGATCAATCTTTCTTCTTTTAGTCAGAATGTGTTTTAAGAATTTTGCATAGGAAGGCATTTCAGCAATAACCTCAGAAAAAGGAATGTTTACATGTAGTTTGTTGATTATGTCCACAAATTTTCTGAATTTTTGATCTTCCTTCTTATTGGCTAATCTTTGAGGAAAAGGTGCAGTTGCTTTGAAAGAGGGTGGTATTTGAGCTTTACCTTTCTCCTCGCTGTTATTCAGAGTGTTTTCCTCTTCTTCAACAGTTTGATTCATGTTCTTCTCCTCAGATGGAGAAGGTCTTTCAATTTCAGCTCCGCTTCTTAAGATAATGGCATGGGCTTGATGTCTTGGGTTCACTTCCAGCTGACTTGGAAGAGAACCAGATTGTGGAGTCCTTTGCTGATTTAACGCTTGTTGTGCTATCTAATTTTCCAACATCTTGGTGTGGGTGGAAATTCCATCCACTTTTGCAGAGAGTTGCGCAATAGAATCTTTTACAAGCTTATCATTTCCTCGGAGTTCCTCATTTTGTTGCATCTGTGTTGATATGAACTTCTCCATCATAGCTTCCAAGGAAGAACTTTGGGGTTGTTGTTGCTGTTGAAAACCCCTATTATTGAAACCCGATGGATTTCCTTGACGGTTTACATGATGTTGTTGTTGCTGCCCTTGCTGGATATTTTGAGTATTGCTTGCATTCTGATAAGAGAAATTAGGATGATCTCTCCATCCCGGATTATATTGGTTGGAATAAGGGTTTTATTGTTTGTTCCCTTGCATCCCAACTGCATTAACCTATTCAAAATTTCCTTCCATAGCATTAGGGGCAAAACAAGAAGAAGAAGTATGTCCTATATTACCACAGGCTTCACATGTGGCTTCAGCAGATTGAATTGGTAGAGTGGTCATCTTCTCAAATTTCTGTGTGAGCACATCTAGCTTTACAGCAATAAGATCAACAACATCAATAGTATGCTTTCCTCCTTGCTTTCTTGCTGAAGAGCTTGCTGTAGAGGTGGATTTAGCTCCTCTATCTCCTCCCCATTGGTAGTGATTGAGAGATATATCTTCAATGATATCATAGGCCACACTATAAGACTTGGTCATTAGTGCACCGCCAGTTGTGGCATCTAGAGTCAACCGAGTGTTGTAGAACAATCCAATGTAGAAGGTTTGCAGCAAGAGCCAGTTTGTCAAGCCATGGTGCGGGCAAAGACATTGAAGATCCTTGAACCGTTCCCATGTATCATATAAGGTTTCTCCTTCACTTTGAGAGAAATTGGTAAGATGGTTCCTCAAGTGAGCTGTCTTGCTTGGCGGAAAGTACTTTGCAAGAAAAGCATTAAACAGTTGGTCCCAACTTCTAATAGACTTCTTGGGAAGAGACAAGAGCCACGCCTTGGCTCTATCTCTTAGAGTGAAGGGAAATAACATTAACCTGATTCCATCATTGGATACTCCATTAATCTTAAAAGTATTCAAATATTCCAAAAATTCTGCAATATGAAGACTTGGGTCTTCATTGGCTGTACCCCCGAAGCAATTTTGCTGAATCATTTGCATCATGGAAGGGGCAATTGAAAAGTTATTTGCTTCCATAGCAGGTAGGTCGATGGCTCCAAAAATATTTGTGGCAACTGGCATGGCGAAATCTTTGAGAGGGCGATCGTCCTCCATGGCTGAATTGCTTGGAGTAGCTTCTACAGAAGATGAAGAAGATGGTGGTGGTGATGGTGAAGTACCTCCAAGTAGCGATTGTTCCAATCTTCTTGTCCTTCTCAAACTTGAAAGAGTTCGTTCTATTTCAAGGTCTAGCAAAGCGGGTGCTTGGAGACCTCGTTGTGAACGACACATACAACCTGAACAATAACAAGAAAAATTTAGAACAAACTAAGAGGTATATGGAAATATGAAAATGATGAATGATGGTCTAGTCTCGAATACTAAGTAGTACTTATTACTCCAATTAAATTACCGTAGCTCCCCGGCAACGGTGCCAAAACCTTGTTGGTTATTTAAACAAACGAGTTTCAATCCAAGCAATGGATAGTTTACTCAACTTAACCAAACTCCGCAAGTATACGGAGGTAGTATAGTCAAGGTCGAACACAAGGAGCTTAGTTAATTTAATTGAGCGCAATAATACTAAACTTCAACAATCTAGACCGATTTTAAAGAGTAGAAGAGATTTGTTCTAAAAGCATAAAATTAGATTTTAACTATAAGAATTTCAGATCTTAATTCACAAGCAAGGATCACGAAGAAAATTCAATTTCAGAGGATTAAGGGATCTTGGACATTAGGATTTCACTCATATACCATTGAAATCAAGAGAACAAAATAATTTAAACATACATAAGATCATGTTCCAAGGAAAGGTCGTGCTACATTTCACCTCCCGGTGTAAATGTAACGATCATAACTCAAAACAGCACTCTCGTGCTTGAATCTCGTTTATGATCACAAACAGTTCCTCAACTCATTCTTCTCTACTCTCGTAGAAGAAGAAGAGTTGCCAAGAGAAGTGCCTCCATACATTCCTACTTGTTTTCTCAAACTAAGCAAGAAGGCAGAAAACATGCATATAAGGCGGCCAACAATATACACAAGAAGAAGAGTAACTGACACTCTCATGGTAGAGAAACAAGAAAAAATGTATTTAGTACGAAATTACTTGTTCATTACATGATATGGCATGGGAGTTACTCTCCCATGCCCAAGAAAAAGAGATCTACTCGTCCATAACAATGTACAACAAAATTTCTATAGAATTCTCAATGCTAGCCATGGGTTAGAGAAGAAAAGACAAGAAGAACTGAAGATGTAACCACAAGGAGCAAGAATTCCAGCTTTAGGACGAAATTCCCTTCCTTTAGCTGCTCCAAGTCGGGCCTACTCTCTCCCGAGAAGTTGCTCGAGGTTGGGGAAGCTTGGCTGTACTTTGAAGATGACGAAGGAGAAGTGGAGAAGAAGAAATGGTCTCTTTGTGCAAGAAACCACCTTAGTTTTCTCCCAAATCGCCCTCCTCTGCTCTCCTCTATCTTTGGGACGAGAGAAAACCTCCAAATGGCCGAACGTAATCATCCCTTTACTTCCCTCTTTCTTTTAAAATTGTATTCTGCATTTTCGGAATTCTGAAACTGCCAGGTGCACGCCGTGCATTTTGGGTGCACGTCGTGCACCTGCAGTGCAGTTGAGATCGGGCTGATCCGTGCATGGCGTGCGCTGATGAGTTGCACGCCGTGCAACTTTCCAGACCTTCTTCAGCAGTCTGCGCTCCAGGTGCACACCGTGCAAGTTGGAAATGCATGTCGTGCACTCATCTTCTGTACGTTTCTGGAATCTCGCACGCCGTGCGTTTTCGTCGTGCACGCCGTGCGACTCTTGGGTGAACATACCGAAATTCCTCTGGAATGTTACACGCCGTGCATTTTTTATTTGCACACCGTGCACTTTGCTGCTTCAGCAAACCAGTCTTTTCTGGAATGGTGCACGCCGTGCATCTGAGTCTGCACGCCGTGCAATCTTCTGTTTCTGTAGAAATAACATCTGAAATTAGTCCTTTTTGTGGCAATTTTGCAATACAAGTTATTGGACATGTAGAACAACTAAAAGATGGCAAAACTAATGTGAAAGAAACTGAATTACACTAGAAAGAACCAAATTTGTGTGTGATAACATGTGAAAAGATGATATACAAATCACACAACAAAGGTCATGATGGATCTGAAAGTTCAACACTCTATTTTGTCTGATATACCCTATCATTTGTCACGCTTTGATTTCATGACTAGGGACATTTTTGTCCTTTTGCCCTCCTATTGGGAGCCTCTTCAGCCAAGCCATGGCTCACGGGTCAGTAGGAGGATCTGCGAATTTGGATCCCTCCCTAATCTACGAAGCCGACTGGCCTTTTTTTCGTTTCTATTATCTAGCCTTTTTCCTATTGGTCCAATTTTGTAAAATCCGTTAAAAATAGCTCGATTATCAAAAAAATATCCATAAAATATCAATCTTCTCAGACAAATGTCTGATTTAGAATGAAACCATTACCTTCTCCTGTTTCAATAAATTCGATAATGATATTTGGTGATTCTCTCATACATCTTAGGTAGGATTTTCTATTATTGTTACAAACCCTAATACTACTGAAATCTCTTATTTATGTGACAAAGTGTTAGACGATGACTCTGTTATAACCTAATCATATTTATAACTTGATCACATGACTTTGAATACTATATCATCACCCAATCTACACTTGACATGGTTGTACATGAAAATGACTAAGTGATCTAATATCATCAATCTTGGATATTTTGCACATAAAATCAGACCTAACTCAAAATATATAAGTTCTTGATCTCAATCATATGATTCTAGATCTATACTCTTAATGAGCATAGTGAAATCAATACATGATCATAATAATACATGCCCTAGTAGGTCACTAGAGCAATGAACCATATATATTGATACATACTTGTTCCAATTTTGTACCAGGATCTAATACTCGTTAAACTTGTTGATTTGGATATTGATTATACTCTAAATCTTTAGTAGAAGGTATGATATTACATCTCCTCCTTGGTTGTATTGAAGATACTTTTTATGTATCTCTTGATTGTATACTTGGCTATATAACTTGAGTGAGCTATTGTTCCCTATAAATAGTCTTCTATTTTTCCCTATATTATATTTTGAGAAAAACATGAAAAGATAAATGGCATTACCCAGTATGACCACCCGTATATTGATGATGATGATGTTGATAATGTTGATATTGAGTGCAAGAAACTTCCTCATTCAGAGGTGGAACTTGTACGTTGGCCTCCTACCTCATATGGAGAGAAGGAGCCTGGTGACCTCCCCCATTGCGTTGGGGCGACGGTGTCACACAAAATATATAACCATCCTTCTCGATTATAGCATAATAAGAACTTGTAATAAAAATTGCATTGCTTAAGCATATTGTTAAATAAATATTGGTCCTAGAAGTATCTTGTTGTATTTCTTGAATATAAGTCCTACAAAGTATACTTTTTTTCTATAAAATGTCTTACTTGATTTTGATAATGTACCATGCAATTGCACGATTGTGTCTTGATTTTCTTGATTTTAGGCAAAACAAATGGAACACTGACTAGATCTCTTCCGCACACGACATACTATGATGACAAAGATAGATCTGCAATATCTCAAATTTTGGGCTAGTTTGCTCTTTAAATCCTCTATTTATGAGTTATTATTTCTTATTGTATATGCCAGTGTGTGAGATCCTATTGGGCCACTCAGGTATAGGTGCTTCAATCTGTTTACCACTGTCTAGGCAGTGGGATCGGGTTTGAGGTAGGAATGGTTCTGTGATAGTACGGGTGAAGGAGGAGTTGGGTGGAGAAGGTAGGGAGCGTTGGAGATAAATTGATTAGTGTTTTAGTCTAACATGGTCATCTTGGAGCTATTGAGACCCTTAAATAGCATCTCTATGGCCTAGGGTTGGCTGGGACTTCTCCATGTTTGAACCCAGCCAGCCACACTTTGGGCGCTTTTAAAAGAGAGCAAGAGAGATGTATCGTTGAGGGATGTTCAAATGAGGAAGAAACAACGAATCTAATGCAGTTCATTGCGCTTGACAAGGGTTAGAGGAGAGGGAGAGAAACATGTTTGAATGAGTTATTGTGTGGATTCTCCTCCGGATAGGCGGGCAAGGAAGACAACAGTTGTCTCCTTCCACAGATATGGATCCAGGTCAGGGTCTGGGTCTATTTAGATTAGGTACTTTAGAGTTTTACTTGTATTTATAGCAAAATTGATATCTCCTAATTTCTTTATCCACAAATTTCAAGATTTTAACCACTGCTTCAGAAAGGCCTTATCAATACATGTAAAATGTTTTAGGTTCAAAAGATCAAGTTTGAGTCATGAATAAAATCAATTAATTAATAATAATTTGGCTAAATTGAATGTGACAAGGTACATATTGGACATCATAATTGGAATATTTTGTGTCACGGAATCAGAATCCCAGTCCCATGAACCAAACAAATACCAAAGACAACATGCAAACGTGTGAAATCTTAGCATACAAGAACAAATAACAAGATAAAAACACCAATCATAATACAATATTCAACAAGTATTATTAAGAAACATTCTTCTATCACATAAATAAGAGATTTTTAGTAGCATTAGGGTTTTTAATAATAATAGAAAACCCTAATTAAGATGTATGAGAGAATAACTAAATCTCATCATCAAATTTTTTGAAACAGGCCAAGGTAACAGTTTCATGTTAAATCAGACATTTTTATGAGAAGATCGATATTTTATGGGTATTTTTCTGATAATCAAGCTATTTTTAAAGACTTTTTCATGACTGGACCAATATGAAAAAGGCTAGATAATATAAATGAAAAAAAGGCCAGCTGACTTCATAGATCAGGGGGGAGATCCATATTTGTGGATCCTTCTACTGACCTGCGAGCCATGGCCTAGCTCAAGAGGTTTGCAACAAGAGGGAGAAAGGACAAAAATGTCTGTGGTCATGAAATCAAAAGTGTGACAAATGATAGGGCATATCGGATAAAACATAGTGTTGAATGTTTTGATCCATCAGGACATTCTCTCACAACATTCAAGCAATGAGTAGAGAAGCTAGAGGGGAGGTGCTCAAGGAGAAGGATATAGGGGGAGGACTTGTGAACCCCTCCCAAGGTGTCTGCTAACCTCACAACACCTCATTGAGGTCGATGAGCCAAACATGACTGGAAACCATGCCCAAGGCGGGGCACCGATGGGTACAATAGAACATGAAGAAGGTAGAAGGAGGGTGAGAGATATACCGTGTATGAGAGGGATTTGGGGATGGAATGGTTCTGTGATAATTGGTATTAGAGCATACACACTCTCATATACTTTAAGTAAATAATTTCTCGAGTCTCTTGAACCCCAAAAACCCTAAAATCCATAATGGTGAAAATTGAGGTGTCTAGGCTCGAGGTTTTGACTTAATTTCTCCTATCCATCTTCATAGTGGATGAGATTCCCCCCTCAATCTACCTTTGACACCATTTGTAACACCCGAACCAACTGCCCAAGGATCTAGTAGAGTTTTAGGAATGACGACTGGCCCCACAAACCACCACTAGCCTTAATTGTGTGCTTTGTCCTCACTCACACACAAGCCAGGATCAACTTCCCAACTGGTCACCCATCCCAATACTACTCCAAGCTGAGCACACTTAACTATGGAGTTCTTTAGTATGGGCTCCCGGAAAAGTATGTGCACCTTGGTGATATGGGTAGTCCAATAATTCCTTTTAAGATCATCTTTTCCAAGGCCTCAAATCCTGGGATGCTACAATCAATCTCATGATGTGACTATCCAATACATTGTTCCCTAACATGTATCTATGTGCTTGCTTTGATATCTCCATATCATGACTAATTAGACCCTGTCATTAACCAAATCACACTCTGATCTTATGTGCTATTTTTGTCTATCTACTTTCCACAACAACTATCGATCTGGGACATAATGAGAATGTATATACTCTTGACAAATGTATGATCTCATTCTTCCAGGTCACTTACTTGAAGACATACGTCATTGAGTAATATCTTTATCTAGAAATTTATTATGTTATTTCATTTTCTCATAATTGAACAAATAGAATAAACTTGAAGCTTTCCTTTTATGACTAATCAAATCATTTACATATATGCCATTACAATCATCACATGATTTGCTCTCTGGGCATATACACCAATGGATAATCCTAAAGTCAATGAACTCTTTGATTACCTAGATGGGGAAGAAAGTAAAATTCTGACGAAGAAGAATACGTGTTAGAGACGATGAAGTATGCATCCCTTGAGAGGAAACTTCATGAAAAAGAAGCCCCAAAACCCAATCCACAGTTAGAAGAGTTTCCAAAAGGATAGAAGTACGAATTCCTAGATGATGAAGAGAAAAATCTAGTGATCCTAAACTCTACTCCGCATGATGAGCAAGAATAGAAACTCATGGTCAAGCTCAATCTATAAAGAATAGACTTAGGATACTTCATCGATGGCATCGAAGCTTGAACCTGGGTTACTAATCAATATGATTCATCTTGAATCTGATGCAGAGCCTTTGTCTTAAGGGAAAAGGAGGTTGAATCAAAACTTAAGAGAAGTAGTGAAGAAAGAAGTACTAAAGCTCCAAGAAACATGAAATGTATACCCCATTAGTGATAATAAATAGGTGATCCCCATGTAGTAGTACTAAAGAAAGGGGGGATAACAGTAATTAAAGGTGATGTTAGATATGAAGTTGCAACAATGACCATGACAAGATGGTGAATGTGTATCAATATCAAGAAGCTCAATGTTTCAACCAAGAAACATCACTTTCCCCTCCCATTCATAGATCAGGTGTTAAGTGTCTACATGACCATTCAAATTTTCATTACCGTAATGTATTTTGGATTTTACCAAGTTCCTATACAACCTATTGATCAGGAGAAGACAACTTTCACTTACATCTACAATACTTATGCCTCTAGGCCTATGTCATTTGACCTATGGAATTCACCAGCAACATATGGGTAGTGTATGATAATAATCTTCTTTGATTTCTTAAAAGACATCATGGAGGTCTTCATGGTCAATTTCTCCATATATGCCACATCGTTTGACAATTGTTTGAAGAATCTAACTTTGGCCTTGAAATATTGTGAAGAAAAACATCTCATTCAAAATTGGGAAAAGTTCACTTCATGGTATAATGAGGTATTGTCTTGAGAAATAAGGTTTCCAAGAAAGGTACAAAAGTCAATATGAGAAACATTAAAGCCATATCCAAACTTCCACCCGCAAATTCCATAACAAGTGTATAGTGTTTCCTAGGGCATGTCAGGTATAACAAACATTTCATCAAAGACTTCTCAATGATTTCAAAGACTTTATCAAGCCTCTTTGTAAAGGATTTTTTTATTTCAATGATAATCATCCAAAAGCTATCCATACTTTGAAAAGCACTCTCATTGCTACACCAATCATCCAAGCTCTAGATCAGAACTGCTCATTCAAGATAATGTGTGATGCAAGTGACTATGTTGTGGGGGCAATTCTAGGGTAATAGAAAGACAAAAAGCATTTTTTTCATTTATTATGCGAGAAAGACCCTAGATGAAGGTCAGATTAACTATATAATCACAGAAAAAGAAGTGCAAGTGAATGCTTTTACTTTTGAAAACTTCAACTCCTATCTTACTAGAACTAAGGTCATCATGTATAATGATCATGGTATGATCAAATACTAAATGAAAAATAAGGATAACGAACCAAGGCTGTTGAAATGGACACTCCTTATGCAGGGGTTTGATCATGAAATAATTTATAAAAAGGTTTCTAAAAATGTGGTAGCTGGTCACTTGTCTAGAATTACAGTGGGGGAGGGTAACTCCTTCCTGATAAATGATAATTACCCTTACAATGACCTAATGATGACCAAGATTGTGGATTTTATTGTTTCATGGTATGCTAACATCATGTAACTACTTCGCCTGCCAATAATTGCCACTAGACATTAAATACAATGGGAAGACAAAACTATTCTCTGATATTAATAAATATTACTGGGATGATCCCTTTTTGTTCAAGAAGTGTGTTTCGAATATGTATAGAAGGTTCATACCAGAAGAGGAAGTACCTTAGATATTTTATGAATGCCATTACTCAATGTATGGCGGACATTTGGGTGGTGATATAATCGATGTGAAGATTTCACAATTTGGGTTCTACTAGCTCACCTTGTTCAAGGATGTTCACTCTTAAGACAAATACTGTGATGAAGGTAATGAACTGGAAAAAATTCTAAAAGAAATGAAATGCCCCTTTCTGATTGGATAGAGGAAGAAATATTCAACATTTGTGGGATAGACTATGTGGGTCCATTCCCCTCATCACACAACAATCAATTTGTTTTGGTTGTAGTAGACGATGTTTCCAAGAGGGTGGAAGTTGTGGAAACTCTGAATTGTGATTCAAAAGAAATGATGAGGCATTTTTAGAAAACAATCCTTCCTAGGTATGAGGTGTCAATCATTTTCATATAGTGTAGGGGATTCCACTTTGGGGAATCACAGTTTGAGTCCCTACTGCAAAGGTATGGAGTAAAGGACAAGGTTTCTACACCATATCACCCCAAACATTATGATGGGTGGAAATGTTTAATGTGGAAATAAAGTAGACCTCAGAAAAGATGATGAGTAGTGTAACATCCCTGACCTGGGTTATACTTTAACCCTAGGTGTTTTGATTAAGAAAGATGATTATATGCTTATTATCATCTTGTAAAAAGTAATTAGGGCTCAAGAGGAACTTATGTTGCTTTCTAGTCCTTTTTGAACATTGTTGAAATCAATGTTTGCTTGTTTTGGACTAAAGTGCAAATTACCCAAGTTGAGGGGTTTAATTGCAAATTGTGCATGATAATATGTTCCTCATGTGTTAAAGCATCATGAGAGTGAAGATGATGCTGAGGTATGGCTTGCGACAGTCTGGATTCCAAGAAAGAGCTGATAAAGCAATGTTTGTGCAATTTACCCAAAACCTAGGGTGCAATATGTGATTTACCACTTCAATAAGGTCCCTAATGTTTCTTGGCATCATTTGGAGCAAAGAAAATGAGAGGGGCGCCTCATTTGAATTAAGTTGGAGGAGAGAGAATCTTGATATTAAAATAATCAAGATTTAATCCTAATTGAAACCCTAACTCGATTTAGGGCAAAAATGAATGTATTAATTAAAGGGCCTTCAATCAAAATTAAAATGGTTGGATTAAGATGTATGTGCGACCGTCCTTGAGCTTTACAAGGATCGAAAATATCTTAAGTAGGTGAAATTCCACTCACCTTATTATTAAGAAAAGAATTTCCACTCAAAAAAGACATTAATATTATAATGGATTAAGGTGCTTATTTTCTTTTCCCTTAATTCATGGATAATGGAAGGGAGTTCAGTGGTTTTGAGTTGACTTTATATTCAAGCAAACCAAGGAGGAAGAGGTGGTACCATTTTTGGAATTAATTGATTTTTATAAAGACATTTTCTCTTTCATCAATTTCTTATAAAAGAGCCTTTTCCAACCCACCCAAGGGACTTTTTCGGATTTCCTTTCTTCCCCTTGCTTGAAAAACCGACCAAGAAGGCTAATAACAGAAGGGAGCACATCCTCAACCTGTTGGTAAGGTTCTTGATCCATTTCACCTTGATTCCATGGTGGAAATCGAAAATAAATTATGGATTTCTTCCTAATTCGATCTCCTCTTCAATTCTAACCATTCCTTTTCACTCAAACCTTGAGGACGAGCCTTGGAATGCTGAAAGGAGTTGCATCCACCATTGTTGCCATGAAAATGGAGCTTTGGAGCTCAATTGGAGGTGGGTTTTATCACTTGAAACCCTAACTTTGCTATTGCATTCAATTCCATATCAAATAATGATCATTTCTACATTTACAATAATTGATTCGGTTGATTGATGCAATTTCCATGGAAATCACAGCAGGTTTCGTGGGTTTAGAGCATTATTATGATGACATAATCATAAGCAAGCACCTCACCAAATATCAAAGCCAAACAGTTTCAGTGAGTTGCTCAAATGGTTTCCCAAACCGTTTGGGAGCAAACGGTTTCAAACCATTTAGAAGCAAACGGTTTCACCAAATGGTTTCAAAACCATTTGGGGGAGTTGACCAAGGGTTTACCGTTTGAGATTCCTATTCCTAATTATGTTGGTTAATAAATCACCAAATTTTATGGATTAATTCCAAAGGAATCATGAGTTGAAGGCTAATCAATTACGCAAACCCTAATTGGATTAAGTGCTGATTTTCAACTTGATTGATTTGACTTTTTGGGTTGATTAGCCCAAACGGTTTCAAAACCATTTGGGGATTACCCAAACGGTCTCAAGACCGTTTGGAGGTCTAAGGTTGAGTATGGTTAAGTGTTTGAAGATCCAAAGATATGGCATGAACCCTAATCGGCTAAGTGCTGATTTTGTAAGTGTTTGAGATGATATTTTGGGTTGATTGACCCAAACGGTTTCAAAACCGTTTGGGGATCACCCAAACGGCCTCAAAACAGTTTGGAGGTCACCCAAGACCATTTGCAGGTTTATGGTTAAGTATGGTTGCCTATTTGAAGGTCCAAAGATACCAAGTTACAAAGCAATCAATTTCTGATTTGTTGATCGACTCAATAGACCAAACCTTGATGAAATTTCACTAGAATCCAAGGGTTGGATGAGCCAAACGGTCTCAAGAACATTTGGAGATCATCCAAATGGTCTCAAGACCGTTTGGAGGTCACCCAAGACCGTTTAGAGGTCTATGGGTGAGTATGGTTAAGCAAGTGATGATCCAATTTGCGTATAGGTTCAATGACTTGGTACACTATGTTAATCATAGTTGTATGTACTTGATTGAAGGGTTGATATGACCTAATCAAATTGAGATGATGTTAGCATGAATTCATACATGAATATGATTCATGTGGTGACTAAGGGTATGATCCTTAAGTAAAGAGATCATGAAACCCTAATCATGAATATAAACCCTAATTGATAGGGTTATTGAGTTCTAACCCTAATTAAGGGCAATTCTAAATGTAACCCTAATCCAGGGTGAGGATGTAATCCTAATCCAGGGTAGTGATCTGTGAAACTCCAATTTAGGGAAATAAGAACTAAAACCCTAATTGGAATGAATAGTGAATCTCTAATTATGAACAATTGAATGAAATCCTTATGGAGATGAATAGTAAACCCTAATTGTGGGTTATTGAATTTAAACCCTAATCTAGGGTGATATGATGTGAACAGTAAACCCTAATTATAAAATAGGGTGAAGGCATGTGAAACCCTAATTTTGGGTTATACCATACAACATGAACTCTAATCTTGGACAATAAAATGATAAGTCATTGGTCCTGATTTAACATAGGGAATGAATAACCCTGATTGATAAGAAATGGGAAACCCTAACCCTGGTAAGGGAATAGTGGTGTTACCCTTGAATAATGATGTTATATATTGTTTTGCATGGTGCTGATATGAAATTGATGTATCATCATCCGTACTAGCCATGCAGGTATGAAGTGATGATGAACATAGCCAGGTATGAGCTATGACATTTTATGTATTGAATTGTTTATTGGGCCTTATGTGCCATGCTATACCTTATTGCCTAGTATGAGGTAATAAGAGAAGTAATGGACCTTAAGTGTCGTGTGAGATGTTTATGTAACAAGCATCATATTTACCTTGGTCAGATGACCTGAAGGTGATAGTTACCTGAAAAAGTGGTAATAATGCTCAATGATGAGCTAAGGGTTTGAATACCCAGAACCATATGATTATGGAATTGAGTTGCAAAGGAATGATAAATTCCAGTATTGAAATGAGGGACTGAGATCCCAATGTCTTATAAAGACTGAGAAGTGATTAATGGAAAAAGTACATGTTTTCTTTGTAGCAATTGTCTTAATAAGTTATGTTTGAGAACTTGACTGATGCTAAAAGAATATGATAATGTACTTAATTAATCAAGTGAAATCATATCATGTAGAGCCCTGACCATAGATCCATCAGCGTCAGAACTGCTGAATGGTGAAACGAGTGCTCCGCGGCAAAACCCGGAACGCATATTTTTGAATATGTGGGGGTAATTGGGCAAATATATCCTTATGCCACATAGGAATGACTACGGGCTATGTCCTATGTACGGGATTGGTTACGAACCATACCCCAATAAGAGTATGGCTATGGGCCATGACTCCACAAAATAATACCAGGCATTGGCTACGGGACATATCTTGAAGAGAGTATATGCTACGGGCTATAACTCTAATAGCGATGTTGCCAATATACCCTGGAAAGCTATCTAGCAGAGACACAAGATGTCATGCATGTTATCTCATACTGACCGAGAAAGTTGAGGTCATGGGAATCCGGCTCTTCCATTGACCTATGTATGGTACCGATGCTTTACGTAATAGTGGTCGGTTGGAGTATGAGCGGTATACCTCATCTCCTCAGGGCATAAGTGTGTTTGTAAAATGAAATCAGCCATATAGCATGTTTGCTTAAGGATTGAATACGGAAATTCATTGGCTGATGTTACATTTCTGTTATATATCTGTAGTTCATTGATGTTATTCATATTTGTTGTATTCATTACAAGTAGATGAATGAACTATGATTCTACCATGTGTAGATGTAATGTTATCCTTGGGAAAGGAGATTACTTCACTTTGTTCATACAAGTGACTTACCTGCTGTTGATTAAATATATAAATCCTTCTTCTCAATTTATTTTAATAAGATGCTATAATAATGTTTTGGCGAAGAGTTATATCTCCCGCTGGGGCAATTTACAATTGTCTCACCCCCGTGGGATCCAACATTTTTAGTTGGACGAGCACAGAGGAAAGTGAGAACATCTTGCAGGAAAAGGACAGAAACAATAACATCAGGGACAACAGTGAGACCTCAGGTGGAGATATTGTCTATCAAGTTATGTAGCTAGAAAGTCCTATGTGTCGTCTCTGTACTCTCAGGTCCTCAGAGTTTTTAGTCAGTGTTTTGATATATCAATCTGAGGTTTTAGCTTGATGCCTCGAGATTCGTGTGCTGTCTGTATATAATGTTATAAGGCAGTTGATGTTGTAGTCTCTGAAAAGAGATGGTACATGTTATATACGTTTGAACCAGAATGTAAATGTTATACAATGGTTCTTGATGGAAAATATTTACTATGTGTGTATGTCTTTGCAAAAAGTTTTAATTTTCAGTGATTTTCAGTAATCTGATGCTAACGATCGCTTCTGCATGTTTTATTATTGTTAATGACACTTGTTATCTTAATGATGATGTTTGTCGTTACAATTAGTGGTATCAGAGCTCTAGGTTCATTGAGTCTATAGAGACATAGGACTAAGGTAGTAGACTCTATTCTGGTGTCATCCAATGTATCTGATAGTGTCTTCTGCTCGTATAAGAGAAGAAGAACTTAAAGATGACTGGGTCACATGAGGAGGTTGCTGCTGAGAGCAGCAATGTTGCACCAGGAAAAGGTGCATGGGAATAGGCAAGAGAGAAACAATTGCCTGAAAATTCCCTAGCCGATCCATCTATGATAACAAAATCCTTCTTTAAGTTTTCTATTGGAGAATTTAGGGCAACAGTAATGGACATAGTGGATCAAGCATGGGTAGTGTAACCTAGATTACCAGCCCCCAATGATAATGTTTTTGATATCAACAGGATTTATACTCAGCATCAGCAGGTTGAAGCAAAAGGAAATGATGAATTTCTAGACTTAAATTGAGTCTTTGCTCAACCTTAGCCTGTTGAATCAACCTTTGAGGAAGAGTTAGCCTGAAGCAGTGAATAATCCATGAATAATGACAGGATTAGACAAGATAATGTCATTCAAATATGTTATTTTATGATTTCCTGGATAATTGAGAAAGTAATTGATTGAACTTTCCTTGACAGTCCTATGAGGACTTATGTTATGCATAGTAAAACATTACAAATGTTTTATATTGTTCTTACCTCTATAAGAAAAGATGAGGTACAGAAGAGATGCCTGAATGAAATTCAGGGATGTTAAGCCTTATGTTGTGATAATATGAAAAGAAAGAATATGATAGTATACAAAGTGCATACCACTTAATCTCAGTATTTATATACCCTGGCCAGGTATACAACTATTGATGATAAAGTGAGTATGGAAACTCTTAGATTGTTGTCTTTTTGGTTGCTCTGATCAAGCAGTCATTCTGAGACAATCTAATGAGTATCATGAAATAAGAAATATGGAATGAATAAATGTGTCATATCCTGAGTATAAGAAAGAGAAACCTGAGATAATATCAAAAGAGCATGTGTGTATGAGGAATTAAAAGTATACTCCTCATAAGATAAGAACATGAATAAGGAGATGATATGTGAAGACTAGATAGTATGATGAATAAAATACATCTGTCTTCCTTTATCTGGATTTCGGGGACGAAATCCTTATAAGGGGGGGATAATTGTAACATCCCTGACCTGGGTTATACTTTAATACTAGGTGTTTTTATTAAGAAAGATGATTATATGCTTAATCTCATCTTGTGAAAAGTAATTAGGGCTCAAGAGGAACTTATGTTGCTTTCTAGTCCTTTTTGAACATTGTTGAAATCAATGTTTGCTTGTTTTGGACTAAAGTGCAAATTACCCAAGTTGAGGGGTTTAGTTGCAAATTGTGCATGATAATATGTTCCTCATGTGTTAAAGCATCATGAGAGTGAAGATGATGCTGAGGTATGGCTTGTGACAGTCCGGATTCCAAGAAAGAGCTGATAAAGCAATGTTTGTGCAATTTACCCAAAACCTAGGGTGCAATATGTGATTTACCACTTCAATAAGGTCCCTAATGTTTCTTGGCATCATGTGGAGAAAGGAAAATGAGATGGGAGCCTAATTTGAATTAAGTTGGAGGAGAGAGAATCTTGATATTAAAATAATCAAGATTTAATCCTAATTGAAACCCTAACTCGATTTAGGGCAAAAATGAATGTATTAATTAAAGGGCCTTCAACCAAAATTAAAATGGTTGGATTCAGATGTATGTGTGACCGTCCTTGAGCTTTACAAGGATCAAAAAAATCTTAAGTAGGTGAAATTCCACTCACCTTATTATAAAGAAAAGAATTTCCACTCAAAAAAGACATATTAATATTATATTGGATTAAGGTGCTTATTTTATTTTCCCTTAATCCATGGATAATGGAATGGAGTTCAGAGGTTTTGAGTTGACTTTGTATGCAAGCAAAACAAGGAGGAAGAGGTGGTACCATTTTTGGAATTAATTGATTTTTATAAAGACATTTTCTCTTTCATCAATTTCTTATAAAAGAGCCTTTTCCAACCCACCCAAGGGACTTTTTCGGATTTCCTTTCTTCCCCTTGCTTTCAAAACCGACCAAGAAGGCTATGAACAGAAGGGAGCACGTCCTCAACCTGTTGGTAAGGTTCTTGATCCATTTCACCTTGATTCCATGGTGTAAATCGAAAATAAATTATGGATTTCTTCCTAATTCGATCTCCTCTTCAATTCTAACCATTCCTTTTCACTCAAACCTTGAGGACGAGCCTTGGAATGGTGAAAGGAGTTGCATCCAGCATTGTTTCCGTGAACATGGAGCTTTGGAGCTCAATTGGAGGCGGGTTTTATAACTTGAAACCCTAACTTTGCTATTGCATTCAATTCCATATCAAATAATGATCATTTCTACATTTACAATAATTGATTCGGTTGATTGATGCAATTTCCATGGAAATCACAGAAGGTTTTGTGGGTTTAGAGCTTGATGATGATGATATCATCATAAGCAAGCACCTCACCAAATATCAAAGCCAAACGGTTTCAGTGAGTGGCTCAAACAGTTTCCCAAACCGTTTAGAAGCAAACGGTTTCACCAAATGGTTTCAAAACCATTTGGGGGAGTTGACCAAGGGTTGACCGTTTGATATTACTGTTCCTAATTATGTTGGTTAATAACTCACCAAATTTTATGGATTAATTCCAAAGGAATCATGAGTTGAAGGCTAATCAATTAGGCAAACCCTAATTGGATTAAGTGCTGATTTTCGACTTGATTGATTTGACTTTTTGGGTTGATTAGCCCAAACGGTTTCAAAACCGTTTGAGGATTACCCAAACGGTCTCAAGACCATTTGTAGGTCACCCAAGACTGTTTGGAGGTCTAGGGTTGAGTATGGTTAAGTGTTTGAAGATCCAAAGATATGGCATGAACCCTCATCGGATAAGTGCTGATTTTGTAAGTGTTTGAGATGATGTTTTGGGTTGATTGACCCAAACGGTTTCAAAACCGTTTGGGGATCACCCAAACGGTCTCAAGACCGTTTGGAGGTCACCAAAGACCATTTGGAGGTTTAGGGTTAAGTATGGTTGCCTATTTGAAGGTCCAAAGATACCAAGTTACAAAGCAATCAATTGCTGATTTGTTGATCGACTCAATAGACCAAACCTTGATGAAATTTCACTAGAATCCAAGGGTTGGATGAGCCAAACGGTCTCAAGACCATTTGGAGCTCATCCAAACGGTCTCAAGACCGTTTGAGGTCACCCAAGACCATTTAGATGTCTAGGGGTGAGTATGGTTAAGCAATTGATGATCCAATGTTACTAAGTTAAAGTGTAATCAATTGCTGATTTGGTGATCAATCCAATGATCCAAACCTTAATTGGTTGACTTGGATTTTGATTATATGATGGGAAAACGGTCTCAAGACCATTTTGTGGTCATACAAATGACCTCAAGACCGTTTGGGGTCAGGTCATGTTCAATTTGGATGATGGTTCAATGGTTTCAAAGTAACTAATCTTGCATTGATTAGTGTTGAAGGATCATCGATTCCAAACCCTAATTCAATTGATTCAAACCCTAATTGATGACTAATTGAGGGTCAAATCAGTTGAAGGTTGACCTATTTAACTCAATTGAAGTATGAGGATAGGTCCAATTGATGATTGGTTCAATGAATTCAATGATTGAAAGAATCAACATTGGAAACCCTAATCCAATTTGATTGGTTGAGACCATATTTGGTCCATGCAGTTTTGAGGAGGTTTGGACCAAACGGTCTCAAGACCGTTTGAGTCCAAACGGTCTCAAGACCATTTGGGGCCAAACGTTCTCAATACCTATTGGGACCAAACGGTCTCAAGACCGTTTGGGACCAAACAATCCCAAACCGGTTGAGCCATGTGGTTTCAAAAGGTGCTTTAGCAAACGGTTTCAAACCGTTTGAACTTTGAAAGACCAAGACCGTTTGGGGCTCAAGTAGTCAAATTTGATTGAGGACTTAATTGGTTAATCCCTTTGGATACCTAATGTAATTTAGGACTCAATTGGTTAATCCACTCGGACACCTATTGTAATTGAAGATTCAATTGATTATTTCAATTGGATACCTTATGTAATGGAGGTCCAATGTGATTGAATCTCTTGATAATAGAGATGATGAATCATCCATTGATCCAATGATGATTAGTAATTATAATCATTGAGGGTACAAAGGTTGAAACCCTAATAGTCCCTAAGTGATTAGTGCCAATTAAGGGATGAATCCTATTTGCGTATAGGTTCAATGACTTGGTACACTATGTTAATCATAGTTGTATGTACTTGATTGAAGGGTTGATATGACCTAATCAAATTGAGATGATGTTAGAATGAATTCATACATGAATATGATTCATGTGGTGACTAAGGGTATGATCCTTAAGTAAAGAGATCATGAAACCCTAATCATGAATATAAACCCTAATTAATAGGGTTATTGAGTTCTAACCCTAATTAAGGGCAATTCTAAATGTAACCCAAATCCAGGGTGAGGATGTAACCCCGATCCAGGGTAGTGATGTGTGAAACTCCAATATAGGGAAATAAGAAGTAAAACCCTAATTGGAATGAATAGTGAATCTCTAATTATGAACAATTGAATGAAATCCTTATGGAGATGAATAGTAAACCCTAATTGTGGGTTATTGAATTTAAACCCTAATCTAGGGTGATGTGATGTGAACAGTAAACCCTAATTCTAAATTAGGGTGAAGGCATGTGAAACCCTAATTTTGGGTTATACCAGACAACATGAACTCTAATTTTGGACAATGAAATGATAAGCCATTGGTCTTGATTGAATATAGGGAATGAATATCCCTGATTGATAAGAAATGGGAAACCCTAACCCTGGTAAGGGAATAGTGGTGTTACCCTTGAATAATGATGTTATATATTGTTTTGCATGGTGCTGATATGAAATTGATGTATTATCATATGTACTAACCATGCAGGTATGAAGTGATGATGAACATAGCCAGGTATGAGCTATGACATTTTATGTATTGAATTGTTTATTGGGACTTATGTTCCATGATATA
Organism: Alisma plantago-aquatica; assembly: GCA_963693085.1. Classification (NCBI taxonomy): domain Eukaryota; kingdom Viridiplantae; phylum Streptophyta; class Magnoliopsida; order Alismatales; family Alismataceae; genus Alisma; species Alisma plantago-aquatica. Next base: position 812,073,491 of record OY856412.1, on the reverse strand, counting down.
CCTTATTGCCTAGTATGAGGTAATAAGAGAAGTAATGGGACTTAAGTGGCATGTGAGATGTTTATGTAACAAGCATCATATTTACCTTGGTCAGATGACCTGAAGGTGATAGTTACCTGAAAGAGTGGTAATAATGCTCAATGATGAGCTAAGGGTTTGAATACCCAGAACCATATGATTATGGCATTGAGTTACAAAGGAATGATAAATTCCAGTATTGAAATGAGGGACTGAGATCCCAATGTCTTATAAAGACTGAGAAGTGATTAATGGAAAAAGTACATGTTTTCTTTGTAGCAATTGTCTTAATAAGTTATGTTTGAGAACTTGACTGATGCTAAAAGAATATGGTAATGTACTTAATTAATCAAGTGAAATCATATCATGTAGAGCCCTGACCATAGATCCATCAGCGTTAGAACTGTTGAATGGTGAAATGGGTGCTCCGCGGCAAAACCCAGAACGCATATTTTTGAATATGTGGGGGTAATTGGGGAAATATATCCTTATTCCCCATAGGAATGGCTACGGGCTATGTCCTATGTATGGGATTGGTTACAGACCATACCCCAATAAGAGTATGGCTACGGGCCATGACTCCACAAAATAATACCAGGCATTGGCTATGGGACATATCCTGAAGAGAGTATATGATACGTGCTATAACTCTAATAGCGATGTTGCCAGTATCCCCTGGAAAGCTAATTAGCAGAGACACAAGATGTCCTGCATGTTATCTCGTACTGAATGAGAAAGTTGAGGTCATGAGAATCTGGACCTTCCATTGACCTATGTATGGTACCGATGCTTTATGTAACCGTGGTCGGTTGGAGTATGAGCGGTATACCTCATCTCCTCAGGGCATAAGTGTGTTTGTAAAATGAAATCATCCGTATAGCATGTTTGCTTAAGGATTGAATATGGAAATTCATTGGCTGATGTTACATTTCTATTATATATCTGTAGTTCATTGATGTTATTCATATATGTTGTATTCATTACAAGTAGATGAATGAACTATGATTCTACCATGTGTAGATGCAATGTTCTCCTTGGGAAAGGAGATTACTTCACTTTGTTCATACAAGTGACTTACCTGCTGTTGATTAAATATATAAATCCTTCTGCTCAGTTTATTTTAATAAGCTGCTATAACAATGTTTTTGCGGAGATTTATATCTCCCACTGGGGCAATTTACAATTGTCTCACCCCCATGGGATCCAACATTTTTAGGTGGACGAGCACTTAGGAAAGTGAGAACATCTTGCAGGAAAAGGACAGCAGCAATAACATCAGGGACAACAGTGAGACCTCAGGTGGAGATATTGTCTGTCAAGTTATGTAGCTAGAAAGTCCTATGTGTCGTCTCTGTACTCTCAGGTCCTCAGAGTTTTTAGTCAGTGTTTTGATATATCAATTTGAGGTTTTGGCTTGATGCCTCAAGATTCATTTGCTGTCTGTATATAATGTTTATAAGGCAGTTGATGTTGTAGTCTCTGAAAAGAGATGGTACAGGTTATGTACGTTTGAACCAGAATGTAAATGTTATACAATGGTTCTTGATGGAAAAGATTTCCTATGTGTGGATCTCTTTGCAGAAAGTTTTAATTTTCAGTGATTTTCAGTAATCCACTGCTAATGATCGCTTCCGCATGTTTTATTATTGTTAATGACACTTGTTATCTTAATGATGACGTTTGTCATTACAAGTAGGACTAGAAATAATTGGGATATGAAGATGGATGATGCCTTTTGGGCACACTGTGTTTTCGGTAAGACTCCTACATGAACAACTCCATATATACTCATATATGAAAAAGTGTGCCATCTCCTAGTGGAACTCGGGCACAAGGCTTCCTCATCCCTAATGTTCCTCAACATGGACCCTTAAGTAGTTGGCAAGAAGATATTTTTGCAACTATAGGAGCTTGAGGAACTAAGGCTTCATGCCTATGAGAATTCATGTATATATAAAAAGAGGACTAAGGTGGGGCATGATGCCCTTTTGAAGATAAAAAGATTTCAGTGAAGGGGACAAAGTTATCATGTTCAATTCAACTATGAGAGTATTTCCATGAAAACTCAGGTCAAGGTGGTCTAATCCATTTACAATAAGAAAGATATAACCATCTAGCATGATATAGTTCTTTCAAAGATAAATCTAGTACCTTTCCAATAAATTGATAGATAGTCAAAGATATTATGCACATGAAGCTTTTGCAAGAAGAGCAGAGATCCAACATAAAGAATCATCACCAGAAGAAAATTATAGAATATCATACAGGTAGTCAAGATAAAGACTATAAACTACTATGTCTTGGGAGGCAACCCAATCATCTCAGATCCTTTCAAAAATTTCCTATTTCTAGTTTTCATATTTTCATCTTTATATATAGTCTAGTTATGCTTTAGTTTTTACATATTTTGCAATTTATTTTCTTGAATCACCTTTATTTTGTTAATTTTAGTGTACAAAAATAGAATTAGTTAGTTATTTGGTGATTTTTACTGATATCACATATAAGGGGACTGAAGTTATATATATATATATATATATATATATATATATATATATATATATATATATATATATATATATATATATATATATATATATATATATATATATATATATATATATATATATATATATATATATATATATATATATATATATATATATATATATATATATATATATATATATATATATATATATATATATATATTAATACTTTTTCGACCATGTACGAGGTAATTTTCATCAAGTGGACAAGTTAGGAACTACCATCGGTCTGTAGTCCCATCAAGGGCCCGACACATAGACTAGTCGATGGTGGATACAAATACCCAATAATTATAGAAGACTCATCGGGCACAATTACTAACACTCCATCAATCTCCAACTCAGGATCCATGTTGTGGGCCTAGTCCGAATATGTGTCAAGGCCATGTTAAGTAATGTGACCTTTGTTGGTCGATGACATTCTAGCCAATCATCAGGGTACAGTTCAACTAATCGTTGATCGCTAGGAATCCAAATCTATCAGAGGGGGGTGTGGGGGAGTGTTAAAATACCATCAACCTACTTACTGACAATGCGTCAGATGCGAGAGCATCTTACATTCCAAAAGAATAAATACAAGTTTGAATAGATTTTTGGATTATCGAGCCCTAAATTTCTAGTGATCAAGCAAAAAGAGAAAAACCCTAATTGTTGCATGCAATGCACCATGTGAATGATCGTGTGCTCCACACTGGTGTGAATGGGGCGATTACCATCTCTAGAGATCATCATTGATCCTCCATCACCGCCAAAGACCATTGTCACCTTTGCTCTTTCCATCGTGTTCTAAGTTATCGAGACAAATAACATATCTAATCAGAGAAGTAGGGGAACATGATGAGCAAATCCAACACTAGTGTTGTCTATAGAACTAGAGAAAAAAGGAGGCACCAGGTTGCAAGTAAGACTTCCATTGTTTTGACAACAATCAACAACAAGTAACCAACATAACACCCCTCTTCTATCTAATACCACTAGACTAAGTCCCCAACCGTCATTCTAATTCTGCCTCCGCTCATGGTATTCCTTATTCCTAAGTTTCATTTCTAATCGTCAATCACCTGCTTCCCCCACTAAGTTTCATTAGTACTTGAATGATTTTCTTTGACAATATACCTATAGTTTTCACCCTATCCTTAATCCTTTCCAATGGATGACCCTTTCACTTGATTTACAAATCTCATGTCAGTTGTTTTCTCCCTAGCTTGTGTTCAACAATGTTTTCCCTTGAGCTACCTTGATGATAATTGTGATTCCCATCCTTGCTTAGACCATTTCCTTTCATCTGTTCCTTATCCTTTCTTTGGATCTCTCTAAATCTGTCTTCTTCCACAAACTTTGTGTCTCTATGCCCATTGACCCCTGAATCTCTATCGAGACCCAATGACTTGTGCACCTATCGGTTGAGTTCAACCGACCATTTCTAATAATTTATTTGCCAATTGATCTTAGCATATAAGATGTCTTCTTTGAACTATAACTCCTAAGAGTTGAGCACAACATCAAGGGTATAAATTGAGTAGCTATAGCTTAATGTCAACAAGTACCTTGACTCGAACAAGCGAATGCCCTTTGTAGAGTACATAAAGATGGAGTTGAAGAGAGATCACCTTATGACTCTCTTGGAGCTTGTACCTACTGAATCACAAGAATATTTTTGCACACTTCCATGCTAAAAATGAGATTACTCAAATCAAAACATGATCAATTATTAATTAATCATATCACCAAAATTAGAGATAATTAAAACCAAAATTAAACATTTCAAGCATGTTCAAGAACATTTACATGTAGGTCCAACACCTTGAATAAAAAGTTATAAAGCAATAGGTGACTCTACATCTGTCTAGTGGCCACAACCACAACCTATATACAAAAGCAAGTCCACAAAGAATAATGCCAAAACTTGAGTTGGTATGTATCATCTACAAAACATCCCTGCCTATATATGAGTGTACATGGACGACTCTAGGAATATCTATAGCCAATCTTTTTCTTCTACTAATATCCAAGCTCCACATCCTTTCTACCATGGGTATGATGATGTTGCTGAAAACCACCTAAAAAGATGTGGTGACCCACAATTTGAGACCCATGTCCCAATGAGAGATATAACTATCAACAATGTTTCAGCTTACATCAGGTTATCTAATTTAACATGCAACCAAATAATGTTACTAAGTTAAAAGATTTAACTTAAGCAGCAAAGGAACAAGTAAAGCTATCACAATTTAATCAATTGATTTCTCTTACCACAATAGATGTCAACTAGGCATTATAAGAAATAAGGGAACAATTATCATCCAATGTGAATCATCGTATAACCTTAATAAATATGTTACACAACTGTATTATGCATTTTATTAAGTCCTACGAAGTGTAAGTAATAACTCTCAAACTTCCAACTGACCACTGTGAAGTTGTAATCAGTTTCATACAAGATCTAGGAGAGTCGAACTCATAAGATCTTCTTCCCCTCGTCAGTACGAGTCTACCACATCGACATATTAGTTAAGCTAGAAACAACCTAGTTACCCATGGGTACATAGGACACAACACTAGAAACCAAGGTATATAATCCTATCATCTGAGGTACAACCGTAGTGGTACTCAATCACATCATATGTATAAAATCTTTCATCTAAGATACAACCTCAACCATTCTCCATAACCTTGGGATCAGGGTGACAAGGATATACCTTCCCTATAGCCTCATATACTCAACAGTATAGGACTTTGAGTTTCTTTATGGAATACTCCTTTTTCTATCTAGCAAGTGCTGACACTAGATTATCTCTATGACACATGGAAGTGCATTATTAGGGTTTCTCTTGATTAGTTATTTACAACTGGGTGATTTTTGGCTGCATCAATCAAATTACATCAAACCCTAAAAGATTTCTACAAAAATTATAGGTATGTAACAACTTCAAAAGATATAAAACATATGAGATATATTCCTTATCACATCATAATAAGGCACAAATCCTTGTCATACATAAAGAAGATTACACCTCAACAAGGCTCAAGTCATACCCAAAGGTCACTAAGACAATTTTCATAATCTCCTATAAGAAGATCATTATCCTTCACATATGATCAGCATAAGAAGGTATGAAACACAAGAGCTAACTATTCACATGGATAACATAGTAGGGTTACCTAACATGTGAGAGTATTCCTCCAAAATTAATGCATAAATGAAGGCAAGTAAAATGAACCATCATGAATTGACTACTTTAGGTTGGGTTTAATTAGATAGATTGGATTGATACATTATAAATAACTACTCAAAGATAAGCTATCTGTTTGTATGCATACTTAGACAAAAGCATGACACTTGCATCTAGCATCCTCATCAGATCATGGATACACTTAAACAAAACACAACCCATCAAATCATGAATATCAAACAAAATCATTGGATCATGTTTCTCAAGTACAAACCATAGAGTCTTGGACCTCACATGAAACCATCAGATTCAACGTAAACATAACCATTCAATCATATACATAGAAGTGCCATCAGATCTTAGACCTAGTGAGGTCATCAAATCCTAGACATAGAGGGGTCATCAGATCCTAGACCTAGAGGGACCATCCATTCTTTCATTGTCTTAGAGAAAGACTTTGGTTTATTAACTAGGTTGAACCATAGTTTCTTTAGCAAAAATTGGTGAACCATCATTTCATTTGTACATATGGTAAGACTATTGGTTACCTTCTTGACTTAGTAAAAAATTCCAAATGATTATACCTAATCCTACCATTGGTTTATTGAAGTACTTATCCAAGAATAAGACCATCAGGTCTTTGTTATACTTAACCAAAAGAAAACCATCAGATCTTTTAGAGACTTGGTCAGAATTAGTTCATGCATATTATAGGTCCAACAGTTCATGGATAGATTTAATAGAACAATCGAATCTTTACTCAAGTATAGTTTGTTGTTTTCACACTAAGTAAAGGTATTGAGTTAAGTGTGAGGAAACACCATCGTTACTTTACTTGGTGAAATCAACAAAACATATACTAGACAAACCATCCATTTCTTTCATGTAATCAGTTCTATCTCCTTTTAGACAAATATCGTCATTTTATCATATTCAAGACCAAAAAAATTCTTATCCACGAGAGAAGATGGTATGTACAAATAATCAAAAGATAGGTTAACATCGCCCAACTATTTTCTATGTATATAAATAGTGTAAAAAGGATTCCTTAATCATAAACTATGATCTAGGATATGATAAATCAAGTTAAAAACAAGCTAGGAAATGGGCTAAAGGTTATATAAATAGTCTCAAGGTAGGCGATGATGGTCCAAACAGCAAGATAGCTCTAAGAGAGAGGATGAAACCCCCGACCAAAGCTCCAAAATGGATCCTTTCCTCAAGATCAAGGTGAAATTATGGAAAAGAGAGAAGAAAAGGATATAATTATCCACATATATGCAAGCACTCTTCAAAAGAAACTAGGGTTTTGTCCAATAAAGGAGAAAAGAGAAAAAATATCAAGAAACAAGGTAGAGTTAAAGAATTTACTTGGCTAGATAAAGAGCTAGGTTAGGAACCTTCGAAACCCTAAATTTTCTTGATTAAACCCTAAAGAAACTTAAATACAAGCTCCATCAAAGATTAGGCCTCCAAGAGATTTCCTTCTCTGTCAAGCAACTAGGGGTTGAGCCTCTCTAGCAAAAAAGGAAGATGGAGGTGGAAAGAGTTCATTTGGGAAGGGGAAAGGGGTATATATACTTTAGATGAGAGAGAAGGTAGGTTGAGTTGCCAAAACATGCATGCCATCTATCCAAAAGTAGAAATCAATCATTATCCAGGCATGCATAAGTTCCATCAGATCTTTAATAAGGCTTCTTATCAGATTCTGAATTAGTGAACTCATCATGGTTTGTCATGAGTGAACCCATCGATTTGTTCACTATACTTCATTAGCCAAAACTGACCATCCATCAATTTATACACTTCAACTAGGTAATCCATTGGTTTAAGGGTCTCAAGAGAAATTCATTGGAATGCCAACTAGAAATAGGACCCATCGAATCTTTCACCCACTAGATGATACCATCAGATCTTTTATATACTTAGAAAAACCATCAACATACTTAGATGGAAAATCCTAGATTTTCAACCTTCCAAGGGAAGAGCAAGAAGCCCATGGTGCATTTGGGTATCCCTTGGTACAACTATGTCAAACATAATGAAGAGTAGTATAAAGAATATCATGCATGATTGAAACTTACACATAAAACCCTAGAATTGGGTAAACTGCATAAATTCCCTTATAAGCACATAAATTGTAGAACTTATTCAAACAATGTCCAAACTAGATGAAACTTGAAACTTAACTTTACACATGATATAAAAGGATGATAAGGGTTTAATTAATATTTTAAGAACCCGATTAGATTAAGTAAGCATGTTTACCCATCAAGTAAGGTCACAGGTCTTACAAATATAGGGAATCAACCCCTTTCTCATATGAATATGTCCCTCAGAAGAAGAAGAGGAACCAATAGGAGCAACTTGTAAAATCCCTATGAATAAGAGAACAAGGGTAGGGAATAAAGTTGAAGTAGACTTAAAATACAAAGAACCAAAAGTGCCACCAATGACAACTGAGGCCACAATTTTTGTCCCTATCAAGATTCATGTGGAACCTATAGTTGTTGTGATTACAACTAAAAAAACTTCAATGAAAAGTTTCACCTAGTAGAAGGAGAACAAATTAAGCCTAGAGAAAAGGAACATCAATCCAATTACAACTTGTTCAACAAAAGTAAGACCTATAGAGCATCTACATAGGCATGTAGAAAAATCCTAAAGGAGTTGGGGATTGCAGACAGGATGGAGAAGATGCTATAAGGAGTCCAACTTTACTTCTCCTATATCTACCACTAATGATCATATAGTGGAATCACATTAGAGTTCATGTCTTTGTTGATGAAGCTACTAGTAGAAGAGAGTGAAAAAGAATATACTGCATGAGCTTATAAGTTATCTTTCAACATGTTTAGAAAAGAAGTCATATTATCTGAGAATATTCTGAATAAGATTATTCACGAGATAGACGAGTAGGCATACACCTATAATAAAGTATATTATGACAAGGAGGTGTGGAAGTTTAAAAGCTACAAAGTGTGGGAGAAATTAAAAGGAGAATCAAAGAATAATCCTTGAGGTTATTAAGGGTTCTCATGTTCACTCCAGGATCATATGAGTTATCCAAAAAATAGTCACCTATGGCATTTTTGCAAGATATAACATAGGAAATATGACCATATCATATTTCTTCATTATCTGGAGCATATTAGAAATGAAACCCATGAACTTGGGGTGACAATTAATTGAGAAGTTGGCTACTGCTAGTGCCCCAGATGATACATGGGAATTATGCATGGGAGGCCTAATTACGGTAATAGGATTCCACCTCAAGTGTCCCTATATTTTAAAGAACTTTAAGGAAAGCAAAACCAGAAGATTTGTTGACCTAAAATACCTAATCCCCACATATTAAATTGCCAGGAGGGAGAGAAGTACTTCTATGCATCCACCAAGAGAAACAATTTACTATCTTTAGGAGAGATGAGAAAATATAACTTTGATAATGATATCCAAACATGAAAACATGGTCAGGTGAGACCGCTATAATCCCAAGGAACATAGAAAATGTAAAGAAGAAAAAGCTACAAAAACAACACCAAAGAAAAAGTCAACACTCAAACTACAAAAGGACGTCTTGTAGGAGCCAAAGGCTTCGGGGATATCTATCATAGACCAATACTAAGAAGCAACAGAAATAGACGTAGAGAAGGAGTAGTAACCAAATGACAAAAGGCAGCCAGACAAGGCAATCTAAGAGGAAAACCACAATGCAACATGGTCAAAGTCACAAGCATGAACAATGACCAAGAAGGATATGAAGGACTCCAAGCCTTTGGTGCTAAAAAATTTCAACTGAAAACCAACCATAAACCCTAAAAGAATAGTAGGGCATCCAACCCAGAACATTAAGGCTAGAAATATGGAAGAAACTCTAATAATAGAATAGTTCAAACAAGTTGATCCAAGCCCACACTAGGAAGAACCTGAACCTGCCTTGTAGATAAATGATGCAGGAGCAATAAAAACTACATTCTGTAAAAGCAAGCACATATATCGAATCACAACGAGGATCTAAGAAGCCAGTGAAGTTATGCGTGTGCAAATCATGAACTCCTAAAATTTTTCTTATCTATCATCTAGCCTGTAGACACTAACCATGTATGTAAACAGAATATTAGAAGAACTACCATTCTCCCATAATTTAGGAAGAACGTGATGGACTGTCAATACCAAAGGATGAGGAACGTGGAAGACATGGCTACAAATTTGGCAGATTTGTAGAAAGAGATGGATCCAGGAGCGAAAAGAGTTTCTGTAAGAAAATGGAGGATGAGCAAAAAAAATAGAACAAGGAGCATGTAAGGAAAAGATTAAAGTGTGGGCTAAACCCACCTGAGTCATCTTCATCATCTAACCCATCACATCAACCTTCTCAAGGGGAAGCAAAGCAAGAACCATTAGCTCCAATAGGAAGAAACAAATTTGAAGCTTCTGTACGCAAAGAACATGCCCTAAAAAAGCAAACACAATAGTCTAGCAACACGAGTAGACCTAAATTTCACATCAATGGATGATGAACATGTAGAGAAAGTGCAACGAAGAAGAAGTTGAGAACCTAACAATTAATGCCAAGGTTGATGTGGATGTTGTACACAAGATAGAAGAATATCATGGACCACAAACTACATAATAAATGTTTAACGTAGCTGCAAGGCTAATGGGATTGGATGTAAACATTTGTGACATGTTCCTCCCATTAAGAGAAACTGAAGATGTCAGCCCTATACATAACAAAATACTCAATGGCTCAATAGTGGATAAATTCACAAAAATGGGATCCATGGTCAAAGAACACACAACAATAGAGGCCTCAACATCTAAGGAGATAGCACCAGAAGAACTAGCACTGGTGGAACAAACAACAGAACAAGAGACAGTGGAAGATGACTCTGAGGAAGATGAGGATGGGCCGAGATTCTTCTTCAATAATGAAAATTCCAAAGATGTGCAACCCTTTACCCTGGATACTAAACCTCAAGGACCCATTTATCCACCACTTCCTTGCAAAATAGTGGGGATAGACATGACGAACATGTCAAGGATTTCTTGTAGGGATGTCCATGCCCTTGTGGGGGTCGTACACGAAGACATTCCTAGTATGGATGTCCTATATAACACCAAGGGAAAAATGCTAACCCAAGAGCATTTCATAGGGATATTCACGAGGAAAGCAAAGATCAAACACTCAATAATTCTGTTGGTATGTATGCCCTAAGAGCCAATCATGGGATGATTGGCGGGATACATTAAGATTGATTTGATAAAGATCAAAGGCAAGCTTCCAATTCTGTCTGGTTCAGTCATATGAGATAGTGATAGAACATATTGAATGTCTAGAGAATGACAGTACTCAATGACGTATGCCTTCAGGTTAAGGACCTGGACGATGAGATCATACAGATGCTAAGAGTTTGTACATTCTCATTATGCCCCTAGTCAGATGTCATTGTGGAAGGTAGATAGACAACAATGACACACAAGACTAGATTGTGGTGTTGGTTGATGACAGAATCTCATTAGTCATGATATAGAGATATCAAACCAAACACATAGGTACTTGTTAGAGAACAAGTGTACCGGACAGACCCACTGTGAGTTTGACACATATAACCATGACATGGTAGTCACAGTCAGTATTCACAGTGATGGTCGTGAATGTGATTCTTTGACCTGAAATCACTACACTCAACACATGTCGTTGGGTACACTTTGACATCATCAAACGCAGTCCTAAAACATGGCTTGTTATAAAGGTGATGATTGGGTGGCCTTGACACATGGGGCTTTTGAGGGGTGAGTGATAGATATGGGATTTGTCCCTCCTGAGGGAGCTTGATATCCATGGCCACTTGATGAGTTGTATTGAGAAAGGCGTGCACACATGTGTGAATCAGTATGTGATATTGATGTCATAACATATCTCTTCCAATCTACTCTGAGATCAAGAAAGTGAATGAACGTTGACAGCATGATTGTTCCATGGCTCGAGTTCATTCGGGATATTAGTGACAAAGGAATTATACATTCACTATAACACCATTCATGGATTGTAGGATTGAAAGTTGTTCTCCAACTTTCTATTTCACTTGGGTAGCACTGATGTGTGACTACGCACCGCTCTTTGCTTGTGAAGTCATAAGTGTTATGGACTTTCACTGCCAACGTGAAAAGGACCTACAGGGTCACACACATAGGATTTAACTTGGAAGAGGAGTTTTGTCCACAAACAATGTTTAGATTTATTACTAAAGAAGTTTAGTAGTTCAATTAAACACTCAATTGATTGATAGCTCAAAATCATACTGTTCAAGGTGTTGGACAGCTTGATTAGAGTATCAGATTGATTGAAACTGCAATTGATTGATTCTGCACAATCTGCACTCCCAACTGATCAGCTCATGTGATGAACCGATTGGCTGAGCTTGGTGAACCGATCGGCTCAGGTTGTGAGTCAATCGGCTCATGGACAGGGTGAAACGATTGCTTCAAGTGTTGAAACGATCGGTTCAACTGATGCAACCGAGCAAGTTGGGAAAGTAGGATTGGTGAGAAATTTCTTTTTCGTTTCACTTTCCCAATTCGATTGGAATAAGGATTGGTATTTGATACCAATTAGAAACAAAAGAAAGAAAGTCAATCAGGAACTGATCAGGACCATGAACAGATCGGTTCACAAGTGAACCGACCGTTTCATGGGTCCCAACCGATTAGTTGAGGTGTCAACCGACCGGTTCATGTCCCCAACCGACTGTTTCGGAGATGAAATGATCGGTTCAGGTCACGCAGTTGGTTGTTTTTGTGGAAAATCTCGAACCCTTCTACTCCTGCTTTATTCCCGCATTGCCCGGGATAGAGAACCCTATCCCATGACCCTCCTATATATAGGGGTATTGGGCGCTTCTCAGACAACAACTCAGTGCAACCAGTTGCTCTGTAAAGTTGTCGTTCTCTCTATTTTTGGTAACCGAGAGAGCCCGAGCAAGTGCTACCCGATAAGGGAGTCACAACAAGGGAAAGACAACTGCAGAAAGCAACTGGTGGTAGGAGAGTGTGTTGGCGACTAGTACGCTGACAGGAGGGTGCGACTCCTTCCAATTCCTTATGGGACAAGGATATTGGAGTTCCAGGTGGTCCGTGTGGTCTACTTCAGAGGTGGGAGATTTCTACCGCTCGGAGGACAGATGTCAATCCCGACAGTCCCGGTGAGACCAGGAGTCGTCAGTCTCGGTGCTACCAGGAGCTTCACAGACACCGTCCAAGACTAGAGGTGAAGGCCACGCAAGGCACGAGGTATTTTCGCCGAGCAAGCCTCGGGACAAGGTATGATTCCACAAACCATCCCTTTCCTATTGTATAGACGTTGACGCGTTTCCTTGTTCTGGGTTTGGGGAGGAGAAAATTTTGTTTCCGCTGCCTTCTCTGCCTCCCCTAAAACCCAACAGTGGTATCAGAGCCACGTCAACTGCTCTATACTTTAGGATTATCGATATGATCGATTTTGGTTTGTCGCCTTTATTTATTGTATACGATGCAGATAAAATTGGCTTTATGCATGTCCAATCCTAAATCCACAAATCCCAATATACATATATGATATGTAATATTAACTCACTCGATACACGTCACCCTTAAATGATTTTTGTGGTGGATGTATAGCGTGGTTATGTCCAATAAACCCTATCTGTGTATGGTTGTATGTGGTTGCTTGCATCTCGGTCTGTGCACTGATCTTCCTTCTCCTATTCCTGATGTAACTCGAAATAATTCGAGTTTTCTTTCCTACCTTTGCTCCCCCCAAATGTAACTCAAGGTTTCTCTTTTTACAATGTAAAATAGGATAGAATTTTATTTCATGTTATGTCGAAGAACGGCGGACATCCTGACGACAGCTGAGACGATCGGTTCAAGGAGTGAACTGATCGATTGACGTTCGAGACGATCGGTTCAAGGAGTGAGCCGATCGATTGATGACCAGTTCGAGGAGAGAGACGAGCGGGTGGTGGCCATGAAGAGATGCATGACGACCAGGTGAACCGATCGGTTGGAGGAGCCAACTGATCGGCTGGTGGCACCCAGCCGACCAGTCTGATGGTGAGCCGATCATTCATGTGATGAGTTGATCAAACCCAGAAAGACAAAGCACATAGTTCATCTTGTACAGGTTGCATGTGATGTAGACCTAGTTGACCGTGATTCCTCTTGGCTCAAGGAATCACATTAGGATGACCATAATCATCGCTTTTATCGTTTTGCATGTTTTATGTGGGATATAGCATGTGTATGATACATACTGTATTTTGTGGTGATTGGATATGTATATGTATATAAAACCAAATCCCTCCTTAAATATTAAGTTTTAGATGCCTTCCAAATGAAAAACACGTGAAAAGCTTGATCGACTAAGTGTGAGCACGCCCAAGCGTGGTGCACCGTCTATCTCGTAGAAGCGTGAAGGATGAATGTGTGGGTCTGCCCAAGAAGGGTGCATATTGATCGTGTTGGCTTTGGGTCGGACTTAACAAGGTGACCTAGATAGGATCTAGCACCTTGAGGCATGGAGATGCTCATGGCAAGGAGTTGCATATGACATCTTATCAAGAGTTGCATATGATGCAATTGGCAAAAGTTGCCTACCTGAGAGATCTAAGTTGTGGGTGACAGCCCTAGCTGGTCCATAATTTAGAGGATTTCAGGATCTTGCCCACTAGAAGGTTATACGCTGCAATCTTCTGAATTGATGGTGAGGGCTATCAATTTGAACTAAAATAGTGGGAGCGATAATTAATTAAAGGCCTAATTATATCGTCAACTTTTCAAATCAATCAAATAAGTCAAAAATGAGTTTTTGGACTAAAATTGCATATTTCCTTTTGTAGTACAAATGGCAACAAACAACAATCACTTTTCTTTGTGATCGGTCCTTGAAAAGGACAAGCTGAATGGGACAAACTTCCATGACTGGTATAGGACATTGAGAATTGTTCTCACTCAAGAGAGAAAGCTCTATGTCCTGGATAATCCAATTCCAGAGGAACCTACTCCCAATGCATCAAAGGCAGAAAGGGATGCTTACAAGAAGCATTCTGATGATGCCATTGATGCAAAGTGCTTGATGTTGTGCTCTATGAACCACGAGTTACAGAGACAGCATGAGAACATGGGTGTCATTGAGATGATTCAGCATCTCAGGAACATGTATGAAGATCAAGCACGACAAGAGAGATATGATGTCTCAAGGGCACTGTTCAAGTGCGTCATGACAGAAGGAGATCCAGTTGGTCCTCACACACTCAAGATGATTAGGTATGTGGAGAACTTGACAAGAATAGGATTTCCACTGAGCCAAGAGTTGTCTACTGACGTGATACTGCAATCGTTGCCAGAATCCTACAGTCAGTTTGTGATGAACTACAACATGAACAACTTTGATAGGCCACTGTCAGAGTTGTTGGGCATGTTGAGGATAGCCGAGACATAGATGAAGAAGGACAAGCCTAAGTCCAAGTGCAAGGGCAAGGGCAAGGGCAAGGGCAAAGCTAAGAAAGGTTCTGATGCTAGCCAGGAGCCCAAGTCGTATTCAGCTTTCAAGGCCAAGGGAGGCGTGACCAAGAAAGGAAATTTCCACCATTGTCAAAAGCCAGGACATTGGAAAAGGAATTGCCCTCTCTATCTGGAAGAACAAAAGAAGAAGGAGGCGGCAGACGTCTCTACTTAAAGGTGTCATGAAAATAAACTTGTAACACTTTTTGAGGAATATGATACCAAGATGTAAAGTGTAAAGAACTCAATAAATGGGGCAAGTGTTTCCGCCATAGATAGGAGTACTTTAGTTTATTTTTTCAGCCTTAAAGGCATGTAATACAGTTATGAACTGCTATTTCATATTTTCCAATAGATAGAAACACTTTATTTTTGCATATTGTATGACAATTATGGAAATTAATAAAGTCGATGTTTCAATTTATAAAGATATGATCTTTGTGGCAATGCCTTATTTATCTTGTGGTATTTGATATGCATAACATAAAATGATACCTAAAGTTATTGATAACTCAAACAATCAAATTAGCATCAATCATGAGAAATTCATTTCTAGTTTCCATGTGATGGATAAATCTAGACTCTTTTGGTTAAAGAACCAGTAAGAGATATGAATATCTTGGACATGATTAATCAATCTTCACTAGTGGTAGTGGGAAAATGATTATCCTATTAGGTATAATACATGTGATGTATTTACATACCTATTGGAGTAAATGCTAATACTTCAAATGGTGTTTGAAGAAATACCAATATGAATATCTCAAAATGTTCAAGGATATCATAGATGAAGTACGAATTTGGTAAAGTGTTAATTCTTGATGAGATCAATGAATGAAATACTTGGACCAAAATGTTTGAGATCCTTATGAGTGATTATGATAATGTATCATAGTGAACTCGTGATTAAGGCATAGTGATGTCTAAATCAAGAAGGAGTCATACTCTAAGGAGTTAGAGAATGATTATCAATTAACTAAATTCTTCTTAAATAAAGAATACCCCACACTAATAAAGAAAATTAAGAATCACAAGGGTTGTGCGCTCTTATATTCTTGACACATACACCTCAATTATCTATGTGATGAGTTGTTCATATGATGAGTCAACTATCCATATGAATATGAGGAACCGGATTTTGTGTTATGGTATGTAACCATTACATCCTAAATGACTTCCATGTGAACCATAAGGTATGACCTTGATGGTAGCACCCATTGGATGGAAATCCATAAGTGCAAATAAGTCTTAAGTGTTAAGACACATGGATGACATTATGAGAAGGATGATGCTTGTTGATTGCAACTTAATGACTAAGAAATTTGGCATATGGATACTAAAACTGCTTTCCTATGAGGAATAAGACAAGGATGTGTACGTGACACAACCTATAAGGTTTATGAATCCACTAATGCAAATGAAGTCTATAAGTTACAATGGACTAATCAATGTGATTGATTGAGTACAAGAAACTCAGAATTGGATCTTTACTTTGATGATATAGTCAAAGGGTTTGACTGATATATCAAAGATAAAGAAGGGATCTGTGATTTAGTGGGAGCGTATTCACATTCCACATGTTGATGTGAAATGGAAATGTTCTAGAATGGAAATCCAAAAGTGGAAATTATCTTTGAGGAAGATAGAGATGTTTCCTATGAGATAGGAATAGAGATCTATAGAGATAGTTCTCAAAAACCTCTTGACCTGAAAAGAGAAAGCATACATTTGCAATTTGTACTGAAGGGTTCAGTATGCACAGATTCAGTGGGAGAAAAACTTGTCAATGTTCCATGGAGTTAGTATCCCAAGGCCAAGTGTTCGATTCTTATGAATAATGGGAACACTAAAGAATATATATGGATCTATCATGTATGTAATCATCCCATTATCTTGCATGTATGGACATGGCAAGAATAAAATGCATTCATCATCTTGTATGTAGGACATGACAATTTGATATGCTCATCCTGGTAACTCGTATGTGAGACATGACGAGTGGATGTCTGTCTACTTCCAGTAAGGGTTACTGGAATACCATGAGAACTTGATAAGTACTTGGGAAGTACTAGTTGTATGGAGATAAGGAAGAGTTTGATGTAAAGAGTTACATTGATGCGAACTTCCGAAATGGATAGAAAATTAATCACAAAATATATATAGGATATATAAAAGTGAAAGTTTGTTGATAATTGGAAATGTTCCAATGAAACCATTTAAAAGGAAATGCCGAGTATCCGTGTGTTAGAGAACAACAGTGGATACTATATGGATCTGGAAGTTCATGAGATGAACTTATAGATATTCTGGTCATTGATGACAAGTATGGAATCCTTGATCATGCAATGTGGCTAAAGGTTAGCAAAGGAATACTTGATCGCATATTATTGCAACTCCATCTCATACGTGTGACGTACAACGAAGATATGTGAGACATGTAATTTATACTTACTTTGGCAAGGTGTTGCCATAACTCACTATGTTGGCACAAGAGCACAGTAACATGTGGGACATGTTTGAAGATCACTATGAATATGATTCAAGGGTGATTGGCTCACAGTGCAAGTGGGAGTCTATTGGTATGTATGCCCTGAGAGCCAATCATGGGATGATTGGTGGGATACATTAAGATTGATTTGATAAACAACAAAGACAAGTTTCCAATTCTTTCTGGTCCAGTCATATGAGATAGTGATAGAACAGATTGAATGTCTAGAGAATGATAGTACTCAATGACGTATGCCTTCAGGTTAAGGACCTGGATGATGAGATCATACATATGCTAAGAGTTTGTACATTCTCATTATGTCCCTAGTCAGATATCATTGTGGAAGGTAGATAGACAACAATGACACACAAGACTAGATTGTGGTGTTGGTTGATGATAGAATCTCATTAGTCATGATATAGAGATATCAAACCAAACACATAGGTACTTGTTAGAGAACAAGTGTACCGGACAGACCCACCGTGAGTTTGACACATGGAACCATGACATGGTAGTCACAGTCAGTACTCGCAGTGATGGTGGTGAATGTGCTTCTTTGACCTGAAATCACTACACTCAACACATGTTGTTGGGTAAACTTTGACATCATCAAACACAGTCCTAAAACATGGGATGTTATAAAGGTGATGATTGGGTGGCTTTGACACATGGGGCTTTTGAGGGGTGAGTGATAGATATGGGATTTGTCCCTCCTGAGGGAGCTTGGTATCCATGGCCACTTGATGAGTAGGATTGAGAAAGGCATGCATGCATGTGTGAATCAGTATGTGATATTGATGTCATAACATATCTCTTCCAATCTACTCTGAGATCAAGAAAGTGAATGAACATTGACATGATGACTGTTCCATGCCTCAAGTTCATTCGGGATATCAGTGACAAAGGAATTATACATTCACTGTAACACCATTCACGGATTGTAGGATTGAAAGTTGTTCTCCAACTTTCTATTTCACTTGGGTAGCACTGATGTGTGACTAGGCACCGCTCTTTGCTTGTGAAGTCATAAGTGTTATGGACGTTCACTACCAATGTGAAAAGGACCTGCAGGGTCACACACATAGGATTTAACCTGGAAGATGAGTTTTGTCCACAAACAATGTTTAGATTGATTACTAAAGGAGTTTAGTAGTTCAATTAAACACTCAATTGATTGATAGCTCAAAATCATAGTGTTCAAGGTGTTGGACAGCTTGATTAGAGTATCAGATTGATTGGAACTGCAATTGACTGATTATGCACAATATGTACTCCCAACCGATCAGCTCATGTGATGAACCGATCGGCTGAGCTTGGTGAACCGATCGACTCAGGTTGTGAGTCGATCGGCTCATGGACAGGGTGAAACGATTACTTCAAGTGTTGAAACGATCGGTTCAACTGATGCAACCGAGCAAGTTGGGAAAGTAGGATTGGTGAGAAATTTCTTTTTCGTTTCACTTGCCCAATTCGATTGGAATAAGAACTGGTATTTGATACCAATTAGAAACAAAATAAAGAAAGTCAATCAGGAACTGATCAGGACCACGAAATGATCGGTTCACATGTGAACCGACCGTTTCATGGGTCCCAACCGATCAGTTGAGGTGTCAACCGACCGGTTCAGGTCCCCAACCGACCATTTCAGAGATGAAACAATCGGTTCATGTCACGCAGTTGGTTGTTTTTGTGGAAAATCTTGAACCCTTCTAATCCTGCTTTAGTCCCGCATTGCTCGAGATAGAGAACCCTGTCCCATGACCGTCCTATATATATAGGGGTATTGGGGGCTTCTCAAACAACAACTCAGTGCAACCAGTTGCTCTGTAAAGTTGTCGTTCTCTCTAGTTTTGGTAACCGAGAGAGCCCGAGCAAGTGATACCCAATAAGGGAGGCACAACAAGGGAAAGACAACTGCAGAAAGTGACTGGTGGCAGGAGAGTGTGTTGGCGACTAGTATGCTGACAGGAGGGTGCCACTCCTTCCAATTCCTTGTGGGACAAGGAGATTGGAGTTCCAGGTGGTCCGTGTGGACTACTTCAGAGGTGGGAGATTTCTGCCACTCGGAGGACAACTGTCAACCCCGACAGTCCCGGTGAGACCAGGAGTCATCAGTCTCGGTGCTACCAGGAGCTGCACATACACCGTCCAAGACCAGAGGTGAAGACCACGCAAGGCGTGAGGTATTGTCGCCGAGCAAGCCTCAGAACAAGGTATGATTCCACAAACCATCTCTTTCCTATTGTATAGACGTTGACGCGTTTCCTTGTTCTGGGTTTGAGGAGGAGAAAATTTTGTTTCCGCTGCCTTCTCTGCCTCCCCTAAAACCCAACAAATTCATGATTTGATGAGCGACTTTGCTAGAGGAACTTATAGAGCCCAAGAAAGTCCAACTTGTCTTTAGCGGCACCCGAGCCCTCTCTAGACACCTTCTGGATGAGAAGTATGATTTTCAATCCTTCATAGAGCTTCAAGAAGCAGTCCATTGACAACAAATGGTGTTTGTCACATTTCCCTATAGAACAAAGAAACATTGGTTTTCTAATGGTGGTAGACCACTACAAAAGACATTGTTATTTACAATTGTTGTGCTCAGGAGATGAAATGAAATACTATGATGATCTTTGATATTAGGGAATCTAAAGTACATATGATCCGCATAAGTCTCTAGCATGCCATTGTGAAGGTGGAGTTTAAGCATGAAACCAACTAGAAAATTTTTATGATAGGCACAAGTGTCCTCTAAGAGTGGATTGAATCTAGGGATTTTGCCTCTGTAGTGCTAAGGCTGGTGGAGTATATGAACAGGGGGATACCTTGTGAAGATATTTAAATGAAATATTTACATGCACTATGTGGTATATATAATGGAGGTGATTGATGACAAAACTTCTTCGATGACCATGTTGTGCCTCCTGATGTAGTACCACATAGACTATACATATGAGTCTCCTTACCCAAGAAGCAACATTGGAAGGAGGAATTAAAGACTCTTTGGATAGACCTGACAAAAAAAGAAGGAGCAATGCAATGGAAAAAATTATGGTTGGTACCTAAACAATAGACACAACCAGAAAAGATTCTAAGGGATACAATAGTAGAGAAGCAAGACAAACATAAAATTAGTTGACAAAGAAAGGCACAGAAACAACCCCTCCTATAATGCCTTTTGAAGTACCAATGGTAAAAAACACAGTGGAAGAATAACTAGAGGAGGAGGAAATAGAGGTCAAAGTTCTCCCAGATCAACCTGAAAACACATCTTTGTAGAAGTAATACCTAAGGGACCAATTGAGACTATCAAAGCTACTTTCCCTAACTTTGGTAGGTGGGAGTGTGAAAGTCTATCTCAAGAAGGGTTAAACATGCTCATGGAAAATCCAAAGATAGATGGGAATTTTGGGGATGTTGTATTTGATAGGGATGGAATCCACATCTTGAAAGATGATCTCCAAGTTACATTGATGGGAGATGGTCCATGTCAATTGGAGTGATGTCAACTTGCCATTACCTTCTTGGGAATGGTACACAAAACGTAGACATGGAATACTATCTACTACAAGAGGACATACTCCATAACAAGAGTTTGGGAGATAAGGATAACCTTATCAAATGCCTACACAACTCTCTCCCATACTTCATCTTCCTTCTTCTCCTACACGACAACCATTGGTCTCTATTGGAAATAAATGTCATGCCAAAAATGGTAGTGTTGTAAAATAGTTCATGTTCCAAATACATACCACAAAGATACACAAACATGACATGGATAGAGAGCGTCACTAAAGAGAAATCAAAGACATGTGTAGAAGATATTATCAATCAAGTTTAGACTCAAGAAAAAGATACAATCTTGTCCCAGGCAAGGACATTAAGATATCACAGTTTTATCATAGGAACCTTGAACAATTCACTCAATTAAATGATTGTATTTTCCACTGCTTGATCTAGATCCAAGCTATATTCCTAAGGGGGTAGAGTTAAAACTCTACAAAACAAAATATACAGCAAACTCTATGCTGCTTAGCTATTGTGAACCCATTGGAAAAATGAGGGACTCAATGAAAACAAGTAAATATCACCCGTTTACAAGCAACCTTATTATTTGACACTCTGGGACAAAGTGTATGATATGTTTTAGGGAAATGTAAACATGTGAGGGAGGTACTACCCTTGTCTCTCTACCCTAAACCCATTTTATTGCTTTATCATTTGTAATACTGCCATGTCAATTGCATATATACATTTCCTCTCTTCAATTTTGAAAATTTTTAATTTTTTATCCTTTTGCCTATACTTGTTAAAAAATTGAACATTAATTAGGAATCTTGGCTGAAATGAAGGGTAAAATTTGACATAGGAAAATTTTGAATACAATTTTCTTGGATGCTGTCCTCTGTCCCATCTTGGACCTCTTGTCTCCAAGTTGCTTCTTAGCGTAACCATTTTAGGAGTGACAAATGCGAGGTATACATTCACCCAAAAAAATTGCATGTGATTATGTATCTATGTCATCTTTATCGCAATACACTATAGAGTATGAGAGAATGCTAACATTAAATGGTAAAGTTATGTAAACTAAGTTTAGTAGGACCTAATTTGGTACAATCATGATTGGTGTCTATGTCCCCTAGTACTAGTTGGAAAGTGCATAGATCTTGCAAAGAGGAAAAAACTTACTCCTTCTAGTGCCTAATCCCCACTATAGATAAAAATAGGCTTGGAGACACACGTATCCTAAAAATCATATTGCCCTAATTATTGCGAGAATGAATAAAAGCCAAACGGGATTAAAATCATGAGAGTTATGAAAGATAAGATGCAGAAGGGGTTTTCCCAATCGATTTATAATTACATGCACGAATGTAGATATGCCGTGCATGTTTGTAGAATCTAGAAGACAAAAATATTACCCCATGTCTATCAAGGGCTATCTTGCAAAACCACCTGAAACTACATCAGAGCTGTTTGAGTAACACTATTATTACAGAAGTACTCATGGTAGACTGACCCTAACAAGGACAGGTTACACATTAGCCTTAGCCCACCTCTACACAAATCTTTTGACTACCCAAAAAAATAAAAGGTGGGTGTGAAGTCTACCTTAGGATAAAACCATGCATGAGTAATTCTACAATACAAGGGTTAAGTGAAAATCGTGAAGGAGAAACCCTTCCTTGAAAATAGTCACATAACTTTGGATCTATGAGAAGGAAACTCAGGATATAATAAGCAAATTGTGTGGTCATTGATATGTATTGTCCTATAGAGGGCATAAGGATATGGTCAATGCACAAAAATACTTAACAAATAAAGCCCTTTAATGTCACTTTCATGATTTAGTTATATTTTTTAGCTTGAGGACATGATATACTATAAGTTTGGGTGGTTGATAACATCCAACTTTGTGGATGTTATTTGCCTATTTTTCTCTCATTTCTTTTAACATTTTAGTTCTTATTCTTATATATCCCTCTTGTTCTAGCATTTCACGAATAGCTCCTCTTTTCTCATGTTTCTTATCTTTTGTAGGGAATGAGCCCTAAATAAGCATCGCCATTGGTCATGGCCCAAGGAACTTTTGAAAACAAGGTAGAAATATGGAACACTGCATGAGAGCCATCCGTCTCCAATTGAGAGGGCTATGTCCAACCTCTCAGCATCGATGAAGCCAAGGGCTAAGGACAACCATCAACCCTTGACCAATGACACAACAATCGACATAACCGACAGCTGACATACACCCAATTCCTAAACTTTGGTCACCCATCGACGGTCATTCATCTTGATGACATCAGGAAGCCAACACCCCACAACTTCATAGCTTGATGTCTAGACATGAAATGGTCACCTCGATGAGGCTCAACCTGATGAGTAGTCAATCATTGAGTATAGAAGAACCTATCACAATGTGTCCATGGAAGGTCAAAGTTGTTGACCGACAAAAGCACTATCAGTCACCTGTCACCTGACGATGTTGTAGATCGAAGATGATACATGCCCATCGACCGATGGGACATCTGCATAGGACGTCACTGTTGTAGTTTGTCAAAGTGTGTTCTCCTAGGCACTGCTCTAAGAATAGCGGCATAAGAAGCATACGTAGCACCAAGGTTCCATGGGTATACATGGACCGCCTATAAATAGATTGCCATAGGCTCCATGAGGGGCACCTTTATTTTCCCACCACAACGTGCTACCATTTTCTCTCTAGATTGATCATCGGTGCTAAGGATGAGAGTTAAGGCCTTTGTTGATCCCCATAACTCCCTCATGTACTCAAGAAACTTCTTTGACAGGAGTGCTTCTAGAGATCGCCATCCTTGCACCATCTCCAAATCTAGTAGAGAAGGAGGTCATCACCGATATTAGTACAATAGTGGTTTTTATTTGTTGTATAAACCTCCTAGCACTCTGATTCCACCATATACATATGTCTATCCATCTCCATGTTGCTGGTAAGTATGCCCTGAGAGCCAATCATGGGATGATTGGTGGGATACATTAAGATTGATTTGATAAACATCAAAGGCAAGCTTCCAATTCTTTCTGGTTCAGTCATATGAGATAATGATAGAATAGATTGAATGTCTAGAGAATGACAATACTCAATGACATATGCTTTTAGGTTCAGGACCTGAATGATGAGATCATAAAGATGCTAAGAGTTTGTGCATTCTTATTATGTCCCTAGTCGGATGTCATTGTGGAAGGTAGATAGACAACAATGACACACACGACTAGATTGTGGTGTTGGTTGATGACAGAATCTCATTAGTCATGATATGTAGATATCAAACCAAACACATATGTACTTATTAGAGAACAAGCGTACCGGACAGACCCACCGTGAGTTTGACACATGGAACCATGACATGGTAGTCATAGTCAGTTCTCACAGTGATGGTGGTGAGTGTGATTCTTTGACCTGAAATCACTACACTCAACACATGTCATTGGGTACACTTTGACATCATCAAATGTAGTTCTGAAACATGGGTTGTAATATAGGTGATGATTGGGTGGCTTTGACACATGGAGCTTTTGAGGGGTGAGTGATAGATATGGGATTTGTCCCTCCTGAGGGAGTTTGATATGCATGGCCACTTGATGAGTAGGATTGAGATAGGCCTACACACGCATGTGTGAATCAGTATGTGATATTGATGTCATACATATCTCCTCCAATCTACTCTGAGATCAAGAAAGTGAATGAACGTTGATAGGATGACTGTTCCATGCCTTGAGTTCATTCGGGATATCAGTGACAAAGGAATTATACATTTACTGTAGCACCATTCACGGATTGTAGGATTGAAAGTTGTTCTCCAACTTTCCTTTTCACTTGGGTAGCACTGATGTGCGACTAGGCACCGCTCTTTGCTTGTGAAGTCATAAGTGTTATGGACTTTCACTGCCAACATGAAATGGACTTGCAGGGTCACACAATAGGAGTTAACCTGGAAGAGGAGTTTATCCACAAATGATGTTTAAATTGATTACTAAAGGAGTTTAGTAGTTCAATTAAACACTCAATTAATTGACAGCTCAATATCATAGTGTTCAAGGTGTTGGACCGATTGATTAGAGTATCAGATTGATTGAAACTGCAATTGACTGATTTTGCACAGTCTGCACTCCCAACCGATCGGCTCATGTGATGAACTGATTGGCTTAGGTTGGTGAACTGATCGGCTAATGTGATGAATTGATCGGCTCAAGACAGGCTGAGATGACCGGTTCAAGGGTTGAACCGATCGGCTCAACTGGTCCAAACGAGAAAGTTGGGAAAGTCAGGTAGGCAAGAAGTTTCCTTTTGTTTAACTTGTCTAATTTGATTGGAACAAGGATTGGTATTTGGATCAATTCGAAACAAAAGAGGAAAAGTCAATCGGGAACTGATCAGGACCATGAACCGATCGGCTCATGCTTGAACCGATCAGCTCAGGTGTCCCAAACGATCGATTCAAGTGTGAATCGATCGGCTCAGGTCCCCAACCGACCGTTTCATGCTTGAAATGATCGGTTCAGATGGCGCAGTTGGTTGTTTTGTAGAAAATCTTGAACCCTTCTACTCCTGCTTTAGTCCCGCATTGCCTGGGGTAGAGAACCATGTCCCATGACCCTCCTATATATAGGGGTATTGGGGGCTTCTCAAAGTACAACTCAGAACACCAGTTGCTCTGCAAAGTTGTCGTTCTCTCTGGCTGTGGTAATCGAGAGAGCCCGAGCAAGTGCTACCCGATAAGGGAGGCACAATAAGGGAAAGACAACTGTAGAAAAGCAACTGGTTGCGGGAGATTGTGTCGGTGACTAGTACGCTGACAGGAGGGTATGACTCCTTTCGGTGCCTTGTAAGACAATGCGATCGGAGTTCCAGGTGGTCCGTGTGGACTACTTCAGAGGCAGGTGACTTCTACCGCTCAGAGGACAGCTGTCAATCCTGACAGTCCCGGTGAGACCAGGAGCTGCACAGACACTGTCCAAGATTGGAGGTGAAGATCACGCAAGCTGCGAGGTAACGTCGCCGAGCAAGCCTCGGGACAAGGTATACCTCCACAAACCATCCTTCCTATTGTATAGACGTTGAAGCGATTCCTTTAGACTGGGTTCGGGGAGAAGAAATTTTTTGTTTGCGTTGCCTTCTCTATCTCCCCTAAAACCCAACAGTGGTATCAGAGCCACGTCAACTGCTCTATACTTTAGGATTATCGATGTGATTGATTTTGGTTTGTCACCTTTATTTATTGCATACGATGCGATTAAAATTGGCTTTATGCATGTCCAATCCTAAATCCACAAATCCCAATATACATATATGATATGTAATATGAATGCACTCGATACACGTCGCCCTTAAACGAGTTTTGTGGTGGATGTATAGCATGGTTATGGCCAATAAACCCTATGTATGTGTGCTTGGTTGAATGTGGTTGCTTGCATCTCGGTCTGAGCATCGATTCCCTACCTCCTTATTCCTGATGTAACTCGAGATAACTTGAGATTTCTTTCCTACCTTTGCTCCCCCCGAATGTAACTCGGGGTTTCTCAATTCAAATGTAAATAGGATAGAACTTTTATTTCCTGTTATGTCAAAGAACGATGGACAACCTGACGCAACTGAGAGGATCGATTCAAGGCGTGAACCGATCGATTGGCGTTCCATACGACCGGCTTGAGGAGTGAGAGGAGAGGGTGGCGACCTGAGGAGATGCATGACAACCAGTGAACCGATCATCTAGAGGCATCAGTCGATCGGCTGGTGGCACCCAACCGACCGACCTGATGGAGAGCCGATCAATCATGGAGATGAGTTGATCAAACCCAGTTAAGGCAAAGCACAGAGTTCATCTTATATAGGTTGAATGTGATGTACACCTAGATGACCGTGATTCCTCTTGGCTCGAGGAATCACATTAGGATGGCCATAATCATCATTTTTATCATTTCACATGTTTTCTGTGGGATATAGTATGTAAATGATACGTACTATGTATTATGGTGATTGGATATGTATATTTACCTATAAAACCAAATCCCTCATTAAATATTAAAGTTTTAGATGCCTTCCAAATGCGACACATGTGAAAAGCTTGATCGGCCAAGTGTGGGCACGTCCTAGCGTGGTGCACCATCTATCTCGTGGAAGCGTGAAGGATGGATATGTGGGTTTGTCCTAGCGGGGTGGATATTCATCGTGTTGGCTTTGGGTCGGACTTAACAAGGTGACCTAGATATGATCTAGCACCTTGAGGCATGGAGGTGATCATGGCAAGGAGTTGCATATGGCATCTTTCAAGAGTTGCATATGATGCAATTGGCAAAAGTTGCCTACCTGGAAGATCTAAGTTATGGGTGACAGCCCTAGCTGGTCCATGACTCAGAGGATTTCAGGATCTTGACCCACTAGAAGATTGTACGCTGCAATCTTTTGAATTGATGGTGAGGGCTATCAATTTGAACAAAAACAGTGGGAGTGATAATTAATTAAAGTCCTAATTATATCGTAAAACCTTTTAAAATCAATCAAGTCAAAAAGGAGTTTTTGGACTAAATTGCATATATTTCCTTTTTGTACAATAAATGGCTAATCAACAATAATCACTTTATTTGCGATCAGTCCTTGAGGCCAACAAACTAATGGGAATAATTTCCATGACTGATTAGGACATTGAGAAGTGTTCTCAATCGAAGAGCGAAAGCTCTAAGTTCTAGTTATACCAGAACCAGATCCCACCACACCAATGGCTGAAAGTATGCTTATGGAAGCATACCGAGGATGCCATTTATGTGGAGTGCTTGAATGTTGTATTCTCTGAACTATGAGTTGCAGAGACAACATGAGACATATGATGTCTCTAAGGCCCAGTTTGGCCGCCTACATTATACATGCTGCAGTCCGGTAGATGACATCAACATTTTTAACACGGCTTGACAGATGAGCTATACGTGGTCTGCGAACTTCACGACTTAATCAGTCTGGAGAAAAATGGATTAGTATAGGAGATTAGAACAGAAGCGGTCTTTGTCAATTCCTCACAAATCGGCGTGCCTTGAAAAATCCGCCGTCACCGTTAAGTTACTTACCGAACTGTAGTTACAACTTCCATTTATAATGTGACGGGCCATGAATTACTATATAAATTACCAGCATTTTAGAAGTCAGTGGCCAAACTAGGCCTAAGACACTGTCCTAGTATGTCATGATAGAAGGAGATCCAGTAAGGTATTCACGCACTCAATGTGATTAGGTATGTGGAAAAGCCTGACTAAGAAGGATTCCCTTTGAGCCAAGAGTTGGCTATTGGTATGATACTACAAATGTTGCAAGAATCATACAATTCGTGATGAACTACAACATGAACAACTTTGACAAGCACTAACAGAGTTGTTATACATGTTAAGGATAGTAGAGGCAAAGATGAAGAAAGACAAACCCAAATCTTTGATGTGATCAATGAAGGATAAGTCTTAAAGGCAAGGATAGAGGCAAAGCAAAGAATCATTCTGATGCTAGCCAACAATCCAAGTCGTCTTCAGCCTCAAGGCACATGGGAGGGTGAATGAGGGAAATGCCCTCTATAACTGGAAGAACAAAAGAAGATGAAAGGAGGGGATAGAGATCTCCACCGTAGGTATCATGAAATAAACACTTCTTCATCTGAGGTAATGATACCAAGATATGGATCTGTTATATATGATATACAAGATCCACAAAGAAGTGATGGCCTTTGTGAAAGGACCAAGAAAGAAGTACTCATCATTGGAGCAAGTGTTGCTTCCATAAGATAGGAGTACCTTTCAGTTTATTTCAGCCTAAAGGGCACGAAATAGAGTTGAGAACTACTATTTCAATTTACCAATAGAAACACTTTATTGTTGCATCTTGTTGTGACAAGGATGGCTATCAATATAGTTGATGTTTCAATTTCAAAGATATGATCGTTGTGGCAATGTCTTGTTTATCTTGTGGTACTTGGTATGCATAAGATAAAATGATACCTAAAAGTTATTGATAACTCAAACAATCAAATTAGCATAAATCATGAGAAATTCATTTCTAGTTTCCATATGATGGATAATTCTAGACTCTTTTGGTTAGAGAACTAGTAAGAGACATGAATCTCTTAGACATGATCAATCTTCACTAGTCATAGTGGGAGATTGATTATCCTATTAGGTATAATACATGTGATGTATTTACATACCTATTGGACTTAATTCTAGTAATTCAAATGGTGTTTAGAGAAATACCAATATGAGTATCTTGAATTGTTCAAGAATATCATAAATGAAGTACGAATTTGGTAAAGTGTTAATTCTTGATGAGATCAATGAATGAAATACTTGAACCAAATGTTTGAGAACCTTGTAGTGATTATGATAGTGTATCATAGTGAACTCGTGATTAAGGCATGGTGATGTCTAAATCAAGAAGGAGTCATACTCTAAGGAGTTAGAGGATGATTATCAAATAACTAAGTTCTTCTTAAACAAAGAATACCCTACACTAATAAAGGATATTAAGAATCACAAAGTGTTGTGAGTTCTATACCCTTGACAGATACACCTCGATTATCTATGTGATGAGTTGGTCATATGATGAGTCAACTATCTAGATGAATATTGAGGAACTGGATTTTGAGTTATGATTTATGACCATTACATCCTAAATGACTTCCATGTGAACCATAAGGTATGCCCTTGATGGTAGCACCCATTGGGATGAAATCCATAAGTGCGAATGAGTCTTAAGCGTTAAGACACATGGATAACATTTTGAGAAGGATGATGCTTGTTGATTGCAACTTAATGACAAAAAGATTTGGCATACAGATACTAAAATTGCATTACTAAAAACGAATAAAATGAGGATGTGTACGTGACACAACCTATAAGGTTTATGAATCCATTAATGCAAATGAAGTCTATAAGTTACAATGGACTAATCAATGTGATTGATTGAGTACAAGCAACTCAGAATTGTGATCTTTACTTTGATGATATGGTCAAAGGGTTTGACTGATATGTCAAAGATAAAGAAGGCATATGTGGTTTAGTGGGAGCGTATTTGCATTCCACATGTTGATGTGAAATGGAAATGTTCTAGAATGGAAATCAAAAGTGGAAATTATCTTTAAGAAAGATAGAGATGTTTCCTATGTGTTAGGAATAGAGATCTATAGAGATAGTTCTCAAAAACATCTTGACCTAAAAAAAGAGAGCATACATTGGCAATCTATACTGAAAGGTTTAGTATACACAGATTCAGTGGGAGAAAACTTGTCCATGTTACATGGAGTTACTATCCCAAGGCCAAGTGTCCAATTCTTACAAAGAATGGGAACACTAAGAATAGATATGGATCTATCATGTATGTAATCATCCCATTATCTTGCATGTATGGACATAGCAAGAATAAAATGCATTTATCATCTTGTATGTAGGACATGACAATATGATGTGCTCATCCTGATAACTCGTATGTGGGACATGATGAGTGGATGTCTGTCTAGTTCCAGTAAGGGTTATTGGAATACCATAAGAACTTGATAAGTACTTGTGAAGTACTAGTTCTATGGAAATAAGGAAGGGTTCATTGTAAAGAGTTACATTGATGCGAACTTCCGGAAAAGGACAGAAAATTAATCGCAAAATATATATGAGATATATAAAAGTGAATGTTTGTTGATAAATGGAAACGTTCTAATAAAGCTGTTTAAAAGAAAAGTCAAGTATCCGTGTGTTAGAGAACATTAGTGGATACTATATGGATCTGGAAGTTCATAGATATGAACTTATAGATATTCCGATCTTTGATGACAAGTAAGGAGTACTTGGTCATGCAATGTGGCTAAAGGTTAGCAAAGGAATACTAGATCACATATTACGGCAACTCCATCTCATACGTGTGACGTACAACAAAGAGATGAGAGACATGCAATTAATACCGACTTTGGCAAGTTGTTGCCATAACTCACTATGTTAGCACTAGAGCACAGTAACATGTGGGACATGTTTGAAGATCACTATGAATATGATTCAAGGATGATTGGATCGTAGTGCAAGTGGGAGTCTGTTGGTATGTATGCCCTGAGAGCCAATCATGGGATGATTGGTGGGATACATTAAGATTGATTTGATAAACATCAAAGGCAAGCTTCCAATTCTTTCTGGTTCAGTCATATGAGATAATGATAGAACAGATTGAATGTCTAGAGAATGACAATACTCAATGATGTATGCTTTCAGGTTCAAGACCTGAACAATGAGATCATACAGATGCTAAGAGTTTGTACATTCTTATTATGTCCCTAGTCGGATGTCATTGTGGAAGGTAGATAGACAACAATGACACATAAGACTAGATTGTGGTGTTGGTTGATGACAGAATCTCATTAGTCATGATATGGAGATATCAAACCAAACACATATGTACTTGTTAGAGAACAAGCGTACTGGACAGACCCACCATGAGTTTGACACATGGAACCATGACATGGTAGTCACAGTTAGTTCTCACAGTGATGGTAGTGAGTGTTGGGTTTTATGGGAGATAAAGAAGGAAGCGGAAACAAAAATATCTTCTCCCAAACCCAGAATTAAGGAATCACGTTAACGTCTATACAATATGAAGGATGGTTTGTGGAGGCATACCTTGTCCCGAGGCTTGCTCGGCGACGATACCTCGTGGCTTGCACGGTCTTCACCTCTGGTCTTCGACGGTGTCTGAGCAGCTCCTGGTCTCACTGGGACTGTCGGGATTGACAGCTGTCCTCCGAGCGGCAGAAGTCTCCTGCCTCTACAGTCGTCCACACAGACTGCTTGGAACTCCGATCTCCTTATCCCACAAGGAATCAGAAGGAGTCACAGCCTCCTGTCTGATTTCTAGTCACCGACACACTCTCCTACAACCAGTTGCTTTTCTACAGTTGTCTTTCCCTTGTTGTGCCTCCCTTATTGGGTAGCACTTGCTTGGGCTCTCTCTCGGTTACCAAATCAGAGAGAACGACAACTTTGTAGATCAAGTGGTGTTCTGAGTTATACTTTGAGAAGCCCCCAATACCCCTATATATAGGAGGGTCATGGGACAGGGTTCTCTACCCCGGGAAATGCGGGACTAAACAGGAGTAGAAGGGTTCGAGATTTTCCACAAAACAATCAACTGCATCACCTGAACCGATCATTTCAAACTTGAAACGGTCGGTTGGTGACCTGATCCGATCAGTTCACACATGAATCGATCTTTTGGCACCCTTGAGCTGATCGGTTCATCACATGAGCCGATCGGTTCGTGGTCCTGGTCCAACTCAAATTGACTTTCATATTTGTTTCCGATTAATCAAATATTAATCCTTGTCCAAATCAAATTTGTACAAGTGAAACAAATTATATTTGCAAAATTGACTTTCCAAACAATCTTCATTGGTCACATGAGCCGACCGGTTCAACAATTGAGCCAATCGGTTCACCAACCTGAGCCGATCGGTTCATCTCATGAGCCGATCAGTTGGAAGTGCAGATTGTGCAAAATCAGTCAATCGTAGTTTCAATCAATTTGATACTCTAATCAATTGGTCCAACACCTTGAACACTATGATTTTGAGCTATCAATCAACTGAGTGTTTAATTGAACTACTAAACTCCTTTAGTAATCAATCTAAACATCATTTGTGGAAAAACTCCTCTTCCAGATTAAATCCTATGTGTGTGACCCTACAGGTCCATTTCACGTTGGCAGTGAAAGTCCATAACACTTATGACTTCACAAGCAAAGAGTGGTGCCTAGTCACACATCAGTGCTACCCAAGTGAAATAGAAAGTTGGAGAACAAATTTCAATCCTACAATCCATGAATGGTGTTACAACGAATGTATAATTCCTTTGTCAATAATGTCCTGAATGAACTCAAGGCATGGTACAACCATCCTTTCAACGCTCATCCATTTCCTTGATCTCATAGCAGACTGGGTGAGATGTGTGCGACATCAATATCACATATTGATTCACACATGCATGCGCATGCCTTTCTCAATCCTACTCATTAAGTGGCCATGGACATTAAACTCCCTTAGGAGGGACAAATCCCATATCTATCACTTACCCCTCAAAAGCCCCATGTGTCAAAGTCACCCAATCATCACCTTTATAACAACCCATGTTTCAGGACTGCGTTTGATGATGTCAAAGTGTACCGAACGACATGTGTTGAGTGTAGGGATTTCAGATCAAAGAATCACATTCACCACCATCACTGTGAGAGCTGACTGTGACTACCAAATCATGGTTCCATGTGTCACTTTCACGATGGGTCTGTCCGGTACACTTGTTCTCTAACAAGTACCTATGTGATTGGTTTGATATCACTATATCTTGACTAATGAGATTTTGTCATCAACCAACACACAATCTAGTCTTT
The DNA here is from genome assembly GCA_963693085.1 of Alisma plantago-aquatica. Classification (NCBI taxonomy): domain Eukaryota; kingdom Viridiplantae; phylum Streptophyta; class Magnoliopsida; order Alismatales; family Alismataceae; genus Alisma; species Alisma plantago-aquatica. The sequence continues at coordinate 812,039,798 of OY856412.1, read as the reverse complement.
AGTGTTATTGATGTGTGTGATTATTTCCACAATAACAACTGACTAGGGACTAAACAAGAATGTATGCTCTTAACATCCGTATGATCTCATCGTTTAGGTCCTTAACCTAAAAGCATACATCATTGAGTAAAACATTTCTTTAGACATCTATCATGTTATACTATCATCTCAGAAATAGTTAAACATATAGATCGGAAATTGCCTTTATTATTATTCAAATCATTTACAAAGTATCCCATTACAATCATCACATGACTTTCTCTATGGACATACATACCAACAGACTCCCACTTGCACTTAGAGCCAGTCACCTAGGAACCTCAGTCCTTGTGACCTAGCATGACCATCATGCTTTTGCTGAGAAAGGGCCTTAGTCAGTGGATCAACTATGTTGTCTTCAGTTAGTACTTTGCAAATCTTCACATCTCCTCACTGTACGATCTCTCATATGAGATGGAAGCGCCCCAGTATGTGCTTGGATCGCTGATGTGATCTGGGCTCCTTAGCTTGAGCAATATCTCCATTATTGTCACAATAAAGCTCAATTGCATCACAGCTACTGGGAACTACACTAAGTTCAGAGATGAACTTCCTGATCCACACAGCTTCCTTTTCTGCATGCGAAGAAGCAATATACTCGGCCTCTATAGTAGAATCATCAACTATTTATTGCTTAGAACTTTTCCATCTCACAACTCCATTGTTTAGGAAAAATACAAATCCTGATTTCGATCTGTAATCATCTTTATCGGTTTGGAAGCTTGCATCGGTGTAACCCTTTACAACCAGTTCTTCCTCACCGCCGTATACAAGGAACTGATCCTTAGTCCTTAACAAGTACTTGAGGATGTTCTTTATGGCCATCCAGTGAGCATCCCCGGGATCTAACTGGTACTTGCTTATCATGCTGAGGGCATACGAGACATCTAGGCGTGTGCACAACATAGCGTACATGATGGATCCGATGGTTGATGCATATGGGATCCCATTCATACGCTCCCTCTCTTCACAAGATTGGGGACATTGAGCTCTAGAGACAGTGACTCCATGTAGCATGGGGATGTTGCCTCTCTTTGAGTTCTCCATGCTGAACCGCTTCAACACTTTGTCAATGTATGTGCTTTGACTTAGTCCGAGAAGCCTTTTAGATCTATCTCTATAGATCTTAATTCCTAGAATGTAGGATGCTTCTCCTAAGTACTTCATTGAGAAAGTATTCCCAAGCCAAGTCTTTACCTTCTCTAAGGCTGAGAGATCATTCCCCATCAGTAGTATGTCATCCACATACAATATGAGGAATGTGGTCGTGCTCCCACTAACCTTCTTATACACACAAGGTTAATCTTTATTTTGAATAAAGCCAAACACTTTGACTTCCTCATCAAATCAAAGATTCCAACTCCGAGACGCTTGATTCAATCCATAGATTGACCTTTGCGGCTTATAGACTATATTGGCATTCTTTGGATCTACAAAACCTTCAGGTTGTGTCATGTACACATCCTCATTTATATTCCCATTAAGGAATGCAGTTTTAAAATCCATTTGCCAAATCTCATAGTCATAGTAAGCCGCAATAGCAATCATAATCCTGATGGACTTAATCATGGCAACTGGAGAAAAGGTTTCGGCATAGTCAACACCTTGAATTTGTCGAAAACCTTTTGCAACTAATCTGCCTTTATAAGTTTTCACATTGCCATCCATGTCGGTCTTCTTCTTGAAGACCCACTTGCACCCTATGGGTTTTACCCCATCAGGTGGTTCCACCAAAGTCCATACTTTGTTGGAGTACATGGATTCCATCTCGGATTTCATGGCCTCAAGCCATTTCTCAGAATCTGGTCCCTCCATAGCCTCTAGATAGGTAGTTGGATCATCATCTATGATCAACTCACTGCCTTACTGAGTCACAAGGTATCCAAACCTCTCAGGTTCAAGGTGTGTCCTACTAGATCTACGAGGTCCTTGTATCAATTGAGGAGACTAAGATTACACAACACCTTGTGAATCTCTATGTTTCTCTTGTACATCTACTGGTTCAATGTTTTCTTGTTGGGCTTGAGCCTCTTCAAGCTCTATTTTCCTCCCACGGTTTCCTCTGGAAATAAATTCCTTTTCTAGGAACACAACTATCCTCATAACAAACACTTTGTTGTCATTAGGGTGGTATAAATAGTATCCCCTCGTTTCCTTGGGGTATCCAACAAAATAACATTTATCGGAGTTGGGTCCAAGCTTATTAGGAAACATTTTCTTGACGAAAGCCTCACAACCCCAAATCTTCATAAAAGACAAATCGGGATGCTTCCCGTGCCATATCTCATATGGTGTCTTTTGAACCGATTTAGATGGTACTCAGTTAAGTGTAAACACGGCAGTTTCAAGAGCATGACCCCAGAAGGAAATAGGAAGATCAGCAAAACTCATCATTGATCACACCATATCCAGTAATGTGTGATTCCTTCTTTTAGACACACCATTATGCTGTGGTGTTCCAGGTGGAGTCCATTGTGATACAATACCACGAGCTCGTAGAAGGTCCTCAAACTCCTGGCTTAAGTATTCTCCACCTCGATCGGATCAAAGTTCTTGAATACTTTTACCAAGTTGGTTTTGTACTTCATTCATGAAATCCTTGAACCTTTCAAGGGTTTTTGACTTATGTTTCATCAAGTACACGTAGCCATACCTACTGAAGTCATCAGTGAAGGTAATGAAGTACTGATACCCATTTATGGAATTTGTTCTAAAAGTCCCACATACATCAGTATGTATGAGTCCTAATAGATCACTAGCTCTCTCACCTTTACCTGAAAAGGGATTCTTGGTCATTTTGCCCAACAAACAAGATTCACATGTCTCTATTGATTCATAATCAAAAGAGTCTAGATAACCATCTTTATGGAGTCTAGAAATGTGCTTCTCATTTATGTGCCCTAGACGACAATGCCAAAGATATGTTTTGTTCGAGTTGTTGAGTTTTTGCCTTTTGGTGTTTATGTTGTATACATTTGTCTCTAGATCTATCAAGTATAGACCATAAGACATTGGGGCACTGTAATAAAAGATCCCATCTTTTGAAATAGAACACTTTCCATTCTTAATAAGAAATTCAAAACCATCATTGTCCAAACAAGAGACGGAAATGATATTCCTATTTATGGCAGGTACATAATAGCAGTTCTTCAACTCTATTATTATCCCACTAGGTAGAGTTAACTCATAGGTTCCTACGGCACTGGCGGAAACTCTTGCCCCATTGGCAACATGTAGTTCAACCTTGCCTTTCCCCAAAGGCCTACTTCTTTTAAGATCCTTCACATTTTAACAAATGTGAGATCCACATCCGGTATCAAGTACTCATGACAAAGAAGTAGTAAAGTTAATCTCTATCACGTATACACCAGAAGTAGAGATCTCTATCTCTCACTTCTTCTTCCGTTCCTTCCATCCTCTCCATGTTTTGAGCGCAGAAGATTCTGACATTGGTTTGGCGAGAGAACCCTTCTCTCCCTCACCTTTGTCCTTAGACTCTGTTCCGTTGATCTCCATCAATGAACTATCCATCTTCTTAAGCACACATAGAGTGGACTCAAAGTCTATCGGTATGTTTGGATTATGCAGAACACTTCTCACAATCCTCAACCAGTTATGGAATTTATTTTTCAATTAATTTTCCCATTTTAAAAGATGATTCTTTTTCCATTCTACAAGAGAAAATTGCATTTGTTAAAACTCCTTTGGATTGATTTGATTTGAATAAAATTTGACAGTAGTTAATTAGGCCTTTAATTAATTACTGCTCCCACTATTTTGATTCAAATTGACAGCCCTCACCATCAATTCAGAAGATTGCAACGTACAATCTTCTAGTGGGTCAAGATCCTGAAATCCACTGAGTCATGGACGAGTTAGGGCTGTCACCCATAACTTAGATCTTCCAGGTAGGAAACTCTTGCCAATTGCATCATATGCAACTCTTGAAAGATGTCATGCACAACTCCTTGCCATGATCACCTCCATGCCTCAAGGTGCTAGATCCTATCTAGGTCACCTTGTTAAGTCTGACCCAAAGCCAACACGATGAATATGCCCCCTGCTAGGGCAGACCCACATATCCATCCTTCACGCTTCCACGAGATAGACGGTGTACCACGCTAGGGTGTGCCCACACTTGGTCGATCAAGCTTTTCACGTGTGTCACATTTGGAAGGCATCTAAAACATTAATATTTAATGAGGGATTTGGTTTTATAGGTACATATACATATCCAATCACCATAATATAGAAAGTATCATATACATGCTATATCCCATAGAAAACATGCGGAATGATAAAAGCAATGATTATGGCCATCCTAATGTGATTCCAAAAGCCAAGAGGAATCACGGTCATCTAGGTCCACATCACATGCAACCTGTACAAGATGAACTATGTGCTTTGCCTTTCTGGGTTTGATCAACTCATCTCCATGATTGATCGACTCGCCATCTGGCTGGTCGGTTGGGTGCCACCAGCCGATCGACTGGCGCCTCCAGCCGATCGGTTCACTGGTCATCTTGCATCTCCTCAGGTCACCACCCGCTCGTCTCGCTCCTCGAACCGGTCATAAAAAGGTCCACCATTCTTTGACATAATAGGAAATAAAATTCTATCCTATTTTACATTTGAGAAAGGAAACCCCGAGTTACATTCGGGGGGAGCAAAGGTAGAAAAGAAATCTCGAGTTATCTTGAGTTACATCAGGAATAGGAGATAGGGATTCGGTGTGCAGACCGAGATGCAAGCAACCACATTCAACCAAGCACACATACATAGGGTTTATTGGCCATAACCACGCTATACATCCACCACAAAACTCGCTTAAGGGTGACGCGCATCAAGTGCATTTATATTACATATCATATATGTATTTCTGGATTTGTGGATTTAGGATTGGACATGCATAAAGCCAATTTTATTCGCATCGTATGCAATAAATAAAGGTGACAAACCACAATCGATCACATCGATAATCCTAAAGTATAGAGCAGTTGACGTGGCTCTGATACCACTGTTGGGTTTTATGGGAGATAAAGAAGGCAGCGGAAACAAAAATTTCTTCTCCCAAACCCAGAATAAAGGAATCACGTCAACGTCTATACAATAGGAAGGATGGTTTGTGGAGGCATACCTTGTCCCGAGGCTTGCTCGGCGACGATACCTCATGTCTTGTGTGGTGTTCACCTCCGGTCTTGGACGGTGTCTGAGCAGCTCCTGGTCTCACCAGGACTGTCGGGATTGACAGCTGTCATCCGAGCAGCATAAGTCTCCTGCCTCTGCAGTCGTCCACACGGACTTCCTAGAACTCTGATCTCCTTGTCCCATAAGGAATCGAAAGGAGTCACACCCTCCTATCGGCGTACTAGTCACCGACACACTCTTCTGCAACCAGTTGCTTTTCTGTAGTTGTCTTTCCCTTGCTGTGCCTCTCTTATCGGGTAGCACTTGCTTGGGCTATCTCTCAGTTACCAAAACTAGAGAGAACAACAACTTTGCAGAGCAACTAGTGTTCTGAGTTGTACTTTGAGAAGCCCCCAATACCCCTATATATATAGGAGGGTCATGGGATTGGGTTCTCTACCCCGGGCAATGCAGGACTAAATAGGAGTAGAAGGGTTCAATATTTTCCACAAAACAACCAACTACATCACCTGAACCGATCGTTTCAACCTTGAAACGGTCAGTTGGTGACCTGAGTCGATCGGTTCACACCTGAACCGATCATTTGGCACCCTTGAGCCGATCGGTTCATCACATGAGCCGATCAGTTCGTGGTCCTGGTCCAACTCAAATTGACTTTCATATTTGTTTCCGATTAATCAAATATTAATCCTTTTCCAAATCGAATTTGTACAAGTGAAACAAATTATATTTGCAAAATCTACTTTCCAAACAATCCCCATTGGTCACATGAGCCGACTGGTTCAACAATTGATCCGATTCGGTTCACCAACCTGAGCTGATCCGTTCATCTCATGAGCCGATCGGTTGGAAGTGTAGATTGTGCAAAATCAGTCAATCGTAGTTTCAATCAATCTGATACTCTAATCAATTGGTCCAACACCTTGAACACTATGATTTTGAGCTATCAATCAACTGAGTGTTTAATTGAACTCCTTTAGTAATCAATCTAAACATCATTTGTGGAAAAACTCCTCTTCCATGTTAAATCCTATGTGTGTGACCCTGCAGGTCCATTTCACGTTGGCAGTGAAAGTCCATAAAACTTATGACTTCACAAGCAAAGAGCGGTGCCTAGTCACACATCAGTGCTACCCATGTGAAATAGAAAGTTGGAGAACAACTTTCAATCCTACAATCCGTGAATGGTGTTACAGCGAATGTATAATTCCTTTGTCACTAATGTCCTGAATGAACTCAAGGCATGGTACAGTCATCCTTTCAATGTTCATCCATTTCCTTGATCTCAGAGCAGACTGGGTGAGATGCGTGCGACATCAATATCACATATTGATTCACACATGCATGTGCATGTCTTTCTCAATCCTACTCATCAAGTGGCCATGGACATTAAACTCCCTTAGGAGGGTCAAATCCCATATCTATCACTCACCCCTCAAAAGCCCCATGTGTCAAAGTCACCCAATCATCACCTTTATAACAACCCATGTTTCAGGACTGCGTTTGATGATGTCAAAGTGTACCCAACGACATGTGTTGAGTGTAGTGATTTCAGGTCGAAGAATCACATTCACCACCATCACTGTGAGAGCTGACTATGACGACCAAATCATGGTTCCATGTGTCACTTTCACGGTGGGTCTGTGTGGTACACTTGTTCTCTAACAAGTACGTATGTGCTTGGTTTGATATCACTATATCATGACTAATGAGATTCTGTCATCAACCAACACACAATCTAGTCTTTAGTGTTATTGATGTCTATGATTATTTCCACAATAACAACCGACTAGGAACTAAACAAGAATGTATAATCTTAACATCTGTATGATCTCATCATTTAGGTCCTTAACCTAAAAGCATACGTCATTGAGTAAAACATTTCTTTAGACATCTATCATGTTATACTATCATCTCAGAAATAGTTAAACATATAGATCGGAAATTGCCTTTATTATTAATCAAATCATTTACAAAGTATCCCATTATAATCATCACATGACTACTCTATGGGCATACTGACACGAATTTACTGTGCATATAATACAAGTGCACGCGTCAGAGTAATATAGGCCTTTGTGAGGCCCGAGTTGAACTCAGGGAAACGTAATTATTGGTAGACTACTACTAGCTACTTGCAATCAGCTAGACCAATTAAAATGATTTGAGAGTTGATTGAAAAAGAAAAGAAAAATGAAAGAAAATAGAGAAATCGATTAAATGTTTGGTTTAATCAATTCAAATGGGAATCTTTAGGATTGCGGTTTCACCACAGGTTCTCGTTGTATTAATTCCTACACAGTTATCCTAATTTGTCTCTCATTCCGGGTAGTGGCATGTATTCAGAATTGCTCACTTTTGTGATACAATTCACTAACTAAATCTAGGTCGGTTCCACGGTATTAGTAACCTATACCCTAAACTAGGTGCATGAAGACCATACTCTGGGTTTCCACCATTAAATGTACATCACCTTGTTCAAAGGATTTATTAGTTAATGTGAATTTTGTCTCTTTTCAACCGTTAATTCTTCTTTCAAAGTAATTAAAGGCATTAGATTATCATTAGGGTGATCAATCATAATAATATAATGGAGAAAACGAAATCATACCACGGATTTAAGAGACAAATTATGAAATACTATGGTAAAAATGTCATACAACGATTACCCGGGCTACTCCCGGTCATAAAGATAAAGGGGATTAGCCTCGCATGTTCATCTCTATGAAAGACATGATGAGAGGAAGGGAAAACATCGAGAAAATGTGAATAAAAGTGATGTAAACCCCTGAATGGAGGAGATTCGGGCTTTCCTTGGTGTAGAATGAGCGATCTACAGCCTTCCGGCGGTGGAAAACGTCTTCTGCGGCTCTCGGAACGATTGGGGCGTAACTCTGGGCTCTGTTCTTCTCTCCTCTCCTCCTTGAGACTTGTGCAATGACTAATGACGTGATACCCTGCTTAGGGCCGCCGTAATTAGGTATATGTACCACTTTAGATCGTCAAAAGATCACCACCGTCTGATTAGAAATGATCTGTAACAAAACCTGATCTGACGGCATCTCGATGGTATCAAACCATCATAATATCGATGATTCTTCCTTTTTCTGATGTTTCAGGCTGATGCAAACTCGATACCATCGACTTTAGTGTCGATGGTATCGACACATTTAGGCGTCACTTTTATCACCAATCTGACGCTGAAGCTGAGCAAGGTCGATAGTATCGACTTTGCGTCGATAATATCGACCAGTTGACTGCTGGCTCGCTGTAGGTATCTCGCTACCATCGACTTTAGTGTCGAGGGTATCGACGCATCTTGGTTCCTTGCGGCCGTCTCACTGTGTCCGAGTCGATACTATCGACAGCTGTCGATGGTATCGACAGCTGCATGTATTTGTTTTTCCTGAAAATTCAAGATAAATTCGAATCAGCCTTGCTAAAACACATCAATATAATCATTTATAACCAAAAAGATGAAATACAATAGATTTGATGCAAAATGAGATTATAGACTAAAGCGAGTGAATCATGCGATACTAACCACAAATGTGACTAATAAACACATAAAACACATGTAAAACTAGTCTATAAAAGCGACTCAAAATCCTCACATCAAACTCCCCTAAGCTTAAACATTGCTCTTCCTCGAGCAACAAAACTATAGAATAAAATTGCAAAGGTCAACTAATGAACATACTATCACAACAGACATTACCGTATGATTCCCACCAGACATTCACATACCGACCCTGACTAACCACAGAATGGTAACTACCCTACAGGTGACGATGATAATCCATAATAGATATCCACTCCAAGATTGGTGAACACTATCAAATATGATAGTTAATATAATAAAATCTTCCGGTTCAAGCTTAGTGCATCTTGTGATCTCCTATCTACGTTGCTCATAACCAAACTACCATCTAAATGGAAGCAGATCTCCTGAAATACAAAAGTGAGGAGATAATCACGGGTGGCCTACCATTTTGAGCAATAGGTGGATGGGATAGGCGGTTTATGTAAGAAAGAGTAGCACAATACAGTTTGACATGCAACAGTACAAACAAAAAAATGACCTACATGATGCTCATGCATATGAAAATGACCTAATGCTTACATTTTAGGTGGAATGATGCATGCACTATCATTCCATCCCAACGGGAGACAAAATATCTACAAAACTACACATGTGCTTGTTCTTCTTATTCTGCATGTGAACAAGTTCCTTCCTCTTTCTGATCTTCACTTATTATTATTTTGTTCTTTTCAGCCCTTATTTTGCTTAATGACTAAGATGAAATGTTTACATCTTCTCCTTGGGCTTATTCTCATAACTACTATTTTTTTCATTGTATTTTATTTTCAGAAAGTATGAAAGAAGTTCCTTATTTTAAGAAGTTCCTTATTTTCAGAAGAAGCAAGGAACATCATGTACAAAATGATTAAGATTATGTGAAATGCTACTAAAATGACATTGACATGCATTCTAAAATTTGTGCATGCATGACTATAATGCAACACATTTTTTTTCTTTTCATAAATGCAACAGATGTAAAAACTAACTACAATGCAATCCTATCTACATGATATGCAATCAATAGATGACAAACTGTAAAGTGCTCCCAATTCTTATGGTGGAGTGTAAAAGAGATGAGGTGGATAGATCACAAGATTAATTGATAGAACCATCGGAAGATATTATGTCCCTCCTTACTGACATGTGTAAAATTAAGGGGTTTCTCTCTCTTATTTCAGATTAAAGTCCCATTACCATTTGGTTAGTTTAGGCTCAACATCTAATTCCGTCCACTTTTCTTGAATCATAGGCATGTATAGTTGTGGTCTTATGTTTTAAAGTTGACAAACCCAATTATTTTCATAAGTTAAGTGCTCAAGTTCAAACAAAGCAAGCTTACAATTACATGAAAAATTTTCAAATTTACCCATAACTCCCATGTGAAAAACATAGAGATGACAAATTACATTAGACATCCACAGATACACTAGATAGAATGTGGATCCTAAAAGCTAAAAGCTAAGAAAATTTCTAAAATAAAAGAAAATTCAATAAAGGATAAAACAACGGAAAATAAAAGATAGAAACTATTCCATCTCCCCCCAAGCTTGAATTCGACTATGGCCCCATGGTAAAAAACAATCTCAGTAGGTGGAACAGTGATACCATTTATTGCTCAAGTGGTGGGTACTGTGGGGGGAATTGTGGGGCGCTGGGATCCCATGATGGATATTGCCCCTAGAAGTTTGGATCACATGGGGGCATCGGTGGAGGTTGAGGATATCCCCCAAAGTAGTTTTGGCTCCAGTAGTGATCATAGAACGGCTGCTACTGCTGCTCGATCCTCCCCAACTAGTCGTAGACCTACTGTTGATTGGCGAACAACTGATGTTCATTCTTGAAAATAGATTTTTGATTAACATACAGCCGATTCATAGTATCCTGGATATCAAGAAATGACGCAGTGTGCTGTTGTTGTGTCTCCTAAATGCTCTGTAGCATGGTGTACATGCCCTGTATAGAATAAACATCCTCTCCTTGTTGAGAGGGTTGTGGTGGCTGAGGCTGTGAGGATGATGATGCACTCGGGTAGAAGCGTGGCCACTTCCTCGGTGCCACTCGTGCCCGAAGAGGAGTGAATGTCTCCTCTTCCTCCTCCTGCTCATCACCGTCATCATTGTCGTTGTCGTTGTCATCTTCTCCACTGTTGGAGTCGTCGATGGCAATTATGGGCCATCTGAAATGTTGGGCCCCCTGGATGTTGAAGACGAGATCTGGAAGGGCGCACTCTTGATACTCCTTATTGATGTGGCAATGCACATAGACCATGCGTCACAAACTAGCAGAAGGTTGGAGCGGTGGAAATGAGCAAGATTCACCGGATTTTTATTAACCAATGGAGGAATTGATGATAGGTCTAGCCCAAGGTAGACGGCTAGTGGCGTGATAAGTCCCCCAAAATGAATAGGGGCTCTTCTGGTACTCCTCTTCATGACCATCACACGTATCAAGAAAAATATGCCCCAGTTCAACTTTTCCCTCTTCAACAACTTGTAGAGGAAAAATAAATCTGTCTCCTGGAATTTGCTCAAAGAAAGCTCACCGCGAGCAAAGAAGGTGATGCAAAGCATACGGTGTAAAACTCGCACGAACGGGTGCTCGAAGTCGGCCACCGCTGCATTGTGATAGATTATAGATTTTCCCGCAGGAGTGTTTACCAGCGCCACAAACATTGTATCATAATCGGCCCATTTATCTGGTCGTCGGTACTGCTCGGGTGAGTGCCACCAGTTGTAGATCGAGTTGAATTGGCGAGCATAATATTATAGTTGCGGTTGAACAAACAGAAGGAAACGCGACCCTTGATCCACTCGCGGTTAGTGGCGATAAGGTCATTGGGCACAACACAGATGTCGAGGGAGGCCATGAACACCACCACAACCTCCTTATAAGTTGGCCACTCGCCAAAGAAAGGATGACCCTCAACGTGGTAGGGAATTGCCTCCTCCCATGCTGTTTCCATCCTCCCATCTTGGCCAAGGAGGACATGGTTGAGGTTGTCCTCAAAGCCAAGGTCCCGGATCATAGCCCGATCAACATATCGGGTAGGCTCTATTGGACGCTTTATTAACTCATCAAAGATTTTCTTCACGTCCTCCGAGGGGTGGACAATCCTCGGACGGGGAATATAACTCAGTGGTGGAGGCACAAACGTGTCAATCTCCATTGGGGACGCCCGCGAGGAAGAAGCTCCTACTATCCTCACCATTGTGAAAGAAAGGAGACAAAAGAAAGAGCTCGGTGAAGATCAGAGTTGCTCAGAGAAGATGATCTCCAATGTCGATGAAGAGCTCGGTGAAGATTGCTCGATTTCTTTATGCTCGGTTAAGATCTCCAGTTGCTCAGGATGCTTGGCGCAAGAGTTGAGGGGATTCACTCTGAAGGTGTGATTAGAAATGAGAAACTACCCCTCCTTTTATAGCTGAACCCATCACCACTGTCGCTTCGTCGATACCATCGACGGGGTGTCGATGGTATCGACACTTGGAGCACAATCCACTCTTCGCGACCATCGATGGTTGTCGATTGCTTGATGTGGGGGCCCGGATCGATGACGCGTCGATACTATCAACATGGGTCGATGGTATCGACCCATCCCACGGATCAACTACTTCATTTTGGCATGCTCCGTTGATTTCTTCTCGCAGATCGGTGATGTGTCACGTCGATACCATCGACTGCGTGTCGATGGTATCGACTCGGTATGGTTCGATTACTCTCGCGAGGCCCGGGCGCCGCTTCCTCACTATTGCCGGGTCGATACCATCGACTGCCACGTTGATGGTATCGATTTCACTGAGACGAATTTCTCTGAAAATCTTCAGGGATCTCGCGAGCATCGACTTCCTGGTCGATACTATCAACCCGATGCTCTTTTTTTTCCTATGTCGCTGATGGTAGGTCGATACCATCTATGAGGCAGTCGATGGTATCGACTCAGAAAATTTTCTGTAGCTGCTTGACTGCACCCACGTCGCTACCATTGACACTGTGGTCGATGATATCGACTCTGATTCAGTACTGCACACTGAGCAAAATGATTAGGGTATCATTTTTACATTAAAAATGAAATTAAACAAAACTAACTTGCAAATGCGAAAGAAAATTAAAGAACTACAAATTACAACTACCGATGGTTGGGTTGCCTCCCAACAAGCACCCTTGTTTATTGTCTTAGGCTAGACGCAATAAGGCTCTTCATTCTTCCTTGAGTGCCATGAGTTTAACCTCATGCACTTTTCTCATGTAATTCTCTCCAAAGTAAAGCTTCAACCTTTGACCATTCACTAAGAATGTGAGCTCTCCATCTCTCACCATAATAGCACCATGTGGACGCACCTCCACCACAAAAGGTCCACTCCACCTGGATTTCAATTTCCCAGGATGAAGCTTTAGTCTCGAGTTGAACAGTAAAACGCGATCACCCGTTTTGAAAACACGTGTTTGAATGTGGCGGTCATGGATTTGCTTTGTCCTTTCTTTATAGATCCTTTGATTCTCATAGGCATTCATCCTAAGCTCATCTAACTCATTTAGCTCCAATAGTCTCTTTTTCCCTACATCATCATAACTCACATTGAGCTTCCGTAGCGCCCAGTGCGCCTTGTGCTCTAACTCAACCAAAAAATGGCAAGCCCGCCCATAAACCAGCCTAAAAGGCATAGTGCCTATAGGTGTTTTAAACGCGGTCCTATATGCCCATAAAGCATTCGGTAGGAGTGAACTCCAATTCTTTCTGGAAGATGTGACTGTGTGTTCCAATATCTTTTTGATCTCTCGATTGGAAACCTCAACATGACCTTGAGTCTGTGAGTGGTACGGGGTACCGACATTGTGCTTGACCCCGTATTTACTTATTAGTGTAGCAAATTTCTTGTTCGTAAAGTGGGTGCCTTCATCACTTATAATCATCTGTGGCACACCAAACCTGCAAAAGATATGTTCTTTTACGAACCTGCACACTACCGCAACGTCATTAGTTCTTGTGGGTATTTCCTCTACCCACTTCGACACATAATCCACGATAAGAAAAATATACAAATTGGAATTTGAGGACACAAATGGTCCCATGAAATCAATGCCCCATAAATCAAATACCTCAACTTCTTGAAACACATTGAGGGGCATCTCTTGCCGCTTTGAGATATTACCTGCCCTTTAACACACGTCACATATTTTCACATAGTCATAGGCATCCCAAAAGAGTGTAGGCCAATAAAGACCACTCTCTAACACTTTGGCCGATGTCCTTGTGCTTGCATGAGGACCTCCAGTGGGTAGTGTATGACAGTGACTAAGCATACTATCATATTCACCTTCTGGTACACACCTGCGTAAGATGCCATCCCTGCATTGCCTCAACAAAATGGGGTCATCCCAAAAGTAATATCTTAAAGAATGGAAAAATCTCTTCTTTTCTTGAAAATTCCAATTATCCGATATTTCCTTGCATGTAAGATAATTCACAATGTGCGAAAACCACAGATCTTTGGATTTTATGAAAATGATTTGTTCATCAGGAAATGCCTCAGTAATGGGTATATTAATATCTTGCTCATCTACCCGCTCTAACCGAGACAAATGGTCCGCAACCACGTTCTCTATACCCGCCTTATCTTTAATTTCAATGTCAAACTCTTGTAAGAGCAAGAGCCACCTAATTAATCTAGGTTTGACATCTTTCTTTTCCATTAAATATTTAATAGCAGCGTGGTCCATCCAAACCACAACTTTTGACCCCACTAAATATTGCCTAAATTTTTCAAAAGCGAAAAACACGACAAGCAGTTCTTTTTCAGTGGTAGTATAGTTAAGTTGTGCATCATTTAAAGTCTTTGATGCATAGAAAATTACTGTAGGTTTTTTCTCAAAATGCTGCCCAAGAACAGCCCCAACAGCAAAATCTGATGCATCGCACATGAGCTCAAACAGTTTGGTCCAATCCGGCGTTTGAACAACTGATGCTGAAATTAATTTTTCTTTAAGAACATTGAAGGAATGCATGAATTTATCATTAAAATCAAACACTGCATCCTTCTCAAGCAATTCAAACAAAGGTTTAGCAATTTTGGAAAAATCTTTGATAAAACGGCGATAGAAACCCGCATGCCCAAGGAAACTCATCACTCCCTTCACCGCGTTCGGTGGAGGTAATTTGGCAATAACCTCGATTTTTACTGGATCTACCTCCAGTCCTTTGCTAGACACCTTGTGCCCAAGCACTATTCCTTCACTAACCATCATATGACACTTTTCCCAGTTTAAGACCAAATCTGTATCTTCACATCTTTGTAGCACTCTATCCAAATTGTACAGACACTCATCAAAGGATGCAGCGTGGATGGAAAAATCATCCATAAAAACCTCTAAACAACACTCAACCATATCCGAGAAAATAGCAAGAATACAACGCTAAAAAGTAGCTGGTGCGTTGCACAACCCAAACGACATGCGACGATATGCAAAAGTCCCATAAGGACAAGTGAAGGTAGACTTCTCTTGATCCTTAGGGTCTATAGAAATCTGATTATAGCCGAAATAGCCGTCAAAAAAGCAAAAATTAGAGCGTCCAGCCAGTCGCTCTAAAATCTGATCAATAAATGGGAGCGGAAAATGATCCTTTAAAGTTGTGGAATTCAAGCGGCAATAGTCGATGCAAACACGCCACCCGGTTACCAATCGGGTAGTAACATGTTCATTCATAAGATCTTGAGTCACCGTGATTCCCCCCTTTTTAGGGACTACCTGTGTGGGGCTTACCCACGTCGAGTTTGAAATAGCGTTGATGATGCCCGCAGAAAGGAGCTTGATCACCTCCTTCTTGACGAACTCCATCATGCTCGGGTTGAGTCGACGTTGTGGCTGAATTACAGACTTGGCTCTTTCCTCGAGCCGAATCTTGTGCCGACAAAGCGTAGGGGAAATCCCCTTAATATCAACAACTGACCACCCGAATGTGCCACAGTTGTTCTTCAGCACGATCATCAACTTCTCTTCTTCACTGGCACTCAGATATTCCGAAATAATCACCGGTAGTTTTTCACCATCAGCTAAGAATGCATACTTCAAGTGAGGGGACAGTGGCTTCAGTTCTAATTCTGGTGGACAGATCAATGATGATTAAAGCGGTGGTGGGAGCAGCCCAAGATCCTCATAGTGCTTGGCATAATAGTAAGGGAGCACTTGAGGTATCTTGACACATTCTTGTAACGACGTGCTTCTCATCCAATCATGCATGATGTTGACAAGGCAAGCTTCAAGGGGCAGTTCTGGATATGAGTCAAGGATATAACTTGCTATTGCATCATCCTCAGTAGAAAGCGGAATTTCCTCCTCTTCATCATTTGGATAACCCACAACTTTACAAAGAGACACAACTTTTGTTTGTTCCATGATATCCACAGCCAGTGTCCCCTTGTCTACCTTAGTCATCACATGAGCCATATCCAAAAATGGCTTCCCTAAACAAAGAGAAATGTTCTGATCACAGTGCTTCATCATACGACATTGCTCCTTTGCCTGTGATTGTTTTGTACTTGGTGGCATGACCATCTCAAATCTGTCATCCGCTATTCCCAATGTCAGACAACCTCTACCCATTTCCAGTATCATATCTACAGTAGCCTGGAAGGGTCTTCCTAGGAGTAGCTCATTCCCCTGCTCATCTTGCATCTCCATTACTATAAAATTAGCTGGAAATACAAATCTATCAACCTTTACCAAAACATCCTCACAAATACCATATGGTCGTACCACAAAATTATCTGTGAGTTGAATCGTCATGTTGCTTTGTCTAGATTCCTTAAGACCCAACTTCTTAAATGTCGAGAGGGGCATCAAGTTTATACTTACCCCGGAATCACACAACACTTCACCAAATTTCACCTTACCAATGTAACATGAAATATTGAAGCAGCCCAGATCTTGTCATTTTGGTGGTAATGTTCCCAAAATGAAGGCACTAACCTGCTCTTTAAGAACCACCACCTCAGTATCAGGAATTTTTCTCTTCTTGGTAATTATATCCTTCAGAAACTTACCATAAGAGGGTATCTTCTCAATAGTTTCTAACAGCGGGATGTTGACAGAAAGTTTCCTAAAACTATCTAGGAACTTTTTGAACTGGGCGTCCACTTTGTTTTCCTTCAGACTATTTGGATAGGGAACTAGAACAGTCTGTGCCCTCTGATGTGGCGGCACATATGGCGTCCTTTTTTCAGTCTCTTCCTCAGCAATGGGCTCTGCTGTGGCTTCCTCTACATCATCCTCTATTGGCTCTGTGATTGTGACCTTCTCTATGGCCTCACCTGTGGTCTCTGGCTGGGGTGTGCTTGGTTCATCGGCCTTAGAGTTTAAAATCTTCTTTCCACTCCTTAACAGAATTGCTTTGGCTTGTTGATTTCCTCCTGGAACATTTGTATTTCCTGGAAAACCTTGTTGCATTGGTTTCTTCAAGCTTGAAATCTCTGCTGCCATCTGTGCTAAAGATATCTCAAGTGTCCTCATCTGAGCCCCATGACTTTGTAAAATTTGCCCAAACTGGTTCATAAACTCTAATTGTTTCTTGATTTGTTGACCAAACATGCTCATGAGTTCTTGATTCTTCTTGATTACTTGATTGAGCAACTCATTTCTCTTTTCTTCTGCAGTGGGTTGTGGCTTAGCTTCCAGGTCCTGCAAGAAATTGTTAGGATCTTTCCAGGAAAATTTCTTATCCTTCCTCCAGGAATAGTTGTTATTCCTATATCCCTATTGCTGACGCATGAATTTCACCTGTGCTTCATCATCAGACTCTTCATTTTCTTTTGCCAGAAGTCTCTTTGCAATAAGATCCATCTTATCATTCAGTTCTTTAATGACTTTAGCGTCCCCTACAAATCTAACTTGTTCACGTGCATCTCTGGTACCCCAGGACTGCTTCTTTGCAATGTTTTTAAGAATCTCCCAACACCTTGTATCAATATTGTTCAGAAAGAATCTTGAACCTGCTGAATCTAGGTTGCTTCTGTCATGCTCATTAAGCACAAAATAGAAAATCTTCACCTATTTTTCCTTGTCTAACCCATGATGAGGGCATCTTCGCAGCATTATCTGAAATATTTCCCAGGTCTCCGAATAAGTTTCCCCTACATTCTGAGTGAAGTTGTGGATTTTCCTAATTAAATCATTAGTCTTCTCAGGTGGGAAGAAACGTTCGAAAAAAACCTCGATCATCTGATCCCAAGTCTCAACAATCTCATCCTCCAGATTATGAAACCACTCCCTTGTATTTCCTGCAAGAGAACTTGGGAACAGTTTCAAATACAGTGTCTCCTGCGGAAAACGATCGATCTTGATCATGTCACAATTCTCCACGAAGGTGCTTATGTGAGCCACTAGATCTTCGTTCTTTAGTCCATGGAATGCTTGAGATTTGACTAGACTTATTAGTTCCGAATTAATTTTATAAGTCAGGATGTTGATTGCCTACCTCTTGATCGGTCCTTTTGATGCGGATGAAGAAGACGCCTTGATCTTTTCCCATATTGTCTTTTCTTCAGCCATCTCTTCTTGTTCAGAATCTGAATTTACTCTCTCGGATTGATTCTGAATATAGTGCTCCTCATCGTCTGATCCCGAAGATGGGACCTCTAGTAATGACTGCACGTAGTCTGTGCTACGCGTACTCACCATGCACTGGTACCTAAAAAATGATATATTTAGTTAAGTACAGTGCTAGACAAATATAGATTTCTGAAAAATAGACAATCAATTGCAAGAATTAAAAAAATGTAACTAAAAGAAAAAGGTAGCCTAGAGTGGCCGCTTGTAGCACTCGTAGTGCCAACAATTGCCGTATCCCCGACAAGGGTGCCAAAAACTTGATACGAATTTACCGTGCGTATAACGCAAGTGCACGCGTCAGAGTAATATAGGCCTTTGTGAGGCCTAAGTCGAACTCATGGAAACATAATTATTGGTAGAATACTACTAGCTACTTGCAATCAACTAGACCAATTAAAATGATTTGAGAGTTGATTGAAAAAGAAAAGAAAACTGAAAGAAAACAGAGCAATCGATTAAATGTTTGGTTTAATCAATTCAAATGGGAATCTTTAGGATTGTGGTTTCACCACATGTTCTCGTTGTATTAATTCCTACACAATTATCCTAATTTGTCTCTCATTCCAAGTAGTGGCCTGTACTCAGAATTGCTCACTTTCATGATACAAGTCACTACCTAAATCTAGGTCGGTTCCACGGTAGTAGTAACCTATACCCTAAACTAGGTGCATGAAGACCATACTCTGGGTTTCCACCATTAACTGTACATCGCCTTGTTCAAAGGATTTATTAGTTAATGTAAATTTCGTCTCTTTTCAACTGTTAATTCTTCTTTCAAAGTAATTAAAGGCATTAGATTATCATTAGGGTGATCAATCATAATGATATAATGGAGAAAATGAAATCATATCATGGATTTAAGAGACAAATTATGAAATACTATGGTAAAAATGCCATACAACGATTACCCGGGCAACTCCCAGTCCTAAAGATAAAGGGGATTAACCCCACATTTTCATCTCTATGAAAGACATGATGAGAGAAAGAGAAAACATGGAGAAAACATGAATAAAAGTGATGTAAACCCCTGAACGGAGGAGATCCGGGAATTCCTTGGCATAGAATGAGCGATCTACAACCTTTTGGCGTTGGAAAACGTCTTCTGCGGCTCTCGGAACGATCGGGGCATTGCTCTGGGCTGCGTTCTTCTCTCCTCTCCTCCTTGAGACTTGTGCAATGACTAATGACGTGATACCTTGCTTAGGGCCACCGTAATTAGATATATGCACTACTTTAGATCGCCAAAAGATCACCACCATCTTCTTAGAAACGATATGTAACAAAACCTGATCTGACAGCGTCGATACCATCGACGCGGGTCGATGGTATCGACCCGTCATAATATCGACGATTTTTCCTTTTTTTGACGTTTCAGGCTGATGCAGACTTGATACCATCGACTTTAGTGTCGATGGTATCGACACATTTAGGTGTCGCTTTTATCACCAATCTGACGCTGAAGCTGAGAAAGGTCGATAGTATCGACTTTGCGTCGATAATATCGACCAGTTGACTGCTGGCTCGCTGTAGGTATCTCGCTACCATCGACTTTAGTGTCGAGGGTATCGACACATCTTGGTTCCTTGCGTCTGTCTCACTGTGGCCGAGTCGATACTATCGACAGCTATCGATGGTATCGACAGCTGCATGTATTCATTTTTCCTGAAAATTCAAGATAAATTCGAATCAACCTTTTGCTAAAACACATCAATATGATCATTTATAACCAAAAAGATGAAATACAGTAGATTTGATGCAAAATGAGATTATAGACTAAAGCGAGTGAATCTTGCGATACTAACCACAAATGTAACTAATAAACACATAAAACGCATGTAAAACTAGTCTATAAAAGCGACTCAAAATCCTCACATCACATACATACCAACAGTGAGTGTGATTTTTTGACCTGAAATCACTACACTCAACACATGTCGTTGGGTACACTTTGATATCATCAAACGCAATCCTGAAACATGGGTTGTTATAAAGGTGATGATTGGGTGGCTTTGACACATGGAGCTTTTGAGGGGTGAGTGATAGATATGGGATTTGTCCCTCCTGAGGGAGTTTGATATCCATGGCCACTTGATGAGTAGGATTGAGATAGGCGTGCACGCGCATGTGTGAATCAGTATGTGATATTGATGTCATACATATCTCCTCCAATCTACTCTGAGATCAAGAAAGTGAATGAACATTGACAGGATGACTGTTCCATGCCTTGAGTTCATTCGGGATATCACTGACAAAGGAATTATACATTCACTGTAACACCATTCACAGATTGTAGGATTGAAAGTTGTTCTCCAACTTTCCTTTTCACTTGGGTAGCACTGATGTGCGACTAGGCACCACTCTTTGCTTGTGAAGTCATAAGTGTTATGGACTTTCACTGCCAATGTGAAATGGACCTGTAGGGTCACACACACATGATTTAACCTGGAAGAGGAGTTTATCCACAAATGATGTTTAGATTGATTACTAAGGGAATTTAGTAATTCAATTAAACACTCAATCAATTGATAGCTCAATATCATAGTGTTCAAGGTGTTGGACCGATTGATTAGAGTATCAGATTGATTGAAACTGTAATTGACTGATTTTGCACAGTCTACACTCCCAACCGATCGGCTCAGGTTGGTGAACCGATTGGCTCATGTGATGAACCGACCGGCTCAGGACAGGCTGAGTTGAACCGATCAGCTCAACTTGTCCAAATGAGCAAGTTGGGAAAGTCAGGTCGGCAAGAAGTTTCCTTTCGTTTCACTTGTCCAATTTGATTGGAACAAGGATTGGTATTTGGATCAATTCGAAACAAAAGAGGAAAAGTCAATCAGGAACTGATCAGGACCACGAACTGATCGACTCATGCTTGAACTGATCGGCTCAGGTGTCCCAAACGATCAGTTCAAGTGTGAACCGATCGGCTCAGGTCCCCAACCGACCGTTTCATGCTTGAAACGATCAGTTCAGGTGGCGCAGTTGGTTGTTTTGTAGAAAATCTCGAACCCTTCTACTCCTGCTTTAGTCCCACATTGCCCGGGGTAGAGAACCCTGTCCCATGACCCTCCTATATATATAAAGATATTGGGGGCTTCTCAAAGTACAACTCAGAATACCAGTTGCTCTGCAAAGTTGTCATTCTCTCTGGTTGTGGTAACCGAGAGAGCCCGATCAAGTACTACCCGATAAGGGAGGCACATCAAGGGAAAGACAACTGTAGAAAAATAACTGGTTGCAGGAGAGTGTGTTGGTGACTAGTACGCCGATAGGAGGGTACGACTCCTTCCGGTGCCTTGTGCGACAAGGCGATCAGAGTTCCAGGTGGTCCATGTGGACTACTACAGAGGCGGGAGACTTCTATCGCTCGGAGGACAGATGTCAATCCCGACAGTCCCGGTGAGACCAGGAGCTGCACAAACACCGTCCAAGACCAGAGGTGAAGACCGCACAAGCCGCGAGGTAACGTCGCCGAGCAAGCCTCGGGACAAGGTATGCCTCTACAAACCATCCTACCTATTGTATAGACGTTGACGCGATTCCTTTAGACTGGGTTCGGGGAGAAGAAATTTTTTATTTCCGCTGCCTTCTTTGTCTCCCCTAAAACCCAACAGTGGTATCAGAGCCACGTCAACTGCTCTATACTTTAGGATTATCGATGTGATCGATTTTAATTTGTCGTCTTTATTTATTGCATACGATGCAAATAAAATTGGCTTTATGCATGTCCAATCCTAAATCCACAAATCCAAATATACATATATGATATGTAATATAAATGCACTCGATACGCGTCACCCTTAAATGAGTTTTATGGTGGATGTATAGCGTGGTTATGGCCAATAAACCCTATGTATGTGTGCTTGGTTGAATGTAGTTGCTTGCATCTCGGTCTGCACACCGATTCCCTACCTCCTTATTCCTGATGTAACTCGAGATAACTCGAGATATCTTTCCTACCTTTGCTCCCCCCGAATGTAACTCGGGGTTTCTCAATTCAAATGTAAATATGATAGAACTTTTATTTCCTGTTATGTCAAAGAACGGTGGACAACCTGACGCAACTGAGACGATCAGTTCAAGGCGTGAACCGATCAATTGGCATTCCAGACGACCGGCTCGAGGAGAGAGACGAGTGGGTGGCGACTTGAGGAGATGCACGACGACTAGTGAACCGATCGGCTGGAGGTACCAGTTGATCGGCTGGTGGCACCCAACCGACCGACCTGATGGCGAGCCAATCAATCATGGAGATGAGTTGATCAAACCTAGGAAAGGCAAAGCACATAGTTCATCTTATACAGGTTGCATGTGATGTAGACCTAGATGACCGTGATTCCTCTTGGCTCGAGGAATCACATTAGGATGGCCATAATCATCGCTTTTATCGTTTCACATATTTTCTGTGGGATATAACATGTATATGATATGTACTATGTATTGTGATGATTGAATATGTATATGTACCTATAAAACTAAATCCATCATTAAATATTAAAGTTTTAGATGCCTTCCAAATACGACACACGTGAAAAGCTTGATCGGTCAAGTGTAGGCACGCCCTAGCATGGTGCACCGTCTCTCGCACTCTCACTTTCTTCTTTGTTTCTCTCTCTTCATTTATCTCTCTATATTTTCCCTCTCCGTATTTATATAATCTCTTTGTATCCGTTATCTCTTTTTTCTATTTATTTAATCTTCTTTCCATTTACTATCCGTTCGTTATACTAATTTACTTTTTTAGTAAGTCACTATGTTTCTACTTATTTCAAACTCTCACGATCTAACTATCTTCTTTCTCAGTTTCGATTGCTTCGCTCTCTCTCTCTCTCTCTATCTACTGCAAAGGCTACTGCGGATAAGGACAATCTTGTCTTTCACTTAATTATTTTTGTTTTGTCTACCTTCATATATGAGTGAGCAAATGAAAGTGGAGTTATGCTGTTTAATAATACTCCATAAGTACCCACATGAGACCTTGAACCGAGCAAACCGCTGCAGAGAAAACCTACAACTTTATATTATATGCAGGTGGACTTCATAAATTCCGGCAGTTTAATAGTAATGATGGACAATAGCGTGGCAAAAGTATATCATCCAACTCTGGTCCAACTCTTTTCCAACTAGGCTATCCCTCCCATTATTATAAAAACCATCCCAGTGGAGAACCTTGAACGGAGTGAACCGGGAAAGCATTCTATTCGGAGACCGCCATCAACTTGAGAGATCAAACATGATAGGCATGGCATGGAATGCCTGGGAGTCGGACGGGCACGCTGGCCGTCTGTACATCTTACCAGGAGGCGGCGATTTCTTTCTGGAGTTGAAGCCAGACTATATGTCCCGTGCGCAGTGCTTCACCCCGCCGAGATCCTCTGACCCATGTCTGTACACAGTGACTAGTACCATAAGACAGCTTCGGTGCTTAAGCGAATACTTGGGGACCCCCAACGGTGATGAGTACGAACAATGGGCCCGGAGCATCTACGAAGACCTTCAACCACATGAGGAGGACCTGGTCGTGCACTTTCTACTGGATGTTGTGGCCCGAGCTAAGTCGGAAATGTCCACGCAGCAGATGCTACATTTGCTGAGTGACTCCACTGCCCTCACGTTGGAGGTTCGGATGCCCCGTTTTGCTGAAGACACCTACATGGATTCAGACGAGGAGGCCCTTCCCGTTAAGGTAAATGATTCTGACGAGGAAGGAGTAGATTCTGATGAGGGGCCAGTGGCCATTGTCGATGTTCAAGGAACGTACGCGGATCCAGATGACAACGTCCACGACGCCTTTCCTGCAACACAGGAGGAGGTAGAAGCCATGGTGTTGTTTCAGGAGTTGTCCTGCAGCTCCGGTGACGAGTGTACAATCTGCTGCAACGAAATGCAAGCAGGCGACGAGACAGGAGAGATGCCGTGCAAGCACACATTCCACTCCAGCTGCATTCGGAAATGGCTGGATGAAAACCGCATATGCCCCCTATGCGGATCCAGTATTTCAGGACGCTAGTCATGCCTCTAGTTGTACATGGGTTCAATTCTTCTGTATACATTCTCTATGCCAACCCATGTACCCATGAGATCTGATCCAGTGACTTGTGGGCTCCATAGTGGAGTATATGGCCCCGATGTCTCGGCACATTGTCCCAACCCGTTGTCATACCCAATGCAGCTTAGTCGACTGTTTTTCTTTTTCGATTTCTTCTCTGATTCGCCGCTTCATTGAACGAATTCTCATAAAAAATGAATACTCGTGCTCTCCAAATGTTTAATAGAAGTAAATTTAAAATCCATTAAAAATCTTAGCATGTATCTAGCAAGACAATGATTGATATCTTGTAACATTTCACAAACAATGATTGGTATCAAGTATAACTTCATTGTCACACAAGTAATTAGAAAAGTTGATGAACAATTTTAACCTAATATTGTGATTAGAAAAGTTGATGAACAATTTTAACCTAATATTGTGACTAGTATTACAATGATCATATAATCAGTTTATCTTTGATAACATGATTGAATCCGAGGTATGAAAATATGATCTTTTGAATGTTGAATCTTCATTCCTTGATCTAGAGTAGACTATTTGAGATACATACATATGAGTTGAACATCACATTTTGACTCAATGAGCATGACCATGTATTTTGTAGTCTCATTTATCAACTGGCCGAGATGAAACTACAATTGGAGGGAGAAATTATATCTAGCTCACTTACAATTGTCAACATATGTCACTGTGAACCCAATCAAGGTCGTGTTGAGTAGTGTTGAAGTACATCGAACAACATGTGCTCATTGTAGTGACTTCAGGTCTAAAAATCAGATTCACCACTGTCAGGTGGGATGTGATTTTGAATGTCATTTATTGCTTCCACGTATCATACTCAAAGTTGGTATTCCAATACACTTTCTCATTAAATGTACCTATGTGTTTGACTTCATATCCAATATCATGACTAATAAGACATAGTTATTAAACATCATACGTACGAGTCTTAATGTATCATTTTTGGTTTAATTTTTACAACAATATCCGACTAGGGACCTATACACGAATTGCTACTCGTAGCATACATATGATCTCATATTTAGGTTCTAAACTCAAAATCACATGTCATTGAGTCATTCATTCTTAGATTATCATTATATTTATTTATTGTTTCATATTTAAGAAAACACAATGATATGCTTAAATACTCAAGGGATGGTTCATTTTAGCAAAGACCAAATGAGCTCTTTGCGCCCCTACGTCTGCTACTATGATGCTTGTAGGGTTCACTTCTTTAAGGAGTATGGGTCGATTTTCAAAGTGCACTAGACTGATGATCATATGCCTTGTCTAGATCGACTGTCATCGCCTCCCCACAGAGCAGGTCTTCATGGTGTGTATAACTTCTTGAACCAGATGGAAAGGATGTTATCAATTATGAGGCGTCCATGAATAAAGTTGTTCTCTGTGGGAGCAATCCACTCATTATTTAGCGCCCTGCGGTGATCATCACTACAAGCACCTCAAATCTCGGCACAGTGGAACGTGTAACTCGCCTACTATCCAAGTCAACCACTGAATGTCCTAGGAGAAAAGAAACCCAGTGGATCGAAATAGAATTTGATATTTGATTTGAGAGAATTTGAAATTGTAAAGAGAATTAGCCTAGGAATTCGTTGACACCTTCAGTGACTTGTGATAGCTCATACACTCACTTTTTTATGCTCACTCCTTCTGTTTGGAAATGGTTGATTGAAGGAAGGCATGTCGGCTAAGCAAGCCATAATTTTCTTCATTTGAGTTTACCTTTCCTATGACTATTAATCCCGATGAATTCTGTGAAGTTTTGACCTTGTTTTAGAAGCTTTTTTTGGTGTTGAGTGAATATCAAGGCGGGCATCCCTTCCATGTCTTCTTCTTTTATGAATAGGAATAGAAAGTCAATGAAATCTTTATTCTAATCTTTTGTGTCTGAAGTCAATGACAATGAAAATTTTTGAGGGAGAAGGGAAGGGAGGAATGTGAGCCTGACAGACGGTGGAAGAGCCAAGGGATGCCATGCCATTCGATAGAAATTACAACATTCGTTTTTTTTCTTTAGAAGTGCAAAAAGTTTTTGGAATGAGTCAAAGAGGGAGGAGTCAGTGTGGAAAGCCCCCCATCATTCCTGTATCGACCAGTCTCAATTTCCCCCCTCCGTAACAACAATATTTTTTTCTTAATTTCATCCATCTACACTAAAAAAACTTATTGTACTAAGACTATCAAAACCCCAAACTACTTCTTTGACTAGCCTAGAATACTCCAGTAGAACAAGCTTGATTTACAGAGTCGTAAGTTTCCCCAAATAGAATTAAGCAAGTGCCAAGCATTTATCAATAATTAAACCAATTATAAAGTATGATATCAAAAAGCATCATATGACTGTCGCTTAGAAATATTGCCAACAGTCTCCCACATGTAATAGGGACAATCACTCTTGAATCTAAGTACAACTGATCTAAAATGACAATCATACTACTATTGTGAAACTACTTTAGTCATAGGACCATCGACATTGCTTTCAGTTGATCTTTATAAATCATCACATCTCCTTGTATGATATCTCATATGAGATGGTAGTATTGTATTATATTCTTAGAATGCTGATGTGATCTGGGTTTGTTAACTTATTGAATTTAGCTAAATTATTCTCACATTTTAGCACATTGACAATAAATGAAACCACACCTAGTTCATCAACAAACTTTTTGACCCACACGTCTTCATTTGTAGTACTGAAGGCATTAATATACTTAGCCTCTATTGTATAGTTAGGCATTGTCTCTTGGATGGAACTCATGCAACTCCCAACTCCTCATCGAGGAAAAATACAAAACCTTCTTGTGAATGGTAATGAACCTTGTTAGTTTTGAAGTTTGTATCGGTTTAACATTTTACGACCAAATTTTCGTCACCATTATAAATTCAGAATTAATCATTAATTCTTCTCAAGTACTTGAGGATGTTCTATACAATAGTCTAGTGATCATTATTAGGATCTAACTGATACCTACTCACTATCAAATTATATGAGACGTTGGGACAAGTACACAATATTTTGTACATGATAGATTCTATTCTATATGCACATGAAATATTATTCATGCATTTTCTCTTCGTAACTATTGGGACAATTAGGGTCCAATTCAGGACGTTATTCATTCCTCTAGTTATTTGTGGGTCCAATTTTTCCATACAAATTATTTATGCCCACCTATGTACTCATGACATCTTATCCATTTACTTGTGGACTCTATAGTGGAGTGTACATCCCCGGATATACTGGGCACATTGTCAACCCATTATTCACCAAAAACATGACGATTTAGCTACATTCATCTTAGTTACATATAATGTATATGTAGTTAAAATTGGTTTTAATTACAAAACTTAAAAGTGTAGACAATTTATTTAATTATTCTAACTGTATTTATCCCTCTTAATTTTTGTTATAAATAAGATATTGTATCAACTATATATATTACATGATACACATATTAAGTAAAAGTTGGCAACCTAATTTTTTTATCTCCTACACCTAAATATTTTGGCACTAATTTTTCCAACCCTCACGTTACATGCCTCCGCCTTACCCGTGAAGTCACGATTGTGGACCCTCTTATGCATAATCTGTACTACTCCTTGGACCTCCTCTCTTGCAAAGTCATGATAGAGGCCTCTCCAAGGCACGCTCCGTGCTACTCCTTAGACCTCCTCCCTCTTAATCAATTCCCCTTCTCTCCCTGGAAGCTACCGACACAGCCTGAGCCCAATCTAATGCATGCCCCATCATGGAGTCTTTTCTCAATGGGATTAAGGATCTCCTGGTCATTAAATATCTTCTCCCTATCGGCTCCTCCAACTTCTACTCTCCTAGGATCTCACAAATGATCACCCACTATTTGTCACTATCTCCTCAAGTTGATGCCTCCTCTTCAAGGCTTCATGTCAAGGTTGGAATTTATTTTTCTTAAACTCTTCATGGTGGTAATCCTTTTGGCTCCAGGAAGATTGAGTCACACTTTCCCAGTAATTCATTGAGTTGTAACCAATGAGACTGAGATATATTTGTCTCCAACTTTCCATATCAAAATAGGCTATATTTTGAATTTTTCATGTGCCTCTGATTCCTTTTAATGTGATATGCATGTTATGGAGATTGAACTTCATTATCTTCTTGTTAAAATCCCACCAGATTCAGCTAACAGGGCATAGCCATTTCACTTCTAGGACAATATCACAACTTCTCAAATGTAGAATTAAGAGATCATCTTGCATGTTAACTGCAGGAAGTTTAAAAGGTAATATGTGACACTTCCATTTTCACCTTATTTTCCCCCCATTTTCTATGGTCATTGTACAATCTTGATTCTTATTTATAACAATGCATATTTTCTTTTCTATCTTTGAGACCAAGATATTTGTGTACTACTTTAGTCTAACAAGGCTAGGAATTCCACCCTTTGAATCTCAACCTTGGTCCACATTCATCACTTATTCCATGGGTCATGGTTTCATGTATCTGACATCTCATACATTCAAATAATAACTTGAACAAAATATTAGAGAATTTTGTTGTAAATATCACTTGGTTAATTTTTTTGTATCATTCGCAAACTAATTATATATATCATTTTTTAGTTTTTGCATACATATACATTTTTATTACAGTGATAGGGCTCTTATGTTTGGACACCTAGGTAGTTGTAAACTTCTTAGTTTTCAAAACATTTCCCATGTATTTTTCTATGAACTTTTTCTTCTTGTTGAAAATGTATTGGGCTTAAGTTTGGTTAATTTGTTTGATTTTTCTTAAAAACTAGTATACATAACAATATATATTTTTTATATAGTTTATCATACGAAATTGTAAGGTTGTGAGGTCAAAATAATAACATAAAACCCATTTGGCATATACTCCATCATTGTGATAAGCCTGTATTAGGAAATAGCCCCAAAAGTTGTGAAAATATATGATTATTTTATAGGGAATATGTCCAAACTTTGTTCATGAATTTCTTAGACACATTGAACCCAAAAAAATGTTATGTTATTTTGTATAGTAAAGGGAAAGGAGTGTAGAGAGTGGATGTTGAGGAGTAAGGGAACATTTCATGGTTTTGTACCTCTATGTGTGCATTTGTCTCTATGTGCGTGTTGAGTGTTGAATCATATCCAAGCTTTGGTAGTTGATTTTCATGATCCCAAGATTCCTCTATTGTAGTTGATGTTGTTTTTCTTTATGTCACTCGAGATAGATAGTGGATGCTTTGTTCAGTGAAAGGGAAAATGAATTATTTATAAACCAAAACTTCCTTGGGCATGGTTATGTAATACAAGATAGCTTGATGCATGTATGGAAGGTAATGTAGTGTACACTCGCCCACTCACTCATATGTGTACTTAGAAAGTTAGAAAAGTAATAGCAACTTCTCAACATTTGATTGGACCTCTAGATGTCTACACTTTAGCTTATTATATGTCTGTTATGGGTTGTGATTATAGGGAGAAATGCCTCAACCTCACTCAATTTAGCTTATCATAGCCATTCAACTTTTGCTTGTTCCATTTACAACCTGATCTAGTTGTAGGGTGTGAGAAAAGGTGTTCTTTATTTCTCTATAAGAAATTTGTTATGTCTCCTTAAATTGAAGCCTACTGTAATTTTTATCTCTGTGAATCTAAATTAAATATTTTCTATTAATACTAATATGTGAACTCTCTTAAGATAAATGGAGGTGACTAATTTTTAGGAGTTTACAAAAAACAAGTAGGAACATGCATACTCTAATATGTCAGTCAAATCTTGTGCACCTAGAATTCATGCCAAAAACAATATATCTAGAGAAAATATGATCTAGGCAAGAAAATAGAAAAACATGGTAATCAATCATCATGGATGTCATTTTGACGCAATTGATGATAAATTAAATCATTTATTAGATGAGAGTGGTGGAATCAGAAAGCATAGTCTGGAATATGCTAAAATCTACTTGAAGATTTTAGTTGGTATTGTTACTTCTAGAGATAATTTTGGGAGTGAGGCAATTTAGAGTATAAGGGAAGGCCATTAATTCTTTTTTATATTTTTAAAACAACCTGATGAATCATTTTGATGGACATAATTGCTTCTAATGGTCTTCAAATGCTAAAAACTTTGCCGTCAATAATAATAAAAATTGCTAAGAAATCCAAACAAAATAAATGTACATTTTTAATCAATAGATACCAGGAAAATCATCACAAACAATGAATCCCACAATTTTTTTGATTCCACTAGTCAATCCTATGTATATGTAATACTTTTGAACACGTGATTATGCATTGAAACTAGGTTGTAGTCTCAATGATCATTTTGTGGACACGCAGACATAACTTCTAATAGAATTTCCTATCTCCATCTCCTTTTACTTTAGAAGGAAGACTATATTGGGATATGCATACCTCACAAAACCATTACAATGTACCTTTTATGGGTAAATCCAATTTCCTAAGCTAATGTTATTATGTAAATCCTATGTTTGAATTAGGCATGTTTTATCCTAGATGTCCACTAGCAGACTTTGTTCGTTCTACTTGAAGGGGAAACTCCCATTGCAGATCATAGGAATTGAGAGACACATTTTGTGTTCTGGATTCACCTTTCCACAATTTTCACATTTTATTTGTAGTTTATGATACCCATTCTACAATTAGTTTTTGAAGTGGGAGAAGATAAGTTGTACAAACATATTCAAGATTTCCTAGCTCAAATTGAAGTGCTTAAATTTCTAGATGGATTTCCTATGGAATCCAAGTAGGTTACACTTATCCACCCATTCTTACTAACTTGGTGTTATCTCTATTGTCTGGATATGTATTTCCTACTTATATTGATCATACAAATTGGTCTAGATTTAATGTGTTTAATGGTTTCATACTTTTCAACACGATGTGTAGGGACTAAGGCTCTGAGTTTTTAATATAGATACCATAAACAATATCCCATGAAATTACATATCCATTTCATAACTTTTACATTCATTACTCCCATTCTTCTAATTATTTCATATGTCACTTTCATCCAAGATTCCCCCCTTCTACACAGACTTGACTTACCAATTTGTCAGAGGCAATCTGAGTTGTCTTTTTCTAATTATTGGCGTTGATCTAACCAGTGTAAGCAATGGAAATGCATCAATTTTGTCTACTTTAGCTCATTGTGGTATAGAGTAAATTTTATCTAATTGAACCAACTTGAGCATACATTTAGTTAGTATATTTAATTATTTAATAATTCATATCGATCATGTGTTTTTACTATTGTTGAAGAATACATTGCACAAACTAACCTATCATGCATATGGTTATTGGAGTGGTTCATGGTGTCACTATCTTCAAAAGTCCATGGGCCAACACATTTAACTGCAACGTGGCCTATAGGTCTCAATAAAGTCCCTTATCCAATTCAAACTAGTGTTCAATTTACCAAAACAACTAATTGTATTTTCATATATTCGAATAATGGATTTTTTATTATATCTTAAGATTATAGATGATTTGCTTCTAAATAGTCTTGGATGCGTTGTAGATAAGAAATATATCTAATTGGTATTGTTAATATCACTTGTTCCTATTATGGATGATAAATTTTATGATAAATTTTCTTGATATTCAAGCCATGGCATGCTGCAACAGTCATCCTGAAAGTAAAGATTATACTACTCATCTTGTTGCGAAAAAAGGCTTGGAACTATTATACAATACAACTAGGAAATGTAAGCATTAAAGGAAATACAAAATGCGTCTACATCTGGTGATAGAGGCCTTCAATACTGTTAATCTTATTGTTTCTGATAAGCTTGAATGAAACCATAAGATTTATTTCTTCGTAAGAAATGGTAAAAAAACCAAACCAACATAAGAACAAATAAACAAATATGCTCATTTACTAAAGAGGGTGACTTTTTTTTAAAATAATTGATGTTAAGGTTTATATTTAGAAATATATATGACTATAAACATATAATTGTCATTGACATTACATATATTATGATGGACTGGATTTTGCCTTAATTTTGAGGACACAATTTCCATCAAGGTGTGTAGGATATTATGGACTAGACTTTTAGGGTTTTGGACCCAGTTGGATAAGTGAGTTCATATATTTGAGATCGGAATGTAGTTTTGAATTTATATGCATATCATTGAGTTTGATGTAGTTTAGAAGCCAATTGATGTTGGTCGTATGTTTTATACCCCTTAATATGCGACCAATTGAAGTATTTGATTGATTGATCAAATAATGATAACTTGTACCAAAACATAATGGAAGGTAGATTTTATTATGATAAACCTTTTGTACAAATGTGATGATGTTTAGAGGTTCCTACAAGGAGTTATAAGATTTTGATGTTGTGAGATGTTTGTATATTAGTGAAAATAGAGCTAAATTCTTAATCAATAAAGTTTCATTCCCATGTGTTATGTGTTGGCTGCATGAACAAGATCTGACTATAATAGCATTGATCCATTGGAAACCTTGAGATGGAGATGCCACAAATCTAGCGTCTTGCATCCCTTGGATTGGAATGATCATACGACACACA
Organism: Alisma plantago-aquatica; assembly: GCA_963693085.1. Taxonomy (NCBI): domain Eukaryota; kingdom Viridiplantae; phylum Streptophyta; class Magnoliopsida; order Alismatales; family Alismataceae; genus Alisma; species Alisma plantago-aquatica. Next base: position 812,006,797 of record OY856412.1, on the reverse strand, counting down.
ATTGATTCCCTGCTTGGAACTGCTTGGAGATAATGGAGAAGGAAACGAACAACTTCCACGCATCCATAATCAGTGATCACGGGATGGAAGGAGGGAGAGATGGGCCAGTTATACCTAGTGTGGCATAAATACTGTACGATTCTTCACTCAGGTAATACGAAGCTGAGTGCTAGTTCAATGGCTCCCTCTCCATTTTCTCTCCACCACAAGTTGCATGATGTTTGAGGAAGGAGATATAAAATGAGAGAAGGTGTATAGAAGAGATTATGGAATCATGGTGTATAATGTACATGCATGATTGTGTGTCTGTGAAGAAGATGCAAGATTATGACTTGATCTTCAACGTGTTGATGTTGGTTAACGAATACAATTGTTCACTGGATAAGGGGTCTGAGATAGGGAAGTCCTACAGGTGTCTTCCACCATGTTTTTACAGCATGGTCAGGTGATAGGACATTTGGTGGAGCTTCTTAGTTACTCATATATGCATGGGGACGGGAAGGATTCCTTGCCCTCTAGTCTCTTATATGCCAGTAGCAAGCAACGACCATCTCCTATGGCTCTGCATGAGGAACTACAGGTGCACACAAAGGACCCTGGAGAGATAAAGGCAGAACAGAGGGGTGAGCTACTAGAGATTTGGTGGTCGACCGCATGCTGGAGGAGACAACCACTATGGCACTTGAAAGCAAGCCTAGGTACTAGGCTAGTGCACACAAGAATAGACGACACATGTAGGAGGTGGTGGCAGTTCTCAGAAGCGAGAAAGAGAGAACGTGAGCGGTTCAACACGTGAAGGAGAGTAGGCAGTGGAAGATTGAGACCGGACCAACGAAGCAACTAGACCAGCCATGAACCAGATCAACCAGCAAGCTGAAGCCACACTCCAGAAATGGACATTTGGCGATGCCTGATTGACAAGAAAAGGTAAAACTTAGAAAATGCCCAGATCTTCAATAATTCATAATAAATAGCCCCATTATCACAAAAATACATATAAAGTACCAAAATTCTCAGAAAAATGAGTTGAAAAAAGGGGAATGATAATATCAGGCTTTTGATGCACTAATATAGGTGATATCATGTAATGTATAATTCTTATTTCATGTGTAATAAATATCAAATGATGATCTAAAATTATGATAATGTGTTAGTAATTCCAAGCATGCTATTGAATTCATGAGATGTCAAATATTATAATTGGAACATGCAAAACCATGTAATTTGCTTAGTGTGGTTAATTAGGGCTAATAACCTTAATTAATATGCAATAATTACAAATATGATCAAGAAACCCTGGAAACTAAAGAGTAAGTTCATATCAGTAATAGGAAGCTAATATGTAATTCTGAGATCATGATGATACACATAATTGATGATAATTTGATAATGGCTCATAACATATTGTGAGAAAACCCTAACATGATTAATACATGGTACCTAAGGTTTATATGTGCAAAAAATGATATGGAACATGATCTTCAAATTATATCCTGATATGGAATATAGGACCAGTAACCAAATCCGAAGATGACAATAGAAGTAATAATGAGATATTGAAATGAGTAAGCAAACCCTAAAATGGATATAACTACGACTAAGATGATAGGAATCAAATGATAGTACATGATATTGTCTTGATTAGGGGTTGAGCAAGGACATAGTTGACATCAAGATTATGGTTTAGGATTATCTCTTGATCAAGGGATGCCCTTACCTCTTACTTGGCTTAGTATGCAGTATTCTTGTATGATATGTGTAGAAAAATACTTGGCATATGATATTGGATCAAATGATTGTTCTTGTATTCTATCTTGCATGATTTTTAAACTTATGGCTATGAACACATGGAACATAATATATTTGTGCCATTATATCTAAGCACTTGAACTCTTTGGTAGTCAAGTACTAGAAAATCAAGTACTTCAACTCTTTGGTAGTCATGTACTTGAAAGTGATCCAACTCTTAGGTAGTCTGATCACATTATGAAAAGATCCTACTCTTTTTTTTTCAATCATAAGGTCTTCAGCGCATTCATCCTTCAGCGGTCAATGCATGGATGATATAGTGGAAAATGTGCCTAAAATATGTGTTTAATTTTGTAATAAACATTTTTGTTCAAGTATGCTTTTGTTATATTATTTTGTTACTCAAAAGTATTAGTTTTATCTTATTGCCAACTCTTGTAATGAGAGGTTTATAAAAGACATGTAGGCGTACTCTGTACAATATTCTTGAATATTGTGCTGCGTATACCACATGTAATATTTGTTTTAGGTATGTGCTTGTAAGCTTTTGAAGAGCTTAGATAGTTGAGAGTTGTGTGGCAAGAAGATGTACATGTGGACATGTTGTCTTAAGATCCAATTGTTTAGTGGTAGAACATGTATATGTAGAAGTTTGTTGTTTAATATGTCATATCAAATTTTGTAATGATTCATGTTGTAATTATATTTTGAAGGGTGAACATGTGTTGTATGATTTTATTACTGTTCATGTGCATGTGCTACTATTGTTTCCTTCTAATTTCCTCTGATTTTGTTCTTCTTAGCCAAGTGTGTGGAGTTTAAATTGGGATGCTTGTTGAGGTGATTTTTCAATTTGAATGTTACACATTAGATTATGTTTTAGAAAATCTGGGGACGTCACAGATGGTATCAAAGCATGAACAATAGCAAAGCCTGACATTTGCTCATTATGCAACTTGAAACTAAAGAACTTTGAACTTAAAAAAAATCATTAGGGTTAGATTGGTTGTCTTTTAGAGACTACATCTGACCTAGCTTCTAGGTAGCACCTAGATGTCTGGGAACTAGGTCTACACTGGTGCTTGTTCTATAGAAAGTCCCAAGATGTTGTTCTTTCCTTATAATGTGATGGCATGGGATGTTGCATTATTGGGAAATGATTTGCAGCAAGGGAAGAGAAATCCTAGACATATATCACTCGTAGTCTAGGGTAGCTACACTATTCTACACCATGTTCTCACCCTTTTCACTAGTTTTCATGGCACTAGACTCTCTACTATGTGTGAGACACTCATTTTGTGGATTTGGTTTTTGATTCCAATCAGATCGAACCTTGACAGTTTTCTCTGACGCTTGTTTTATCGGAGAAAAACTATATAATGTTTTATTATACATCTAAGTATTACAAAAATTGTGTCCCTACACATGTATGAGTAGGAGGTGGTCATGCAACCTAAGTGAAAGTGAATGACATCAGTCTAGAAGAGAAAGTAGTTCTAGATTAGATGTCTAGAGCCTTGTTGGAATATATATGTGATAGGTGAAATAATATTAGATGATAATCTAAGACCTATATAAATGATATAAGACAATTTATAATGATATATGTTTGTCTATGAGGTGATGAATTTAGATTTGAGATTTTGAGATAAGTTTGATTATGCAAGTATGTGTGCTTTTATAAGTTAAGATAAGTTAAGTTGAGACAAGGTTTAGTCAGCATGAGCCTCAAACTCTTTCACAAAGGAGGAACTCTAGTGTTAGAACTAGTTTTAGGGTTAACTCAAGAGAGAGTGAGACACATTGGGAGAAGGTCAGAGAATCTAAACTCTAATATATGAGAATGGTGAGAAATATGTGATATGATATGTCCTAAACTGGAATACTCCTGAGTGATTTAGTTGAGTTGCTTTATGCATGATTCCTATAGTCTTGTTGAACCCTAGATGTCCCTAGGAGGACCAAACCCTAGAGACAAAGAGAGGATGGTTATATGTGCATATGTGAATATGAATATAAAAACCTACCATCTAGGTGAGGGAGAGAGAGTCCCAAGACCCTAGAGGAGGTAACTATTTTGGTTCCTGTAAAGCCTCATGCTAAGGATGGTGGTTCCCCATGTAGTACTTTAGTGGTGTATATATAAAGAGAGTTTGGGTAAGCATGTCTCATGGGTAAAGATCTATGAAGAGAATGTCATAGCATGTTTTGGTTTGTACTTATGTGGCTAGATCTTGTAAGGATATCACTAGTGCCAATGAGGTGATCTGAGAACCCTAAACTAAGAGAGAAAAGATAAAGTATATTCATATGATATACTCATAGAGCTGAGTTAGCTCAGAGAGACTGTGCATGGCATTACCCTCATGATATGGGTCAGGAGAACCTTAGTTGGACTAGATGAAGTTTTGATATATGATTAACAACCCACTTGTATAAATTTGTTTGGAACAACCATAATATAATATAAGTAAGAATGCGATCTTATCTTGAGCTATGATATGTATATATGGAACGATGGAACAAAGAGTATAGTTTGATAGATCTCTATCTATAAATGGTTAACAATATACATGAATAATGATGATAATGTGATATTGTTGGTTAATCTTGTGATGAAATCACTAGTAAATGTTGCAATTTATTATGAGCAATCAAATTATATCATATGAATGAAACATGTTAAATGAGGTGTTAATCTTAGTGCTTAATAAAGATGAAAAATATAGTTTGACAGTTAGCACAACATAATGATTATAACACCTTGATATGATCTAGATGGATACAGTGGGTTAACTATAGTTATATCCCTCCTAAAAGGCATATGTTAATGTTGAACATGTTCTAACAATTAGCTCTATAAAATGTTGATGACACCTTAATATAGTTAGATAACTTTAGTTAACTCCTTCTACAACATGGAGATATGATGTGGGAACCGTAATCTTGGGTATAGATAAGGATGCTAACATACGAGATATGTCATGACATAATGAATATTTCTTAGTCCATTGTTTCAATCTTTTATGAAGGGGTGATTCACCTTAGATGTTTTAAAACCTCCTAATAGTGGTTTGGATATGGTTATGGGGCTTTGTTTTTGGATATGTTTCACCTAAAGTGGTGTCCTTCATGTGAACGAAGACCTTTTGGTTTTTCCTTGGAGTAAGAGGATGGCTCAATTTTCAGGATTAAATTTCTTCTAAGATGTATATGACATGATGGACTGGATTTTGCTTTAATTTTGAGGATAAAATTTCCATTAACGTGTGTAGGATGTTATAGACTGGACTTTTAGGGTTTTGGACCCAGGTGGATAAGTGAGTTCATATATTTGAGATCAGAATGAAGTTTTGAATTCATATGCATATCAATGAGTTGAATCTAGTTTGGAAGCCAATTGATGTTGGTTGTATGTTTTATAACCCTTCATATGTGACTCATTGAAGTATTTGATTGAATGATTAAATAATTATAACTTATACCAAAACTTAATGGAAGGTAGATTTTATTATTATAAACCTTCCATACAAATGTGATGGTGTTTAGAGGTTCCTACAAGAAGTTGGAAGCTTTTGATGTCATGAGATGTTTGTATATTAGTGAAAATAGAGCAAAGTTCTTAATCAATAAAGTGTCACACCCATATGTTATGTGTTGGTTGCCTGAATAAGATCTGAGTACAATAGCCTTGATCTAGTGGAAACCTTGAGATGGATATGCCACAGTTCTAGTTTCTTGCATCCTTTGGATGGGAATGATCAAATGACACACAACTGATTCCCTCCTTAGAACCGCTAGGAGATAATGGAGAAGGAAAAGAGAAATTACATGCATCCACAATCAGTGATCTTGAGATGGAAGGAGGGAGAGAGGGACTAGTTGTATTCAGTGTGGAAGAAATACTCTACGACCCCTCACTCAGGTAATATGAAGTTGAGTGCTAGTTTGATGGCTCCCTATCCATTTTCTCTCCACCGCACATTGTATGATGTTTGAGGAAGGAGATAGAAAATGAAAGAAGGTGTATAGAAGAGATTATGGAGTCATGGTGTATGATGGAGATGCATGGTTGCGAGTTTGTGAAGATGAAAAATTCTGACTTGATCTTCAACGTGTTGATGCTGGATGATGAATACCATTATTCACTGGAGAAGGGTGGTGAGATAGTGAAGGCTTGAAGGTATCTTCCACCATGTTTTGGAATCATGGTCAGGTGATAGGACATCTGATGGAGCTTCTTAGTGCCTCATATATGCATGGGGATGGAAAGGCTTGCCTTCCCTCTAGTCTCCATTGTGCCCGTAGAAAGCAGCAGTCGTCTCCTATGGCTCTGTGTGGAGGAACTACAGGCTCACATGGAGGAGCCCTAGAGTGATAAACGTAGAGAAGAGGAGTGAGCTACTAGAGATTTGGTGGTCGACCGCAGGCTGGAGGAGACAACCACTGTGGCACTTGAAAGAAATCCCAAGTGGTAGGCTAGCACACACAAGAATAGATGACGGACGCAAGTGATGGAGATAGTTCACGGAAGCGGGAAAGAGAGAACATGAGTAGTTCAACGTGTGAAGGAGTGTAGGCAGCGACAAACTAGGATCGAACCAATTAACCAACTACACCAGCCACAAATCGTATCAACTAACAAGCAGGAGTCTCATCCTAGAAATGGACACGTGGTGATGCTTGATTGGCAAGAAAAAGGTAAAATTTAGAAAATGCTCATATCTTCAATAATTCTTAATAGATAGCCTGACTATTAGAAAAATACAAATAAAGTACCAAAATTCTTAGAAAAAAGAGTAGGACACAGTGGAATGATAATATCAAGCTTTTGATGCACTAATATCAGTTATATCATGTAAATGTATAATCTTATTTCATTTTTAATAAATATCAAATGATGATCTAAAATTATGATAATGCTTTAGTAACTCTAGAACATGATATAGAATCAATGATATGTCAAATTTTATAATTGGAATGCACAAAACCATGTAAAATTCTTAGTGTGGATAATTAGGGCTAATAACCCTAATTAGTGTGCAATAATTACAAATATGCTCAAGAAACCCAGGAAATTAAAGAGTAAGTTAGATATATGTAACTGGAAGATAATATGTAATTTGGAGATCATGATGATACACATAATTGATGACTATATGATAATGTCTTATAACATATTGTGAGGAAACCCTAACATGATTAATACATGGTACCTAGGGTTAATATGTGCACAAAAGGATATGGAACATGATCTTCAATTTATATCCTAATATGGAATATAGGACAAGTAACCAAATCCCAATATGACAAGAGAAGTAATAATGATATATCGAAATGAGTAAGAAAACCCTAAAATGGATATAACTAGGGTTAAGATGAAGGGAATCTGATGATAGTACATGATCTTCTGTTAATTAGGGGTTGACCAAGGTTATAGTTTACTTCAAGAGTATGGTTTAGGAATATCTATTGAACAAGGGACTCCCTTACCTCTTACTTGGCTTATTATGTAGTATGCTTGTATTATATGTGTCGTAAAATACTTGGCATATGATATTGGATGAAATGAGTGTTCTTGTATTCTATCTTACATGATTTTCCATACTTAAGGATATGAACACATGAAATATAATATATTTGTTCCATTGTATCTAAGCACTTCAAATCCTTGGTAGTCAAGTGCTAGAAAATAAAGTACTTCAACTCTTTTGTAGTCAAGTACTTGAAAGTGATCATACTCTTTGGTAGTTTGATCATATTATGAAATGATCCAACTCTTTGGTATTTGATCATAAGGCCTTAAGTGCATTCAACCTTCGATGGTCAATGCATGAGTGATAGAATGGAATATGTGCCTAAAATATGTGTTCTCTTTGGGTAATAAACATTCTTGTTCAAGTATGTTTTTTTTTTATATTCTTATGTTACTGCCAAGTATTAGTTTTATCTTATTGCCAACTCTTGTAATGAGAGGTATATAAAAAGACATGTAGGCGTACTTAGTACAATATTCTTGAATATTGTGCTGATGTGTACCACATGTAATCTTTGTTTTAGGTATGTGCTTATATACTTTTGAAGAATCGAGATAGTTGAGAGTTGTGTGGTGAATAGATGTACAGGTGGACCTGTTGTCTTAAGATCCTATTGTTTAGTGGTAGCACATGTATATGTAGAAGTTTTCTATTCAATATGTAATATCACATGTTGTAACGATTCATGTTGTAATTATATGTTGAATGGTGAACACGTGTTATATGGTTTTATTATTTTTCATGTGCATGTACTACTATTATTTCCTTTAAAATTCCTTTGATTTTCTTCTTCTTAGCCTAGTGTGTAGAGTTTAAATTGGGATGCTGTCTAAGGTGAGGTCCCAATTTGAACATCACACATTAGATTAAGTTTTAGAAAATTCGGGGACATAACATATACAGAGAGTTGAGCCTAGTAGTATATCAATACATAGATATATATAGATAACATGAATGCGAAGACAAAAATGAGCACAACTATTTCCCAAATTTATATTTATATACCTTAAATAAGTTATATAACAATTTTCTATGGTTTTAATATATTGAGCTTCTCATTGTGCTTGCTTAAATATTGTTCCACTTCAAGTATGAGTTATTTTAAAATTTTATGCATAGATTACATATTTATTTTCTTGTTGTGTTTACTTAAATTTTATTTATAACGTTTATATTATTTTTTTTGTCTATTTCTACTTGATTATGATAGGGAAGTATGATATGAAAAAGCAGGATTACAAAGGAATATATGACCAACACAAAGTACTTAATTGGGTTAGTCAAATTCATAGAGCACGCTTTCAAGAAATGTAGTAGATATGCAACTATCTTATGCCATAGCAGAAAGTGTCTAAATGAACACAAACAAAATATTCATGTGACAACTGAGAGCCTCTTATGGAATGGTTTTTTTAGCATCTAAACTATTTGGATTTTTCATGGTGAGACTTCTTTTGATGCCACAGATGATTCTTCCATGCAAAACAACTTGCCATCTGATGATATGAGAGACATGTTGGATGATACATATGAAGTGTCAAACTATAGAGAAACTACAGACGATGATGGAAAAAGTGACGTTGATGATAGGTTTGTATTCATTGACGATGAAGAAGTTGAGAAATTCTACAAATTGTGCGATGTATCCCATAATTAACAAGTATTCAAAGTTGTAATTCGTTGTGAGATTGTTTCATATAAAATGTAGTAATCATTGTAGTAAAAAATCATTTACAGAGTTATTCAAACTATTAAAGGAGTTGTTTCCCTAGGTTGATATGTAGCCTAGATCATACTATGAACTATGAGAATATATTTAGGGACCTTAGACTTAACAATGAGAAAATTGGTCCACTGTGATGGAGTGAACTTTTGGATACCTAATGACATAAGTGACTTCATGCATGTTGAGTTATTTTGGGAGTTCCAAGTATTTGATAAAGTTGAGTGTTGATTGACTTTAACACCATGATTATGTTTCATAAGTTTATGCCTTAAAAAATAATTAATTGAAAAGTCTAATAGTTGAGTCATGACATGAAAATTGTATGGGATGTAGCTTGGATGATAACAATTCTATGGTCAAAGTTTCATTAGATTTCGACACTCCTAGAGGAAGATATTTAAGTTTTAAATACGTTTAATGATGATGTACTTGGGACCAATTTATCACTTTTAGTAACATAGTTTGTAATCAATTGGATGGCACGTTATGCGGTCGCCCACTTTGACTTTTAGTTGGCTTGGCCTTAGTAAGTAGCCGTGGATTCTGTTTTGAAGGGAGACAACCCTGGCATTTGGATGCAGATCGGGAGGTGGAGAGTTGTCTTCTTCTTGTTCGGGCACAATTGAAGTAGTGGGAAGGAAACCTGTCATGCCTCGATGCATCACCACCACGATCTCTAATCATGGATCGAGAGGCAAGACTAGGTGGGCAGTTTCCCTCTATGCATTGAGACGAAATAAGTAACCCCTCTCAAACATCTCGGGGTTACTGGAGTAGGGAGAATAAGGCCTAGCTTTCCCTCTCGTCTCCTTTCCTGAGCACAGACGAAACAGGTTGGAAGGAAAAGGAAGAAGTAGAGGGAGAAGCTCTTTCAGAGGAGGCTAAGTGGGGGAAAGCATAACTGGAGATCGTAGTTTTGGGTTCCAGGCAGATTCACACAATCTGATGGTGGTATCACTGGGCACCGAGCTCACCCACACAATGGAATAAGACAGAGTTGGGGACGTCAATCCAGGACTCTACAACTAAATTCAAGGGTCCCTTCATGTCCTTGAAGCTCCAACGAAGCTTTTTTGTGCCTCATCTGTGAGATTTGAGGAAGGGGAGCCTTCTTCCCCTTTCCTAGCACTGCAGTGGCCACCATGGCCAGTGAGGTCGTGGACATGGAGCTCCAGAGGTAAACTCAAGGACTAGATTAGCCGTGGAGGTCTCTCCAAGGTGGAAGAAGCTGAGGGAGGCCTTAATGGTTGATGAGGAGTATCATGACTCCTCCTGTTGCTCACCGGAGCTAGTCCAGGCGGCGACGTGTCCCGCGGAAGCGTAGACTCGCGTGGGACGCAAGACAGAATGGGAGTTAGCGGACCGGTTCCAGGGCATGAACTGACCGGCCCAAGTGAGAGCAGCACCTCCCCAGAGCCACATGGCGACACCAGATTGGTCAGAAAAGGTAAAAACTTTACAAAACTTACAAATCTTCAAAACAAATTGCAGTAAATAGCCTGTTCATTAGAAAAATACAAATAAGGTACCTAACTTCTCAGAAAAATGTGTAGAATACAGTAGAATGATAATATTAGGCTTTTGATGCTTAAAACACTATGATGTCATGTAAGATTCTTTACACTTGTTTCATGAATAATAAATATCAAACGATGGCCTAAAATTATGAGAAAATACCAGTAAATCATAAATCATGTTCATAATTCATATGATGTCAGATATGGTCATGTTGATGCACCAAAGCATATAATTTGATTAATATGGATAATTAGGGCCAATAAAACTAAAGATGATGCAATTAGTACATGCATGCTCAATAAATGATGAGATATACATAACATCCTCATACCAGTAACTAGAAGATAATATATATATATATATCTGAGATCACTTATATATACAAAATTCATGTTATATGAAGAACACCCTTAATATATGTGATGTAACCCAAATATGGTTAATGAAAGTGACATAATGTTAAATATGTTCACATAATAATGTGACACATGAATATATCCAGTTGATGAACTATAATTTGGAATATGACATCAGTAATATAAATCTAAGACAAGAATGCAAGTAATAACGAAAATATACTAAAGAGATAAGGAAAACCCTAAAATGGACATAACTAGGGTTAATGATGATGATAACCTAATGGTGACATGGTCTTGTCTTAATCAGAGTTGACCATGATGTAGATGATATGAGGACATGTGGATTAGGTTTGTTCTTGATCAAGGTACGCCATTACCTCTTACTTGGCTTATTATACAATATGCTTGTGCTATATGTGTAGTAAAATACTTGGCATATGATATTGGATGAAATGATTGTTCTTATATGATATGTTGCATGATTTTCCATACTTATTGCTATGAACATATGAAACATAAGATATCTGATCCATCATATAATAGCACTAAACTCTTTGGTAGTACAGTGCATTGAAGTGATCTCAAACTCGTTAGTAGTAGATCACATGTGTTAGATCTCAAACTCTTTGGTCGTAGATCACACGTAAAATGATCTCAAAATATTTGGTAGTAGATCATAAGGCCTAAAAACATCCAAGCCCTTGGGGGCAGATGTATGAGATATATGATGGAAATGTGATTAAAATATATGTGTTCTCTTTTGTTAATGAATATCTTTTTGCCAGTATATGCTTTTCCTTATATTTGTTTATTACTGCCAAGTATTAGTTTTATCTTATTGCCAAGATATGATTAGAGGTATATAAAAGATATGTAGGCATACTCAGTACAATATTCTTGAATATTGTGTTGATGTGTACCACATGTAATCTTTTGTTAGGTTGTGGTTATGCTCTTGAAGATCCAGATAGTTGAGAGTTGTGTGGCGAGCTGATGTACAGGTGGACATGTTGTCTTAAGATCCTGTAGTTTAGTGGTAGTACATGTATATGTATAGTTTGTTGTTCAATATGTAATATCAAATGATGTAACAATTCATGTTGTAATTATATGTTGAATGGTGAACATGTGTGTATGGTTTTATTATTGTTCATGTGCATGTGCTACTGATTGTTTCCTTCTGACTCCCTTGATTTTCTTCTTCTTAGCCTAGTGTGAGATGTTTAAATTGGGATTCTTACTGAGGTGAGGGTTTCAATTTGGATGTCACACATCAGATTAAGTTTTAGAAAATTCGGGGACGTCACATGCACATATGAAGAATTGCATTTAATATCACAAGGAATTTGTGGAATATATTTCATGTCCATGTGTTGAAGTTTCTAGATATAATGAAGTATTGAGCGATGTAGAAGGTGCAAGATGTATGGGCATGAACAAGAAAAGAGTTCCTTATAAATTTGTATGCTACTTTCCCTTGACTCCTAGGTTGAAGATATTGTTTATGTCCTCTAGAGTCTTACCACTAATGCGGTGGCATAATGAAAGTAAAACCAAGGAAGAAGTTTTTGGACATCCAACCGATGAACCTGCATTTAAGACATTAATAACATGCATGTAGATTTTGCATCTAAATCTCATAACTTGCATCTGGTTTTAGCATCTTATAGAATTAATCCCTTTGGCATGATTATAATATCCCACAATATTTGGTTGGTCATATTGGTTCCATGCAATTTACCACCATGGTTAAGCATGAAGACACCTAACTTTATCTTTCCTATGATTTTTCCGTTCTAACTCAACCTGGATTGAAGATAGATGTCTAGTTACAACCTTTCAGTGAGGAGTTAGACTAATTGTTGGGTGTTTGTGTTGATACTTATGATGTTGATCGTAAGGCTATATTCAATTTCTATATTGTTTTACTATGGATGATAAGTGACTTCCATGCCTACGATTATTTCTTTGATATACAAACTAGTGGGTATGATGCATGTCCTATTTAGAATAAGGTCATGTGGTCTCTTATACTATCACATAGTAGGAAATAATATATAATGTGTCATGAGAGGTTCCTTCAAATAGATCATAAATTCTATCGAGATATGGTATCATTTGATGGAAAAGAAGAATTAAGAATTGCTCTTAAGATGTTGTCTGAAAGTCAAATTTTAGTTCAAACCATGGATACAAACAATCTTCCTTACAATTGGAAAAAACAAAGCATTTTCTTTGAGTTTTTGTACTGGAGGCATAACCTTACTCATCATAACCTTGACATGAAACATTTTAAAAAGAATATATCTAAGAGTTTGATTCACACATTGCGTGGGATGGACAAGTCAAAGGATAATGAAAATTCTCATTATGACCATTCAAAGATGGGAATAAGGAATAGATTACACATTATGAACAACAAAAGTAAAAATATTATCCCACCTTCCTATATTACTTTTTAAAAAGGAGGAAAAATAAAAATTATGTAAGTTTTGAAGTGTGTATGGGATCTAGATGGGTATTCATCTAATATCTCTCAAAATCCATGCATAAAAGGAAGAAAATTGATGGAATTAAAGATTCACTACTATCATATAATAATGCAAAATTTCTGTCAGTAGTTGTACTAGTAACGTTACCAAGAAAATATATTATAGCTTTGATAACTGAGTTGTCTCAGTTTTTCAAAGAGATTTTTTGTAAAGAGATAAATTTGTATGCTTTTGAGAAACTAGAATTGAGAATTTCATTGACTCTATACAACATTGAGAATATTTTCCCACTGTCAATTTTTGACATTATGGAGCAAATGGTCATTCATCTTCCATGAGAAGCCATGATAGTCGTGCAACCATTTTATCGTTGGATGTACCTAGTGGAATGGTAGTCTGTGTTCACTATTAGTTTTGATAAATTGTATCAAATATATTTTGTAATTTTAAACAACATTTCATTATCATTATAGATTCTTAAAAACTCTGAAAGAATGTGTGAACAATAAAGCATCTCCAGAAGATTCTATGCAGAGTGTGACCTGGCAGATGAATGCTTAATATTTTGTTTGAGGTATCTATATGGGGTTGAGATAATTTAATAATTTTCCTAAAATGATGCTGAAGAGGATGATATTGTTATTGATGATGATTAGTCTATATTTTCACACTAAGGGAACCCAATAAGAAATAAGACCCCTATTTGGCTTGATGATGTGATGCTGAAAATTGCAAATCAATATATTTTTCCAATTATGTTGCAGTTGAACCGTTCATGGAATGAGTTCGTCACATTATTAAGAAATATACATGTGCACCATTAGATCTATTTACAAATGACTTATGTACTTATTAGTAGGGAGCACATTTTCCACCTGTAAGAAAATAAAAAATCAGTAATATTCATATAAATAGTTCTAGTGATTTCTTTAAGAAAAATGTTGGCATACCAAGATAATTTCATTTAACATGATTATAATATAAATGGCTCAATTCATAATGTATACAGATTGAAGAGAAGGCTAAGTCAAAAAATGTGTTGTCAAATCTACTAACAGTAGTTCGAGGACCACAAAATATGGCAATGAAATATGCTTGATATGTAACAAATGGATATAGATATCAATCCAAGGAGCAAGACATGGTAAAAAAATCATAATAATGGGATAACAATTAACATCCAGACAAAACGTTTTTCCGGTTCAAAGTACAAAAATCCTATAATGGGCCAAGTTACCTACTACGGGGTACTAGGAGAGATTTTTGAAATTAGTTATTGTGAGTAATTGAAAGTTGTATTGTTCAAAGGTGATTGGTTCAATGCAAGCTCAGGCGACAAAAAAGATAAAATTGTATTTACAATGGTCAGACTAAACCCCTTTGACTTCATTGATAAACCATTTACATTGGCCTCTCAAGTAAAACAAGTCTTATATGCAACTAACATCAATCATGTGGGAGCTTTGTCATGTAGACGGCACCACATGATACTTATGACATGGAGGAGAACCTTAACGAAACTTTCATGGATGAGACATGTCCACCTAATGATACTCATGCAGATGATTGGGAATCTATTTTTTAGCAATGTTTGTGATGGATCTGATTTAATTATAGAATATATGCAGGTTGTAACCTTTATGATGGGGAAGATGATGAACCTAAATAGAATTATCATGATCTATCATATGTATTTTTTCATTTTATTCCTCAATGTTTTGTTTTAAGAAAAATATTTTTCTTGGTTTGTTCTTAAATTTGCATTCCTTTTTGTTCATTTGATATGCATACTTTTTTCACCTTAAACTTACATACTTTTTTTTGAATAAACAAATCATTGACTGTCATATAATGTTTATATGAGGTAACTTCTCCCGCCATAATTGTTTACTTATATTATTTTGAGTTATGATTTTGATTTATCAATATTTGTTATGCAATCTATTTTAGGATGATGAAAAGATGAACAAAATTGTTGTCTGCAAGAGAAATTGATGATGAAAACAATTAGGTAACTAAAGGAAAAATGATGGATACAGTGAAAAATCAAATTTCTAGTATATATTAATACTTATAGTTATAACAACTCACTACAGTGTTTATATTTGCTGGAATGTCAAAATGATTATAAATGAAGGGGGGATATCATGGTTTAGTTAATGCCTATTTGGGATGAAGGGAGGCTATCCTGATTCATGTAATACTAATTTGGTAATGAAGGGAGGCTATCTTGGTCCAATCAATGCCAATTCTGGATGTTCAAATTTTGATTTGAGAAATAACACTAGTAGAAATGTTGTATCATCTAATTTTTAGTAGAAAAAATGCCAAGGTAAACTCTAGAAAAGAGAAACATCCCCATGTGTCTAGTATATATAATAAGGTTGGAGTCTATGGTAGGAATTCTTTGTTAAACAATGGTACAATAGTTGTTCATTTTGTTGATAATGCTAATATCAATAATGAGGTGGCATCATGTCATAGGGATTCCTTGACAAATAGTGGTATGAGAGTTTCTCATTCAGTTGATAATGTCAATCTCATTCAATTATAGGGATTCTTTGGCAAATAATGGCATGAGAGATTGTCATTTTGTTGATAATGTCAATTTAGATCATGACATCGAAGGCAATCCTATAAGTGATGAGGACTTTCAATTTGCTGATGATGATATTGTCATTCACAGGGATGAAGTGAAAGGAACATAATTATCTAATCAACATTTTATAAAAATTATATATTACCCCATATATTTACATACACATATGTATTTTTTTAAATAAGTGCTCATATATTTTCTTATTTAAATGATGTTGTAAGTAATAAAGAAATGAGGCTATTCTAAGTGTGTCCAGTTGTGATGTAAGAAAGGAGATGCAAAATTGCCCATCATATTGGATGATAATAAAGAACTCATTGGGCCTCATAAAAATGACTTGTCATCTTCTTTGGAAATAGCTGCTTGAAATTCACAACTGGCACCCTTGAATTACTTAGATTGGTGACAAGTACTAGCTAGAAAGAAAAATGAGATATGGAATTATGTCTTGGTAATGTGTAGTTGGAGAAACTTCTAATTTTATTTTTGTGTAAACGACCAAATTTATTATCGACCCAAAGGGAAAGAAAGATGTTCAACGTACCATTAGGGATTTTTGGAGAAACTTCAAATCTAAAATAAAAAGAAAAACTTCTATGCCTCACAAAGAAAAAATGGTAAGGCTTAATGATTGTCCTTCCCATGTTGATCCATAGCAGTTGGATTTTCTTGTGAATTTTTGGGACTCTAATGACAAAAAGGTAAGATAATTAATTATATATTATGAATTTCTTTGTTTCCATCACCCATAAGCTTAATTATTGTTCATTGATTATAGTTACATAGTGCAAAGAATACTATGAGTAAAAACTTTGTTGCCACATGACACACATCATGTTCGATGCCCTATGCTTATGTGAAAGTGAATGCGAGTTAAGTTTCCACTTAATGATATTAATATCATAACAGACTGACACTCTACTTATACTTTATTTCTCTGTTAATAATAGTTGCAACAAAAGAATATATGGGGTACCATTAGTCGAATGTAGTTGTTTGTTGCTACCCATAAGTAGAAGGTTGGTGCTCCTATAAATGTAAAATCTGTTGAACTAATTGTAAGAAGTAATTTTTTTATGACATATTTGGCTTTATTTGCTCAATTGTTTTCATCATTATGGTTACCGTCGTAGGATAAGTTACACCCAACGGATGAAATAATGATGCAAATATTGATGAAGATGAAATTATTTATCGAATATTGGTTACAAAAAAGGCATGCGTGAACCATGAGACTAATCAATTTAATCAAGCATACGTGGAGGGGTTTGAAGGTACAATTAAAGACTTACAACAAATATGCAAGACACAGCAAATAGAATTAACAAATCTAAAAAAAGACAAGAACATCAAGAAGCAATAATTTTGGGAAATTCCAATCATAGTGCTCCTTTCATAGCAAATCAAGTAATTTTTCAAAATTGTTAGTAATAATTATAAATTTGATGTCATTAATGTGACAAATGTTATTGTATAGTATAATATACAGATGCCATGAACGATGAAACACCCATGCCACAACAATCAATTAGTGGAACCACCATTAAAGAAAGACATGTTATTAAAAGAAAAGACCTCCTCCTATTAAATTTTGATTTTTGATGTCTAAATTTTACATGTTAATTCATAACTCTTATAGGTTGTGAGGTTGTCAAGTTCTGATGATGTAACGTTAGTTGCAGCTCAAGGAAAAGTGATAGGCATGAATCTTGAACATGTTATAGTAGTAGGAATGTTAGGGTCAACATTTTTTGTTGTGTGCATTGGTTTTCCAATAAAACCAGAAGAGAAATTGGTGTTAGATTATGAAATCATTGAAGATTTAATTGTGGCAATAATAACTTGGCCAAAGAAGTTACTCATTGTTCGGTTTTTTTTTTATGTTTCTTGAAATTCAACATGTCTATATATAATTTTTAAAAAATATTGCTGGTAAACTACTTGGAGCTGAGCAACCATAAAAAGTTCATAATAAACTTTTTAATTGTTATTTTCCCTCTTTTTTACAGGTTTACAATAGATTTTTCATTGATGTAAAGCTTGTGAATTCAAGATATATAAAGGATTTAGAATATATATAAATGTTTCATTCACCTTTTCATCATTTTTTAGTATCCACGTGTGACATTTCATTTATTAGAGAACAATGAAATTATTCTGTGATAATTTTTTATTTTTTGGATTGAGTTTTGATCTGATGCAAATGAGTTGTATGAATCATGTCACATTTCATTTGTTATTGGCATGGAAAATTCGTATGCAATGGGTATGATATAACAATGATGTTGCAACTGTTTAATTGGTTTGTTCTATGGTACTTCTCAATACTGACAAGGTACATGTTTAACAATTTTTGCCACTACTGAAGTTAGTGTCATCTATGAGTCATCAATGATGCATCCGAATCTACTAAAATATGTAGCCAATTATAGTCCAAAATCTTAAGTTTGTGACGATAAACTACTAGCTTATGTCTGTGGGGTATCCAGTTAGGGTGAAACATTGTGTAGAATGTTTGCGAGCCCATTTCACTAAGCTATTAGCCAGCCCACTTTCTACTTGGCATGCCCTAGCTTGATTGGCCATGCAGATTCTAAACTATTTGATACTAAATCCTTTATTCAAATCATGACTATTCATGGTTAAGGTAAAGAATATGTCATTGTTCTCGACAATATATCACTTCTACATGTCCCAACTTGATATATTATTTATTAATAAATGTCTTTTTTTATATATATAAGATATGAAGAGGGGAACAAACATTCTCCATCTTTTGGTACTAGTAGATATACTCTATCACTCATGTAGCTCACCCAAAATTCTTAATAGGAAATGATGCATAACTTGCAGAACATTTGTTTCCAAGTTATAACTAATTGATCCTTGATGACAATGTAGTAAATGACACAAATGGTTGCAAGCATGTGATTTTTACCACAAGGTATGTTTCGCATACTCTAGGATAACACCCGAAGGTATGGAAGATCAATATCCTATTGCAATCAAACAAGCAAACCAAAGATGCAAGCATAACTGCTCATGAGAGTTCTAGCCTCTACCTCCCCCTCTCCCTCCCATGAATGTCATAGACTTTCCAAGTGGCCAATACATCTTTTTTTTAGTTATTTAGTTTGTGAGTGAGGTTATATATCTCATTGTTTCAGTTATGTTTTAGCTTTTTTGGGTGCGGTGGACATTCTCAACTCAACATGCATCAGTCATCATCAACACTGGCCTTGAGGTATATTAAACATTCTGCCTCTACCACCCCCTCCCCCTAAATGTTGTTGACTTTCAATGTGCCTAATCTATCCTTTTTTTGGGTGTTTAATTTCAGAATGAGTTTATACATCATATTGTTTCAGTTATCTACAACTGCACAATGGCTAAGGTATACATCACACAATTTCTATGTCTTATTAAAGTTCCCTTAATTATATCAACAATAAATTCAAGATATCTAGGCTGAAGTTTCCAAAATCTTTTGAGCTTTCATCTATGAACAACCTTCTACACATATTTTTGAAAACATCATTTTTGGATACATTTTTGTAGATTTTTTTGCTTATGAAAGCACATCTAAGGCCATAGTGTATCTAATCAGTTTTACTTAGTGCTAAACAATATGTAGCTACACACTATAACCATCATATCACAATGCTCCCAATTAGTTGTTCTCACTACTAATTACTATGTATATAAAAATATTAATTATGGATAGATTTCTTTGGGTGTTTCCTTTTTGTTTCAAAATTAATTTAGTGTATGTTTTGTAGGTTTGAGGTATAACGGGGGTGAATAATGAAAGGATGGCCCTTGTCTTTGTAAGAGATCATTTAATCCTATCCTTTGATGTGGTTGAAGGTGGATCATTAACAAACTTCTAAATAATAAAAAAACTTACATTTCCTAATTTTAGGGTTCCGCGATCTCCCTGTACTAGTTTAGAAATTTCCTCTCTAAAATATCTCACATCACCCTTAAAAGTCCTTTCTCTGATTCATTTCTTCATTGGTCTCAAAAAGGTATCAGCTCTCTTATTTTCTCATCATCTACATCAAGATCAATATGTCTATTATTCAATTCTTCCAGTTGTTTAGTAAAAATTACATATTTCTTAAGAGCATTCTTGTTAACATGACTAAACTTTTTAAGCTAATTGTTCTGTAAGAGATGATCTTGTCTTTCAACTCAATAATATGCAAATTTAGTTCAAAAAGTTTCTTCTTTTCATCACTACATAATTGATCAATAAGAGGTATGTTCCCATTTCAACATGTTTCATAGAAATGTCTACTCTCAGCTGCTTAGCCTGAGTATAGGAAGTGGAGAACAACATCCCCTTTTTCTCCAACACCATGGTCATAGATTTCTAATGCTTTGAGATATTAGCTTTATCATGTCTGATCAGTTCCAACTCTAACCTATTGTGACCACTTTGAGCAACAATTTCTATTGTTTGATGACCAATTTCTAATTGTATTGTCGATCTCTCCTAGTTTTATTTTTATCTTTTCCAATTCATCATTATGAATTGGAGGCTTATTCTTCTTTATCAGATTGACGAGATTCAATCTATAGTGCCAGAAATCATAAAATCCACCAGTCAAACTTCCTTTCTTGTTCATTAATCCCCTTCTATAGTGATGCAATCAAGAGCATCACTTTGAGAAACTTGCAATGCCACATCCATATCCTTACACAAATACATTTACAAAAGTGGGAGAGTACTCAAGTGAGAATTTAACTTCTTCATAATAGAATCACATCATTAGAACGTGGATATGACACTCTTTCTATTTTCATTTTTCCGTACTCGTTGTGAACACTTGAAATTAAATCATTTTGGTTCTAGAGTTCAGTCTAACGTTCAAATATATGAGATTCTAAATTGTAACTTCATGTTTCAGATTCTTAAGTCTCCATATGAGTTGTTTTCTTGAGTTGAAGATGATTAGTGAATTCGTTCTTGAGAAGGACAAACTAAATAGGATAAACTTCTATAATTGGTACAAGACTTTTAGAAGTGTTTTTTGTGTTCCTAAAACACCGGTTCTAGAGGAAGCCACACCCTATGCTCTTAAGGTTGAAATGGATGCTTGTTTGAAGCATGTCGATGATGTCATAAGCATCAAAGACATTATTCTAGGTTGTATGATCTATGAGTAGCATAAACATCATGAAAAGAAAGAAAGGTATAATGTACCTAAGGCATTGTTTATGTTCAAACTAATAAAGGAGATCCAATAGAGACCAATGTTCTCAATATGTTTGGGCATGTAGAACATCTAGAAATACTGTGATTTCCTTTAAGTTGAGAGTTGGGCACAAATACAATCATGCAATTATTGCCTAAATGATATAGCCAGTTCAATGATTACTATCATTTGAGTAATCTAACTAGACCGCTATTGGAATTTCTTAGCGTATTGATGAAGTTTGATGCACAAAAGAAGAAGGACAAACATGTGATGGTGATAAAAAAAATAAATTCCAAGGATAAAGCTAAGACCAAAAAGTGTTCTGAGGTTAAGATGAAGTCTAAGTATTCTGTGCTAAAATAAGGAGAGGGTAAGGAAACCTAGGAAGATGAAGCAAGGATAGAGATATCTACTTTTGATATATATGTAATTGAGATTAACTTTGCTACTTATTCATCTTGTGTACTTGATATCATAGGAGTATCATACATTCGCTCAAATGTGAAGGATTTGAATAGAAGTACACCTTTAAAGAGTGGTGAGGTTGAACAACACATTGTGTTGGAGAACTACTATTATGTACCTGCCATTAATCGGAACATCATATATGTATCTTATTTGGACAAGAATGGATTTGGATTTCTTATAAAGAAATGTCAATGTTCTATTAGTAAATATTATATTTTTATGGCAGTGCCCTAATGTTTATGTATATAATTGATAGATCTAGAGACAAGCATGTATAACGTAAATACAAAAGACAAAAACTCGAAAACTCAAACAAAACATACCTTTGGCATCCTCATCTAGGGAACATAAATGGTAAACACATCTCTAGACTCCATAAAGATGGTTATTTGGAATCTTTTGATTTTGGATCAATAGTGACATGTGAATCTTGTTTTTTGGGCAAGATGACAAAGACTCCCTTCCCTAGAAATAGTGAGAGGGTGAGTTCTCTATTAGGACTCATACATATTGATGTTAGTGGCCCTTTTAGAACAAATTCTCGAGTTGGTTTTACCTTTACTGCTAACTTCAATAGGCATGGTTATGTTTACTTGATGAAACCTATGCCAAAAACCCTTGAAAAGTTGAAGGATTTCATGAATGAAGTACATAACTAATGTGGTTAAAGTATTAAAACACTTTTTTCTGATCAAGGTGGAGAACATTTAAGCTAAGAGTTTAAGGACCTTCTATTAGCCCATGGTATCGTATCATAATGGACTCCACCTGGAACACCACAACACTATATTAGAAAGAAGGAATCACACATTGATAAATATTGTGTGATCCATGACGAGTTTTGCTAATTTTCTGACTTCCTTTTGGAGACATGATATACCAACTACAACATTTACAATTAATAGCATACCATCTAAATCGGGTCAAAAGACACCATATGAGATATGGATAGGAAGCATCCCAAAATTTCTTTTATGAGGTTTTGGGGATGTGAAGCTTATGTGAGGAAAATATTTCCTAAAAAGCTTGTCCCTAGATCTGGTAAATGTTATTTTTTGCATATCCCAAAGAAATCAAGGGATACTACTCGTATAACACAATTGACAACAATTTGTTTGTTTCCAGGGATGTTGCATTCCTAGAAAAGGAATATATTTCTAAAGGAATCAGTGGGAGGAAAGTAGAACTCGAAGAGGCTTGCAAATTTTGGAATGTATGCCAAGAGATCCCATCATATGATTATTGTAATGGCATAATTTTAAATTATTTGATTAATAATAAAGGCTAACTTCCAATTTATTGTGAGACAATGAAGTAACATAATAAATGTCTATAGAATGATATTACTCGATGATGTATGTCTTCAATTATGTGGCTTGAACAATGAGATCACACAAATGTTAAAAGTACATACATTCTTGTTATGTCCCTAGTCACATGTCATTATGGAAGGCTGATAGAAAGAAACAACACATAAGACTGGAATGTATGTTGGTTAATGACAGAATCTCATTAGTCATGATATGTGATATCAAACCAAGCACATAGATATTTATTAGAGAATAGAGTATCAGAAAAACACACCATAAGAGTGATACACAGAGACCATAAAGTGGTAGTCAGAATCATATCGTATAGTGTTGGTGGTAATTGTCGTTCTTAGACCGAAAGTCACTACATTCATCACATGACGTTCAATATGCTTTGACATCATCCACCGTGATCCTGAATAATGGTTGCCATAAAGGTGATGATCGAGTACACTGTTATGCACTTTTTTAGTATTTCTCTATGCGCTCTATTATTGATATTCATTTTGTAGTTTCAATTGATTAAGTGGAACTTATTTTTGATCATTTTTTTCTTTCAATATACATAGTTTATCATATGTTTTTATGTGACATAAACCATGTTACAAATGTATTAAGTTCATTAATTTTTTCTAATCTTTTTCTATTATTGCGATCATGAACGCCTTTCAGAATAACCTATTTTTAATTCAATTCAAATGAATATTATGTCTTTCATGTTATTTCATTTACCATAGTCACATACATTTTGCATTGCACACTTCTTTCCAAAATATCAATCAATATTGTATTGTCTATGTAGAATAATCGTTTAGTTATACAAAAATATGAGACGCCTTGTCTTATATCAAATTTAAGACAATCTATTATTTAGTTCTTATTTTAGTTGAGAATTAAAAATGTTATTGATAATTATGATTGTCTTCCAAAAGACTTTTTATGTTAGTTATGTATTAACAACCGATAGAACTCATAGGAGACATCTTATGTTACTAAGGTATCAAACCAACGAAACTCATAGAATATATCTTAAGTTACTAAGGTATGAACAATCAAGGAGATTGGTTTTATAAGTTGTAGTACTAGCACTATGCTACTTCATTTCGATATTCTAATTAATGTAAAAAATGGTTATATGTCTATGTATTATTTTTCACTCAAAAAATTTAGAGCCAAGTGTTTTGGATTTGATAACTTCAGTACATATATAAGTATTTTGATAGACTCTATATTTTATGATGCATAATATATATATATATATATATATTTGGGAAAGTCAGGAGGTGTTCTTATTCATCCCGTCCTCCTATTACGAGAAAATCAACAAAATTATTGCTACAAATAAAATCTTGAACAGAATTAAGCATGGCAGTACTACTGCCATTACAATCACTAACTAACCTGCCATATAGGCAGTCAGGAGGGTAGGTGTAATACCTTCCTCCAAGGTTTTGTTTTTGGTGGTAGCTAGCTAACTCATCAACCAGCTGGTTGTGATCCCTCTTCACATGAACAAGCATCCAATTCGACTTCATCATCCTCCTACACTCTGCCTGTGCTTCTATGAAACGTGGGGCTTCATCCTCTACACCTTGAAGCAACTGGACAACAATCTTACAATCCAATTCCACGATCACCTTCTCCCACCCTAGCTTCTCTGCCTCCTTCATCACAATGATGATGGCTTCCACTTCCGCTTCCAGAGCATCCCTCACAACTATTTTGGTTCCCTTTCCCATCAACCACCTTCCTCTACAATCTCTCACGACAAAGGCACAGCTACTTCCTCTCTTCCAGCAGGCCACATCTGTATTTATTTTTAACCAGCCTTCCAGCGGAGCTTCCCATTGCTCCTGTTGTGCTGCAGAATGTTCATCCTCCTCCCGATGCCATGCCAGCTGATTCAGGCGAAGCTCGAGATTTACCTTTCTGGTCGTATGCTCTTGATTGGGCTGCTTGTTCTCCATGACCTGTCCGTTCCTTCTCTTCCAAATATTCCAACAGCCGAACATGAAGCTGTCTCGAACTGGCTTGTTCCTCAGATTCCCACGTATCCAGGCTTGGAGGTTCGGTTCAGTAAAGAAATCTTGAGGTATTCCATTCCCCAGAATCTTCTTCCAGCATTCAGTAGCATGTTGACAATCTCGCACTGCATGGAGGCTATCTTCTTCTTGAATCTTACAAATGTCGCACCTACTGTCCTCTGCCAGCATCCTCTCCTTTCTTCTTTTATTCGTCAGGATCGCATTGTGAGATAAGGTCCATATGAACATCTTCACCCGAGCTGGGATATGGGTGTTCCATATAGTCCTCCATTCTCCCTGAACCATAAGATCAGCCTCCTGTCGATAAGCTTTGTAAGCTGAACTAGTTGTAAACTTGCCCGTGGCAGTGTGATTCCAGACAATATTGTCTTTCCCAGCCTACTTCGTAGGAGGTAGAATACGCAAGATGTCTTTAACACAGTTCATAGGAAGCTACTCCTTCAAGAAATGCACATCCCAACCATTATTATCAAGCACTACACTTCTCACCTGCAGGACTTGGAGATCAGCCGGAATAACTTTAGTAGCTATGTTACGCAGCTTCCCATGACTCTTCACCCAAACATCATCCCATAAGTTTGTGTCCTTCCCCGTCACCAGTTGAATATATGAATTTTGGGTCATAAAACCTTTACCTTCCAACGTAGCCTTCGCTAGTTTGGACAGGTTCAGCTTATCCCCCTCCTTGTAGGCATCATATTTGCTTCTTATCAGCTGACACCAAATCGTGGGTTTGTTTCTCGCCACATGCCATGTGTTCTTCGCCAGTAAGACCCTATTCCATTCTCGCATGGTCTTGACTCCTAATCCTCCATTTGCTTTGCTACTGATAACCTTCTTCCAGGCTACTAACGACATGGGTCGCCCCTTTCTTCCCCCCCCCCCCCCCCAGATAAAACTGTGGATGGTACCATCAATCCGATCACATAAGCCTACCGGAACTGCAGCCGTTTGCATTAAGTAAGTAGGCATCGCCGTCAGTGTCGCTTTCGCCAGGCAAATTCTCCCCGCCAAAGAGAGGCACCAGGCCGACCAAGAAGCTATCTTGTTTTTCACATTAGTGAGCACTTCCCCGTATGTATCCTTGTTTACTTGCTTATGTAACAGTGGCACCCCGAGATATTTCCCTAGATCAGAGGTCTCAATGAAGTCACTATATCTACAAATTGCACGACACACTCTGTTTTTCACTTCTGCGGCGAAGTAGATTCTCGTTTTCTCAACCGAAATCTTCTGGCCTGAGGCAGCGCGAAAGTCTTTGAAACAATCAATAATGGTCCTTATGTTGGCCATAGATGCTTGTGCGAACAGAATGATATCATCCGCGAAGCACAAATGTGCTAGGGCAGGCCCCGTCTTGGACAGCTTCATAGGTTGCCAAACATTCTGCCTCACCTTTTCCCGGATCATCTGACTTAATCTGTCTATGCAGAGCACAAATAAGTAGGGAGACAGTGGGTCTCCTTGCCTTAAACCTCTTGTCGCCTTGAACTCCGGTAGAGTGGTGTTCTTCCAAACAATTGAAGTTCTCCCATATCTGATAGTATTCATAATGAACCTTTTAAGATTCTCAGGAATATCAGTATGATTCAGCGTGTCCTCCAAAAAGGCCCATGACATCATGTCGTAAGCTTTAGAGAGATCCACTTTCACAGCCATAAATTTAGCCCCCTTGGGTCTCCTCATTCTATGGATGACCTCCTGCACAACAGCAATGTTATCTGTAATTCTTCGTCCAGGAACAAAACTTGATTGTTCTTTAGAAATCCACTCCAGCATACACCGTTTCAAATGTTCCACCGCAACCTTGGAACACATCTTCACGCAGAGATTGTTCAGTGAAATGGGCCTCAGTTGGTCGCATATCTCCGGATGATTGACCTTTGGGATTAAGACGATGGAAGAGTTATAAATATCATCAGGCAGAACTCCCCCCCCTGAGCACCTTGGTAATAGTCAACATAACATATCTACCGATAATCTTCCAGTATCTCCTCATGAAGTTCCTTGTGATTCCGTCCAGGCCTGCCGCTTTGTTGGGGTCAGTTTTCTTGAGCACTTGTAACACCTCATCTTCTATCGGTTCAGCAGCCATCATCCTCGTCTCACTTTCAGAAAGTCACTGGAAATTCCCTGGAATACTGTTGCACCTCATGGCCATCTCCGCCGTAGGAGCCGTAAAGATGGTTCTAAAATGATTTTGAACCAACGTTCTAACCTCCTCCTCCGTCGTGGTCCAGATGTTATTATGATCTTTAAGAGCATCAATACAATTTCTTCTATTTCTCTATTTAACGAAAGCTTGATAAAATTTAGTGTTGTCATCTCCATGCTTCAGCCATGAGATGTGGCTCTTTCTTTTCCACTCTTCCTCTTCTTTCCTGAGAATTTGTGCTATATCTCCCTGCATAGTTGTAAGAAGCTCGTCAGTCCAAGGATCATACCTTCTCTCCTGCATTATTTGAAGCTTGTTTATGTTATTGAACAATCTTTCTTTCTTCTCTCTCCTTTGTTTTCTATGTTTTCTGTCCCAAGTTGGTATGTTCTTCTTTGCGTTTCCCAGAGCCATATAGAATTCCTGCTCTCCTTGCCAGTTATGTGTAAGCATCTCCTGAAACTCCTCATTTCCTTCCCAATAGGACTTAGTACTGAAACGTTCCTTCCCCCCTTTTCTTCTTGTATCTTTGATAAGGATGGGGCAGTGGTCCGAGAAGACCCGAGGCAGATGTGTGACCGAGAAATGCGCTTGCTCCTGGATGAACTCCACATTAGCTACTTCTCTATCAAGCCGTTCATGCAGGCCACCATGTTTGTAAGTGAACTTCAGACCTGAAAAAACGATATCAGATAGCCCAGCTGCCATAAGCGTATCACTGAACAACTTAGCTTCACCGAAATTATAGTGCTTTCCTCCCTTCTTCTCAGCATGAGTCATAGTGGTATTAAAATCACCCATAACGATCCATGGACCATTAAACTTGTCTCCCATATCCACGATATGTTTCCAGATCAGCCGTCGGACACTAATATGAGGATTGGCATACACAAAAGTAACATACATACCTCCGTCCACCTTGCATGTCACAAATTGTCTATGGCAGTTAATAATATCCACTCTACAAACTGTGGCTTTCTAGCACACCCAGATTCCTCCCTTGAAGTCTCTAGCCTCAACTCTATACGAATTAGTGAACCCAAGTGATTTCATAGCTTTTTGAGCCGCCTCCCCACTGATCCGTGGTTCAGTGATGGCTACTAACTTCGGTTTATGAGTTACCATGATCTCCTTGAGCACTCGCACAGTGTCATCGTTCCCAATTCCTCTAACGTTCCAATAGATTGTATCTAGCATTAAACAGTTGTTGGAAGTTGGGGATATCTGCAGAGGGACCTTCATCTTGTTGGGTTAGATTCCCCGTCCTCATTACTCACCTCCATCGCTTCTGGGTTCAACCGTGGACTCCTTCTTCTCTGTATGTACGGTGGCTTCACCTTTGCTGGCTTCATTTTGTTCAAGACACCCCCATCAGGCTGGTCTTCGTTATACTGGTTGTCAACAGTAGTGTCTCCTTCCTCGCCTTCTTTCCCTAGTTTCTCCGACTCCATCTCCATGTCCTTCTCGTTCTCTATAACCTCATCAATGCCTGGGTCTGCAATGGTATGTATTTCTTGAATGTCATCATCCTTTCCCTTATTGGTTTTCTTGTGTGCGTCCTTCCCTTCATTGTCCTTCTGTATCATCTTATTCGAGATATCCTTTAAGGCCTCACGTTTGTCGTCCACAGAGTTGTTTCTCTTTTGAACAACTTTCTTCTTCTTTTTCTAGACATTCCCTTGCTGTCTTGGAATCGGGGTTATGGTAGGTTCATCGTTTGTAAATATATATATATATATATATATAGAGAGAGAGAGAGAGAGAGTTAGGCTAGAATACACTCAAGAATACATATCATGTGGTACACTGAAGTATTGTTTGGATATTACCTATTTTAAATAATCCACTCTATTGATCTTCATTACCATGATGAATATATGAAGTAATTGTTTTCTCTCATTTAGATGCTTGTAAGACACTCAACCAAGTATGAATTTTTCTTATCCACACACACACACACATATATATACATACATATATATACATATATACATATATATATACATACATATATATATATACACACACATATATATAAATATATATATATACACATATACACACACACACACATACACACACACACACACACACATATATATATATATATATATATATATATATATATATATATATATATATATATATAGCCTATGTAGTTGAGTATATAGGCTATATATATATATATATATATATATATATATATATATATATAGCCTATGTAGTTGAGTATCATTGTGCAACACAAAACTAAAAAAAATTAGTTTATTATAAAAAATAGAATCTCGTTTAATGTGTCTTCAGTGTTGAAAATGAAAATGATGAAAATCAATCCATTTTCCTAAAGGTATTGTTTATTATTATTATCTATTCTATATGGTATGCATGTATTGTTTCTATTGAAGGTTTAATAAAATCATCAAAATAATATAAGTGCATATAATAATTTTTCAATTCCTTTATCATTATTGGGAGTCAATATTAAAGATCATAGGAGTCATAGTTTTTAGTCAAAATAAATTATAAGCAAAAGTTAACAAAAACAAATAGTAATATTGTAGTATAAAATACAATGATAAATTGTTGTATTTACTTATTTGGATAGAAATTGCTAGTTGTATCCATTATTTTCAAATCATGTTTGATATAGTATTATCATCAGATAATGGATAACACCATACTATAAGGTAAGTGTCACATATTATAAGTATTTATAATGCATAATATGGAATTTGTGAACGCGGTTCCAGAAGAGACTAAATGGGTACTATTTTAGAACTTTACATATTAAAGGAGTGTAATAAGGTATAACTACTTCTACAAGCTAAATAAGAAATATCATTAAATTCTATGAAGAGTACTAGGCTAGTGGACTAAAACTACATTTTTAATGGACAAAAAACTGACAATTATTCATATCTATGATGTAATGATAATAAACTTCCATACCTAATCAAAAGTATATATGAGAGATTGATACCAACCTAGGTTGTTAGCTTCTACTTGAAAATTTAAACAATCATCAACAACATAATTCAATTTATAAAAGAAGTGCATACAAGTCTTTGAGAAGGTCATAAATTGAATAGAAATTAAACATGTTTCTACTAGACTCATTTGTATCAACACTATGGAAATAAGGGACTTGTATAAGGGGTAACCCCCCATTTTTTCTACTTAATTCATCTATATGGTTCTCTTAGGATATGTTGTTAGGTACCTCTACCGACGGAATATCAATGTAAAATGCAATATGTATGATACTAGCACGTCTATGCAATTGCACAAGAGTTTACTCTATTTTCTTTTTGATTGTGGGGGGGGGGGAACCCACCTCCATCGATAGACACCTAAATATCAGGGATGGTAAACTTGGGAGACCCATGTACCCGCACACCATTATCTCTAAGTCGCATTAGAGGCCGGTGGATGCTATGG
This sequence comes from Alisma plantago-aquatica, assembly GCA_963693085.1. NCBI lineage: Eukaryota > Viridiplantae > Streptophyta > Magnoliopsida > Alismatales > Alismataceae > Alisma > Alisma plantago-aquatica. The sequence goes on along the minus strand of OY856412.1, from coordinate 811,976,197 downwards.
AAAATTCTTTTCCGGGCAGTGCTTTTAGCTGGAGTCAAACCCGACACCCTTCCTGAGTGGCCCCGAGCTGCGACCAGCTAGGAAAATGATCACCAGCGGGTTTACTCATTAATATGTCATGAACAATATAAAAAAGGTTGCACATGTTGCTATAATAAAAGGCATCGATCTAGAAGGTCAAGAATACGAAGAACATATAGGTGTTGCCACAATACAACACATGGATGTTGTATTTTATAATTTTGAACATAACATGATGACATCCCTTTTTGTTGATGTTACATGAATATTTTACCCTCGATTCACTCAATATTTTAGGATTTGTATTTAAAAATCCATCTTTTTCTAGATTTTTATGAGTATCTCTCTCTACGTATGTTTCTTATATTTTTTGTGGAAAATCCCTAAATCAACATCACCATTGGTTGTGCTCTAATGGACATTTGACTCATGGAGGCATACCAATGGAACCTCAAAGGTTAGTCTTCAGTATCCAACTGCCATGGCTATGATCAACCACTTAGAAGATGAATTTAAAGTCCCAAGCCTACCATTGGTCCCCACTAATGGTAAATCAACTAAAAGTCGCAAAGGCTGACCTACAATCAAGTCCAGTTCAAGCATTGGCCACCTTCCTATGGGAATTCAGACTGATGACTTCACAACCTGACATCTTGACAAAAACTTAGCGACCGACAACCCATCAGGAAGTTATTACCTAACAACTGCACAATTTGATGACCACACATGAAATGTTCACCTCAATGATAGTTAGCTAAATGAGCAGTCAATTGCCACAGAACATGACATATTGCATTGATGGATGGTCATAACCATAAACCGATGAAAGAACCACTGATCACTCATCTCCTGATAGAGCTACAAATAATGATGATATAGGCCCATCAGCCAATGGGACCTTTGCAAAGGATGCTACCACTACTTTTAGTTAAAGTGTGAGCTCGAAGGCACTTGCTTTGAGACTAGAATTGTAAGAAGAGTATCCAACACCAAGGTTCCTCGAGTACATAAGGAACACCTATAAGTAGATTACAAGAGGCTCCATGATGGGAACCTCTATGTTTTCGTTAAGAAGTTTTGCCATTTTCTCTCCAGTTCCATTAACCAATGGTGTAAAGGATGAGAGTTGAGGTCTTCATTGATTCCCATTACATCCTAAGTCTTGAAGGACCTTGTTGGAGAAATGGATCACATATAAACACCACCATCACCGTATCATCACCAGATCATTTAGAGAAGAAGGTCATCACTGACATCAAAACCAAAATGGTTGTTGTTTGTTGAATCTTTCTCCTTCTTCCTTGATTCGTCCATATCCATCCATATATCCATGTCCATGTCTTCATTTGTTACAAATATATAATGTCACTCATCACCATGAGTTACTAATTTATTTTCTTGGGTAGGAAGTAGAAATTAAGGATCTTCAAACATGCAAATACTTATATCCCTTGATGTATATACTCTTAGAAAAGTTTATCAACATACACTTGTTCTTTACTTCTTAACTTTCATGACTAGCTACCATTTTCTATAGTTTAATTGATAATGCCTAGAGAGAGAAGTATTAGCCTCTATTTAAGAGTTATAGAGTACTATGGTCTAAGAATATTCAAATTCTAAAGATAATAATTATATAGTTGTATTTTGGTTGTATGATTTCCTTCTTGAGAGAAAGAGACACTCTTATGATGGATCTCCATCAATATATTGAGAGAGGAGGTAATAATCACTTATGATGAATGCTTGTAAACTATGCTAAGAGTATAGAGTGTTTGTGAGTATTATATGTTAGTGAGAGTACTTAGATTGTAAAACCCAATCCTTGTTTCTACGTAATATTATACACGCATAAGGATTCAAGTTCCTCTTGTCTTGTCCATATAATTCTTTCTTTACTATTTGTTGTATTTTTGATTGATTTCCATCATTCTATAAGGAACACTGATCTTTTTTTAGGTAAGGTGTAACATATCTAAGACTTAGGATTCTTTACACATGCCAACCTTGTTCCAAAGACCGAACCTATTTACTACTGAAGGCCTAACTGTTATTGATGTGGGCACTTAGTATCAAGTTATAAATATAAATTCTAATTACTCTAGGTCATCATTTTCAGATTCATGATTTAAGGAAATTATCTTTTTGTACCGTTATCAAGGACAAGGAAAATCTACATTGTTAATGACCCTAGTCTTCTTAGCATATGTTAGTGCCTTAAGTCTAGCAAGAGACTTAACCACATATTTTTAGACTCCAATACATCAAAAATATGCAAAACCTCATGTTGTGTGTCTGCTTTCAAACTTTAACTATATAATTTGTTTTGGGAAGTCTAGTTTCAACCAGAAATCAATACTTTGAACAAAAGAATCATGTATTCTCAAAGAACCAAGATTGTCAAGAACGAGGAAGGAGAAAATCATCATGATGAGGAACCAAATCGTGAATAGGAGGAGGATGCAACAATGAAATGGAAGATCATGGCCTTCAACTTGTATGCTTGGATGATGAAGAATAGGTGGTACCTCTCTCAGATCTCTAGTCCCAACACTAGCAAGTGAATCTAGGAACCCCATTATTCTGCCAAGGTTTGATGTTCCCAACTTTGAGTTGATGTCCTCCTTCATTAATGTGATACTGCAAAGAACCTTTGGCGGAAACTCATTGGATAAAAATCACTATGACCACTTCCATGCATTCAAAAAAATCTATAGTACCCTTAAGATGATCACGCTTCCAAAGGAGGCAATCAATTATAAGGGATTCAACTTTTCTTGAAAAGAGAAAGGTCTTGTGTGATATCTTTGTCTAAAGGACATGAGCATCCTTACCCACGCAACTCTACCTGACACTTTTGTTATGAAGTTCTACTTGATAGAGATATTGAGTGAGAACTTTGAGAACTTGTATGAAGCTTGGTAAAGGTACCAGGAGTGCCACTTGGATTCTCCCTACCACAACTTTGATAAGGGATTTCCAGTGAAGACCTTTTATCGGTTGACTACTGTTGAGAGAACTTACCTCAGTGCCACTGTTGGAAGTGACTTATTAGCAAAAAACCTAAAAGCTTCAGAGTTGATAATTGATAATACATAAGGATGGGAAAAAGACCAGACCAAACCATTAAACGAAATGAAACCAAACCAAACCAAATGATTCAGATGGGTTTTTTGGGGTCATATGGTTCAGTTTTGTTTCATAAATTTTCAAACCATTAAAAGATAGTTTTGTTCAATTTTATGGTGCAATTTAACCAAAGCAAACTGAACCAATACAAATGTTTGCACAATATTATTATACATACTTATTATAGATAGGAATTAGAAGAGTAATAGATTATTAAGATAAGGCACACAAAGGTAACCCTGTATTAATAGCGCTCCACTCATTTTTCCTCGGCTCTGCTCCATCTCTAGCTTGGGGGGTGGTTTCGTGGCGCCATGGCTGGGGCGGGCCAGGGTGGGTCGGGCTCCTCCACCCCACCTACTAGCTTCCCCTCCCCTTTCCCTTCTCATCCCGCTACTAAAGTGTCGGTCCAACAACCGTCTTCCTCATAGGTGGGGTGGGTGGACCCAAAGTCAGATGTCAATGTGGGTAGGACCTGGGCGTCTACTCTCTCTAAGCTGATGACCGTGCAAGGACGTTTCAAACCGTTGTTGATGCCAGAGGATCTGATATGTCTGGAGTTTAGAGAAGGGGATAGTAGGCCATGGTTGAAATTCTCAGAACTAGTGGTGAAGGCAATGTACAAGTTTCACAAGTACTCGATCATTGTCCAAATCCTTGGCAAGGAGGCAGCATTAGACCAACTCCATGGTTGTATGATCAAGGCTTGGAAACCCAAAGGCGATCTACATCTCTCCCCCTTGACAGGAGGACTGTTTCTCCCATGGTTTGCATCAGAGGAGGATGTGGGGGTAGCCGTGGAACAAGGGTCGTGGTTCTTTGATGAACACCTAGTCCTTTACTGAATATGGATGCCAGAAGTCGACCTGAGGCGGGCTGTTCTCACCTTCACACCGATATGGATCACCCTCCCGGAAGTTGGGCAGCATTGGACTCACAGAGCGATCTCCATCATCGCCTGTGGGGTCGGTGAACCCAAGGTGATCGACTTTATGTCTAAAGGGAAGAACGCAGGGGCAGCACGTATCTGCGTGGAAATAAAAGTGGATAGATAGCCACAAAAGGAATTAATGATCGAAATGCCTAATGGCAAAGCACTGATGATAAGGGTGATGTATGATGCCTTGCCCTATAGGTGTGATAAATGCCTTGTGTTCAGACATAGCACAGGATGTTTCCCTGGTGAGAGGGTACCACTTGCTGAACCACCCTTTATGAGGGTACCTATATAGAGAAATAACCAGCCGCCCAAAAGGAAAGGCAACAAAGGTAGAAGTTGTGGCCCTCCGACCTCGAAGGTCACCCCCCGAAGGAGTTGCTGCCACAGACACTGCTAATCCAATTGGCATGGATGTGGAGATCTTAAGACAGGAACAAAGAACAGATACTCTAAATACAACTAATAAAGAGAAAGGCAAAATAGTAATAAATGATGTACAAGACACGATTGTGATCGAAGAGGGTGAATGCCTCAATGAATCCACATCCAATGGATCTAAAATGTTGGAAGATACAGTTAGAAATGTAAGAATAGTTCATGCTACTTAAACAGCTACAACAGCTGCTACTGATACACTCGTGATAACAGTGATGAATCAATTTGCTTCACTGGAGCATGATGATGAAGGGGACATTCCCGTTGATGAGGGGGGAACCCGCAACTACAGTACAAGGCACACAAGGGGTATTGCTAGCAAAAGCAAGGGCCGACCCAAATCCAAGAATGGAGGAGGGTCAACAAACACCAATAATTAAATGACTTTCTTGGCATGGAATGTCCGAGGGGCATCTTTTCCTAAGACACAGAAGAAGCTTAGAAGAATTCTGAATGAGATTCAAGCAGATGTGGTGTGTTGCTTGGAGACAAGAATAAAAAGGACTACTGTTGATCGCATTAACTCCTTGTTCCCTACACATTGGAGGAGTATATCCAACTTGGACCAGGTTGATGGAGGTGAAATAGTCTTTGGGTGGGACCCCCTAAGATGGTAGGTGTGATCTTATAAGCACTGCAGACCAAATAATAACTGTAAGTTGCTTCAACCATGAAGGATTCTCATGCATTCTTTCAGCAGTTTATGGGGAAAACCTTGAATCAGATCGTGATAGACTATGGCCGATCTTGGAGACCACTTCTCAAGAGGAAATATCTTGGATGGTACTGGGGGATTTCAACAATACTAGACAGACTAATGAGAAATATGGTGGCAAGAGGGTTCCAGACAAAATTCTTAACAAGTTTAATAACACGCTGGACATAGCTGGGCTGCTTCAAGTCAACACAATTGGCAGACTTACCACCTGATCCAACAAACAAAGGCATATAAGACGTATCTCGAGATGCATGGATAGAGGCTTCATCAACAACGCTTGGCTTGATGTGATTTCCAATGTGGCCATTAGATTGGGGTCACATATATTCAGCGACCATGCGTTGATGAAGGTATAAATTGATAACTCACCCCTCCCCACTCACCCTTTCAGGTTCCTCAATGTGTGGAGTGACTGGGATGGCTTCAACCACCTGGTGAAAGATTGTTGGGCTATTCATATTGATGGCAACACTCTTTTTAGGGTCCTTAATGAACTACAATACTTGAAGAGAGCACTCAATAAGTGGTCCAAAGAGAAAGTTAATATCCCCAACCTCCTCCTAGAAGCGAAGAGAAAGTATGATGAAGTTGCATTGAACCTGCGGCTTAACCCTGTCAATGAAGACTACATTGTTGAAGAAATGAAATGTAAATATAGAATCAAGAAATTGGAAGTTGAAGAAGTCTACCTTTGGCAAAGAAATAGATTAAAATGGATTGCCGATGGGGAACGTAACTCTAAAGTGTACCATGAAGCAGTCAAGAAAAAAGAGATGAGGGATTCTATTTATGAGTTAATTAATGAGAAGGGTGAAATAGTTGACAAACATGACGATGTGGCTGCCAATGCTACTCAATATTTCACTAAACTATATAATAATGATCATGTTTTCCCAATTGATGATAGTAACTTACCTATTGAGAAGATCACAGCTGATATGCAAGCTGACTTGTGCAAGGAAGCGACAGAAGAGGAAGTGAGAAAGGCTTTGTTCTCCATACATTACTCCAAGGCCCCGGGGTCTGATGGCTTCAATAGACACTTCTTCCAGAAGGTGTGGACTATAATCAAACATGATATATGTGATGTTGTAAATTGGATTCTTGGAGGAGGTTCGATGGTGAGAGCAGTGAACCATGCTTTTATTAAGTTGATTCCCAAAAACAACAAGACAAATGAAATGACTGACTTCAGGCCTATAGCATGCTACTCTGTTCTATACAAAATAATATCCAAATTACTTGCTAAAAGACTGAAAGAAGTTCTACCTCATGTTATATCACCAAACCAAAATGCTTTCATTAAAGGCAGAAACATGTCAGATTGCTCACTGTTGGCTGCAGATTTTCTCAATGATTTTAACGTAAAGAAGATGACAATGAAAGCTTGTATGAAGATTGATATTAGTAAGGCTTATGATCATGTTTATTGGGACTATCTTTGGAAGGTGTTGGATTCTGTAGGATTTGAGCAGAAGTGGATACATATTATCAAACAATGTGTCGAAACATGCTCCTTTTCTGCCCTCATCAATGGTTGTCCTGCTGGAATGTTTAGATCATCTAATGGACTCCAGACAAGGTGATCCCCTATCTCCTCTCTTGTTCACCTTAGTGATGGAGGGCCTGACAAAGTTGATAAATACTGCTGAAGAGAATGGGTTGATTAAAGCTTACAAAGTCAAATGAACCAAGGTGATGACACACATCATATTTGCTGATGATGTGTTACTTTTCTCAGTAGGTAATACGAAATAGCTCAGGGAATACAAACATCTGTTGACTAAGTTTGGTAGACTCATAGGTTTGTATGTAAGTACCATTAAATCGCAAGCATATCTATCTAAGTCCTGTAATAACATAAGAGGAAGACTGAAGGAAGCTATAGGGATGCAAGTGGGCAAACTTCAAACCAAGTACTTGGGATTCCCTCTCAGTGCAGGTAAAATTACTTCCAAAGACTTTGGTGGCTTCCTTGATAAGTACAGAGCTCGTATTGAAGGCTGGAGTGGGCTGCATATCTCTATGGCTGGGAGATTGGTGTTAATCCGTTCGATCCTTCAAGCTTTGGTACAGTTCTGGACCACAATGGGTGCTATACCGAATCCCATACTGCTTACGTTCAGATCACTCACGACAAGCTTTCTTTGGGTGGGTAAAAACCATGATGTTGCCTGGGATGTTATAGCAAAACCTTTTAAAGAAGGTGGTTTGCAGGTTGTGGATGCAATGGAACTAATGCGAAAGAATATTGGTAAACGAGTTGATCGGTTTTTAAACTCATCTCTCAACTGCTGGACCACTTGGATGAAGGAACGCTACGGAACCAATCTGAATTGCAAAATAGGAAGCAGACCTTCTCGGATGTGGCGTATGATGTGCACCCATATGGAGGAGAACCAACACTTGTATAGTGTTGATCTGCAGGGTGTTTGGTCTTTGAATTTAGCACCTCTGATAATCATGATTACAAGCAGCTCATTAGGGACAAGTTGGACTAACTTTATTTGGGATCATGCTCATTGTCCAAAATGGAGTGTGTTTTGCTTTAGAGCCATCCGCAATAGGCTCCCCTCCCTGGATAGAATGGCTACTTGGGGTCTCCCAATTGTAGAGATTTGCTACCTATGTAAGAACACCAATGAGACGAACAACCATCTTTTCTTCAACTGTAGATGGGTTGTGCAAACTTGGAGCATCATGTGTCTCAGAAATGGCTGGAGTCAGGCTGCCCCTAACAATCTCATCGACACCATCAACTGGGCTGAACAAAAATTCAAGAATGATAAAAGCATGAGAAGCTATGTGGTGCTTAGCTTCACTGGAATGAGCTACTTCATACGGAATGAAAGAAACAGGAGGTTGCATGACAAGAAAGAGACTAGCCAGAATGCTTTTATAAACAACTTTTCCAAGGAACTCAAATGGCATGTAAAGAGTAGAAAGGAAATTTTGTATAGGCTTAATGAAAGCACACGAACATATTGGGGTTTTTGTATGTAATCCCCATGTATAGTTTCCTTTGGACCCTGCCTATGGGTGCCATGCTTTGTTAGTATAGTTCCTAACTATACACCCCCTTTTGGTCTAATATATTTACCTTATTCCAAAAAAAATAGAAGAGTAATCTTGTTAGGTCGTGAATTACATGGTTTCCTAGATAAATGAGTACACATGATAAGCTAATACGATTAAGTGGTTACATCGATCCCTCACTTAAGTGTACAAAGACTATAACACAAATATATGAAGATAGTGGGACTAGGTAAAATAACCCCTTCTAAAAGGTGTAGCTTGAACTTTCTTTTATAACCTTAGTGTTGTAGTACTTAATAAGTTAGTGCAATTTAATGTGCAAAACTAATGGTATATAAATGAAATTAAGAGTTATAAAATTGTATACTATGTCGTATAAGGCATACTTGTTTGAACTGAGTTGAACAATGTATACTTATAGTTTATATATGTGTTACTACATTACCAATCATTAAACATTTGCTGATCTCATGATTGTCCATCAGCTACATGGATTGATAAATTTGATGAAAGAAAGTCCTATTTTTAATGGAAAATTGAGTATGAAATTGAAGGTTGATAGTATGAGACCAAAATAAAACAAATCAAACTACAAAGTACGAGTTTAATTTGGTTATATATTCTACTAGGCAACATTTGGTTTGGTTTGGAAATTTTGCAAACCGATGTGTATGGTTCGTTCTATAGTTTTAGTAGTTAACCTAACCCAACCAATTATGCCCACCCCTTATAAATTATCTAAATTTCAAGATGCCATTTTTCATGAGAGAGGACAATGCATTATAGTCTCCACCACAACGACCACTGCAGATTCCAAGGGACTTGAAGTCCTCAAGGCCAAAATAGAGAACATATCCATAGATGTTTTCCAAATAGAGGATGTTGGGTACAAGGGTAAGAACCAAGGTTAGACAATCATAAAATGTCTCACATGTGGAGAGAGTGTTCGCGGTGTTGATCATTTTATATACTCTCATGATGGAGAAGATGGCCAAGATGATTCTATTGAGAATGTCTCATATGCCAGCTTTAACAGACCCAATCATCCCAATTTCTCTTAAGGTAACAAGAATGTTGTTGAAAACCCACATCAATTGAACATTACAAACAATCCACCCCTCTGACCACATAGTTTTGGAAGAGGAGGTGGACCTTTTGGGTTATCCCACAATACCAACTATTAACATAACATGAATGATTCCCAAGGGAGAAGTTGCAACTAGAATCAAAATACTAGATGTCAAGTCCAAGGAAAGAAACAACCACAACCTGATCTGATGACTGAGATGTTCAAGGCTGCAAAGAGACAAGCTGATATAAATGAAAACACAATTAGAATGAAATTAGAAAAAAAACCTAATAAGTATAATGCAATCACATTTGGGGAGTGTAACTGAAAATATAGTTGATTTGTAGGTTCAAAACGAAATGATTGACAAAAAGTTGGAAAACCAATTTTAACTAATAAAAAATCCTATAGGAAGAATCTTGTGAAAGATAGTGTGTAACCATTGAGTCCATGAGACTACAATAATGTCCATGCTTAGGTCATTAACAGTTTGGAAAAGCCATAAACCAAGGCACATCAAGAAAGTATTCCTATCTCTGAGTCCCAACCTGAGACTATAGTGGTAGAGGAGAACGTAAAATCGTAGTGATTCCTAAAAATATGAATTCAAAAGAAAAAGGTAAGTGAAAAAAATTGAAAAAAGAGAAGAAACATGATCCTACCAATGGAGTGATAGCTTACAAAGATCCTTATGCACCAAGGATACCCTTCGCATACAAATTCATTAAATATCACCTGAAAAATAAGGTATGAGAAAATTATTTAGGGTGTGAACAATCTCAACCTTGACATCCCTTTCTTGGATGACATTGAAGAAATGTCGACCTAGATGAAGTTTGTCAAGGACTCTTTTACCAAGACAAGGTGGGTGATGAAATTTAAAAAAATTGAAGCTTTAAAAAATGTGTAGTGGTCTTACACAAGCCAAGATGTTGACCAAATAGAAGGACCTTAGAGCCTTTGCAATCCTATTTAATGTGGAAGATAATGAGGAAAAAAAGAATTATAATATATTGGGGCAAGAATCAACTTGATGCTGCATACCATAGCCAAAGACTTGGTTTATCTGATATATTTAATACAAGGATGAGAATCAAACTAGTTGAGGGAAGGTTTTTCATCCTGTTCAATATTGTTATGATTGACACCGTTGAGGATCCAACCTATCACATGATGTTAGGAAGACATTTATTTTCTACATGAAGATCTTTGATTGACATTGAATCCAGAATCATCTAGATCAAGATCCAGAACAACTACATCAATATCAAGGTCCAAGACTCTGTGAGGGGTCCCTTTCTTTTTTAGCCGGTCTATTTCATTTGCAGTTATAACCAACTTTACTAAAATATACATAAGAAAAATGTTATTTTGGAACCTTGAATGAGAGAATTAATTGAACTAAGTCCAAATGTGGATAATCCTGAATTCAATGAACTCCTTGATTACCTAGACGGGGAAGAAAGTAAAAATAATGACAAAGAAGAGTATGTGTCAGAGACAGTGAAGTGTGCCTCCCTTGAGAGGACTCTTGACGAAAAGGAAGCCCACAACTCAATCTAAAGTTGAAAGAGTTTCCATAGGGATTGAAGTACTAATTCTTAGATGATGAAGAAAAAAATCTAGTGATCATGAGCTCTACTATGAATGATGAGAAAGAATAGAAACTCCTGGGTGAGCTCAAGATATAAAGAAAAGACACGGGATACTTCGTCGTTGGTATGAAAGCTTGCACACGAGTGACTTATCAATAGGATTCATCTTGAATCATATGAAAAGCCTATAGCTTAAAGGAAAAGGAGGTAGAATTGAAATTTAAGGGAAGTAGTGTAGAAAGAAGTATTAAATCTCCAATAAATAGGAAATGGATACCCCATCAATGATAATAAATAGGAGATCCCCATGTAGTAGTACTAGAGAAAGGGGGGATAATGGTAATCAAAGGTGATGTTGGAGATGAAATTGCAACAAGGACCATGATAGGTTGGTGAATGTGTATCAATTATAAGAAGCTCAATGTTTCTACCAAGAAACATAAGTTTCCACTCCCATACACAGATTAGGTGTTAAATGTATAGCTGACCATTCATATTTTCATTACCATAATGGAATTTTTGGATTTTACCAAGTTCCTATACAACCTAACCATCAAGAGAAGACTAATTTCACTTGCATTTACAGTACTTATGGCTTTAGGCATATGTCATTTGACCTATGAAATGCACTAACAACATATGGTCAATGTATGATAATGATCTTCTCTAGTTTCCTAAATGACATCATGGAAGTCTTCATGGTCAATTTCTTCTTATACAACACATTGTTTGACAATTGTTTGAAGAATTATCTTTGGCCTTGAAACATTATGAACAAAAACATCTCATTCAAAATTGATCAAAGTGCCACTTCATGGTATATTAAGGTATTGTCTTATGACATAAGGTTTCTAAGAAAGTAATAGAAGTTGATATGAGAAACATCAAAGCTATGTCCAAACTTCCACCCCCAAAGTCCGTAACAAGAGTGAAGAGTTTCCTAGAGCATGTCGGCTACTGCTGACATTTCATCAAAGACTTCTCAAAGACTTTATCAAACCTCTTTGTAAAGTTTTTTTTAACTTTAGCGATAATCACCTAAAAGCTTTCAACACTCTAAAAGACACCCTCACTGCTGCACCAATAATCCAAGCTCCAGATCGGTACCGCCCATTTGAGATAATGTGTGTTGCAAGTAACCACATTGTGGTGGTAGTTCTAGTGAAAAAGAAAGACAAAAAGCCTTATGTCATCGATTAAGCCAAAAAGTCCCTAAATGAAGATCAGATTAACTAAACAACCACTAGCAAAAAAATGCAAGCCAATGCTTTTTCTTTTGACAACTTCAAGTCCTATCTGACTAGATCAAAGGCCATCATGTTTAATGATCATGAAATGATAAAATACTTAATAAAAAATAAGGATACCAAACCGAGTTTGTTGAGATGGGCACTCCTCTTATAGGATATTTTGATCATGAAATAATACATAAAAGGGTACTAAAAATGTGGTAGATGACCATTTATCTAGAATTACAATGGGGGAGGATAACTCCCTCCTAATAAATGATAATTTCCCTGACAATGCCCTATTCATGGCCAAGGTCGTGGATCTGATTGTGCTATGGTACACTGACATTTGTAACTACTTGGCCTGGCAGTAGCTGATACTAGACATAAAATACAATGAGAAGAAGAAATTGTTCTCAGATATTAAGAAATATTATTGGGATGATCCCTTTTTGTTTAAGAAGTGTGTTCAAAATATGTATGGAAGGTGCGTAGTAGAAGAGGAAGTACCTTAGACCCTTTATGGATGTCATTACTCAACCTATGGCAGACATTTGGGTGGTGAAAGAATCAATGCGAAGATTTTGCAATCTGGGTTCTATTAGACAAACTTGTTCAAGGACGTTCACTCTTATTCTAAATATTGTGATGAAGGCAATGAACTGGAAAATTTTCTAAAATAAATGAGATGCCTCTTTCTGATTGGATTGAGATAGAAATATTTGACATTTGTGGGATAGTCTATGTGGGCCCATTCTACTCATCACATAAAAATCAATATATTTTGGTTGTAATAGATAATGTCTCTAAGAGGGTGGATGTAACACCCCGGTCTTTCTTGTCACATGTGCATAATCTATTTTTTTTCTAATTGGGGAGTGTTACTAACATGATATTCATTACAATAATGATAGATAAAAACCAATATAGACTAGTGTAAAAATATATTCTCATAAATTCGTATAAAAGAAACATTATTACAAATTAAACTTAATACAATGACACTACCTTATATGAATCTCATATCAAATCTGGGACCGTGTAGATGGTGCCCCACCAAGCAAACCTCCTAAAGTTGTAGTTGCATCTGACCTGACTATCTCTTGGAGTTTTATAAATGCGGACATCTCGTCCCTAGCCATGCACAAAAGGAAAATCTAGGTTAGAGTAAGTGGAATTGAATTTCTAATAAGATAAACATGAATGCTATATAACGGAAAACGAAACTAATATCTGAAAGTTGTAAACTTATACTGAATTGATGTGTCTTTTATTTACATCTTTTATCTTCTTGTGGCCACCATTATATAATAAGTCCTCCTAAATTGGCGCTTCTACACCCAGAATTGGTACCAAAGTACCCTGCATTGGCATTACATGCCTCTGAATGACAATGAGGTGTCTCTAAATTGGTGTAAGTACACCCTACTTGGTAACAAAGTATCTCTGAATTGGAGTAAACACTCCTCTGAATTGGCAACATATGCCTTTAAATTATCCCGGGACTAACTGAATGAGGACTTATCATATAATGTCTTATGTGAAGGTTCCACTTATTTACCTTAAGTCTAAACATACTTAATTATTAATTTAAATTGAAACTGAATACTGATAACTGAATTTGACTGAATTTTGAATATTAAATTATCTTATGCTAAAACTGAATACTGATAACTGAATTTTGAATCTAAATCTGAATCTTGTCTGAACATCTCATAATGTTTGTGTTACTTAATTGGTCAATTAAAATTATTCTATTAGATACTAAAATCTTACTAAATAGAATTATTCTCTACTCTTAAACCCTGACTTAAATCTAAATCTAAACTCGATTCTAAATCTGAATATATATCCTAATTACTAAATAATTGAGTTTGAATATGAGACTCTTATTAGGTAAGTGAATCTAATTTATGACATGAGTCTAAAGGGTTGGGAAATAAACTAAACTAAATAATAAGTACAAAGTATCTGAAAGTAGCTAAAATGTATCATCTGATATGCTCACCAAATAACTTCAACTGAATAATGTCTAACTAAACAAACTCACTATTGGATATGAGATGAACATTAATAACTAAATTTCTGAAAGTAACTTAATCTCTAAGTTACTTTGCATATGAGTAGGATGAATCATAATAATAATGAAATTCAATGGGCATGGCCCACATACCTCATTTGAGGATGTTCTTAACATAGTCTGGATTCCAAGTTTCATAACATAATCACCTGGGCATCAACAAGTGTCTTTAAGTCCATGTATATTTCCCTTCTTCATTCTAAATTCTCAAACCCCATAATCCCAACCTTGTATACCAACATAGGATTCTTATTTTACTGAAACTATATCTTATTTAGAGCACATTTAATGTCTAAACATTAAATTAAAATATATTCACAAATTATATATCATACCTATATTGATAAATCAATATAAACCAAAAACATCATATGTCCTAACATATATAAGTATTTACATCATATACCAATAGTAAACTTCAAAAAAATTAACATATGCTACTCTCACTAACTTAGTTATAAAATCAAACAAAAATAAAATTAGAATTAGTTTCCATAGGCACATAAAATACATGTTGTCTCACAAACAATCATAAACCATCTTAGATAATGACAACTTAGGCCAAAAAGTCATATACATATACAAATATACGTAAAACTCTATCAAAACTATAGAAATTGTAGGAATAACATATGTTATGGTGTAGGTAAAAATCTCAATTAATTTCATTGTGATTTAAGGGGTAAAATACCCATTACCCTTATTAGGATTTACATAAAAATATAGGTAAATAATCAAATTAACAAAATCAGGCCTTAAAATCATGTTAAGCATATCAAAATACACATGATATAAAAATTTTATGAATTTCTAAAGTCGTTTGCTATTTTTGATTGAAATAACATCAAAATCATATAGTTTTGGCTACCCAGCATATAATCAATAATAGACATCTAAATCATATTTTGTAGGTATTTTTAGAATATAGTACATTTGAAGAGATTTCCATAGATACCTTGTTTGATAAAAATTAGTTTTAAATCTCAAGATATGAATTTTAAGAGAATCACCAGACCCAAGCATTGGTGGCCGTTCACACAATATCCAACGACTGACAGGGATCAACAAGCTTTGCACTAGATTTAGCAAATCTGGGTAGGATCCATTCCTTCCTCACCTGATTGTTGAAGGGGAAGTTGCCCCTGTTTCACCTCTGAGCGCCCCTATTTGTGCCGCCAATAGTTGGATTCTAACGTTCGGGCCAGTGACGCACACGCCCAGGCTTTCCACCGCTCTGGGCGACCTTCCTCATCCTAGGGTGCCTCTACCTCTTGGCTTGGCTGAGACAGTATTGACACTCCCTAGAATTTGTGTTTTAGCCACCACCATGGTAGGAGCCCCCTTTTTCTTCTTCTTTGTTCTTCCATATCTCTCTCTCTCTATCACTCTCAGTTTCATGTAAAACTCTAAGGCTGAACTTGCTAGCCCATTATTCCTGGAATCAGAGGATTTAATAGCCTCTTGTACAAGGGATGACATGTGGGATCTTCCACTTTGAGGACTCTATTTGAGTCTAGTTCTCAAACACATAGAGATGGGGATCCAACACCCACTTCCCTTTTTTAATTTCTTTTTTTCTTTTTGATAGAATTCCGATTGTAAGAAATAATCATTTCCTCTACATACTAATTCCATTTGAGACCAAACATTAGAATCGAGATTGTATTCTCATTATCTTTATTTGGGCAAGAGATTATGTCAAAACTAAATAGGTAAACACTCCAAATCAAACTTTTAGTTAAGAACTAGATAAATACTAAATTAATTAGCTAGGCCTCTGGATAAGTTAAAATCATCCAAAATTTCACTAATAATCTTACATTTCAATTACCCAACTACTAAAAATATCTTGAGTATTTATCATGAGTTTTAAATACTAAATCCACAAATTTGTAGTCCAAGGGCCCATATGTAAACTGTGATTGGTCCAAATAGGCTTGAAATTGTTTCTAGAGCAACTGCCTCATTCGTTGGTCCTGCAATGGGTTCAAAAGATTGATCTTTTTCTCGTTTACAAAAAATCAAAGTGTGAACTGACATAATTCCTCAATTGAAGCTTCTTTATGATACCTTTGATCAATATTACATTTCTTCCCAAGTATTAAGAACATAACAAGGTCTAAGGCTCAAATTGTTAAATAGAGTCATCACCTTTCCTTCAATATTCTACTTTGGTTGTCTCCTCATATCATTAAATTGAATATCATGGAATTGGATGAAACCTCATTGTCACCATAATTCTATCCTATAATAATTTCATCAATAACCTAATCATGTATTTGATAGTCCCAAAAATATGGGTGACAATACTACCCACCTTTTTGGGAATTTTATCTTCAAAATTTAGCTACACTATAGGAGGATAACCACCTTAGGGTTTGTCATAACTTACATATACTAACACTTTAAGGTTGTCATGGAGTCTGGTAGGTACCTGTAAATTATGACCTTCTCATGAATACTATGTCTAACAGCCTTATCAAACTATCAAAAAACATGAAACTCGAAAGCAAAATCTTAAACATAAATGATTACTTCTTTATTCCTAATTATTTCTTATTATGTATCTTTCTCTAGAGGTATTTTCTCTCATACTTGGGTCTCATGACCTGCCTAAGGGCTTGGTTCATGTCTATTGAGTTCTCCTGTAGTAGGGCCTGGGTCAAACTCCATAATCTTAATTCATCTCAATAAATCTAATTTGTTTATAAATTGTAATGCATTCTTATCTCAATGTCTTACCATGAGCTTAAATATTAAAAGAAGAATCTTATCTTGTAGACTTATTGCATTCAAAACGTATAATATAATCGTAAATTTAATACTTAGACCTCAATCATTCTGGGTAATATTATTTACATGTCTCTTCTTAATATCTTAGAATATTAGATCACACAAATCATGAAAGACTTATTAAGAAACATGTAAGTATATTAAGCTTATTAAGTGAGTACTCATTGGCGTATACCACTTACTTTGATTTGTGAGATTCCACACTAAGTCATTTAGACTCCCTTCTCCTCTAATCATATACTACAATGCTAGGTGAAAGTGATGTTTCTTCATCTTATCATGGTGCTATTATCTACATAAGTCTAAGGTACTTCTAGTCACCATCTTACCATATAACCATTATTATCGCTGGGAATATCCAAAGAAATTGTATTCAATCATCTTCTAGGCTTTATATCATATCAACATCATGTAGAACTTCATACTATTATTATCCTGATCACTGATCCATAATATCACATATCTTTTATCATCACATGCTTAAAGCATCCTCATATATACCCTTAAAATACTTTTAACCACCTCTAGAAATCATTATACACTACGCTTAAACTCAGTTTATAACATAAATTCCATTATCCTCAAGCATTTTCTTAAACAATCATCATTATTAGACTTATGATTGAAATCCCTCATTGGAATTGAGATCCTAAGGACATCAAGAGTTCTCTAATTCTCATCAAGAGTAATAGGAAAAGACCTCACCTCCATTCATTATTGCACTTTAATGCCAAGTCACTCATCTATTTTAGGAAGTCTACCCTTGATTTGCATTTTAAGGTTCTAATAGATATGCAATTAGGTTTAAGTGGCCATCTACCTCTAACTTTTTGTGTCAACTTTTTTTGTTTTGTCACCTCCTGATGCATGCCGACCGGTCATACATCTGAAATGCCATGTCTTATCATGCGTATCTCACCTGACAGTACACATGTCCCATACCATATTCACCAAAAAGAGTGGGACAAGGATAATAATTTTAGATTTATGCATATAACATCCCCTCTACAAAATCTCATAAGCTTATGTCCCATACCACATAGAAGTGGGAAAAATAGAGGGTATGATATACACAAATCTAAAGTCAACACAAAAGTCTAAAGTATCTAGACACTAACCATAATGCATACCTCAACTTCTGATGCCCGACTAAACCTCAAGTCCAAATTATAATATCTTTCATTGACATCTTTGATAACTATAATTACTAATTTCTTTTCTAAATCTTTCTAGTCTCACTTGGTTTCTAATGGTCAATCTAAACTAAGAATATGAGAATTTGTCTGATGGACATCTACATTATTGCTCTGATACCATATTGTAACACCCTAATTTTTTTTATCACATGAGCAGAAGCTGATTTTTTTCTAATTGGGGAGTGTTACTAACATGATATGCATTACAATAATGACAGATAAAAACCAATACAAACTAGTGTAAAAATTCATTCTCATAAATTCTTAGAAAAGAAACTTTATTACAAAAGAAACTTAATACCATGATGCTACCATATGCGAATCTCGTGTCAAATCTGGGACTGTGTAGATGGCGCCCCACCAAGAAAAACTCCTAGAGTGGTAGTTTCATCCTCTTGACATGACTATCTCTTAGAGTTTTGTACCTGCAGACATGTCGTCCCCAACCATGCTCAAAAGTGATATCTAGGTTAGAGTAAGTGGCATTGAATTTTAAATAAGATTAACATGAATGTTATACAACTAAAAATCAAACAAATTTTTGAATGTTGTAAACTTATGCTAAATTGATTTGCCTTTTATTTACATCTTTTATCTTCTTTTGGCCACAAATATACGATAAGTCTTCCTGGATTGGCGTATGTACACCCTAAATTTGTACCGAATTACCCTGAATTGGTACTACATGCCTCTGAATGACACTGAGGTGTCTTTGAATTGGCGTAACTATGCCCCTCTTGGTTACAAAGTACCTTTGAATTGGAGTAAACACTCCTATGAATTGGCAACAGATTCCTTTGAATTGTCTCAGGAATAACTAAATGAGGACTTATCATATAATGTCATATGTGAAGGTTATGACTTATTTATCTTAAGTCTAAACTTACTTAATTCTTAGTCTAAATTGAAACTAAATACTGATAACAGAACTTTACTAAATTATGAATCTGAACTCATCTTATGCTAAAATTGAATATTGATAACTAAAATTTGAATCTAAATCTGAATGTAGTCTGAACATCTCAAAAGGTTTTTCTTACTTAACTGGTGGATTAAAATTATCCTTTGAGATAATAAAATCTTATGAAATATAATTCATCTCTTCTCTCAAACTCTGACCTAAATCTAAATTTTAACACAATTGTGAATCTGAATGTATATCCTGATTACTAAATAATTGAGTTTGAATATGAGACTCTTATTAGGTATGTGGATCTAATTTATGACTACTCACAATGAGTAATCTAAATTTACAAATCTAAAATCTAGATCCTTGTTGTCTGAGAAAGTCTTAATCTAAAACTCTTATTTAATAGATCACTCAATTAAAATCTGATATCAGAGTTATGACATGTGTCTAACGGCTTGAGAAATAAACTAAACTAAATAATAAATACGAAGTATTTGAAATAAGCTAAAATGTATCATATGATATCCTCACCAAATAACTTCAACTGAATAATGTCTAACTAAAAGAACTCACTATTTGATATGAGATGAACATTAATAACTAAATTTATGAAAGCAACTCAATCTCTAAGTAACTTTGCATATGGCTAGGTTGAAGCATAATAATAATGAAATTCATGGACATGGCCCACTTACCTCATTTTAGGATGTTCTTAACGTAGTCTGGATTCCTAGTTTCATAACATAATCACTTGGACATCAACAAGTGTCTATAAGTCCATGTATATTTCCCTTTTTCACTCTAAATTCTCAAACCCCATCTTCCAAACCTTATATACCGTCTTAGGATTCTTATTACTGAAACTATATCTTATTTAAAGCACATTCAATGTCAAAACATTAAATTAAACTTAATTCACGAATTATATATCATACCTATATTGATATATCCAAATAAACCAAAAACATCATATGTCCTAACATATATAAGTATTCACATCATATACCAATAGTAAACTTCAAACAAATTCACATATGATGCTCTCACTGACTTAGTTATAAAATCAATGGAACATAAAATTAGAATTAGTTTCTGTAGGCACATAAAATACATGTTGTCTCACAAACAATCATAAACTATCTTAGATAATGACCACTTAGGCCCAAAAATCATATATATATATATATATATATATATATATATATATAAAACTCTATCAAACCTTTAGAAACTGTAGGAATAATGTATATTAAGGTCTAGGTAAAAATCTCAATTCATTTCATTATGATTCAAGGGGTAAAATACCCATAATACCCTTATTAGGATTTACATAAAAAATATAAGTAAATAATAAAATTAATAAGATCGGGCCTTGGAGTCATGTTAAGCATATCAAAATACACATGATATAAAATTTCATGAATTTCTAAATTCATTTGCTATTTTTAATTGACAAAACATCAAAATCATATAATTTTGGCTACCTAGCATATAATAAATAGTATACATCTAAATCATATTATGGAGATATTTTTAGAATATAGTAGATTTGAAGAGCTTACCATAGATACCTTGTCTGATAAAAACTAAGTGTTAAATCTTAAGATATGAATTTTGAGAGAAGCACCTGACCCAATCATTGGTGGTCGTTCACACAAGATCCAATGACTAATAGGGATCAACAAGCATTGCACTGGATTGAGAAAAACTGGTGGGGATATGTTCCTTTCTCACCTGATCACTTAGGGGGAAGTTTCCCCTATTTCACCTTCGAGAGCCCTTGCTCACGCCGGCACCAACTGGATTCTGGCGTTGGGGCCAACACTGCACATGCCCAGGTTGTCCACTGCTCTGGGCGAGCTTCCTCACCTAGGGTTCCTCTACCTCTTAGCCTAGGTAAGCCAATATTGATGCCCCCTAGACTTTGTCTTTCGACCACCGCCATGGCTTGAGCCTCCTTTCTTCTTCTTATTTCATCTTCTATCTCTCTCTATCCCTCTTAGTTTCACATAAAACCCTAAGGCCGAACTTGCTAGCCCATTATTCACTAGAATCAGAGGCTTTTATAACCTCTTGACCAAGGGATGGCATGCATTATCTTCTTCTTTGAGGACTATGTTCGAGTCTCGTTCTCAAACACACAAAGGTAGGGATCCAACACCCCGACCCCTCATATTTTTTTTCTTATTGATAGAAGTCCTATTATAAGAAATAATTATTTCCTCTACATACTGATTCCATTTGAGCCCAAACTTTAGAATTAAGATTGTCTTCTCATTATCTTTCTTTGGGCGAGAGATTAAGTCAAAACTAAATAGATAAACACTCCAAATCTACCTTTTAAGTAAAAACTAGATAAATACTAAATTAATTACCTAGGTCTCTGGATAATCTAAAACTATCCAAAATTTCACTGATTAATCTACATTTCAATTCCCCAACTATTGAAAATATCTTGAGTATTTATCATGAGCATGAAACACTAAATCCCCAAATTTGTAGTGCAAGGAACCATATGTAAACTATGATTGGTCCAAATAGGCTAGAAATTCATTTTAGAGAAACTAGCTCATTTGTTGGTGTTACATGGATCCACAAGATTGATCTTATTCTCGATTACAAAAAATCAAAATGTAAACTGACATAATTCCTCAATTGAAGCTTCTTTATGATACCTTTAATCAAAATTACATTTCTTCCTAAATATTAAAATCATAACTAGGTCTAAGGCTCAAACCATTAACTAGAGTCATCACCTTTCCATCAATATTATACTTTCGTTATCTCCACATATCATTAAATTAAATATCATGGAATTGAATGAAACCTCATTGTGACCATAAGTCTATCCAATATTAATTTCATCAATAACCTAATCATGTATTTAATAGTCCGTAAAATATGGGTGTGACAATACTACCCACCTTTTTGGGAATATCATCCTCAAAATTCAGCTAAACTATAGGAGGATAACCACCTTAGGGTTTGTAATAACTTACATATACTAACTCTTGATGGTTGTCACAAAGTCTGGTAGGTACCTATAAATTATGACCTTCTCATAAATACTATGTCAAATAGCCTTATCAAACTATCAAACAACATGAAACTCTAAAGCAAAATCTTAAACATAAATGACTACTTCTTTACTCCTAATTCTTTCTTTTTATGTAACTTTCTCTAGAGGCCTTTTCTCTCATACATTGGTCTCATGACCTACCTAAGGGCTTGGATCATGTCTATTGAGTTGACCTATAGTAGGGCCTGGGTCAAACTCCATAATCTTAATTCATCTAAATAAATATAATTTGTTTATGAATCGTAATGCATTCATACCTCATGGTCTTTCTATGAGCTCAAATCTTCAAAGAAGAATCTTATCTTGGAGATTTATCGCATTCAAAACTTATAATATTATCGTATATTTAATACTTAGACCTTAATCATTCTAGAAAATATTATTAACATGTCTCTTCTTAATATGTTAGAATATTGGATCACACAAATCAGGAAAGTCT
The DNA here is from genome assembly GCA_963693085.1 of Alisma plantago-aquatica. Classification (NCBI taxonomy): domain Eukaryota; kingdom Viridiplantae; phylum Streptophyta; class Magnoliopsida; order Alismatales; family Alismataceae; genus Alisma; species Alisma plantago-aquatica. The sequence continues at coordinate 811,953,528 of OY856412.1, read as the reverse complement.
TATTATGACATGTATGTATGTTGATCTTATTAAGTGAATACTGATTGGCATATACCACTTACTTTGATTTGTGATATTCCACACTAAGTCATTTAGATTCCCTTCTCCTCTAATCATATACTACAATGCTAAGTCAAAGTGACGTTTCTTCATCTTATCATGGTGCTCTTATCTAGATAAGTCTAAGGTACTTGTAGTCACCATCTTACCATAGAACGATAATTATTGCTAGGAATATCCAAAGAAACTTTATTCAATCATCTTCTAGGTTTTATTTTATATATACATCATGTAGAACTTCATACTATTGTGACCCTGATCATTGATCCATAATATTACATATCTTGTATCATCCTATTCTTAAAGCATCCTCATATATACCCTTAAAATACTTTTAACCACCTCTAGAAATCACTATACACTAAGCTTAAACTCAGTTTATAACATAAATTTCATTATCCTCAAGCACTTTCCTAAACAACCATCATTATTAGACTTGTGACTAAAATCCCTCATTGGAATGGAGGTCCTAAGGACATTAAGAGCTATCTAATTCTCATCAAGAGTAATAGTATAAAACCTCATCTCAATTCATTATTGCACTTTAACACCAAGTCACTCATCTATTTCAAAACGTCTACCCTTGATATGCATTTTAGGATCTAATTGATATGCAACTAGGTTTAAGTGACCATCTACCTCAAAATTTTTGTGTCAACTTTTTTTGTTTTGTCACCTCTTGATGCATGATGGTCGGTCATACATCTGAAAGTGCCATGTCTTATCATGTGTATCTCACCTGACAGTGCACATGTCCAATACGATATGCACCAGAAAGAGTGAGACAAGCATAATAAGTTTAGATTTATGCATATAACATCCCTTCTACAAAATCTCATAAGCTTGTGTCCCATACCACAAACAAGTGGGAAAAAGAAAGGGTATGATATACACAAACATAAATTCAACATAAAAGTCTAAAGTATCTAGACACTAACCCTAATACATACCTCAACTTTTATTGCCTGACTAAACCTCTAGTCCAAATTATACTATCTTTCACTGACTTCTTTGATAACTGTAATTACTAATTGCTTTTCTAAATCTGTCTAGTCTCACTTGGTTTCTAATGGTCAATCTAAACTAAGAATGTGAAAATTTTCCTGATGGCCATCTACATTATTTCTCTAATACCATATTGTAACACCCTAAATTTTCTTATCACATGAGCAGAAGCTTTTTTTTTCTAACTGGGGTGTGTTACTAACATGATATGCATTACAATAATGACAAATAAAAACCAATATAGACTAGTGTAAGAATTCATTCTCATAAATTCTTAGAAAAGAAACTTTATTACAAAAGAAACATCATACCATGATACTACCTTATGCGAATCGCATGTCAAATTTGGGACCGTGTAGATGGCGCCCCACCAAGAAAGCCTCCTTGAGTGGTAGTTGCATCCTCTTAACATGACTATCTCTTGGAATTTTGCACCTGCAGACATCTCGTCCCCAGCCATGAACAAATGGGAAACCTAGGCTAGAGTAAGTGGCATTGAATTTCTTATAAGATAAACATGAATGTTATATAATTGAAAACCAAACCGATATCTGAAAGTTATAAACTTATATTGAATTGATGTCTTTTATTTACATCTTTTATCTACTTGTGGCTACCATTATACAATAAGTCCTTTTGAATTGGCGTATCTACGCCCTAAATTGGTACTGAAGTACCATGAATTGGCACTACATACCTCTGAATGACACTGAGGTGTCTATGAATTGGCATAATTACACCATCCTTGGTAACAAAGTACCTTTAAATTGGAGTAAACACTCCTCTGAATTGGCAACAGATGCCTGTATATTGTCCCGAGACTAACTGAATGAGAACTTATCATATAATGTCTTATGTGAAGGTTCTAATTTATTTATCTTAAGTCTAAACTTACATAATTCTTAATCTGAAGTGAAACTGAATACTGATAACTGAACTTTACTGAATTTTGAATTTGAACTTATCTTATGCCAAAATTGAATAGTTATAATAGAATTTTGAATTTAAGTTTGAATCTAGTCTAAACATCTCATAAGGTTTGTCTTACTTAACTAATGGATTAAAATTATTATGTTAGATACTAAAATCCTATTAAATTGAATTCTTCTCTTCTCTTCTCTTAAACCATGACTTAAATCTAAACTTGAACTCGATTCTAAATCTGAATATATATCCTATTTACTAAATAATTGAGTTTGAATATGAGACTCTTATTAGGTATCTGGATCTAATTTATGACTGCTCACCATGAGTAATCTAAATTAACACATCTAAAATTTAAATCCTTCTTGTCTGAGAGAGTCTTAATCTAAAACTCTTATTTAATAGATCACTCAAATAAAATCTGATACCAGATTTATGGAATGTGTCTAAAGGCTTGAGAAATAAACTAAATTGAATAATATGTATGAAGTATCTGAAAGTAGCTAAAATGTATCATCTGATATCCTCACCAAATAACTTCAACTGAATAATGTCTAACTAATAAAACTCACTATTGGATATGAGATGAACATTAATAACTAAATGTCTGAAAGCAAATCAATCTCTAAGTTACTTTGCATATGGGTAGGTTGAATTATAATAATAATGAAATTCTATGGACATGGCCCACTTATTGTTACAACCCCAATTTTTGGGTTTGAATGGTTTTAAATGCAATTTCTCCACTAAAATGTATGATTATGAAATTATATGATTTATGTGTAATGAGTGGATTTCATTGATAATATTTTCTTTAAATATATGATTTTATGGAACCTATTGAGTTAGTGTGTCCAATGTGATAAAAAGGAAAGAAAAGATAAAAGAAATCCCATAATAGATAAAAGAATAAAGAATAATAGTGTGCATATGTGAGAATTGTGTAATATTCTCTAAAAGTAGTATAATTAGCCACAATTGGTTAGTTTTTATGAACACATGTTTTTGAATAAATAGAAGAGCCATAACAAAGAATATGGAAAGAAAGAAAGAAAGAAAGAAAGAAAGGGGAAAAGATGGGAGTTTTGGGGCTTGTGAGAACTATTGCTTTGGCCCTAAGTAAACACCATCGTTGTTTATTGTAACACAAGGAAAAAGGAGTTCTTGGTGAGATATGATTTCCAATAATAAGAGACAAACCTGGAAGGAAATTGATTATTCCCATGCCTAGTAGGATTTTGTACCTACTGTCAATAATACACAGATTGAAACTGCATGAATAACCCGTCTCCCGCACCCTCTCGCTCTGGCGATTAGGGTTTGCGTGTGGTGGACGTCCACTCCCTTAGATTTGGGCTTCTCTCTTGCAGGTTCAAGTGTGAAGGCGTGCTTTGGGTCTCGTCTCTATGGCGGAGGAGTTAGCAGATCGTTATGCAGGATTGAATCTATCTGATGAGGAGGAGGAACCGATTGACGGCAGCTGGGAGGATAACGGGGAGGAGGAAGAAGACCAGGCCGAACTGGCTCTGGTGGGGCGACTCCTAACAGATCGCACATATAACCTAAAGGTGATGGAAAGGACATTAACACAGGCATGGAGCCTCTGGGAGTCGGTGATATTCAAGAAACTGGAGGGTGACATCTTCATGATGCAGTTCTCGCATTGGCGCGACAAGCAGCGCGTCAAGGATGGGGCGCTGTGGAACTTTGACGGACGCTTGCTGTTATTCAAAGAAGTGGACAAGGAGGACCAACCAGGGCATATACAGATCAATCATACGCCGTTATGGGTGTGGTTCTATGGTGTGCCAATGGGATACAGAGGGGAGGAGATGGTGTGGACGATGGCGGGCCGCATTGGGGAGGTGGTGACATCGGACAGAGATGGATCGGGATGGGACTCTTCAGTCCATGTTCGAGTTATATTAGATGTGTCCCGGCCGTTGAGGAGAACCCTAAAGCTTAGGGTTAAGAGTGGGCACATCGTCGACATAGAGGTGAAATACGAGAGGCTCGCGACGTTCTGCTTCAGTTGCGGATTGATCGGTCATGTCGACAAGGACTGCAGTGCAAATTTGGAGGGGAACGACCATCAACAACATTGGGGTCGATGGCTTAGGGCGTCGCCATGGAAACATCAACGGATGGAGAGAAATTGGGAGGAAAGCAAGGGAGGCATCAGGAGGAAACTCATGTTCAAGGATGACGGAGCATCAGGTAGGGGGCATCGTGGGAGGGGGGAAGCCGGTGGGGGCAGCGAGAGAGGTGAGCGGGGGGGTGAGGGCGTCGTCCAGGGGGCGAGAGGCGACCAATGGAGGGATCAGGAGTGGACAGATGGGAGTGAGGGGGAAGGCGGGCTGTGGACCGGAGGGAAGCGTCATATGCAGGGTCGATGGGATGATGGGGTGTCGACGGGGGGGGGGGGGGGGGGGGGGGGGGGAACGACAGGAGTCGGAAGACTGGACGTCGGGGGGGCATTAGGGGGGTCGGTGGGAGCGGGCCTCGGGGAGTAGGTCAGAGGCAGTGACGGAAAGGGACGTTGAAGGCGTCGCTGAGGGGCGAGGGGGTGCAATGGCAAAGACGAAGGTGGGGGCGGGGGCAGCGTAGCACGTGGGCATCGGGGTCACAGAGTCGGGGATGTCGTCAACAGAATCTAAGCGACAGTATACAAAGGAGGAGCTGCTAGGGATCAAAGGCAAACATCGCATTGACGAGGAAGCACCAGGTTCCGATCAAGATGAACCAGATGCGATAGAGATGGGAATTGGCAATGGAGCTGCACTAGTACATCAGCAGGGAAAGATGGAGGAAGAAGTAATCGTGCATGTCGAAGTTAGATGGAAGAAGGAGTAGAGGCAGCACACAGTGCCAACGTGAGGGTGACGGACAACAACATGTGCACAACGGCATTGAAGGAACTCGAGGGCATCACTGGGCAGGGTCTTTCTTTCAATGAGGACATCACTGTACCTAAACCAGTAGCAACCAAAAGAATGGTAACATGGGCACAAAGGTGGAATGAAGAAGGGGCGCGAATGAGGAAGGGGCATAAACAGGCAAAGGAGAAAAAGAAGCGTCAACCATGGGTGTATAAGATGAGTAGGGGGGAAAGGTTGGGAATACCGGAGGAGGAAGTTGTATGGGAACAAGAAATAGGGAAGAGGGGAAGAATTGGAGAGGCGTGTGATATGGAACTGGATGACTTACCTATATACGAGTCTAGGGGAAAAAGACACAGGAGTTTTGATGAAGTGGAGGTGCACAGCTTTGGGGTCACCAAGACCCAAGTAGCAGAGATTGGCAGAGTCCAATCCCGCGAAGGACAATGAAAATCCTTAGCTGGAACTGTCAGGGAATGGGTGACCCTGACACGTGCAAGGCTCTCCGAGCGTGGGTTTGGAGAGAGCGACCAAACATAGTTTTCCTAATGGAAACTATGATTGCAGACTGGAAGCTAGATGATGTGAAGAGAAGTTGCAGATTTACTGACGGCTTGTGTATTTCTAGTGAGGGGAGGGCAGGAGGTATGGGTTTCTGGTGGAAGGACATTGATGTGGAGGTGGTAAACTACTCTCAAAGACATGTGACAGCTGTGGTTAAAGACAAGACCAATGGCGTGAGGTGGAGAGCGGTGGGTATATATAGATGGGCTGATCAGGCAAGTAAGTACAAGACTTGGGAGCTGATGAGGAAGATAAAGGGAGAGGCAGATGTTCAGGTCATTTTCTTCGGTGATTTCAACGAGATCGTTTCCAACACTGAAAAGAGAGGTGGTCCTCCCAAAGATGAAAAATACATGCAAAATTTTAGAGACGTGATAGACGATTGCGAACTGATGGACGTTGGTTTTGAAGGAAATTATTTTACATGGAAAAGGGGCCTCACAGAGAGAACTCTGGTCTAGGAGAGACTTGATAGATTTCTGCCCGAGCTCGAATGGAGGAATATTTTTACTTTCTGCAAAGTTTTCCATATGCCCATCCATGAGTCGGACCATGCACACATTATTCTAAAGGCAGACATGAGAGACAACAGGAGAAGGAGGAAAGGGCAATTCATGTTCGAACCAATGTGGGTGGGGGAGGACAGCTGTAGGGAGGTCATTAAGGAGGCTTGGGGGGGCGAAGAAGGAAGTGACCTGGCCACAAAACTGATGAGGTGTAAGGAATTTTTAAAATCTTGGGCATCCGCGAAGTTTGGATAAAGAAGGAGAAAGGTGAAGGAGATTGAAAATGAGCTTAAGGGGTTGCAAGCTCTTCCCCCATATCAAATAAATCTTGATAGGGCGGAGGATAAATCAAAAGAGTTGCAATATTGGCTGCAAAAGAATGAGGAATATTGGGCAGCTAGAGCTCGGGTGAAGGAACTAAAAGAAGGGGACCACAATACTACATACTTCCACCAGAAAGCTTCAAATAGAAGGCGGAGGAATAGAATCGATTGCTTAGAAGATGAACATGGGGACATGAAAACACAGGAGGAGGACATTAAAACAATCATCATCAAATATTTTGAGCAGCTGTTTCTTTCTAACAATCCTATGGGTTTGGAGGAGGCACTATTGGGGCTGCGGGAAATGGTAGGAGAGGCCCAAAAGGAGGTCCTGGAGAGGAATATAGAGGATGAGGAGATATGGACATCTCTGAAACAAATGCATCCAAACAAGGCACCGGGGCCAGACGGTATGAAGGCCATGTTCTACCAAAATTATTGGGGGATTATTGGGAAGGATGTAGCGAGCTACATCAAAGGGTGGTGGAAGGGGGAGAAAGAAATAGGGGAGGTAAATGAAACCCTTGTTGTGCTTATTCCAAAGACGGACACGCCGAAGACAATAGGGGAGTTCCGCCCGATTAGTCTATGCAATGTGGTATACAAGATTGCTTCCAAAGTAATGGCGAATAGGCTGAAGCCCCTTATGGACATCATTGTGTCGGAGAATCAAAGTGCCTTTATACAAGGAAGATTGATCACGGACAACACCCTCATTGCTTATGAAGTGTTTCATTCTATGAAGAGAGATAAGGGAAGGAAAAATGGCAGCCTTGCGTTGAAGTTGGACATGTCTAAAGCGTATGACAGAGTTGAGTGGAGATTTCTTGATGCCACTATGGAGAGATTGGGTTTTGGGCTGAAATGGAGGATTAAGATTCAAGAATGTATAACATCCGTCAAACACGCGTTCGCCATCAATGGAGATAAAACCCAAAGAACAATGCCTACACACAGACTTTGCCAGGGAGACCCTCTTTCACCCTACCTTTTCATTTTATGTACGAAAGCATTTTCATCTTTGATTTCTATAGCTACACGTGAAAACCTCCTGCATGGCATCAAGCCAAGTAGGGGGGCACCATCTATCTCACACCTTTTTTTAACAGATGATAGCCTACTCTTTGCTAGAGACAACACCGCCGAATGTCTGAAGATAGCTAAAATTGTCAGCCAATATGAACAGGCATCGGGTCAAAAGATAAATTTCTCTAAGACGGAGGTTGTCTTCAGCAAGGGGATTGCGGCAGACCGGCAAGAGGAATTGAGACAGCTCCTTGGGGTGAGAGTTGTAGACAGGCATGCTACTTACTTGGGCCTCTCGACAGCGGTGGGAAGATCAAAAAAGTAGGTGTTCAGCTATATCAAAGACAGAGTTTGGAGGAAGCTCCATGGGTGGTTGGAAAAGCTTCTATCAAAAGCAGGGAAGGAAGTCCTCATCAAAGCGGTAGCCCAAGCAATCCCCATGTATGTCATGAGCATCTTCTAGTTACCAGCGGGTACTATAGAAGAGATCCAGCGGATGATCACGAGATTCTGGTGGGGAGCAAAAGACAAAGAAAGGAAAATATCATGGATGAGTTGGGTGAACATGTGCAGACCAAAGCGACAAGGGGGTCTTGGTTTTAGGGATCTCTATACCTTTAACCAAGCTCTCCTGGAAAGGCAATTGTGGTGGCTAGCAAATTGTCCGGACTCTCTTGTGGCTCGAGTTCTCAAAGCAAGATATTTTCCATGGACGACCATATGGGAAGCAAGAAGGGGACACAATCCTAGCTTTTCATGGAGGAGTCTGTGGGGAGCAAAGGCACTGCTACAAGAAGGAACGCAATGGCGGGTGGGAGATGGAACGAAGGTGAATATCTGGGATGATAGATGGCTACCAAATGAGGGGGAAACACTTGCACATTTCAAAAGGGAGGATGGACCAGACATTACAACAGTCAGGGATCTTATGACGGAAGATGGCTCTCAATGGGACGTAGGGAAAATCCGCGAGTGTTTTCCAGTGAGCTACGTGAAAAGAATTCTTGCCATACACCGCAGCATGAGGAACCCCGAGGATACTTTGATGTGGTGGCCTTCAAAGGACGGGTAGTTCACCTTTCGTTCTGCTTACTGGATGGGGCTGCTAGGGAAGGATGAGGCGAGAAGGTTTGTACAACAGCAGGGGGACACACTGTGGAAACATATATGGCACGACGGATGGAGCCCGAAGATAGCACATTTTCTTTGGCGGGCAAGCACGGGGAGTCTAGCGACAAGGGGGCACCTCTTTGATAGATACTGTGTGGAGTACGACACGTGCATGCTTTGTGGGGCGGAGAAGAAGACGATCCCTCACATGCTTTTCTGTTGCCCAAGTGCGGGGGAGGTATGGGAGCAGACGTCGAGGGAAGTTCACACGTGGGCGCATGATGTGAGGGATGAGGACATTCTCTCGTCCTTGACAACAACTCTGGTGGGAAGGCCAACACACGAAGCTGAACTAATGGTAGCGGGTATGTGGACGGCATGGAAAATACGATGTACTAGGATATTCCATGGCAATGAGGTGGGCAGCGACTACCTTCTACGTGGGGCGTTGACGATGGTGAGGCACGGTGGCAAGGGGAGCAAGAAGAGAAGGGGAGGTGAAGGATGACGGGGGACTTCACATGGCATCCGATGGAGGGATGACGGAGGGCAGCAGGATGGGGGGGATGACGACATCCATCAGCCGATGCAGGTGCTGGATTAGAGGGATAGGAGCGGCGAACGTTACCCTGACGATCAACAGACCGGGGGAGAGTCATGCATCGCGGGTCAGGTGGAAGGCGAGGTGAATAACGAGCAGATGCCGGCCGTGAGCTGTAGGTGGAGGAAACCTATGCATGGGAAAATAAAAATTAATGTGGATGGCTCGGTAGGTGAGGACGAAGGAACGGGAACGGGTCTGGCTGCTAGGGATGAGACGGGACGATTGGTGGGTATTGCGGGGAAGAACGTTACCCGAGGAACAGGAGTAGCCATCACCGAAATGCTAGCAGTGAGAGAAACACTCGTATGGGCAAAGGAAGCAGGATACAACATCATAGAGGTCGAGACAGACTCAATGGAAGCAGTTCAAGCATGCACATCTAAGAAGCAATGACATGACTACCTAGGAGCAATTGCTGAAGACTTCAAAGCACTACGAGATAAATTTTCTTCTTGTAGTTTTACTTATGTCAACCGTAGGTGTAATAGGGTTGCCCATGAGGTAGCCAATCTAGCACGTAGAGGTCTAGTAGCAAGTTTTTCATACACACATTCTTTTCCTTCAAACTTGTTAGATCTTGTAAACCTTAATTTATCTAGCTAATGGTTTTGTGTCGGGGAGCCCACCTTGGGTTTCCCGTCCCACCCTCAAAAAAAAAAATACAGATTGAAACTCATAATCTTTGTACACCATTCATAGCTATTGTAACCAAGAGGGAATCAATACCTTTATTTCCTCTATTCCACTCCTCAAGGATGGACCCTAGGGTTTCCTAGAATCATATATATAGGGACCCTTCCCCAAGACAGCCTCAGGCCATCGGACATGCGTGGCTCTAGCCATTGTGGAGCATACCTACAGAAGTGTGGCATGCGACAACATCTTGGCCTTTAGGTGGAAACAAGGGTAGATGCCTCCCCCATCATCACGATGTCGCCGTTCTCACAAGAACGCTGGTTCAGGTTGCCCATAGAAAGCCCTACATGGAGATCCACCCTGCTGGCGAGGAAAGTCCAACTATAAGGAACCCTTAGTCCCATGAAACCACACGGATGGCAAAGCTTCTTTGGCAACTGCTACCATCCACAAAAACCACTGCATAAGATGGTCGGGTCTCTATGGAAGGGTCCAACGTGTTGGAGTCCGTAGGTATAAGGTCGTGGTGCAGTGGGGAAAACTAGGGAGATGGGTGGCTGAGGAGGTTGGGGTGATCGAGCTCCTTGGATGGAGATGTTGGGTGGCTAGGAGGACGCCACCATGGTGCCTCTGATGGCACTATGCTCGAGAGCCAGGCCTATGGAGACGTGCGATGGTGGAAGGCTATCCACAACGACAGACAAAACTATCACGCCTACGATGTGAGCATATGGGTGAGTGACCAAAGGAGGAAGGTGAACTGTGGGAAATAATGAGAGTAGCAAGACTGAAGGTGACGACCCCCTCTAGCAGCCATGGCATGGAGGCGATGGGTCGCTGCATCAAGCAGCACACACATGAACCTAGAATCACGCTGGAGCCAAGGAAGGGGAAGGATTAGAGTCAAAAGACTCTATTGGCCCTACATGCACATACAAGACCCACGTGTCACACAGTCTTTTCTCCAGATTTTGAGCCTAATTGCCGATAAGTCAAGAAATGGGTATAATATTGATGCGGCAATGCTTCATTGGTCCTTTTCTATTAAAACTTGAAATAAACATGGAAAATGATTGGTAAACCAGATTAAGAAATGTTATATATGATTTTTGCTCAAAAAATGTGTAGAATCCAACAAAAATATAATAAGGATCTGAATATTTTTCTAGTTTGAAATGTACCTAAAGTTAGCATCTTTAATGTGTTAAATGAACTAGAACCCTAATTTCTAAGATTTGATGATTCTATTGTGTCCAAATTGATGTTGATAATGAAAGATTAGTCTTTTATGGATAAAGGAGCAACTTGGGTCTCATGTAAACTTAACAACCCATGTTTTGAATAATTAGGGTTCAATTGAGATTAAAGGTGCAATTTAAGATAATTTATGGTTTTGATGCATAGAAAAGATGTTTTAGGTTTTTTGGACCTAAGAAGGTAAAGAATGAGAAATTGATCTAAGAAACCTTAATGAATCCTAATGAGACTTAGAAACCTTAGAAAGGTATCCCAAGCCAATGTAGAGTTGTTTGGGATGTGATGGTAACAAATAGGTGTTATACATGTTTTCAAGATCAAGGGTTGCTTGATTTGGTTGCTTACCATGCTTGATTGGACATCTAGTTGGATTTGGATATATTGGTTCTTTTGACTCATAATCAGGTATGTGGTTATGCTTATGGCTAATCGTTCTAGTTTCATAGTGATTTTTGAGGTTTTATCGGTTGCTTAGAAATAACTCCTAGGTTGACTTTTATTTCATGCAACTATAAAGTGACTATGACTATCACCATAAATTTATGTGCATGACTAGCTTATATCCTAGTCCTCCTCTATAGCATTGATGATGATGATATGGATGACTGTAACATACAGAAATCTGGGCATTTTGCCTTTTGGTCCTCTTTTTCATCTTTTCCTTTCATTCCTATCTTCTTTGGCCTTTTTGTGTAATTTGTGGAGATTATGATGGTTATTGGATAAATGTTTCCCATATATTCTTAATATAGGGTTGTATGCACAAATACCTCAGTTAGATTTAGATAATGGGACTAAAGTGCAAATTGTACACTAAGCAATAAAAAGAATAAAATATTATGTCCTAGAACTTTCTAGCACTTCCTAGAATAAGAGAAATAAGAGAAAATCCGAATTTTATATAAGGGAGAAGATAAATGCAATAATTAAAGGTAATATGGGAATTAATGGGCAAAGAAGATAATTAGAAAGATTTTTGCACCAAATATTGTAATTTCAAACCATCAGGATAATTTGACACTTAAATTCGTTTCCTTGAGCAAAAAGTAACTTAAGGGCCAAGTATCATTTAAAATGGAACATAAATATAAATATTAATAACATTATCAAAAGAAAATAGAAAATATGCCAATAAAGAGAAATAAAATACTTAATGTTCTCAAATCAGGAAAATAACTCCAAATTCGTATAAAAATAATCCTTTGGGCACATTTGCAGCTAATTTGTATAATGTGTGAATAATGAGTAAAATTGGTGAGAGAAAGTATGTAAAATATTCTATTATTTTAATAAATAAATAAATAATCTCAACTGGTGAAGATAATTGCAAAATCGTGTTCCAATCCCTTAAGGAGACTTATGGGTGAAGTTACACAAAATTTAGATAATGTTATCACCTCTTTTGATGGAGGAAAGAGAAAATGACATTTTAATTATTTTACATATCAAACTTTCTCAAAAGGCAAAACTAACTTCATATTTGGATTCTACACGTCAAAATAAGTCAGGATATAAAATTTGGTAATTTTTTGACAACGTTTGAGCCTCCAAAAGAAGAGAGAGAAAAACATTTAAGAATTTATTGAATTTTGGTCGAATTTTATTTGCAACCTATTCCTTGCCTCATCCGCACAATCGGACGGCCCAGAGTCCATCGTGGACCCGGGTCCATTGATCCGTAGACTCACAGTCGTCTTCTACCTCTAATCGTATAAGGCAACATGCCTTGTTTTCCTCGATTTTTCAAATCAATATATCTTGCCTCACGGTCGAATTTTATTTGTTGGATTCCTTGCGCGATTCCGCACAAGATTATCCCAAAAACATTGGGATTTGACGAGCTTTCGAGAAATGCCCAATAGGGGCACCGACCTCCTCTCCTTGCTCCTACCCAAACCCTAGCCTAGGGTACCTTTCCTATAAATAGAACAACCCCAGCGACCGCCATCGCCTTAGCAACTCACTCATGCTCTCAATTTGGCATTTCATGGACGAACTGACCCCCAACTGGCCTCCGAAGATCCCTGACTTTTGGCGCACCCCCTTCCCTAGTTGCTTCTTCTCTGTCCAATCGTCAGGTACCATTTAGTTCGGCTTCGCGTGGGCTTCAGATCGACTACTTGTGCGTGGTTTCTAGGCACCTATAGCATTTTTCCTCAAATCCATCGCAAACAAATACTGCTGTTCTAGCGCGAGGATGATCGGGTGAGAGGTGGAAGATGACCTCATCGTTTTCCCTTTTTGCCCCTGGTCACTTGCCTTTCTTGTTTTTCGAGCGAGGGACATTCTCATCCTTTTCCCTCTGTTTTGACCGTTTGACCCCGGCCGCTCGACAAGCTGCGAGCGCTCCTGAGACGCCGGTCACCGCTCCCACTCGCCCGCGATCGCTTGGTTTTTGCTTGCCTTGCCTATGTGGCAGGTTGTGATTGGTCGAGACAAAATAAATTGTGTAAATTAATTCTGATGTCAAAAATTAAAAGTAGATAGTGTTTTGAAATCAGGAAGACGAGATCTATTCATTAAAAATGTTTTTGAGTTTTGGTTTTGATGTTTGCAAAAACAAAATTTTTGGAATGATTTAATTAACTTAAAATCAAAAAAATTAACCCTAAATGTCCATGTTTTCAAAACATACAATATTATATGTTATCTTGATTAGAAAATCCTAACTAAGATGATGGTGAGGTTTTTGGAGTCTGATTCGATGGTTTGTGCAAAAGTTAGTAAAATTAGGGTTTCCCATCTTTAATGAATACATACAATTCTAGTCTATAGATCTAATGATGAAATAGGGAAAGTGGGTCCTAAATTCGTGTGAAGGGTTGGAAAGTGGGATTCTAGAACACCTGAGGCTAAGGTATGTGCTTTGTTTGTGCATCTACTCTCCAGTTGGGAAAACATTATACCATTACCCATAATTTCTTATGAGGCTTAATCTGATCTAAATCCTTGATTCTTGAAACCTAAATTATTTGTTGCCTCAAAACTAGTTGTAGTATTACCTTGTTTGGGTTTGATAACCCACTGCCATGTTACATAATCTTTTTACTTAGTCTTACCATAACTCTTTTACTAGCATGTAATTAAATTTTCTATTTAATTATAAAGTAGTGGTACTTATGTACAACCACCCATAGAGGGCATGTATATAATCGCCCTAGGGGAATGTTTATAATTCTCCCCATTAAAATTATAGGTGTCTGGGAATGTCTTATTCTCCCCTCACATAAGGTTAGAGGTCCAGTAGGTGCCTCAACCCTACTTAGTTAGGTAGACATATTAATTTACATGCAAAACCCTTATTTATTTTGTTATTGGCAAGTTTCATTATATAAAGCCTCATACTCTTTGATGTCTCACTTTTCAATAAATCTCTAGCCTATTTTACTTGTTACAACTTTCTTGCTACTTTTTATAATAATCTTGTAACACATACTTTTCTTTCTTCTCCTCTTGCTGGGTGTCTTCCCAAGCACCCAGGTGTTGGTGTTGTGCAAGGTGAAGGACAAGCTTGAAGGAAGTTCCCCCCGGAGTTGATCTTGAGCTTTTGGAAAGGATGGCTAGGTTTTTATAGCTAGATCATATTTATCTTATCTTTTCTTTTAGAAATCATTCATGTAGTAAACAATAAAAGCCATGTGAAGGCTTGTTATTTCTTTTTTTCTGCTGCTATTGACATTTTATTATGTATCTGGAATCATTCTTATTTACTTGGAATATTATGCAATCATCCTCAAAGTCTCTAAATTTTGTTAAAAGTTTGGATGTTTGTATTTCCTTTAAATTTTAGTACAGAGGTGATCTCGCCTCTTTACATCATGGTATCAGAGACTTTATGCGACTATTAGGGCATGCAGTTGAAGCAAGGGTGTCTAGAAAGGATCAGGGTATCGGGGGCTGGAAAAATTTTCCTCCACACCACTAGCTTGGCATACGAGGACTCCCACGCCCATATGATCTGGCCTGGCCTGCGCCGATACGAATTGCCCGAAATAGTATGCTTTTAGGCAATAGCATTCTAGTTATCCTTTTCTCATCTCTATTTCTATTCTCTTCTCATCTATGATTCCATACTCCTGAGAACCTAATATGATAACCTTTGACTTGTTTGAGGATATATACCCTATATAGTTCCTTATATCCCTTAGGACTATATGCTTGAATAGTTTATCCGTAGAACCTAGACCTTGGAGTTTGGGTGTTTGGGAAGATATTAGAGTGCGTAGTGGAAGCATGATGGATCTTGAGTATGGTTTAGTTAGACTTATCCTTTAACCCTAGTGTAGTAGGTCAAACTATTTAAGGGGTAGAATATGGTTGGTTGATGATGTTTGAGTCGTTAGATTTCATGGACGAAATCCTTTTTAGGGGGATGGAACCCTATAATATCTTGAAGTCTATCTAATCTATCTTTAGAAACCCTAACCTCATACTTAGGTGGTTAGTGGGCTTGGATCCTTAGTCGTGACCAAACATGTAATAGTGGTAACCTAACCTGCTTGTTTACATAATAATGAAAATATAATTATCATCTAAGGAATAATGCATGTGCTTGAACCCTAATGTACATCCAATGCACATAATATGAATATCAATGCTAATTGTCAATAAGTAAGATGTTAATAATGTCATGAACCAATAAACCCTAATGATATGATGAGTAAGGTTATAATTCATAATTAATGCATGCTAAGGATGAATAAGTGAAATATAATGGTCATGTTGACCTAAACCCTAAAGTTGTAATCATCTAACCTTAACATATACACCCTTATGCCTTTCATGGTACATTAATGATGTTAAGTGTCATAACTAGTTAACATACCTTGTTATCTAATATACATGTGATTAGTCACTTAATGTGAATCAAATCATTAATATGACATATGTTTCACCTTGATCATTAAAATACATATAATGGATTCAATATGAATATGAGATGATTGGAATTCACATAAATGTGCAAAATCAATAATATAAATGAATGAATATGAGAAATGATTAATGATGTCATCAATATGAGCAATAAAGATAATGTAGCAAAGAGATAATGTTTAATATGGATAAAGGTAAATAATGTGTAATTAATTGGAAAAAATGTACGAGTAACCACAAATTGAATAGAATGTCTTATTTCATGTAAAATAATTTGTTATAACTAATAAAGTGATAATATGAGGATAAGGAAGTATAAATCCGAATTATTAAGGGCAATGATCAAATATAATATTGAATGTTGAGATAATTGAGTAACCTCCAATTGTGCATAATAATGAAATATAACCCTTTTGACAATAAAGTAAATATGACATGACATAATTAAAATAATAATGATAATGTGTTATCATAATGAATATAATGTTAATGAGCCAAAAATGTAAATAATGTTAAATCTCCTAAAAGAATATCTTAATAATGGACCCTAGGTGATCCTTGAGAACCCAACCTACGATGAGCTATATGTGAAGTTTCTGAACCCTTATGTGTAGTTGAAGTATAAGTTTTGGTGGAAGTTGTATGGTTGGAGAAACAACCTTAAGTTTTGTGATGTGAGGTTGCACACTCACCCTTCCCTAATTGCTAGTTATTTCGGGGACAAAATCCTCTTTAAGGGGTGGAGTGCTGTAACATACCGAAATCTGGGCATTTTTCCTTTTGGTCCTCTTTTTCATCTTTTCCTTTCATTCCTATCTTCTTTGGCCTTTTTGTGTAATTTGTGGAGATTATGATGGTTATTGGATAAATGTTTCCCATATATTCTTAATATAGGGTTGTATGCACAAATACCTTAGTTAGATTTAGATAATGGGACTAAAGTGCAAATTGTACACTAAGCAATAAAAAGAATAAAATATTTCGTCCTAGAACTTTCTAGCACTTCCTAGAATAAGAGAAATAAGAGAAAATCCGAATTTTATATAAGGGAGAAGATAAATGCAATAATTAAAGGTAATATGGGAATTAATGGGCAAAGAAGATAATTAGAAAGATTTTTTCACCAAATATTATAATTTGAAACCATCAGGATAATTTGACACTTAAATTCGTTTCCTTGAGCAAAAAGTAACTTAAGGGCCAAGTATCATTTAAAATGGAACATAAATATAAATATTAATAACATTATCAAAAGAAAATAGGAAATATGCCAATAAAGAGAAATAAAATACTTAATGTTCTCAAATCAGGAAAATAACTCCAAATTCGTATTCTAAAAATAAAAATAAGGCTTTGGGAAAATTTGCAGCTAATTTGGATAATGTGTGAATAATGAGTAAAATTGGTGAGAGAAAGTATGTAAAATATTCTATTCTTTTAATAAATAAATAAATAATCTCAACTGGTGAAGATAATTGCAAAATCGTGTTTCAATCCCTTAAGGAGACTTATGGGTGAAGTTACACAAAATTTAGATAATGTTATCACCTCTTTTGAAGGAGGAAAGAGAAAATGACATTTTAATTATTTTACATATCAAACTTTCTCAAAAGGCAAAACTAACTTCATATTTGGATTCTACGTGTCAAAATAAGTCAGGATATAAAATTTGGTAATTTTTGACAACGTTTGAGCCTCCAAAAGAAGAGAGAGAAAAATATTTAAGAATTAATTGAATTTTGGTCAAATTTTATTTGCAACCTATTTTTTGCCTCATCCGCGCGATCGAACGGCCCAGAGTCCATCGTGGACCCTGGTCCATTGATCCGATGACTCACAGGCGTCTTCTACCTCTAATCGTATAAGGCAACAGACCTTGTTTTCCTCGATTTTTCAAATCAATATATCTTGAGTTTTACGCGACAATTTTTGCTCAAATTTGTTTTGTTGGATTCCTTGCGTGATTCCACACAAGATTACCCCAAAAACTTTGGGATTTGACGAGCTTTCGAGAAATGCCCAATAGGGGAGCCGACCTCCTCTCCTTGATCCTACCCAAACCCTAGCCTAGGGTACCTTGCCTATAAATAGTACAACCCCAGCGACCGCCATCGCCTTAGCAATTCGCTCATGCTCTCAATTTGGCATTTCATGGACGAACTGACCCCCAAATGGCCTCCGAAAAGAGTACATATTTAGAGATTTTGTTAAAATTGTGGACCAGACCACACCCTCTCATGCCTCGAGAGTTTACCATGTCGGCTTCGCCCGGGGTGGGTTCTCTCGGTCATCAAAAAAAATTGTGGATGTTTGTATTTACTAGTACATGGTCTACCCTTGGGGTAGGATTGTTAGGTTATCATGAGTTGATGTGTTGGTCTACCCTTGGGTAGGACCATATGACTACACAACCCTAGGTTGTGGTCTACCTATAAGGTAGGATCATAGGAGCTTTGAGATCTACCATATGAGAGAGGTAGTATCCATGTCCACTGTAGGGAAAACACATTGGCAAGGATATGTAGGGATTTAGTAGTTATGTTTAATACGTAAAGTTTGATCTTTTAAACAATAATTTGATTGTATTGTGTTGTTACAAATAGATGCAAGATTTTTTGTTCCCCCACATACCAATATAATTCATTATACTGACCGACGTTTTGTTTGTTAGTGTTTTAGGAATATTTAAAAGTAGACAAATAGTAAAGTGGAACTTGTGAAGAATAAAGTTAAATCATAAAGGAGGATTTAGTTAGATAGAACTCTATAGTGGGTAGAAGTTCCATATTCCTATTTTTGAAAGGTATGTGCAAAGTAAATTTAATCCTATTTTAAGCTTAGTCTTTGGTAGAATTTACTAATTATTTTTTTATTATTTGCAAAACCATTGATCCTGTTTTGGGATAGCGGCTCTGACTTGGTCTTCCTTAATTTGGGGGTTACTGAGAAGTGGGGTCATTACAATTGGGATCAGAGCATGGTTTTCCATTTAATCTCTAATAATTATTAAATTTTACAAATTCTTTAGAACCAAGGGAGTTATTAGAGGATTTTTCAATGATGGAGGTGCCTAGAAAATGATCACAATTTGGGGGCTGGCAAGATTTTCCTCCGCCCCGCTAGTCGGTCTATGAGGATCATATATTGTGTGACTGCCTGGCCGAAATCAGAGGATCTGACACGAAATAAGATACCTCTATGTTTTCTCTCATCTATCTTTTTCCCTTCTCTACCCCGTTCATTGATTACCTTTAAGAGATTAGGGTTTCTCTCTCTCCACCAGCCTTCTGAGTTTTGGGGTTATGAATGTCAAGGATTAAGGAATCCTCCACCAAATGATAAAAAAAACATGTAAGAAAGATGTCATGGGCATAAGTTTTGATAATTAGAAACTTTTACTGAGTTTAGTTACATGCTTAGGTTGCATGGCATGTGTTGTCATGCCCTCAGGAGAGTTTTGAGGTTAGACCTTATTGTAGGAGGATGAGGAGAGAGTTATCTTTAGAAGAAGAATCCTCTAGGAAGAGGAATAGACCTGACACATCCTCTGAGGATGATGCTATCCCAAACCCTAAATGGTTGTTAGAGAAAGAGATGACAAGATTAGTTGGATACCTTAGTATTCTACACCTTCAAGTACGTAGGCTAGACATGTATGATGTACATAAATGTTTTGAGTACCCATGAGAAGCATGATCTATGTGTGGTTGATTGACCTAGTGTCTTTTGGTGACTCGACCTTAGGTAGTCATGCCTGTTGAGGGTGAGAGATCACTCCTTCATTGTGAAGGTTGGTGATGACCATATAGGAACCCTAATATATATTTGTGAGTAGAAAAGAAGCAAGCACCTACATAGAAGAGGATGGAAACAAGGTTAACAACAAGTTTTAGACCTAGGATAGATGGGTTATGCCTATTGTTTTATGATATGGGCATGCAGAGCTTTGGATTACCTTGACTAGACATAAATTTTAACTATAAATTTCACCCATGTAGGTGTATATGTGTATCCTTAAGATATTGACCCATCTTCAAAGAGAGAACCTCTAGTGGTATGATCAGTTGTAGGGTTAGCTCTAGAGAGAGAGAAAGACCCCGAGGAAGAAAGTTGGAGACCTTGACTCTGAGGCATGATATGACCTAGTTTAGACGATCTTGAATGGATAGATGTGGTTACCTCATGCATGATCCTTGGAGGCTTGTCATACCTTGGCTGCCTTTAGAGGAACAAAACCTTGGAAAAGAGGAAGAGGCTTTGTGAATGAATGTACAGATGATATGAGTACCTACCTTTAAGTGTAGGAAGCAGAGTTCCAAAGACCCTGAAGAGGTATGGTGACAAGTTGTGAGGTCTCGCACCCAATTGGTTTTCCTGGTGTAGGACTTTAAAGGTTGTTCATGTGGAAGAGTGTTAGGATGTATATCCCCTATTGGGTAGAGGTTCAGATCATGATTGAATAGATGAGCATGCAATTAGATGGCTGATGCATAAGAGGTGAACCTGGGGTTCCTAGACCAAAGAGGGGAAGTAGTAGTACTTGGTGCACATGATGCTCACGAGGTTGACTGAATTCATGGTATTTGAGTATGGCACCCCCTCATGTGTTACAAGAAAAGCAAACACCACTCGAACTAAGATATATGTTTGATGAACCACTCACACAAGCTGGGGACATATGTATATATGATATTGGTCCAACCTTGAGGAATGACAAATACGTATGACATACCAAAAATCTTAGCATGGTTTAGTAGGTTGTCTACTTGTGAGATACGTGCATAAGTATCATGTTAGGAGCTAAGAATATACATGATGATGTAAATCTTGGAGGTAAGAATGTTTTGTGACCTTTATTACTATTAAGAGATAGTTTTCTCCCGTCCTGGGAAGGAACCCTTTATGTAGGGTGAGAACAAACTTTTGTTATTAGGTTTGAGGTAACCTGATGAGGTCACTTATAAGATCTTGATGAGCTATGTGTAAGAGCATGTAGTATGATCATGAATCTATAGACCCATGTGTGACCATCTCTAAGGGGCATGATGATATGTTGCCATGGAGGTAACTTATATGGCGCCAGACCGAGATATGTAGTTCTCCATGATTCTTATGAAGAGATGTAAGAATGCCTAGAGAGAGGATGGGGATTCGGGTGAGGATTCAAGGATGAGATGTGCTGGACTATCAACACAGAAACCACCAGCTATAGTAGAATCCTAATTCAACACTAATGTCAAGGAGGGATAAGACCGATGGGATTAGGAGTTGTCCCTTCCCTGGATGCACACGACCATAGGGTCAGGAGGTAACAACTAACTTTTCCTGAGGACCATGGGTTAGGAGGTTGTCACCTTCATGAGTTCATGGGGCCTAAGGGATAAATGTGAGAGGCACTCCCTAGATGCATAAGGGTCAGATCACCCCAAAAGTACCAACACCCTAGAGACCTTGAAGAAATTTCTAAGGATTATAAATAAGAGTAATATGAAGACTCAAGAGGGTTTAGGAATAGCCTTTCCATGGATGAAACCATAGAATCAAAGAATTCATGGTATGGAGTTATGAGGAGTATGTTTCAACTTAGATTGGAAAGTGTAATGGTGATGTGTGATGCAGCATCTCTACTCTTGGAATGGGATGAACTCTGTATTTGGACTGCAGCCAAATGCTTATTTCCTCTCATTATGGGTGTGAGAGACATGGAAAAACAAATGCCATATACTAAGGATGGAAGTGATATGAGTTGAAACATCTCTATGATGTTCAAGGATAGAGGAAGTACCACACCGTTTGAGAGTACGTCGGATAGATGGTTTGAAAACACAAAGAGAACAAAGGTAATATGAGGACGTACCTTTCTAGGAATGGTTTGAAATCTATGAGTTATAAGTTTGGGTTTGATAACTGAGATGATGAGCTTGGAGTTTTCTTGACTCAATTAGACCAAAAACCAAGATGAGGGTGATGTGTGGAGTATATAAAGGTTTATGTTTTCACCACCCCGTAGCATATAAGGAAGCCTATGTGGTAAAGAGATGTTCTCAGCTGAATACAGCTCAGGTGAATAGTTGTCTTCTGTAGCTAGTAGAGAGGCTGGAAGAGGTTGCTAGGTGAACCCTACATTTTGTTAGAATATGAGACCGATGTGGCTGACACCCCGATTTAACCTGACACATTGGTCAAGTTAGTGGTTATTTAGTTAGCCAGCCCAGAGCTTGATGAGATAAAAGGATAGTTGTGAGAACCTCAGATACACTTCTCAGGAAAAGAAGGCGGCGAAATCCACTACTAGAGTGTTTTAGGGTTTCTGAGGAGTCAACCTTAAGGAATCATGTCATGCATGAAGATTATGATTTTAAAGTACACCATACACCATGGTACTACCAAGATGATTAAGGTTTGTAGTGGTACATGGAATAAGAATATAGAATTTCATGTGGCCAGTTGCCATACATACCATAGGGTGAAGGTTGAACACCAATAACCCCAGTGAGTTACTACAGATAATGAGGAGTCCCTGAGAGGGAATGGGAGTATATCACTATGGAATGTGTGGCGGGTCTCTCGTAGACCAAGAGAGGTTAAAGGGCAATATGGGTTATGGTAGATCACCTTACCAAGTTGACACATTTCCCTCATTTGAGCGAGCACTGTCATTAGGACATATCTTGTTGAGCTATAGGGATTGAAGAGATAGTTCAATTGCATAGTCATCCAAGTTCAATATCTTGAGTAGGACCTCAAGTTCACTTCCATGTTGGGGATGTAGGTACAAGAAGAACTCGATGCTAGGTTGAAGTTTAGTACATCATATCACCCCTGACCGGTGGACAAATAAGAGAGTATGATCTAGACTTAAGAGGGTCTGATGAGAGCATGTGTGCTCATTCAGGGTGATACTTGGGAGCAGTTTTGCTTGTCATGATAGCCACCAAAGCTAGTATTGAGATGTAATAAGCTCTATAAGGGAGGTCATGTCAATCACTGCTTAACTAGGGTGATATTGGTGAGGGGACCTTGGGAAGGTCAGAGAGACCACAATGTATGTAGATGAAGTCTCTTTGATCGAGCAACGACTGAGAAAGCCCAGGTTCGATAGGAGTCATGAGTTGATGTGAAGTAGACTGGCATGCATCTCATTGTGGGTGATTATGTGTTATGAAAAACTCAACCCCTATGAGCTATAGCAAAGGAAGTTGAGTCCTCGATACATGGGTCCATTCAAGATGGATTGGTGGAATTGCTTATGTTTATCCTTACCCCTTAGGATAATATGATGTGTGATGTGTTCCCTGTATCTGATCTAGAGCACTATGTGATGTACCGGAGACACATGTTGAACATTGAACCTATTGAGCTTCAAGGGAGACTAAAATATCTTGAGTCACCTATGAGGATTCTAGATACCAAGGTGAAAGAACTCAGATGTAAGAATATAAGATGATAAAGGTTCTTTGGAAGCACCATGGAGAGGATGAAGCCACATGGGAGCCAATGATGGACTTGGGAAAGTCTTATCATGATTGTTTGTATGTTTGGTGGAATTTTGAGGGCCAAATTCCTATAAGAGGGAAAGGATGTTACAACCCCAATTTTTGGGTTTGAATGGTTTTAAATGCAATTCTCTAATAAAATGTATGATTATGAAATTGTATGATTTATGTGTAATGAGTGGATTTCATTGATAATATTTCGTTTAAATATATGGTTTTGTGGACCCTATTGAGTTAATGTGTCCAATGTGATAAAAAGGAAAGAAAAGATAAAAGAAATCCCATAATAGATAAAAGAATAAAGAATAATAGTGTGCATATGTGAGAATTGTGTAATATTCTCTAGAAGTAGCATAATTAGCCACAATTGGTTAGCTTTCATGAACACATTTTTTCTAATACATAGAAGAGCCAAAACAAAGAATATGGAAAGAAAGAAAGAAAGAAAGAAAGGGGAAAAATGGGAGTTTTGGGGCTTGTGAGAACTATTTATTTGGCCCAAAGTAAACACCATATTTGTTTATCATAACACAAGGAAAAGGAGTTGTTGGTGAGATATGATTTCCCATAATAAGAGATAAACCTCGAAGGAAATTGATTATTCCCTTTCCTCGTAGGATTTCATACCTACTGTCAATTATTATACACATTGAAACTCATAATCTTTGTACACCGTCCTTAGGCATCATAACCAAGAGGGAATCAATACCTTTGCTTCCTCTATTCAACTACACAAGGATGGACCCTAGGGTTTCCTACAATCATATATATAGGGACACTCCCCCTAGACAGCCTCAGGCCATTAGACACACTTGGCTCTAGCCATTGTGGATCATACCTGCAGAACGGTGGCATGCGGCATCGTCTTGGCCCTTAGGAGGAAATAAGGGCACATGCCTCCCCCATTGTCACAATGTCTATGTTCTAACAAGAACTCTGCTTTTGGTTTCCCATAGAAAGCCCTACATGGAGATTCACGTTGCTGACGAGGAAAGTCTACTGCAAGGAACCCTTAGTCCCATGAAACCACCCATATGGCAGAGCTTCTCCTGCATATGCTACCATCCATGAAAACCTCCGTAGAAGATGGTCGGGTGTCTATGGAAGGGTCCAACGTGTTGGAGTTTGTAGGGAGAAGGTCATGGTGGAACGGAGCAAACCAAGGAGACGGGTGGCTAAGGAGGTTGGGGTGATTGAGCTTTTTGGATGGAGATGTTGGGCGGCTAGGAGGATGCCACCATGGTGCCTCCAATGGAACTGTGCTCGAGAGCCATGTCTGTGGAACATGTGGCAGTGGAAGGATATCTGTAACGATGGACAAAACTATATGGGTGAGCGACCATAGGAGGAAGGCAAACAGTAGGAAACAATGAAAGTAGCAAGACCTAAGGTGATGACCTCCTCCAACAACATGACAGTGATGGGTCGCGGCATTGAGTAGCACACACACGGACCTAGAAACACATTGGAGCCAAGAAAGGGGAAGATATAGAGACAAAAGACTCTATTGCCCCTGCATGCACGCACAAGACCCAAGGGTCACACAGTTTTTTCTCCAGATTCTGAGCCTAATTGTCGGTAAGTCAATAAATGTGTATAATGTCGACATGGCATTGTTTCATTGGTCCTTTTCTGTTAAAAGTTGAAATAATAATGGAAAATGTGTTAAATGAACTAGAACCCTAATTTCTAAGATTTGATGATTCCATTGTGTCCAAGTTGATGTTGATAATGAACGATTAGTCTTTTATGTATAAAGGAGAAACTTGGGCCTCATGTAAACTTAACAACCCATGTTCTGAATAATTAGAGTTTTGTTGAGATTAAAGGTGCAATTTATGATAATTTAGGGTTTTGATGCATAGAAAAGATGTTTTAGGGTTTGTTGACCGAAGAAGGTAAATATTCAGAAATTGATATAAGAAATCTTAATGAATCCTAATGAGACTTAGAAACCTTAGAAATGTATCCCAAGTCAATGAAGAGTTGTTTGGGATTTGATGGTAACAACTAGGTGTTATACATGTTTTTAGGGTCAACGATTGCTTGATTTGGTTGCTTACCTTTCTTGATTATACATCTAGTTGGATTTGGATGTCTTGGTTCTTTTGACTCATAATCAGGTATGTGGTTACAATTATGGCTAATCGCTCTAGTTTCACGGTGATTTTTGAGGTTTTATCAGTTGCTTAGAAATAACTGCTTTGTTGACTTTTATTTCATGCAACTGTAAAGTGACTATGACTGTCACCATTAATATATGTGCATGAATAGCTTAGATCCTAGTCCTCCTCTGTAGGTTTGATCATGATGAGATGGATGACCTAGTACATGGTCTACCCTAGGGTTAGGATCATTAGGTTATCATGAGTCGATGTGTTGATCTACCCTTGGGTAAGACCATACGAATACACAACCCTAGGTTGTGGTCTACCTGTAAGGTAGGATCATAGGGGCTACTTGAGATCTACCATATGAGAGAGGTAATATCCATGTCCACTGTAGGGATGGTACAAAGGGAAGGATATGTAGGGATTGAGTAGTTATGTTTAATACATAAAGTTTGATATGTTAAGCAATAATTTGATTGTATTATGTTGTTACAAACAGATGCAAGATTTTGGTTCTGCCACATACCAGTATAATTCATTATATAGACCGACGTTTTGTTTGACAAAATTTTAGGAATAGTTGAAATTAGACAAATAGTAAAGTAGAACTTGTGAAGGATAAAGTTAAATCATAAAGGTGCATTTAATTAGATAGCACTCTGTAGTGGGTAGAAGTTCCATATTCCTATTTTTGAAAGGTATTTGCAAAGTAAATTTTTATCCTATTTTAAGCTTAGTCTTTGGTAGAATTTATTAATTATTTTTTATTATTTGCAAAACCATTGATCCTATTTTGGGATAGCGGCTCTGACTTGGCCTTCCTTAATTGGGGGTTCTCGGGAAGTGGGGTCATTACATTTACCTCATTTGAGGATGTTCTTAACGTAGTATGGATTCCTGGTTTCATAATAATCAGTTGGACATCAACAAGTGTCTATAAGTCCATATATATTTCCTTTCTTCATTCTAAATTCTCAAACCCCATCATCCCTACCTTATATACCAACTTAGAATTCTTATTTAACTGAGACTATATCTTATTTATAGCACATTCAATGTCTAAACATTAAATTAAACTCAATTTATACATTATATATCATACCTATATTGATATATCCATATAAACCAAAACATCATATGTCCTAACAGATATAAGTATTTACATCATATACCAATAGTAAACTTCAAACAAATTCACATATGTTGCTCTCACTGACTTAGTTATAAAATCAAAGGAAAATAAAATTAGAATAATATTCCATAGGCAAATAAAATACATGTTGTCTCACAAACAATCATAAACAATTTTAGATAATGACCACTTAGGCCCAATAATCATATAATTATATAAATATACATAAAAATCTATCAAAACTTAGAAACTATAGGAATAATGTATATTAATGTCTAGGTAAAAATCTCAATTAATTTCATTATGATTCAAGGGGTAAAATACCCATAATACCCATATTACGGTTTACATCTAAAATATAGGTAAATATTCAAATTAACAAGATCAGGCCTTGGAATCATGTTAAGCATATCAAAATACACATGATATAAAAATTTCATAAATTTCTAAATTAGTTTGCTATTTTTAATTGACAAAACATCAAAATAACATAATTTTGGCTACCCAACATATAATAAGTAGTAGACATCTAAATCATATAATGAAGATATTTTAGGACATAGGACATTCGAGGATCTTTCCATAGATTCCTTGTTTAATAAAAATTGAGTGTTAAATATCAAGATATGAATTTTGAGAGAATCACCTGACCCAAGCATTGGTGGTCATTCACCCAAGATACAACGGCTGATAGGGATCAACAAACATTGTACTGGATTGAGTGGATTTGGGCAGGATCCGATCCTTCCTCAGCTAATCACTGAGGGGGAAGTTTCCCCTGTTTCACCTCTGAGCACCTTTTTCACACCGCCACCAGCAGGATTCTAGCGTTGGGGCCGTCTTCGCACTCGCCCAGGTTGTCGATCGCTCTGGGAAAGCTTCCTCACCTCAGACACCTCTACCTCTTGGCCCGGCTAAGCCAGTATTGACACCCCCTAGATTGTGTCTTTTGACCTCTACGTTGCTAGAGCCGCCTTTCTTTTTCTTTGTTCTTCCATCTCTCTCTATCCCTCTCTGTTTCATGTAAAACCCTAAGGCCGAACATGCTAGCCAATTATTCACTAGAATCATAGGCTTTTATAACCTCTTGTCCAACGGATCGCATGCGAGATCTTTCGCTTTGAGGACTATGTTCGAGTCCAGTTCTCGAACGCATAGAAATGGGGATCTGACACCCCCCTTTATTTTTATTTTCTTTTTGATAGAAGACCAATTGTAAGAAATAATTATTTCCTCTACATACTAATTCCATTTGAGCCCAAACTTTAGAATTAAGATTGTCTTCTCATTATCTTTATTTGGGTAAGAGATTAAGTAAAAACTAAATGGATAAACACTCCAAATCTACATTTTAAGTAAAAACTAGATAAATACTAAATTAATGACCTAGATCTCTGGATAATCTAAAATTATTAAAAATTTCATAGATAATCTTGCATTTCAATTCCTCAACTACTAAAAATATCTTGAGTATTTATCATGAGCATGAAACACGAAATCCCCAAATTTGTTCTACAAGGACCGATACGTAAACTATGATTTGTCCAAATAGGCTTGAAATTGTTTCTAGAGCAACTAGCTCATTCGTTGGTCCTGCAATGGGTCCACAAGATTGATCTTATTCTCAATTACAAAAAAGCAAAGTGTGAATTGACATAATTCCTCAATTAAAGCTTATTTATGATACCTTTGATCAATATTACATTTCTTCGTAAGTATTAAGAGCATAACTAGGTCTAAAGCTCAAACCGTTAACTAGAGTCATCACCTTTCCTTCAATATTCTATTTTGGTTATCTCCTCATATCATTAAATTAAATATCATGGAATTTTATGAAACCTCATTGTGACCATAAATCTATCCAATATTAATTTCATCAATAACCTAATCATTTATTTTATAGTCCCAAAAATATGAGCGTGACAGTGGAAGTCGTGGAAAATCCCACTTGTGATTCGAAAGCAATGATGAGGCATTTTGGGAAAACAATCCTTCCTAAGTATGGGGTGCCATACACTATCACCAAGTACAGATGATTCCACTTTGAGGAAACACCATTTGAGTCCCTACTACAAAGGTATGGAGTAAAGGACATGGTTAATACACCATATCACCCCCAAACATTCTGATGGATGGAAATGTCTAATGGGTAAATCAAGGAGATCTCAGAAAAAATGATGAGTGGGGCTAGGAATAATTGGGCTATGAAGCTGGATGATTCCTTTTGGGCATACTGCACTATCTATAAGACTCCTATAGGAACAACTCCTTATATACTCATATTTGGAAAAGTATGCCATCTCCTAGAAGAACTTAATTTTCTCATCCATATTGTTCCTCAACATGGACCCTTAACTAGTTGGCAAATAGATAGTCGTGCAACTATAGGAGCTTGAGGAACTAAGGCTTCATACCTATGAAAAGGCATGTATATATAAATAGGGGACTAAGGTTTAGCACAATCCCTTTTGAAGATAGAATATGTAAGTGAAGGGGATAAATAATTCAACTATGAGGGTATTCCCAAGAAAACTCAGGTCATGGTGATCTAATCTATTTACAATAACAAAGATATACCCATAAATCATGCTAGAGTTTTTTCAAAGAAAATTTTACAACCTTTCTAGTAAATTGATAGGTAGTCAAAGTTATTATGAACATGATGATTTTGCGATAAGAGTCAAGTAACAACATAAAGAACCACCACTAGAAGAATATTACATAATATCATAGAAAAGGTCAAGCTAAAGACTATAGACTATTGTATCTTGGGATCCAACCCAATCATCTTTGAACCTTTAAAATAGTTCATGTTTCTAGTTTTTATATTTTATTCTTTATGTATAGTCTAGTTATAGTTTAGTTTTTAGTTTTTCCATATTCTGCACATTATTTTCTTGAATCACTTTTATTTTTGTAATTTTAGTGTAGAAAGAATAGACTTAGTTAGTTATTTGGTGATTTTTACTGATAACACATACAATGGGACTCCAGTAAACTTTTAAGAATTCCATTGGCCATATATGAGGAAATCTTCATCAACTAGACAAGTTGGGAACTATCATTAATTTGCAGTTCCATCGAGGGCCCCTCACATAAACTAGCCGTCAGAGGATACAAAAACCCAAGAATTATAGAAGATCTATCAGGAACAATTACTAACACTCTATCAATCTCCAACTCAAGATTCATGTTGGGGGATCAGTACAAAAATGTGCCAAGGCCAAGTTTAAGTAATATGACATTTGTCGATTGATGACATTCTAGCCAATCATCAGGAAACAATTCACTTAACCATTGTTTCCTAGGAATCCAAATCCCTCAGAGTGGGGGTGTGGGGAGCGTTAAAATACTGTCAACCTACTCACCAACAATGCGTTAGACACCTGAGCAGCTAACATGCTAAAAGAATAAATACAAGTTTGAATAGACAAGTAGATTATCGAGCCCTACATTTCTAGAGATCAAGTAAAAAGAGTGAAACCCAAATTGCTGCATGCAATCCAAATCATGTAATCGATGCTGGTGTGAATGGGACGATTACCATCTGTGTAGATCATCGTTGATACTCCATCACTACCTAAGACAATTGTGACCTTTGCTCTTTCCACCGAGTCCTGAGTTATTGATGCTAATAACATATCAAATCGGAGAAGTAGGGGAATACGACAGGAAGATCTAACACAGTTGTTGTCTGTAGAACTAGAGAAAAAGGAGGAATAATGTTGTAAGTAAGACTTCCATCGTTTTGATGACAATTAACACCACGTAACCAACATATCACCCCTCTTTAGTCTAATACCACTAGACGAAGTCCCCGACCGCCTTTCTAATCATGTGTCCTCTCGTGGCATTCCTTGTTCATAAATTTCATTTTATAGTCGTTGATCACTTGCTTCCCTCACTCATTTTCATTAGTACCTGAATGATTCTCTTTGACAATAGACCTATAATTTACACCCTATCCTTCACCTTTTCCAATCGACGACCCTTTCACTTGATTTACAAATCTCGTGTCAGTTGTTTTCTCCCTATCTTATGATAAGCAATGCTTTCCCTTAGGCTACCTTGATGATAATTGCAATTCCCACCCTCGCTTAGACCATTTCCTTTCATTTTCCCTTTTCCTTTCTTTGGATCTCTCTGAATATATCTTCCTCAACAAACTTTGTGTCTTTCTAACCCATTGACCCCTAAATCTCTATTCAGACCCAATGATTTGTGCACCTATCGGTTGAGTGCAAATGACCATTTCCTAATAATCTATATGCTAATTGATATTAGTATAGAAGATGTCTTCTTTGAACTATAACTCCCAAGAGTTTAGAGTTGCATCAAGGGTAGAAATTGAGCAACTACAACTTGATGTCAACAAGTACATTTACCCAAACAAACAAATGCCCTTTGCAAAGTGCATAAAGATGTTGTTGAAGAGAGATTGCCTTAAGACTCTCTTGCTACTAAATCAGATGAATATTGTGTCACACTGCCACACTAATATTGAGATTACTCAAATCAAAACATGATCAATTGTTAATTAATCATATCACCAAATATAGAGATAATTAAAATCAAAATTAAACCACTCAATCATGTTCAAGAACATTTACATATAGGTCCAACACCTTGAATAAATGCTTATAAAGCACTAGGTAACTTTATGCTTGTCTAGTGGCTACCACAACAACCTGTATGCAAAAGCATGTCCACAAAGAATAATGCAAAAAATTGAGTTGGTACATATCATCTACAAAACTTCCCCACCCATACATGAGTGTACATGGATGAATCTAGGACTATCTACTCAACTACACAACCTTTTACTTCTACTGATCTCTAAGGTCCTCCTCCTTGCTACAATGGGTTTATCAATGTTGTTGACGATCACCTAAAAAGATGTAGTGACCCTCGATTTGAGACCCATGTCCCAGTGAGAGATATAACTCTCAAAAACATTTCAGCTTAGTTATGTAATTTAATAGGAAAGAAAATAATATTACTAAGTTAAAAGATTTACCTTAAGCTGCAAAGGAATAGATAAAGCTATCACTATTTAAACAATTGATCTGTCTTACCAAAATAGATTTCAACTAGACATTATAAGAACCAAGGCAACACTTATCATCCAATGTGAATCATCATATAACCTTAACAAATATCTTACATAGTTGTATTATACATTTTATTAAGCCCTGGAAAGTTTAATGCATACCACTCAAACTCCAACTGACCACTACAAAGTTGTAATCAATTCTACAGAAGATTTGGGAGAGTCATAATCCTAAGATCCTTTTCCCCTGAGTTAGTACGAGTCTTCCACAATGACACATTAGTTAATCTAGAAACAGACTAGTCAACCTTGGGTACACATGCCACAACACTAGAAGCCAACCTATATTCTATCATCTGAGGTACAACCACATTGGTACTCAATCACATCATATGTATAAATTCATTCATCTAAGATATGGTCTCAATTGTTCTCCATAACCTTGGGATCATGATAACAAGGATATACCTTCCCTATAGCCCCATATACTCAATGATATATGAGTCTGGGTTTCCTTTATGGAGTACTCCTTTTCTATACCACAAGTCCTGACACTAGAATATCTCTACAGCACATGGAAATACATGATTAGGGTTACCCTTTATTAGTTATTACCAATTGGGTGAGTTTTGGCTGCAACAATTGAGTTACCTCAAAACCTAAAAGAATTCTACAAAAAACATGGGTATATAACAACTGTAGAAGATATAAAATGTATGAGATATATTACTTATCACATCATCATAGGGTATCAATCCTTGTCATACATAAAGAGGATTACACCTCAACAAGGCTCAATACTTGTCTAAAGGTCTTTAAGATCATTTTCATAATCTTCTATAAGAACATCATTATCCTTCACACATAATCAACATAAGAGTGCATGAAAAACAAGATCTAATTGTTCACATAGATAACATAGTAGAATTACCTAAAATGTGAGAGTATTCCTCCAAAATTTACAACATAAAGGAAGGCAAGTAAAACTAACCATCATGACTTGACTACGTTAGGTTGGGTTTAACTAGATGGATAGAATTGATATTATAAATAATTACTCAAAGATAAGCCATCAGTATGTAAACATACTTAGATAAAAACATAACACTTGCATCTAGCATCCTATTTGGATCATGGATGCACTTAACCAAAACAGAACCCATCAAATCATGGATATCAAACACAATCATTGGATCGTGTTCATCAAGAAAAAAACCATCTAGTCTTTTACCCCACATGAAACCATCTAATTCAATGTAAACATAACCACTGAATCATACACATAAAAGTTCCATCGAATCTTAGACCTAGTGAGGTCATAGGATCCTAGACCTAGAGGGGCCATCATTTCTTTCATTATCTTAGTGAATCGTGAATTCTTTTGTAGATATGGTAAGACCATCATTTCCCTTCATGACTTACTCAAAAAATCCAAATGATTATACCTAATCCTACAATTGGTTTATTGAGGTACCTATCCAATAATTATACCATTGGGTTATTGTTATAGTCAACCAAAAGAAGACCATCAAAACTATTAGAGACTTGTCAATATTAGTTCATGAATCTGGTAGGTCTATTAGTTCATGAATAGATTTAACACAACCATCAAATCTTTACAAAAGTAGAGTTTATTGTTTTCACACTAAGTAAATCCATCAAGTTAAGTGTTAGGAAACACCATCATTTCTTTACTTGGTATATTAGCAAAACATATACTAGATAAACCACTGGTTTCTTTAATGTAATCAATTCAATCTCCTTTTTGACAAATACCATCATTTTATCATCTTCAAGACTAAAACAATTCTTATCCACCAGAGAAGATGGTATATACAAATAATCAAAATCTAGGTTAACATTGCACAACTACTTTGTGTGTATATAAAATAGTGTACAAAGCATTCCTTACTACATAAACAATGTTCTAGGATATGATCTATATAAATCAAGTTAAAAGCAAGCTAGAAAATGGACTGAATGTTATAGAACTCATCTCAAGGTAGGTGATGATGGTCCAAATAGCAAGATAGATCAAAGAGAGATCATAAAACCCTAACTTGTCTTCCCAAAGCTCCAAAATTGGTCCTTTCCTCAAGATCAAGGTGAAACTATAGCAAAGAGAGAAGAAAAGGTGAGCATTATCCACATATATGCAGCGTCACTTCAAAACAAACTAGGGTTTTATCCAAGAAAGAATAAAAGAGAGAGAACACCAAGAAATAAGGTAGAGATAAAAAACATACTCAGTTAGATCAAGATCTATGTTAGGAACCTTTGAAATGCTAAAGTTTCTTGATTAAACCCTAAAGCAACATACATGTGATCTCCATCAAATCTTAGGCCTCTAAGAGCTTTCCTTATCCTCCAAGAAACTAGGGATCGATCCTCTCTAGCAGACAAGGAATATGGATATGCAAAGAGTTCGTTTGGGAAGGGTAAAAGGGGTATATATACTTTAGATGAGAAAGAAGGTAGGTTGAGGTGTCTAAACATGCATGCTATGTGTCCAAAAATGAAAATCAATCCTTATCCATGAATGTAGAAGTTCCATTATATTTTACTGAGGCATCACATAGGATTATTCCTTAGTGAACTCATCAAGGTTTTTCATCAGCAAACTAATCAATTTGTTCACTATACTTGGTCATTTAGCCAAAACTGAGCATTCGTCAGTGTATACACTTCAAATAGTTTATCCATCGGTTTAAGGGTCTCAAGAGAAATTCATTGGACTATAAACTAATAGAGGACCGATCAAATATTTCACCCACTAGATAATACCATCAGATCATTCATATACTTAGAAAACCATCAACATACGTAGACGAAAAATCTTAGATCTTCAACCTTCCAAGGGAAGAGCAAGAAGCCCATGGTTCATCAAGGTATCCCTAGGTGCAAATTTGTCAAAAATTATGAATATTACTATAAAGCATGTCATCCATAATTGAAAAATACAAATAAAAACCT
The DNA here is from genome assembly GCA_963693085.1 of Alisma plantago-aquatica. NCBI lineage: Eukaryota > Viridiplantae > Streptophyta > Magnoliopsida > Alismatales > Alismataceae > Alisma > Alisma plantago-aquatica. Next base: position 811,918,997 of record OY856412.1, on the reverse strand, counting down.
AGATTTGGGTAAATTGCATAAAATCCCTTATAAGCACATAAATTGCAAAACATAATAAATAAATGTCCAAACTAGATGAAACTTGAGACGTAACTTTTTCACATGATATAAAAAGATGTATTAGGGTTTAATTGATATTTTAAGAAACCAATTAGATTAATTAAGCATGTTTTCCCCAATCAAGGTCACAAGTCTTACAAATATAGGGAATCAATACCTTTCTCCTATGAATATGTCCCTTAAAGGAAGAAGAGGAACCAATACAAGTAACCTATAAGACTCCTAAGCTAGCCTTTTGTCAACTCTAATTTGTTACTTAAACCTTAATTTAATCTTTTGAGATGTTTTAATATCATCTGGCATCCTTGTATTTTCAATTGCGTCCAATTTGAATAATGTTTGCACTATCTTTACTATATTTGTACATGTTTTGGACCATATTGCAATTTACCCAAAAGTGAGGGTTACATTGCAAATTGTAAAATGTAGAAAGTGTTTCTTATGCTTTAGCATCATGAGAAATAAGATGATTCAATGGGGTGCCTTATTTGAATCATGTGTGGTGATGTAACATCACATGGTGACTCTAGGACTTCTACCGTTCACTTAGTTGATATGGTGATTAACTTAGGGTTGAGTGTTATGACCCCTACACCATGTTTTGTGAGGGTAGTGACCGAAACACTTAATTGTGAAGATGTGGTTTTTACTGAGATGACCTAGAGGTGAGGATGTTTGAAACACTTTGTCCTCTAGTGTTTCAACCATGTGTATATGGTGCTTTAGGGTTTTGGGTAGAGACCTAGTATAGAAGACACTGTCTTTACTAAGACAAAGGGGTAACCGACCTTAGAGGTTGTGACACATTTTCTAGATAAATATGGCCATTTATATTATGCATGTGAGTGGAGGAAATGTTAATCTTTTGAAGAACATGTCTCCTTTTATGATGTAATTTGTTGACACCTCAAAGATCTCTTCTTTTCTCCTCCTTTGGGTATGTAACCCCTTCCCTTCAAAACCAAATAATCCTTTTCATCTCCACATAGCTTCCTCTTCCTTTAGATTGTCCTTGGATCTTCTGGAGCAGGAGAGGTCAGATCTTGAAACCTCGTGGTTGATTTACCTTGCTTGGGAATAATTTTGTGCTAGATCAACATCTTGGTGGTGATTTCATGGAGATTTCCTCTTTTGGTAAGTAATCTTCACCTCTTGATCACAATTTCCCTCTGCTAAATCCCTATGATCTCCTTTTTTCCTTCCTGGCCAAAGGATGTGGAACATCTATGGTGGCCATTTGAGAGGAACTCCTCATCATAAGGGATCATAGACTATGTATTGACATGGTGAACCCGAATGAATGGACAATTCTTCCTCTTTTCTCCTTTCTCCTTCAGTGTGGCTTAGGTCTTTTTTCCTTCCATTTTGATCTCTATTGTGACCATTGTTTTATTCTCTTCTTGAGGTGACCCTTTTATCGAAGTGTTGAAGCTTGGTTGAAGCATTTGGAGCTTGAGATCATAATGAGTTTGTTTCTCTTCAAATCAGACGGGTCTTAGAATTTTTCCTACCTCTATTATGTGCATCTTAAACTTGATCTTATACTAGTTTCTATATGGTTCGTCATACTTGAATAGCTGTAAGTTTTGATTTGTTATGTATGCACAAGAATATCAGTTTTCTCCCTCTAAATATATCACTTTTGATGAACTTCTATGATCATGCTTAGGGTTTGTTGAATACCTTAGTTTAGGACATTGTTCACCCTTTTGACGGCTTATTCTTGGTTTGATCATTTGTTTCGACCATAGTTGAGATCTAAAATGGTGTTGAGATGGAGGTCAAGACATCTCTTAGTCTTCCTTTATGGTGCACACCCTCCCCTTGACCCTAAGATTAGTCGCTACCTACCATATTATTCAAGACATAGTGTTGCTGCACATGTTGCTTAGTTGGTTAACATTACATCTATGATGGCTAAGTGTGTAGGTCGTAACCTTTGTTTAGGTATTGGTAGAAGTGGAGACTTTCTTGTGTTTGGGTTGAAACACTTGGTATGTAAGGTTGTGACACCATGTTGCATGATTTTGTTGTGATGCACCTTGTGGTGTAGAAGTCATGATAAACCTATGGTGTGACAGTCATGGCACTACTTTTGGGTTTTGGTCGCGATGTTGTTTAGTTGCAGTTTGGATTTGTTCATAATGCTTGATTGTAATGATGGGTGGAGACATTCTATTTGGGTGCTGATCAAAATGCTATGTTGGAATGGTAGTGTGGTTATGACATCTAGGGTGAACACATAGTTATGGTGACGGTCGAGTCAGAGGTGATAGTTGGTCATGACTAAGTGATCCGTCTTGGTCATAGCATGTGATGGTTCGTCACAACCATGGGATGTGTCTCGATCAAGACACATGTGTTGTGTCTCGATCACGACACCCCATTACTATAAGGCCGACACCCATGAATTGTGAGGTCGAGACACATGTCTTATGAAGGGTTGTGAGTAGGTTGAGACACTTATACACGAGTAATGACATGGTCAATATAAGGTGTAATGACCTATTTATGATGTTGAGATCTTGAATACCTAATATTTAATAATAATCTTTAACACTAATACTCACCAATAATATGGGAAGCGAGGGATTAGGGTTTAGTGATAGAATAATTTTATGGAACCCTAATTGTCAATGCATGAACCATAACCATAATCTAATGATAACATGATAAGTGTGCTCACTCTATTCACAGATTTTTATTCTATGATAGAGTTTTCTTTCTCCTACTTTTGTAACACTAACTTGTAGGTGTGATGAATATCACAACTATGTGAATGCTATGGTGAACCCTATACAATACATGGTGATAATTATGAGCATTATTGAGTTATTATGTGATATTGAATGAACAAGGATTATGTATTTGGGTCTAATAACCTGATTAATGTCGTGAGCACAATTTGAGGTAAAACTGTCTAGAGATATGATTGAGGGATTAATATCCCATAGAGATGTGACATTGTTAATGACTTTGTTATTGGAAGCATTTCAAGTTCCATGAGATGATGAGACAAGTTCTCATTTTGTACATTTTATATCTTCTGAAGTTTTAATCAACCTTAATTTTGTAGAGTTTGTTTAGGGTTTATATGTTGTAACTTGATTGATATATTAAAAGATACTCAATTGGTAAATCTAATCAAGTGAAACCCTAATCATGTAGTTTCCATGTACCACAAATCCATCTTCAACATCAATATCTAACTAGATGGTAAAATGAGTAACTTCTACAAGATACTCAGAGCACATGTTATTGAATATGTGGGGTATCTATGGAGGTAACTATTACACACACATCTCACAATAGCCACTAATCTTGAGATAAGGGCATAAATTGAGGTGTAAATGTACTATAAAACATCACCCTTAACATTTGCTTTGTTTTCTCACATGTAACCACAAAAACTAACTTTACAAGGGAAATTAAACATTGGTTCCTCTAATTTAATTTTTCATTAATAAAGATATATTTCTAAACGTTCATTATGTTTCTCACACTTCCATGTACATAAATCATGATAATTAGATACATACATTGTTAAAGGAGAACCAATGTTAGACCATCATTTACAACTCTCCATTATCTTTACAAGGAGCTGGAGTGACAGAGACCAACAAAACTTGACTAATCTCATGCTTAACTCTTGTGGAAGATCTACTATGATGCAATGACATCTTCACTCCACATGGTTTCCCCAAAAATTGTGAGTAGAGGGGTGAGCCTGCTCGCTCAAAGAATGAATAAAACAATAATACAATCCAACACACTAAATTAGATATTTACTTTTCTTGAGTAATTGAAATAAAAGAAAAAAACTAATTCAGATTAAAATACTAGCTATTTAGATATTTACAAATAACATTGAATCATGCATCACTTGAAATAAGCAAGTCTCAAAACATTTTACTCATTATTTTCTTTCTGATCATTCATTAACTTTGAAATGACTTGATTACTGAACTGGCTACCACTATGTTGGTCAACTGAACACATATGATTGATGTGACTATTCATTTCTTTATTTGAACTCAATTAAGTTTTCATTTTACTTTGCCCCTGAACTCACTTGGATTGTACAATCCAAGCAAAAGCCGCTACTGTGTGACTTACCATACAAATCTTAAAGTAAACTCAAGACCTTAAGACTACTACTAACTACCTCAGTTTGCAGTGAGGTTTCCACGTCTGGCCTAACGATGTCTAAACAATGTTTGTAAATTGTGGCTCCTTGTCCTGGGTACTCCGGAAGGGTGCCTCTAGGCTAAAAAGACTCAACTCCACATAATGGGGTTGCACTACGGATGACACACAAAATGAAGTAACTACCAGAAGGAGTAGGTCCACAAGGGCTGTATACTCCAACCGGTAGGTTCCATTAGATCTCTAGTTATTGTTGGATACCCATACTACTGAAATAGTACCACCAACATCTCTGGTTATTGTTGGGTACTCTGCTATTATTCAAGAAACATGGAGCTACTTGTTCTCCATGACTGGGTCACACTGCGGTTGATATTTTTCTGGGTTAAGTCACCAGTCAATCACATGTTTCACTCTTCCTGGTACAAACATCGTAGGAAGAGTTCTACGGTATTCATGGAACCTACTACTACTATAATTCCGATTATATCTTTCTCTTAGACTGATCTCTTTTAACTCAGTATTTACTAACTACTTGGACAATTGAACTAATATTACTGATGTCACTTAGCTGAGCGATAATATATTGATTACCCTTCTCTCAAGGCTTCTTGGTGTTGAAATGATTAACATACTAATCACCATTCACCAAGGATTTTTCATTGCTCATGCACATATAACATTTCTCATACTTTCAAAAAGGTATCATGTCTACTAATAAAAATCTCATTGAACCTTTTCTCATATTTATACATGGAATCAATAACATCCCTATCTTGGGAAATGTTGTTTCTTTCTTTTTGCAATAGCATAATAACTTATGCATTTCATAACAAGGATCTGAACTTGACATTTTGTATTACTCAAATCAAATTGATATGCATATAATAATTTCAGCTAAAAAATTCAAAGTATTAAATGAATCATTTCAATCAATCATTTACTACAATTCAAACATGTATGCATTTAGAAGCATACTAGATTGAATTTCCATTGCTGATTACTTAATTTTCACAAGATATGTATTGTGAAAATAAGAAACTCTATTTGTCCACATATTAAATTAAATTGATCAAACATGTCCCATTAAATATACTAATCATGTAAGTAAGAACATATAAGAATTAATATAAATTTCAATAGGAATTCTATTCAAACACCTCAACAAAATAGAATTTCCCATTTCCAAAAATTCTCAAAAAAAAATGAATACCTCTAATATTCAAAATACATGAATTTCTATTTCCATTCCATCATATGCATATTTTTAGATCATAATTAGAACATGTATTGAAATGTTATGTAAATAGAAATTCAAGAATAACAATTTTTCTTTCATTGTCATGTATGGAGAAATTGAGAATTTCTACTAGAGTTATCTAATTAAGTGTAATTGACTGAAAGATTCTTTTACCCACTCAGCTCAGGTGTTAAATACCTATACACATAGCCTAAAAACTGATCCCCTTGAATCAAACTAAACTTTAAGAAATTCGCCCTTTTCTTCCTCCTTTCAGCTCAAGAATCCTAAAAATGGAGATTGGAGAGAAAGAAAGAGAATATATGTGATTTGATAGCATTTTGATTCAATCAGGGAAGCGATAGAATTTATACATAGGAGCGAGGATTTTCTATAAAAACCTATCCAAGGAACATTGAATTACTTTATTTCATCACTTCTAGGAAGATAGAACCCAAGGGAAACATCTTCACTCATTTCCTCCTCCAGACCCTAACTCTCCCTCTCTCTCTATTATATCATTTCTCTGGGATGGATGACGAATCATGGAAGCTACTAGGATGTTAGGTTATCGATATACATAAGCTGAGGTTCTTGTATCATTTGCATCTAACCCTCCAATATTATATTTTATTATATTTTAACACAATTTTCTGTCAGAAAAGTTAACTAATGCATTAACTATTTCACCTTTAAATGATAGCAAACAATTTTGAAAATTTAACATAATCTCTAAAATATATGTTTAGACCTACTGTACAAATTTTACTCAATTTAGACGTGCGAATAAAACACTAAAAATCAGTTACTATACTAATCATGATTCAATATTACTATATGTCTGACAGAATTTTACTCATAAAGTTCAGCTGATAAGCATATCTATCACTCAGCTAAAAATTCTAAAAATTTGAAGAGATCTTCAAATGATCGTTTTCTAACAAACCTCAATTTTAAAAATAATTAGAACTACCAATAAAATAATAAAAATCTTTCATCTTGCTTCTATACTTATCACTGATTTTCTGATCACATTCCTAATTAACATGCTATCAAAATTTATAGATTGAGCTTCAAAAGGTATAAGTATTGCACATTATGATTTATAATAAAATATTTCACATTTTCAGCTCTGTATCTGAATAAGGATCATGCACATCATGGTTCAATATATCCCTTAATTATCTATTAAGTAGGACAGGGTCATTACAATCTCTCCCCTTGAGAAGTTTTGTCCTCAAAACTTACAAATATAAAGTAATAAGTTTATTCAGGATATCTATCATCATTTTATAACTCTAGTATTTCTCTTATTCTCATATGTCTTTTCTGAATATTGAATTCCACACTGAAGTCTCTATTCTTCGATCAAGTTCCAATCAACTTGTAACAAATCATCTCAACATCAATAATAAAATACACATTTATGATCAACTGCTAATATTGTACTTTCTTTTAGTCTAATACATGTTTTATAGATATATTCGTTGTATACCTCATTCTATAATATATCAATTATATAATTTTTTCTCTACTATAGTTACGTAGAACAATTGAAAACAATTAGAAAACTTTGTCATTGTGGTATCTCAACCATGAAGCTCCCATTAGCCACAAGATCGGAATAACCACAATTCTATTACTAAGCTAAAATATAATGCTTGAGTAATAGGAATCACAACCCTTTCACTTAATCAAGATACATTTATATATAATTAAAACCATATAAAATAAATCTACTTTTCTTGGATCACCCTTCAAAAACTATATTTTTAGAAAAATCTGAGCATCACTAAAGAAAAATAAGTTGTTTCATTGATTGGTTTCTTAGCTATTGTTACTAATCTCTTCTTATTTATCTTTACTAATTCACTATATCATAAACTATGAGTATTCAAATACTCAAAACTTATGATGGACTTCTTTTCATTCCCAACTTTTGTTTAACTTGCATATCTTATATTTATATTCATTTGTCATTCTTTAATATTAATCATTCTCCATACTATATACTCACATTTTTGTATTGCATCTCTCATGTTTTAAATTTCTTATTAATAGTTACTAAATCTTGTTTTTATTTATTTCAAGATTCCCCATTTAACTTTGTTGTCATCCTAGGTCAAGTTTCGTCACAAGGCTCACAATAGTAGAGTCATGATCATAATCAATCAAGACATGATTTGGGGCAAGACATGAGTTTAAATCAGCAACATAGCGCATAAGACTCACATTCAAAGTAGGGTGGATGTGTCTTAGGGTCTAGGAATCATGGTCTAACATGGTATCAACATAACAACTTACATTCAATTACCAACATATAAGACATATATAAAAAGGGCACCCATATGACCTAAGTGGGACATCCATGTCAAAAGAATCAACAATAATAGATTCAACTATTAATTGAGAATGAGGAAGCATAATATTCTGATCAACAACAAGATTAGGGCATAAGGGAGACAAACAAGCATTACAGACATTTGAGTCAAAAGGTGTACATACATAATTATATCAATAATCGGGTTGGTCTTAGCCCATTGGGTAAAACAACTCACATGATATTGACTTCAGACTTCTTTTGTTGTTTGGTGAATTGGATAGATGAATAACTCATATTGACCAAGGCATAACCAACTATCACATAGTAGGGACACCAACACGGATTAGGTGTACATAGACCAGGCATCGAGAAAAGGGGATTTTCCAATTGTCCTTGTATGATGAACTGATAATAGTTACTAATTTCCATTTTGATGAAGCATTTGTTGTAAAAAGGAAACAATATTAGCATTAATAGGGAAAAGTACATCATTAATCTCCAAGTCATATATGCACAATTAAGGTCTATCATGGGCAATACGGTGATTAGGTCCCTCATTAGGGCCACAAGAGCACAAGATATACTGATTTGAGCGTAGGAGGGTCAATGTTCACAAAGTTTCAATATTTATCATAACATTTCATTAAAATTGGTCGACATAGACAAAGATCCTATTTTAAGCAAAACATGGGGAAAAGAAGGAGCTTTGGGTTCTACAAGTATGCCGATGTTGTAGAGATCCTTGAGCAGATCCATTTGGTATATTACCTATTTTAGCCTTAGGATGAGTAAGGCATGGATTTTTTAAGAATCTAGTTACAACTATAGGGAATTAACTTAGGCGTCTCCTATTTAATTCTCTAGATGATGCGGCCAATCGTGGCCTTTCACCACTTATCCAACGACCTGTTGATAGCCTAATCCAATTTCTAGTTTGTGGTGACCCTGGGCTCTCCACCGCTCCTAACCACTTACTAATGCTCATAGCCACTTATTGTCCCTCGTAACTGCTCCCTTTGTAATGGGCCACAACTGGGATGGTTCCACTGTCAGTTCTCGTACTTGTGTGACCACCTCCGCGCACTTCCTCGATTTCTCATGTAGGAACAGGGGATAATGCCATGGTCTCTCTAGTGGTCAGTGCACCGAAGACAACCCGTGAAGAAGTAGGGTGAGGGGAAGGTCAAGGCTCCACGAGTGTTGGCCGCCAACATGGCGTGCCGAGGGCTCGTCTCTGGCCATCAACACCTCTGTATGTTGGTTTTGGGAAAAGTAGGGTGAAAGAGGGAGAGAAATCAGGAGGCAGCAGTGGGTAAGGAAAGTATTAGAGTTGGACATGCGTGCTCTTCCCGCCATGGTGATAATGGAATTGCCCTCTATTGAGGATGCCCAAAGTAGTGCCCAAAGCAATGCTCAAAGTATCACCCAAAGTAATGGTCAAGCTACTATCAAGCGAAGAAAAAGGAGGAGGGAGAGGGTGTTGGCGGCCAGACCTAGAGAAGGAGAAAATGTACAAGGATCATATAAGGACAGTTCAAAAGGAGGAAGATGGTTTAGGGTTTGGGAGTTATCCCATGGTGAGGCCCCCCATCATTACATGATATGGGTGGAGGTGGGAGACGACCCTTCCAGCCTCACGATTGTTTCCAGAAGAGGAAGGGAAAAAGGGGCTAGGATTTGGGCCATTAGATTGATATTTGGTGTTGCATATTGATTCCCAAAAGAGGAAGGGTGAGTCATGGGCTACCGGAGTGTGCGCTCAATATGGGCCCAAGGAGCTAGCCCAACAACATAGGCGAGGGGTACAAAATTGGAGCTAAAATGCAAATTATTTTACCAAACTTCAGGACTTCATAACTTGGGTTATAAATGTCTGATTAGGGAGATTTTTGCACAGTTAGAATCATAATTGAGAGTTCTACAACATGATATATTAGGGATCCAAGAGATTATAGCTATTTGGCTCAAAATTGGATTCATGAAGGTGATGTATTAAAATGTGATATTAGGTTCAAAAGTGCAAATTAATGCCACACAGTGTACAAGTGATCATTGATGTCATCAAAATGGAGCATCACCACATTCATACTATAGAATTGATACTCTATTGAGTAAGAAGCCACTTAATGAGAGAGGAAGAATACAATATAGGGGAGAGAAAAGTCAGGTTGTCACAAGAGGCTCCCTCGTATGCTTTCTTTCCCTCAACTAACCAATTTGTGATGCTTCATAATAAATTTTGCAAGATTGTGTGAGTTTTTGTATGGATTTGATTTTCATTGTGGCCTAGATTTTCTCTCCACTATGATTCAAACTTTTGACCTCATTAGTTTTAACAAGGAGGTCGCTATGCCTAAAGGGCAACATATATTTAGGGGAGTTTCATTTTTGGTAAAAATTTTGAGGATATGGGGGTTAAGTTTGGGGTGACCATTAGACGGAAAGTAGATTCTAGATGTCTACAAGATGACTATACATAAAATTTTCTTCTTTATGCTCCTATTGATGGCTAAGATTGTATATGTCACCACAAGAGCATCATATTATCCTTAGGTATCGTCTTACAATTCCTTTGTTTCCAATTGATGAAGTATTCCCAATTTATTGTAACATATTTTTGGGTGCTTTTAGAGTGGATGTGGTTCATTACAGAGAGACCCCAAGTTTCAAGTAGATATATGATCTAGTTAAGGATGTTCTCTATCACAAACTCAGACACACATGAGTTGCTAGGAAAACAGAGGCACTAGTGAACTTTTTAACTGATCTGCAAGAGGGAAAATCGATAGTTAAACCACGTAATGTCTCGATTATTGGGCGAGTTAGTAGGAAGCATGCATGTGTTGACCTAACCAGATTTTCTACACAAGTCAACTTCGTGGTGGGGCATTTAATGTGGGGAAGGTTGTCCTCAAAGCAACCTGGCTAAACTTACCATGTATGAGAATGTGTGCATTGACAATCAACTCACTTCTATATCTTTTGGATTTGATACTTTTGATTCTTAGCACCAAATGTTGTAGAGCTTCTCAAGAGTGTCCAAAATGTTATGAATAGAAACATTATGACTTCCAAATATACAAATGTAGTATTTTTAAAGAATCTGTTTTGCTATCTAGAAAGGATTGTCAGTATAGACTACTGCCAGCCTACCTTCTGACTCATCGTAAATTTTCTTTGACTGAGGTAATACTCAAAATCTAATCTGAGTCAAATCTTTATAAATATATTTTGAAATAAGAGTGTCAATGGAAAGATGCTAGTATTTTTATTAGTTTGTGTAAGAATATGTCTTTACCAAACACCTCACTGACTCTGGTGGTTTAATTTGTGTTATGGTGTCAAAAGTGGAGATTAGTGTGGTTGTTAAGAAGCTATAAAAATATTGTAAGTACAACTTTTGATTTGGTTCTGTAGTCGGCCTGTTGGACATTACTACCTTATCTTCCAAACTATTTAAGTGCAAGTTTCATATAATACAGGGATGCCACATAGTCAATCACTCGAAACTATACATGATATGTTCTACAATCAAGCCGATTAAGAAGCAATGCTTCAGTGACGTCGTGCTGAAGAGTAGGAATACAGATCAGTTCTGTAACCGGCCTGCAGTCGGTGTAACTCCAATACTAAACAGGTGGGTTGTATTCGAGTTGACGATGCATCTACGAACCTAAGCTACCTCAAAAAGAACGCTTACCATCCAATGATCAACATGCGACCCGTTCCTCTATGCTCTTCTTATTAGTCAACACTTCAACAATTGTCACGATGCCCAATTTTATACTAGTGTTGCATAGATGCTTGGTCATAGGTACGAGTTTGTCGAGCCCGGACTCTTTCAACCCTAGTAAATTTGTCAGCAGCGTCTTTACCAGCAAATGTATCCAACACATTATTTTTGTGATTTTTTTCCGCTAAAGGTCTGACTGGTTTGTTATAAATTGTCCGGAAAACACCGGAAGTCGAGTTCCGTTTTTAATTTCATGTGACTGGTTTGTTGAAAGTCCGGAAGTTGAATTTTCCAATTTTTCGTGGACTCCCAGCCATATATATACGCTTCCGTAAAATGAGTTCCGTGAGAAAGCGGCAGGAAAACGACTTCCCACTCCACCCGCGTCTCGCCCGCTCGCTTGTGCGACGACCGGAGGAGGCGGCTCCCCGGAGAAGACCAACCGTTCGACGATCTTGCCATCTGTCTGTGGCGCCCGACTGACTCTCTCCGTCACCCCCGATACCCTCTCTTCTCCACCACCATCGTCTCTTTCCCGCCACCATCGCCACTCATCCTTTCTCCTCCATCTTCCCTCCTTCGTCTCCTCCTTCCCCGCCCAGTTCGCCGGCGGGTTCGGGCTCTTGGCGCAGCTGATTCCGTCAGCAACGCGGCGCGGTGGCTCCCATGTGTGCTTGCTGATTTTGAAAATGAAGACCCGAGCCGTCTGAGCAGGTGCCTCATTCTTCTTCCCCCAAAATCTACCTGCTTCTCTGCCTCCTTCTTTCTCCATATCATCTCATTTTATTTCAGGACAAGGGTACGTATGATCATCACCCAATCTGCTAAACCCGCCTTCCGTTCCAGTCCTCGTAACGCTTACGGCACTATCAGTCCGATCCGTAACGTCTAAATCATCAACGGACCTTTCCCCTCTCGCTGCGCCAAAGGTACTATTCATAGCTATAATGATCATTTTCTTTACCGGCAGTTTAAACAACGATTGTTCTAGATTTTGTGCCTATAGTTACAACAAACCAATCAGATGGAAATTAAGTTTCAGGAAAACTGAAGTTTCAAATAAAAGATACGTTGGCCAAAGGAGTCGATACGCTGCATGGACGAAAGGAGTCCGAAAATATGTGGCAAGTTATGTTGTCGGAAGCACACGTTTAGTATGTTAAATAAATAATAAATAATCTGTTTTTATTGATTCCATCTCTTGTCGCTACCCCTTAATCTCTCTCTCGCACCCTCGCTTTCTTCTTTGTTTTTCTATCACCTTCCATCTTCATTTTCTAACCACGCTGCCCCCACCCCTCCTCTCTTCATTTATCTCTCTATATTTTTCCTTTTCATATTTATTTTAATCTCTTTGTATCCATATTTCTTTTTCCTGTTAATTTCATTTTCTTTCCATTTACAATCCATTCGTTCTACTTATGTACTTTTTTTTAGTAATTCACTATGTGTCTACTTATTTCAAACTCTCTCAATCAAGCTTTCTTCTCCGGGTTCACTTGCATCACCTTCTTTCTATCTACCACGAAGGCTACTGCGGATACGGACAATCATGTCTTTCCACTTCATTATTGTTATTTTGTCTATCTTCATATATGAGTGAGCAAAAGCAAGTGAGACCGATATTGTTTAATAATGAGTAACGATAATGAGCACATCACTTCCACCAAATCTTATACTATGTCCTCGATTAATGTAAACACAGAATATGAAATCTCTTTCAGTACTGTAGAAATAAATTTTTTGTACAGTGTCAAAAGTTGAAAGGTCTCCAGATATGAGAGAGGGCAGAATAATATACAAATACTTATAATTAGTGATAAAACTGTGAAAAAAATTCTTATTTTAAATTAAAATTATTTCTATGTTAGATAGTGTTGGACATATCTATTATTTTTGTTTATCATTTCAGTGTGTGTATATATATATATATATATATATATATATTATTTATGTAATATATATTTATATATCCTATACCGAGTATTTTTTAAAATAAATGATGTTTAACTATTACAGATGTATTACATATTTTTAAGATAAACAATGTCGATTCATAGATATTACATTGCGTACTTTAGTCTTGAACAATACTAACAAAACATGTACAAATTTTGTGTTTCCATCCACTATCTCTTGTTTCTATTTATTACATCTTCTCTGTCCCTCCACTACTTTCTTCTTTTATTTATTACAAAGTTTCTCTTCATCCACTATCTTCTTTTTTCTATTAATTGCAGACCCTCTCTCTCCATACACCAGCGAGACACTGTGTTAATATTACTTTTTGTGTATTCCCGAAATACTGGTGTGATTTTTGATGGAAGTGGTGTTGGATTAATAATTTTTCTTTAATAATACTCCTTACATGATTTCAGATGAGACCTTGAACCGAGCAAACTGCTGCAGAGCAAATCTAAACTTTATATTTTACCCAGGTACACTTCACGAATTCCGGCGGTATAATAGTAATGATCGACAGTAGCTTAGCAAAGGTATATCATCCAACTCCGGTCCAACTCTTTTCCAACAGAGTCCGGATTTGCTGTTCCTTCTTTTAGTAGGAGCAGCCTACTCATTTTCCCATCAATTCACACGTGTCCCTACCCATTGAATGGTAGTGCTGGAATTTTATTCGTATAACAGGTGGCAACATCTAACACAAGGTGCAGCCTGCTCCTTCTCTAATTAGGAACAGCAAATCCTAGAGGTTTCCAACAAGGCTGTTCCTCCCATTATTATAAAAACCATCGGAGTTGAGAAGGTTGAACACAGCGAACCGCTGAAGAATTCTATTTGGAGACCCCATTCACCCGAGAGTTCAAACATGACAGGCATGGCGTGGAATGCCTGGGAGTCGGACGGGCATGCCGGCCGTCTGTACATGTTACCAGGAGGCCGCGAGTTCTTTCTGGAGTTGAAGCCAGACTACATGTCCCGTGAGCAGTGCTTCACTCCGCCAAGATCCTCTGACCCATCTCTGCACACAGCGACTAGTACTATAAGACTGCTTCGGTGCTTAAGCGAATACTTGGGGACCTCCAACGGTGATGAGTACGAACAATGGGCCCGGAGCATCTACGAAGACCTTCAACCAGATGAGGAGGACCTGGTCGTGGACTTTCTACTCGATGTTGTCGCCCGTGCTAAGTCGGAAATGACCACGCAGCAGATGCTATATTTGCTGAGTGACTCCACTGCCCTCATGTTGGAGATTCGGATTCCCCGTGTTGTGGGAGACATCTACACGGATTCGGACGAGGAGGCCTTTCCCGATGAGGTCAATGTTTCAGATGAGGAAGGAGTGGATTCAGATGAGGGGCCGGGGGCCTTTGTCAATGTTCAAGGAACGTATTCGAATCCAGACGACAACGTCCACCACACCTTTCCGGCAACACAAGAGGAGGTAGAAGCCATGGTGTTGTTCCAGGAGTTGTCCTGCTGCTCCGGCAATGTGTGTACGATCTGCTGTGACGAAATGCAAGCAGGCGACGACACGGGGGAGATGCCCTGCAAGCACACATTCCACTCCAGCTGCATTCGGAGATGGCTGAATGAAAACGGCTTATGCCCCCTATGCCGATCCAGTATTTCAGGACGCTAGTCATGCCTCTAGTTATTCATGGGTCCAATTCTTCTGTATCCATTCTCCATGCCTACCTATGTAACCATGACATATGATCCATTGACTTGTGGGCTACATAGTGGAGACATAGGGCCCAGATGTCTTGGCACATTGTCCCAACCCGTTATTTATACCCAATGCAGCTTAATTGACTGTTATTTCCTTTCCTATTTTTTGTGTTGATCTGATTCGCCGCTCCATTGAACGAATTCTCATGGAAAAATGACTACTAATTTTCTCCAAATGTTTACCAGAAGTAACTTAAACTCTATTATAAATCTTAATTGGTATCTAGTAAGACAATGATTGATATCTAGTAAGATTTCTTGGACAATGATTGGTATCAAGTAAGACTTCACTGCCACACAGGTAATTAAAAAAGTTGATGAATAACTTCAACCTAGTATTGTGACTAGTATTACAATGATCATGTAATCACTTTTTTTTTATATCCAAATTGAATCTAAGGGATGAAAATATGATCTTCGTAACGTTGAATCTTTAATCCTTGAACCAGAGTAGACTATTTGAGATACATACATATGAGTCGAACATCACATTTTGACTCAATTAGCATGTCCATGTTTTTTGTAGTCTCACATATCAAGTGGCTGAGATGTCACTCCTATTGAAGGGACAAATTCTATCTAGCTTACTCACAATAGTCAACATATGTCACAGTGAAACCAATTAAGGTCATCCTGAGTAGTGTTAAAGTACACCGAACAACATGTGATAATTGTAGTGACTTTAGGTCTAAAAACCAGAATCACCTTTGTAATGTGGGATGTGATTTTGACTACCATTTATACTCATAGTTGGTATGTCCAACATAGTTGTTCAGAACATGTACCTATGTGTTTGACATCAAATCTAATATGATGAGTAATGAGACATATTCATCACTCAACATACGTATGACTCTTAACGTATCATTTTTGTTTTCATTTTCACAATAATATCCCGGTAGGAACCTCTGCAAGAATTGCTAGTCGTAGCATACACATGATTTGATATTCATGTTCTAAACTCGAAATAACAGATTATTGAGTCATTCATCCTTTAGATATCTTTATATATATATTATTACCTCATATTTAAGAAAACACAACAACTAGAACTACTTTATTAATAATAAAATCAATTATAAAGTATGACATAAAGATCATCATATGACTCACTCTTAGGATATACTACCAACATTCTCCCATATGTAATAGAGCCAATCAATCATGAATCTAAGTCTACACTACTACAGAAATAACGTTCAGTGTCGCTTTTCTGGGCGTCGGTTATTAAGGAAAACCGACGCCTATAATATCAGGCGTCGGTTATTTAGGCAAACCGATGTCTATATTCGAAGACCATCCAGACACGGGTACCGCTTTGTATTCAGCGTCAGCTTACTATAACGAAGCGATGCCTAAAAGCACCCGCGAAATCCAATTTTCGAGTGAAAAAATTTGGGCCACATACAGCGTCGGGTTTTTAACTATTCACCGACGCCTATGTAAAATGAAATTCTGCGCGAAAAGTTCCACTTTAGGTGTCGGTTATCCTTGGATAACCGACGCTGATAATAGTTCCCGCCAACTAATTTGGGGTCGGTTTTTTACTATCAATCGACGCTGAAGATAATAGGCGTCGGTTGTTTGAAACAACCGACGCTATTTGGGAACTTAATAGCCCCGCGAAACAGAGAACTCTTCCCCATTTCTCTGTTTCATTGCGAACCTCCTGCTAGGTCTGGCGATTCTTACCGCCGGTGCTCCCCGCCATCGTTGCCCCCTCCCTCGCGCCGCCACCGCTGTTGCTCCCCCGCGCCGCTGCTCCTCTCCTCGCCGCCGCGCCGCTCCTCTCCTCAGCTTTCCTCGCCGCCGCGTCGCTGCTCTCCTCACCGCCGGTGGCTTCTTTGGTGTTGTCCTTGCCGGCGCCGACTTCCTGTAGGTCTCTGCTCAGGCCGCTGCTCTCCAGGCCAGGCATTCTTCCTCTTCCCTCAAGGTACTGCCTTCTTCCTCCTTCCTTCCTCCGCCTAGGCGGCTGCTTGGGTGGTGCCAAGGCACGCCAAGGCTGCTGCTGGACGTTTTTTTATTTTTTATTTAAGTTATTTACTTATTGGTAACTTGATAAGTAACTCATATCCATTGATGTTGAAGTAAGTTGGGAAGCCAGTTTGTTGACAGTGATATCTGATTATCCATCTGACTTTTGGTTCTTCATCCTATTCATCATGGTGGCATTGCCTCATACTGTGGTCAACTAGGGGAAGTAACATTTGTCTGCAATGTAACTTATCAAAACATGTAGAATAAGTAACTGAAGGACTGGGAGTAGGAACATGTATAATGGGTACATCACAATGGTGAAAATTTAGCTCAAATGAGTGAATTGCTTGATTTTTTTGAAAGCTCTAGTTATACTTCTTATATTTTAATGTGATGTTACTCTATGCATGTTTCATGTTTGGTACACGACTGAAGCAGCAGTATATTAATAAAAAAAATGATTATGTCTTTGTTTCATTGTTGAGTATATTAAGAATCCTAATCACCCTTCTTGCTTAATGATGAACTGTAATGCACACATGTGACATGCTTGGAATGTAAATAATGAACTTTTCCCTACATTGAATAATCATGCTTTTAAAGACATCAATAATCACCCTAACTTGAAGAACTAGGATTGTAGGTATAAGAATGACAGCACATGTATTTGTTGGCCTAGAAACCCGTCCAAGATTTACTCATTAGGAGTAAATCTTGGATATTCCCCGGTTTGGGACTGTTCTTGAACACCTAATCTCACTTAGGATGTAAGTATATAATGTGTATTGGGTTTTCGAGAAAATTTTGATAGCATTTCCCCGTTTGTTCTCTAAGTACATATGTACTTAGAGAACAGCGGGAAATGCTGCCGAAATTTTCTTGAAAACCCAATATACATTTTACACTTACTAGTGAGATTAGGTGTTCAAGGATAGGATAGGTGGTACACATTTATTATATATAAGAATGACATCAAATGTGTTTGTTGGCCTAGAAACCCGTCCAAGATTGACTCATTAGGAGTAAATCTTCGATAGTCCCCGGTTTGGGACTGTTCTTGAACACCTAATCTCAGTTAGGATGTAAGTGTATAATGTGTATTGGGTTTTCGAGAAAATTTCGGTAGCATTTCCCCATTTGTTCTCTAAGTACATATGTACTTAGAGAACAACGGGGAAATGCTGTCAAAATTTTCTTGAAAACCCAATACACATTATACACTTACTAGTGAGATTAGGTGTTCAAGGATGGGATAGGTGGTACACATTTATTATATATAAGAATGACATCACATTATACACTTAGGATGTAAGTGTATACCCTAATCTTTTCCTAATATATACTTGTTTTCTCTGATCATAGAATGGATAGATCATAGATGTCCATTCGTAATCGTTGCATCCCAGAGTTTATATCTGGTCTTGATCACTTTATTAGATTTGCCGAGGAACATAAGAAAAAACCTACAGATAGGTTCTACTGTCCATGTAGGCATTGCGGTAACAACTTGAAAGTCAACACTGGTGAGGAAATCAAAAGTCATGTCATGTGCAATGGGATTGTACAAGGCTATACAGAATGGCACTGGCATGGAGAGATTTCAAAATCGAAACCAGTAGATGTCGATAGCAGTGCTTGGGTGGAAGAAGAAATTGCCTCCGATGACGTAAATGTGAACGAACCAGTTCCAGCAGACATCATTGATGTGATGCTGGATAGTTGTAGGGTAGAGCACACCGATCCACCTCCTATCTTTAGAAACATTGTGCATGATGCTGAGATACCATTATACACAGACTGTGCTAAGTTTACAAAGCTTAGCGCTGTGTTGAGATTGTATAAGTTGAAAGCTAACAATAGATGGAGCGACAAAAGCTTCACTTCATTGTTGACTTTGTTGAAAGAAATGCTTCCTGAAGGAAACGAGCTGCCAATCTCAACATACCAAGTAAAGAAAATGTTGTGCCTAATGGGAATGGAGGCCAAGAAGATACACGCATGCCCGAATGATTGTGTATTATTTCAAAAGGACTATTTAGATTTGAAAGATTGTCTAAAATGTGGTGCGTCAAGGTATAAATTGATGACTTCGGGGGAATCCAAAACTGGTTCTCCTGCCAAGGTGTTGTGGTTTCTACCTATAATATCACGGTTTCAACGCTTGTTTGCAAATCCGAAAGATGCGAAGAATTTGAGGTGGCATGCAGATGTTAAGAAAAATAATGATGGGATCCTACGACATGCGTCTGATTCCCCACAGTGGAAGAAGATTGATCTATTGTACCCCAAATTTGGTGAAGAAGATAGGAATCTAAGACTTGGGCTTTGTACAGATGGGATGAATCCGTATGGGACATTGAGCAGCCAACATAACACTTGGCCAGTCATGCTTGTTATATACAATCTTCCTCCCTGGATGTGTATGAAAAATAAGCACATTATGTTGTCGTTGTTGATATCGGGCCCTAAACAACCCGAAAATGATATCGATGTTTATCTTGAACCTTTGATTGATGACTTAAAGAAACTTTGGGCTGAAGGTGTGATGACCTATGATGCTTCAGCAAGAGAGACATTTTGTTTTCACGCTATGTTGTTTTGCACTGTTAATGACTTTCCAGCATATGGGAATTTGTTTG
This sequence comes from Alisma plantago-aquatica, assembly GCA_963693085.1. Taxonomy (NCBI): domain Eukaryota; kingdom Viridiplantae; phylum Streptophyta; class Magnoliopsida; order Alismatales; family Alismataceae; genus Alisma; species Alisma plantago-aquatica. The sequence continues at coordinate 811,899,186 of OY856412.1, read as the reverse complement.
GATATAGTGTCAAAGGAGCTAAAGCGTGTCCTATATGTGAAGAAAACATTGATTCAATAAGACTAAAACATGGCGGCAAGACTGTATATCTTGGTCATCAAAGGTTTCTTTCAAAATTCCATCCATATCGTAGGAAGCGCAAAGCATTCAATGGATGGAATGATGAACGGAGTGCACCTAAACCTATACCAGGGGATGTTGTTTATGCAAGAGTAAAAGACATTGTCAATGAATTTGGTAAGAAATCACAATGTAGTATGGCCACACAGAGTGACAATTCTTCATTCAAGAAGAAGTCAATATTTTGGGATCTTCCTTATTGGAGTTCTTTGACAGTCAGACATTGTATCGATGTAATGCACGTTGAGAAAAATGTTTGTGATAGCATCATTGGTACTCTGTTAAATATACCAGGTAAGACTAAAGATGGGATAAAATCTAGACTGGACCTACGTGAAATGGGAATAAGGTCAGAATTAACAGAATTACGTGAAATGGATAATTAAAGAACATACTTACCTCCCGCTTGTTACACGTTGTCTAGAAAGGAGAAGAAAACTTTTTGTGAATGCTTGGTAAATGTTAAGGTGCCACATGGTTACTCATCCAACATCCGTAGATTGGTTCAAATGAAAGATCTGAAGTTGATAGGTCTTAAATCTCATGATTGTCACACTCTAATGCAACAAATATTTCCCGTGGCAATTTGATCTATATTGCCGAAGCATGTAAGGTTTGCAATTACCAGACTTTGTTTCTTTTTCAACAGTCTATGCAGCAAAGTTATTGACCCTGATACTCTCGATAATTTGCAAAGATAAGTGGTTGTTACCCTATGTCAGCTTGAGATGTATTTCCCTCCTTCGTTCTTTGATATCATGGTACATCTTGTTGTCCACTTGACTAGGGAAGTGAAAATGTTGGGACCAGTTTTCTTGCATTGGATGTATCCCTTTGAACGATACATGAGCGTTTTTAAAGTTGATGTTCGAAACTGTTATCGGCCTGAAGGGAGTATTATTGAAGGTTATGTGGTGAGAGAGGTTATGGATTTTTGCAATGACTTTCTCAGTGGTAATGACACTCCTGATAATGACAAGAATATTGAGGAGGGAAAAGGAATTTTGGGATCACGGGTGATTTCTATATTGGGCTAATTCAGTGTGTTTATTTTTGTCAAATTTTAGGTTGATGATGCACATGTACCCACTGAAGCACTGGAGCAACTTGATCCGCATCAACAAAAACTTAACTACAAAAGGGGTATCACTCTGTTGAAAAAGTTAATTGCGCTGAGTGGCAGTGGATCCAAATTGGTTGTGGAGTTTGATAATGGAGGGAATGCAATTGGAGTGAACCACAATAATTTTATAAACTATCTTGGGGTTGTCACTCGAAGCCATTGTGGTGTTAAGTATGATAATTGGCATAAAGTTCCTCAGGCGAAGAAAGACTTGATATGGAAAGATTTATGCGTGAGTTATTATTATTTGCAATTCTATTTTGTGATTACAAATTCTATTATTTGCAATTCTATTTTTGGATACTTGTTAATAACATTTCTGTTTTACAGAATCTATTTGCATTGGATGAGAAGTTGCATCGTAAAAGTGTGATGCAACGCGCTGGAAAGATGCTTAGGAATTATAGGACAAATCTGAACAGAGAATACATAAAAGAGGGTGATAAGAAGAAGAAGTCAGCCCTTGAACAATGGAACTTCTTGGACAAAGAAGATTGGGACAATTTTGTTGCTTCAAGAAAATCTGAAGAATTCAAGGTATTAGGCGTCACTCCCATTTTAATTAATATACATTGTATTCACCTATTCAAGATTAACATTTAGTGCTACTAACCAAATTATAAATGTGCATACTAACTAGGCCCTCAGTGATGCACAAAAAGCAAGGCGTGCACTGAATGTGCATGACCACACTATGGGTACAAAAGGCTATGCAAGCGTTCGCCAAAGACTACAGGCGGAGTCTGCGGCTACTCAGGAGTCTGCTCCTACTCAGGAGTCTGCCACACCCATGCCTCGCCATGATATCTGGATAGCTGGGAGGCTAAATAAGAAGGGTGAAATAAAGAAGCCCGTAACTGCTGAGGCGGCTGCAAAAATGGTAAAATACAACTCTTAGAGCAATCGTTTGAATATTGATTATATGTGGTGTTAACTTACCAATTTCTGTTTATGGTGATTAGCGGGAGCTGCACGAGCAGAGGAAACAAGGCACGTTCATCCCTCAGGGCACAAGGGATTAATTGACAGTTGCTCTGGGTAACCCAGAGCATCCTGGACGTGTTAGAGGTGCCGACGCTGGTGTGGGCATCAAAGCATTCTTTGGGCCATCCCAGCACAAACCCAGAGCGGGACTTTCTCAAGAAGAGGTAGCCTATTCTTTTTTTAGAATGTTACTGCAAAAGGAAATTCATTAATAAGAAGCTAATGTTTCTTTTATCCATGTATAGGAGAATAAGAGAGTTGAGGATATAGTTGCTAAGAAGGTCAACGATGTAGTTGATGAGAAGGTCAAGGAAGAATTGCTGCGGTGGCAGGCATCTCAGGCTTCCAATCAGCCTATGGCAACCCACTCTTCTCCTGATGCACAGACTGCGAGTAATCCTGGAGACCCATCGCCTAGCACGTCTGCTGTAAGTATTGTTTATGACATTGTAACTAGTCTTTTCAAGATGATATGTTTTCAAGATGATATGTATATATGTATAACATTCTTTACATAAATTTGTAGGCATTGAAGCCATGCCGCTTAAGAATGCAAGACTATGTTGTTGCAGGGGCACAGGCTTACCAGTCCCTTCCTGGGGCAATGTTTCATGGGACTCCAATGTCACAGGGCTACATTTGTGTGAGCCCGATACATGTATTACCCGATTGGAGGGAAGTTGCGTTGCCATATGCCCACCCAGATATTGATACACTTGGTGAGGCAGAAGGCGGGGTCATATTGTGGCCCAAAGCAGATGTCGTCTACACGACTGAAATTGTAAGATAAATTTACATTGATTTAGACTGTTAATGTGTATATATGATGTCAACTGATCTGAAATTATATATAAAGGTTAAAAAGAAGACACCAGGAGCACCTAGGCCTCCACCTCCACTTCCCGCATTACCAACTTGGGTTCCAACTGACCTAACATACCCGTTAGGTCCTGCTTGTAGGGGAATGGCATGTTGGCTACGGTCACATAATATACATTACCCTAAAATTGTTTCTTTAGGTGCAGATTATGCAGGTCAATCATACGATAGCTCTTTATTTATACAAGATATTATTGAGCTATTTATGTATACTTGGCTGAATACATCAATGATAGAGACATGGGTAAGGTGAGATCTTGTTTATACATCCATATACCTTGTGTAAGATCCGGTGATCTAGTTTCTTATATATTAATGCATACATAATACATGTTTTGCAGCTACTTAGTCGAAGATCATTGCAAATGATTTGCATTTGATCATGTGGGATTTTTGATTCCATCATTGATTAGTATGGTAGCTAAAGACCCTGATAGTGTTCAACAATACTGTATAGATGCTTTTACAATTTTTGGTCAGCAAAAGAAGACGATAATAATAGCTCCATTCAATGTCAAGTAAGTTTACTTTATTTATAATTTGGACTTAAGAAAATTCCATTTTTATTTTACATTCTGAGTTATTAATTGTTAACTTTTTACCTTTAGCGGTAGACATTGGGAGTTACTAGTTATTGTCCCCGAGACGTTCACTGTTTATTATCTAGATCCTGCGGGAAGTACATTAAACACTAAAATTGGACACGTAATGAGAATGCCATTATTCTGGTGAGAAATATTTCATTTTTGTATCTGTTAACATCTGTTATTACATTACTATTTACTTATGCAATTTACTGTGTTATATTAACATGTAGGGGTTTAGATGCATTCAAAAAGGCTGGAGGAACGGTCCCAAGGAAAAAGAACCAACCAATAATTTGGGAGAACGTACAAGTAAGTTCCCGACTCCAATGTATATATTATTGATTTGAATTGTGCTTAGTTGTATTATTTTGTATGTTTCAATTTATAGTGCGCTACACAAGACAATGGTTGGAAATGCACATACTATGTGATGCGATTTATGCAGATGATTACCAAACATGCCGCATTGGACATCGATACCATACATGAGGTATTATATATAGTCTCATTTGTTAGTATGAAATATATCAATCTTATTTTTATATTATTACTTATATATATACATCATTCTCTTTGTAGGTGTTTAAAACTGACCACACTATAGGTAAACGCTTAAAAAATATACATGCTCCATATACGATGGAAGCATTAGATGAAATAAGAGAAGAATGGGCAAAAGCCATACAAGCAGTGGCAATTGTAAGATATAATTGGGATGTTGATAGCGATAATGAATGATACTTTGTAAATGAATATTTCTGAATGTTAATACATGTATTTGAATGTTTCTATATGTGTTAATGTGAGAATTGAATTGATGTCTGAATGTATCTACTTGTGTGAAATTTTCCTTGGGACTTTTGCAGGTTTGTGGCCTGTTTGTAGGCTGATATCAATGGATGTCGTAAACCTACAGTTCAAAAAACTGAACTGTAGGTTCTCATCCTGCTGACCAGCCACAGCAGGCCTGCAAACTGATATGAAAAAAAAAATAGCTATAGGCGTCGGTTATTTACAGAAAACCGTCAGCAAAGACATACAGCGTCGGGTTTTTGAACAAAACCGACGCCTAATGTGGCCACGGCCGTACTGGAAATGGCGTCGGCTGTTCGTGTCAAACCGACGCCTCTAATACATATAGGCGTCGGTCTTTTAGTAGATAACCGACGCAGAATGTGTCCTAGATGATGCCGTTTTCTGTGGCGCGAACCCTTTTGGCGTCGGTTATCTACTAAAAGACCGACGCCTATACGTCAAATAGGCGTCGGTTAAAAAACTGATGCCGAAGTGTTCGACCTTTAGCGGTGCCCACATAGGCGTCGCTCGGAAACCGACGCCACATGGGGTTAAACAACCGACGCTAAAAGGCATTTCTGTAGTAGTGCTAAGTGATCCAAAATGACAATCATACTTCTGTTGTGAAATTGCATCAGTCATGGGACCATCAACATTGCTTTTGGTTGGTCTTTGCAAATCATCACATCTCCTTGTTGTATGATATATCATATGAGATGGTAGTGTCGTAGTATATGCTCAGAATATTGATGTGATCTAGATTTGTTAACTTAATCAATATCTCAATTATTGTCACCGGATAACACATTGACAATAAATGAAATCATGCCTAGTTCATCAACAAACTTTTTAATACACACAACTTCATTTGTATATTGGAGGCATTTTTTATCCACACAACTTCATTTGTAGTACTTGAGGTATTAAATACTTAGCCTTTATTGTAGAGTCTAGCACTGTCTCTTCGATTGAACTCTTCCAGCTCACAACTCCTCATCGAAGCAAAATATAAAACCTTGTTGTGAATGGTAATCATCCTTATTAGTTTGGATGCTTATATCGGTGTATCAATTTATGACCAACTCTTCCTCAACATTATAAATATGGAATTAATCATTACTTCTTCTCAAATACTTACTTTAAGGACCATGACCCACATTTTGGGATAACCTTGTTTGTTTTGATTAAGTGTGTTGCTTAGCACCTTGCTCTAATCATTTGTGATGTAATTAGGGTATGTTAGAAGCTTGAAGTTTCTTGTTTGAGCTTGTTTGGCTGATGCCTGTGTTTTGAGGTGAGGTTTTGGTGCAATTTGCAAATCACCCAGAGAAGGGGTTGATGTGCAAGTTTGCCATCTCTTGTGTGTTCCTTATCTCTCTTGGCATTCTCTAGATGAGAGAGAAAGAGATGGACACCTTGTTTAGGTCTTGGTTGTGTGGTGACATCCTTGGTGATGTTTTGGACACATATGTGAGGTGTGTCTTGCTCCTAGATGTGTTGTCTTGGCCTAGAGAGCCTTGGAGTGGTTGTGTATCACTTGGTGAGTGTGTGGGGTTCCACCCTATCGATTTGGGAGTGTGGAGGGTTGCACCCTATCGGTTTGTGAGTATGTAGGGTTGCACCCTATCGGTTGGTGAGTGTGTAGGGTTGCACCGTATCAATTTGTAAGTATGTAGAGTGGTGCTTATTGATTTATGGGTGTGTGGAGATATGGTATCGGGCATGACCTTGGTAGGAGACCAAGAGGGAGAGACCTATATCTTATAACCACGTCTTGCATGGTTGCATGTGTCCCTTCTTTGTGGAGAAGTGTCACCTAAGGTGATGACACCTTTCTCTTTATATCTCTCTCATCCCTCTTGTATATATAATCCTTTCTCTCCATACAAGAGGATCAATTTGGCCATCTTTGCGTTCCCTCTTCCTTGGCAGATGACCTTGAGAATCTTAAGGATCTAGAGAGTCTCTCTTTAAGCTTGGTGGACAAGTTCCAAGTTGTGGCATTCCTCGATCATCCTTCATCTTGTACCTTGGTAAGCCATGTTTTCTAGCTTCTTCTTATTTTCCTTCTCAGTAATTGATCTTAAATACCTTCTTTCCACCTTGAACCATCATAACCTTGGTATCATCTTCTTCCTTGGTGGTGTGGTGGTGACCAAGTTTGTGGATCAAATTCTACCTTGAGCTCGTGAGCTTGAAGCTTGACCTTGGAGCTTGGATCTTGGTGGTGATCTTTAAGGCGGGTTATATAACTCTTAACCTCCATTGTTATTACACTCATCATATTCTATGTTGTTCTTCACCTTTATATGTTAGTAGTTTTTGGTAGTTTGAGATCTATTTTAAAGATGTAATTTGGTTTAGTTGTTTCTCATGTTTTGCACCTTCTGGCCATGATAATAGGCGTACTAGTAGACAAGTCTCCTAAGGTTGAAGATGATTAGGTTGAAACATGGTGGTGTGTGTGGTCATCATGACTTGTGGTGTAACAAGGTGACACACCACATGACAAGCCGTCACGACTTGGGGAGGCTTAGATTCTCTTGTGGCTTTTACACCAATATGAATGCTTAGGTCATCATGGGCTGAGAGGGTTAGTTTATCTAGTGTTTGTTACACTAATATGGTGGATAGATGTTAAAGGAGCTAACATGTCACAACCCAAGAGTGCCTAACTTGATATGGTGTCTATCTGATATATGTTTCTAATCTAAGAGGGTGTTAGCCGTCATGGATGTGGATGTACCTAGTGGGGTTGGTCTATGTTGAGGGATAACCGTGACGCCCTGGTTGGGTAGAGACCGACACACATCTAGGGTGATTCTTTCCAATACACTCTAACCCATGACGTCTAGCCAAACCCTAACCCTAACAATCGATACACCTTGGTGTTTCCCATCACAACTTAGGTGTTGTTGTGCGAGTCACACCTTGGTGTTGATCATCACACTCTCCATAGGTGATAACCGATTCACCTCTTGGTGAGGATGTAACGTCCCAGATTCAACCACCTGATTTTCTTCCTTCGAAAATCAAGTAGCTGAATCTGAGCCATTAATATGGCATCGAAAATCAAAGCACAAGAGTGAGATAAGAAATATTTCATTTCAAAATATTACACCCTTACAAAAGGTACTTTTACATTATCTCCTATATCAATAAAAAAATGATACATGAGTTCAAAATTAAGCTTGACTCATCTTTGATTCTTGAATCTCTTCAGGATCTTTTCAAGATGAGTCTTTTACATGGAAAGGTCCTACAAATAATATAATCTGCAACATGGAAGAATATGTTGCAGTCCAAGTGGGAGAGTATGGGTTAGACAAATGTCTAAGTATGGAAAAATAGAGATAAGAAGCAAGACAATATTAATATAATTGTATTCCTAATGTATTACTCAGATAACTAAAATATCAAAAGTTGAAACCAAAATTATTGACCATCTACTAGCAGGAAGCATAAGGAATGTGTATGTATGTATATTCATTAAGCATTTATCAGATGACAACTCTATCAAAATGTTAGAATGATAATGTGGAGCATAATTAAGATTACTTGTACAATAATAAAAAAAGAGACCTTATTCCATAAACGAGTTTAACTACAACTCTCAAAGAAGGTGTCAATTCACCTTGGGCAACTAGCCTGCAACCACAAAAATGTTCTTAACCAAGACTTCAGTCCATTAGGGTCACCAACACACCTGTAAGTACCCTGGCACACCCCCAGCCACTCGTGCACACTGCATGCTCTATTCAATGAATCAGATTACCACATGCAGCCACCGGTTGCCTTTCTAAGACCAGAAGAGGATGCTCCTTGCACAAAATTCCACTTGGATAATCATTAACTACCATTCTTAATACTTGCAGGAGATTATTCCCCATTACTAACTTGATCATGCCTGACTCTACATGAACAACCCAAGTGTGGGCCTGAGTATGGTAGAGCATTATACTCATCCATCCCTGACTCCAAAGGACTTAGATCCATATCCCAAATGTATCAATCCCCGACCAAGACATGCCAACTCTGTTACCAACACATCTCCCAATTTAAGGATTATAATTAAAGGGACATCATCAAAGATATACAACTCAATATGATTGGAAGTCAAAGTTAATGAGGTCAAAAGGTAGCCATGAATAATTAAGTATTTCACTATGACACCTAAAATGTAAACTTGTGGGATTTGTGGAATTGAATCAGACAAATCTATGGCCAGGAACGTGCAAGAGGTTAGAGAGTCCCCCTGTGTGAACATAGAATAAATTAAATAACCTTTCCTCTTGACTGGATACAAGAATCAGTAAAATAGGCTTCTAGTCACCTTAGAAATGTCTGATAGAATTCCACTTTCCAACAATATCACATGATTTAATTAATAGGGAGAAATAAAGGAAAAAGGGAACCAAAAGACAATAGGACTGGAATCAAAAGAAATGCTTGATTATAATCTAAAACCTTGAAACTCAATTTTGAAGGATAAAATGGACGAATATATGGAAGTCATACCTAACTTATTAATAAAGAGGTTGTGTATAGTTGATCACTTATTCATTTTTTAGGAAAGTATATGAAGTATGCCTATACGTTTACTGCATATAATACCAAATCATTCTATACCATACCTTTTATTGATGTTGATGTTGGGTTTTAGGGGAGGCATAGAAGGCAGCGGAAACAAAAAAAAAATTTCTCCCCCAAACCCAGAACAAGGAAACGCGTCAACGTCTATACAATACGAAAGGATGGTTTGTGGAATCATACCTTGTCCCGAGGCTTGCTCGGAGATAGTACCTCATGCCTTACGCGGTCTTCACCTCCTGTCTTGGACGGTGTTTGTGTAGCTCCTGGTCGCACCAGGACTGACGGGATTGAAGGCTATCCTCCTAGCGGCAGAAACCTCCCACCTCTGAAGTAGTCCACACGGACCACCTGGAACTCCAATCTCCTTGTCCCACAAGGAATCTGAAGGAGTCGCACCCTCCTGTTGGCGTACTAGTCACCAACACACTCTCCTGCTATCAGTCGCAACTGTAGTTGTCTTTCCCTTGTTGTGCATCCCTTATCGGGTAGCACTTTCTCGGGCTCTCTCGGTTACCAAAACCAGAGAGAACGACAACTTTGCAGAGCAACTGGTTTGCACCGAGTTGTGTTTTGAGAATCCCCCAATACCCCTATATATATAGGAGGGTCATGGGACAGGGTTCTCTATCCCAGACAATGCGAGACTAAAAGCAGGAGTAGAAGGGTTCGAGATTTTCCACAAAACAACCAACTCACAACCTGAACCGATTGTTTCACAACTAAAACGGTCGGTTGGGGACCTGAACCGGTCGGTTGACACCTCAACCGATCGGTTGGGATACCTCAACCGGTCGGTTCATTTCTGAACCGGTTGGTTCATGGTCGTGATCAGTTCCCGATTGACTTTCCATCTCTTTGTTTCTTATTGGTATCAAATACCAATCCTTGCTCCAATCAAATTGGGCAAGTGAAACGAAAGGGAAATTCTCACCAATCCTACTTTCCCAACTTTCTCGGTTGCACCAATTGAATCGATCGTTTCAACATTTGAAGCAATCATTTCACCTTGTCCATGAGCCGATCGACTCAACACTTGAGCTGACTGGTTCACCAAGCTCAGTCGATCAGTTCATCACATGAGTCGATCGGTTGGGAGTGCAGATTATACAGAATCAATCAATTGCGATTTCAATCAATCTGATACTCCAATCAATATGTCCAACACCTTGAACATTATGACATTGAGCTATCAATTGATTGAGTGTTTAATTGAACTACTAAACTCCTTTAGTAATCAATCTAAACATTATTCGTGGAGAAAACTCCTCTTCCAGGTTAAATCCTACGTGTGCGACCCTGTAGGTCCATTTCACGTTGGCAGTGAAAGTCCATAACACTTATGACTTCACAAGCAAAGAGCGGTGCCTAGTCACACATCAGTGCTACCCAAGTGAAAGTAGAAAGTTGGAGAATAACTTTCAATCCTACTATCTGTGAATGGTGTTACAGTGAATGTATAATTCCTTTGTCACTGATATCCCGGATGAACTCGAGGCATGGAACAGTCATCCTGTCAACGTTCCTTCACTTTCTTGATCTCAGAGTAGATTGGAAGATATATGTATGACATCAATATCACATATTGATTCACACATGCGTGCGCACGCCTATTTCAATCCTACTCATCAAGTGTCCTTGGATATCAAACTCCCTCAGGAGGGACAAATCCCATATCTATCACTCACCCCTCAAAAGCCCCATGTGTCAAAGCCACCCAATCATCACCTTTATAACAACCCATGTTTCAGGACTGCGTTTGATGATGTCAAAGTGTGACCAATGACATGTGTTGAGTGTAGTGATTTTGGTCAAAGAATCACACTCACCACCATCACTATGAGTACTGATTGTGACTACCATGTCATGGTTCCATGTGTCAAACTCATGGTGGGTCTGTCTGGTACACTTGTTCTCTAACAAGCACCTATGTGTTTGGTTTGATATCTCTATATCATGACTAATGAGATTCTTTCATCAACCAACACCACAATCTAGTCTTGTGTGTCATTGCTGTCTATCTACCTTCCACAATGACATCTGACTAGGGACATAACAAGAATGTACAAATTCTTAGCATATGTATGATCTCATCGTGCAGGTCCTGAACCTGAAGGCATACGTCATTGAGTACTGTCATTCTCTAGACATTCAATCAGTTCTATCACTATCTCATATGACTGAACCAGAAAGAATTGGAAGCTTGCCTTTTGATGTCTATCAAATCAATCTTAATGTATCCCACCAATCATCCCATGACTGGCTCTCAGGGCATACATACCAACAGACTCCCACTTGCACTGCGAACCAATCACCCTTGAATCATATTCATAGTGATCTTCAAACATGTCCCACATGTTACTGTGCTCTAGTGCGAACATAGTGAGTAATGGCAATGCTTTGCCAAAGTCAGTATAAATTGCATGTCTCTCATCTCTTCACTGTACATCATACGTATGAGATTGAGTTGCCATAATATGTGATCTAGTATTCGATTGCTAACCTTTAGCCACATTGCATGATCAAGGATTCCAAACTTGTCATCAATGAGCAGAATATCTATAAGTTCATCTCATGAACTTCCAGATCCATATAGTATCCACTGTTGTTCTCTAACACGCATATACTCAACATTTCTTTTTAAACGACTTTATTGGAATGTTTCCAATTATCAACAAACTTTCACTTTTATATATCCGATATATATTTTGTGATTAATTTTCTGTCCTTTTGAAAGTTCGCATCAATGTAACTCTTTACATTGAACTCTTCCTTATCTCCATAGAACTAGTACTTCTCAAGTACTTATCAAATTCTCATGGTATTCCAATAACCTTACTGGAAGCAGACAAACATCCACTCGTCATGTCTCACATACGAGTTATCAGGATGAGCACATCATATTGCCATGTCCTACATACAATATGATGAATGCGTATTGTTCTTGCCATGTCAATACATGCAAGATAATGGGATGATTACATACATGATAGATCCATATCTATTCTTAGTGTTCCCATTTTTCATATGAATTGGAAACTTGGGCTTGGAATACTAACTCCATGTAACATGGACAAGTTTTCTCCCACTGAATCTGTGCATACTGAACCCTTCAGTACAGATTGCCAATGTATGCTTTCTCTTTTCAGGTCAAGAGGTTTTTCGAGAACTATCTCTATAGATCTCTATTCCTATCACATATGAAACATCTCTATCTTCCTTAAAGATAATTTCCACTTTGGATTTCCATTCTAGAACATTTCCATTTCACATGAGTATGTGGAATGTGAACACGCTCCCACTAAATCACATATCCCTTCTTTATCTTTGACATATCAGTCAAACTCTTTGACTATACAATCAAAGTAAAGATCCAATTCTGAGTTGCTTGTACTCAATCAATCACATTGATTAGTCCATTGTAACTTATAGACTTCATTTGCATTAGTGGATTCATAAACCTCATAGGTTGTGTCACGTACACATCCTTGTTTTATTCCTCATAGGAATGCGGTTTTAGTATCCAAATGCCAAATGTCTTAGTCATCAAGTTGCAATCAACAAGCATCATCCTTCTCAAAATGTTATCCATGTGTCTTAATGCTTAAGACTTATTTGCACTTATGGATTTCCATTCCAATGGGTGTTACCATCAAGGTCATACCTTATGGTTCACATGGATGTCATTTAAGATGTAATGGTCATAAACCATAACTCAAAATTTGGATCCTCATATTCATCTAGATAGTTGACTCATCACATGAACAACTCATCACATAGATAATTGAGGTGTATCTGTCAAGGATATAAGAACTCACAACTCCTTTTGATTCTCAATGTCCTTTATTTGTGTGGGGTATTCTTTTATTAAGAAGAATTCAGTTATTTGATAATCATTCTCTAACTCCTTAGAGTATGCTTCCTTCTTGATTTAGACATCACCATGCCTTAATCACAAGTTCACTATGATATACTATCATAATCACTCAAAAGGATCTTAAACATTTGGTCCAAGTATTTCATTCATTGATCTCATCAAGAATTAACACTTTACCAAATTTTCACTTCATCTATGATAATCTTGAACACTTCAAGATATTCATATTGGTATTTCTCTAAACACCATTTGAAGTATTAACATTTGTTCCAATAGGTATGTAAATACATCACATGTATCATACCTAATAGGATAATCATTCTCCCACTACCATTAGTGAAGATTGATTAATCATGTCCAAGATATTCATGTATCTTACTGGTTCTCTAACCAAAAGGGTCTAGATTTATCCATCACATGGAAACTAGAAATGAATTTCTCATGATTGATGCTAATTTGATTGTTTGAGTTATCTATAACTTTTAGGTATCATTTTGTCTTATGCATATCAAATACCACAAGATAAACAAGGCATTGCCACAAAGATCATATCTTTAGAAATTGAAACATCTCTTTATTGATTGCCATCATTTTCATACAATATGCAAAAATAAAATGTTTCTATCTATTGGAAAATATGAAATAGCAGTTCATAACTGTATTACATGCCTTTTAGGCTGAAAATAAACTAATGCACTCCTATCTATGGTGGAAACACTTGCCCCAATTATGAGTATTTTACACTTTACATCTCGGTATCGTATACCTCAATAAGTGTTACAAGTTTACTTTCATAACACCTTCAAGTGGAGATTTTAGTTGCCTCCTTCTTTTGTTCTTCCAGATAGAGAGGACAATTCCTTTTCCAATGTCTTGGCTTTTGACAATGGTGGAAATTGCCTTTCTTGGTCATGCCTCCCTTGGCCTTGAGAGCTGAAGATGACTTGGGCTCCTGGCTAGCATCAGAACCTTTCTTAGCTTTGCCCTTGCCCTTGCGCTTGGAATTGCCTTTCTTGCTCATGATCACCATCACAGACTTAGGCTTGTCCTTCTTCATCTGTATCTCGGATGTCCTCAACATGCCCAACAACTCTGACAGTGGCCTATCAAAGTTGTTCATGTTGTAGTTCATCACAAACTGAGTGTAGGATTCTGGCAACGATTGCAATATCACGTCAGTAGACAACTCTTAGCTCAGTGGAAATCCCAATCTTTGTAGGTTCTCCACATACCCAATAATCTAGAGTGTGTGAGGACCAACTGGATCTCCTTCTGTCATGACACACTTGAACAGTGCCCTCGAGACATTGTATCTCTCTTACCGTGCCTGATCTTCATACATGTTCCTGAGATGCTGAATCATCTCAATGACACCCATGTTCTCATGTTGTCTTTGCAACTCGTGGTTCGTAGAGCACAACATCAAGCACTTTGCATCAATGGCATCATCAGAATGCTTCTTGTAAGCATCCCTTTCTGTCTTTGGTGCATTAGGAGCGGGTTCCTATGGAATTGGAGTATCCAGGACATAGAGCTTTCGCTTTTGAGTGAGAAAAATTCTCAATGTCCTATACTAGTCATGGAAGTTTGTCCCATTTAGTTTGTCCTTTTCAAGGACTGATCGCAAGGAAAAGTGATTGTTGTTTGTTGCCATTTGTACTACAAAAGGAAATATGCAATTTTAGTCCAAAACTCTTTAGACTTGTTTGATTTATTTGAAAAGTTGACGATAAAATTAGGCCTTTAATTAATTATCGCTCCCACTATTTTACTTCAAATTGATAGCCCTCACCATCAATTCGGAAGGTTGCAGCGTACAACCTTCTAGTGGGCAAGATCTTGAAATCCTCTAAGTCATGGACCAGCTAGGGCTGTCACCCACAACATAGATCTCTCAGGTAGGCAACTCTTGCCAATTGCATCATATGCAACTCTTGATAAGATGTCATATGCAACTCCTTGCCATGATCATCTCCATGCCTCAAGGTACTAGATCCCATCTAGATCACCTTGTTAAGTCTGACCCAAAGCAAACACAATGAATATGCACCCTGCTAGGGCAGACCCACACATTCATCCTTCACGCTTCCACGAGATAGACAGTGCACCACGCTAGGATGTGCCCACACTTGGTCAATCAAGCTTTTCACGTGTGTCACATTTGGAAGGCATCTAAAACTTAATATTTTAATGAGGGATTTGGTTTTATATACATATACATATCCAATCACCATAATACATAAGAAGTATCATATACATGCTATATCACACAAAAAACATGCAAAATGATAAAAGCGATGATTATGGCCATCCTAATGTGATTCCTCAAGCCAAGAGGAATCACGGTCATCTAGGTCTACATCACATGCAATATGTATAAGATGAACTTTGTGCTTTGCCTTCTGAGTAGATCAACTCATCTCATGAATGACTTGCTCGTTCTGGCTCGGTCGTCTGGGTGCCACCAGCCGATCGGTTGGCTCCTCCAATCGATCGGTTTGCCTAGTCGTCATGCTTCTCATCAAGGCCACCACCCTCTCGTCTCACTCCTCAAACCGGTCATCAACTGATCGGCTCACTCCTTGAACCAATCGTCTGGAACATCAACCGATCGGTTCACACCTTGAACCAATCGTTTTAGTTGTCGTCAGGATGTCCGTCGTTCTTCGACATAACAGGAAAAAAAAATCTATCATATTTTACATTGTGAAAGGAGAAACCTCGAGTTACATTTGAGGGGAGAAAAGGTAGGAAAGAAATCTCGAATTATTTCAAGTTACATCAGGAATAGGAGAAGGAAGATCGGTGCGCAGACCGAGATGCAAGCAACCACATACAACCATATACAAATAGGGTTTATTGGCCATAACCACCCTATACATCCACCACAAAACTTGTTTATGGGTGACACATATCGAGTGCATTAATAATACATATCATATATGTAATTGGGATTTGTGGATTTAGGATTGGACATGCATAAAGCCAATTTTATTTGTATCGTATGCAATAAATAAAGGCGACAATACAAAATCGATCATATCGATATTCCCAAAGTATAGAGTAGTTGACGTGGCTCTGATACCACTGTTGGGTTTTAGGGGAGGCAGAGAAGGCAGCGGAAACAACAAAAAAATTCTCCCCCAAACCCAGAACAAGGAAACGCATCAACGTCTATACAATAGGAAAGGATGGTTTGTGGAATCATACCTTGTCCCGAGGTTTGCTCGGCGACAATACCTCACGCCTTACGCGGTCTTCCCCTCCTATCTTGGACGGTGTCTGTGCAGCTCCTGGTCGCACTGGGACTGACAGGATTGAAGGTTGTCCTCCTAGCGGCAGAAACCTCCCGCCTCTGAAGTAGTCCACACGAACCACCTGGAACTCCAATCTCCTTGTCCCACAAGGAATTCGAAGGAGTCACACCATCCTGTTGGCATACTAGTCGTCAACACACTCTCCTGCTACCAGTCGCAACTGCAGTTGTCTTTCCCTTACTGTGCCTCCCTTATCGGGTAGCACTTGCTCGGGCTCTCTCGCTTACCAAAACTAGAGAGAATGACAACTTTGCAGAGAAACTGGTTTGCACTGAGTTGTGTTTTAAGAAGCCCCCAATACCCCTATATATATAGGAGGGTCATGGGACAGGGTTCTCTATCCCCGGCACTGCAGGACTAAAAGAAGGAGTAGAAGGGTTTGAGATTTTCCACAAAACAACCAACTCACAACCTGAACCGATCATTTCACAACTGAAACGGTCGGTTGAGGACCTGAACCGGTCGGTTGACACCTCAACCGATCGGTCAGGACACCTCAACCGGTCGGTTCATTTCTGAACCGGTCGGTTCGTGGTCCTGATCAGTTCCTGATTGACTTTCCACCTTTTTGTTTCTAATTGGTATATATCAAATACCAATCCTTGTTCCAATCAAATTGGGCAAGTGAAACGAAAGGAAAATTCTCACAAATCCTTCTTTCCCAACTTGCTCAGTTGCACCAGTTGAATCGATCGTTTCAACATTTGAAGCAATCGTTTGACCTTGTCCATGAGTCGATCGACTCAACACATGAGCCGACTGGTTCACAAGCTCAATCGATCAGTTCATCACATGAGCCGATCGGTTGGGAGTGTAGATTGTGCAGAATCAGTCAATTGCAATTTCAATCAATCTGATACTCCAATCAATATGTCCAACACCTTGAACATTATGCCATTGAGCTATCAATTGATTGAGTGTTTAATTGGACTACTAAACTCCTTTAGTAATCAATATAAACATTATTCGTGGACAAAACTCCTCTTCCAGGTTAAATCCTATGTGTGTGACCCTGTAGGTGCATTTCACGTTGGAAGTGAAAGTCCATAACACTTATGACTTCACAAGCAAAGAGCGGTGCCTAGTCACACATCAGTGCTACCCAAGTGAAAGCAGAAAGTTGCAGAACAACTTTCAATCCTACAATCCTTGAATGGTGTTACAGTGAATGTATAATTCCTTTGTCACTGATATCCTGAATGAACTCGAGGCATGGAATAGTCATCCTATCAACGTTCATTCACATGCCTATTTCAATCCTACTCATCAAGTGGCCTTGGATATCAAACTTCCTCAGAAGGGACAAATCCCATATCTATCACTCACCCCTCAAAATCCCCATGTGTCAAAGCCACCCAATCATCACCTTTATAACAACCCATGTTTTAGGACTGTGTTTGATGATGTCAAAGTGTGCCCAACGACATGTGTTGAGTGTAGTGATTTTAGGTCAATGAATCACACTCACCGCCATCACTGTGAGTACTGACTGTGACTACCATGTCATGGTTCCATGTGTCAAACTCACGGTGGGTTTGTCCGGTACACTTGTTCTCTAACAAGTACCTATGTGTTTGGTTTGATATCTCTATATCATGACTAATGAGATTCTGTCATCAATCAACACCACAATCTAGTCTTGTCTATCATTTCTATCTATCTACCTTTCACAATGACATCTGACTAGGGACATAACAAGAATGTACAAACTCTTAGCATCTGTATGATCTCATCATTCAGGTCCTGAACCTGAAGGCATACATCATTGAGTAATGTCATTCTCTAGACATTCAATCTGTTCTATCACTATCTCATATGACTGAACCAGAAAGAATTGGAAGCTTGCCTTTTGATGTCTATCAAATCAATCTTAATGTATCCCACCAATCATCCCATGATTGGCTCTCAGGGCATACATACCAACAGTTGATTTTATAGATTGTGGTAGGAATTGAATATCATATTAAAAAAAATATAAACCCTACATTTTGGATGACAAAATGTGGGAAACATACCTTTAGATGTACTTGATGCATAGTTCCATAAGAAGACCATAGAATCATTAAATATATCCAGTCTTGATATGTTTCCGGCAGCATTACGTCACATTTTCTATTACCTCGATCCTCATCCCCAACTAGAACAACTTCTTGGGTTTCTCTCACTAGAGTAGAAGAGAGATGGCTTAAATAATCATGACATATGTGGAAGATATAGTATTAGGTTTCTCTTACTATGGTGGGGGAAGGAGGTAGTAGGTTTCTATAGAGAGAGTGTTTGTTGGGGGGTGGTTCTCTTCACTAACATAGAAAAAGAGAGTGTGGTTTGCTAATCTAGTGAGAGATGGGAGGTTTATGGTGAAGGAGATGGGAAATGAGGGAGAAGAGATGTTCACCTTTGCTTTGGGATGAAGAGGAGAGAACTTATGCTTATGGTGGGGTGGATGGGGGCTCTTTATATAGGAATGGTGAAGGGTAGCATGGTCCTAAAACCAAAAAGTGTGTGGATGACACATGGGTGCAAGGTGTTATCTTTAGGTGGATTCTTACTAGTTAGGTTACACATGGATGGTTAGGTGTCATATCAAGAATTTCTAGATGACACATGGAAACATATGTTGTTGGATCAAGGGCTCTAGAGGGGGGGGTTAATAGAGCTACACAATACTCACAAAACATATTAGACCACCAAATTATATTAAGTGTGGAAACTTAAACAAATAGCAAATTTGATGTCTTAGCTAGAAAGCATAGTAAGGATGAGAGACAAGGAAGAGAAACCACTTAGATAGGTGGTTTATAGTGGTTCCATGTCCTAAACTTAGGATCAATGTCAGTCCACTACCTAGAGTGGGTTAGTCTATATGATTTGCAATCTTGGCACTCTTATGTTCCATCATAAGATTACAAGATACAGCAACCACACATCTAAGGGCTTAGTACCTCAAGCAAAGATCTTCAACCTATAGAAGGAGCTTACCCACTTGAACCATGGAGTCTTCAACCATCAACATGGACTTACCCACTCCTTCTTCAAGTCTTCAGCCGTCAAGGGATTACCTATCTTTCTTGAGAGTTTGCCTTGACCATCTCCTTCACTTGGAGATCTGGATCACCTTGCCTTCTTCAACCTTGAAGAACAACATCCTCTTCTCCTTCACTCAGAGAAGATCTTCAACCTTTTCTTCAATAGGAATGGAGGTAGGAAGATGGAGGAGGAGAGCTTTTACATCAACATATGGAGTAGCTCTTTTACAAAGGAACCTATCTCACTCATACTGACACATTTTACTTGAAGGTAGAGAGAGAAAGGGGCTCAAAGGGTTAGAACACTCTCAACTAGGCTAGGACCAAGCATGTAGAGAATGAGCAACCTTGGAATGAACTCCAAGAGGTCCTATTTATATTTGAGGGTGCCCCTTTATGTTATGGGACACATAGATATGAAAATAGACATTTTTTGCTCAAAGCAACGACTCTATTTTTGCTCAAAACACTCACCAATGGTCACATCACTTTTTTCTGCAATTTGTGTACAGTGCAATCGGTCGAGTTTCAATAAAGGTAACTCGACCGATCAAGTAAAAGACAAAGTCGAGATTTAAATCATCGGTTGAGTTTTTCATGAAAAAAATCGACCGACCATTTCAAATCAAAGTGGTCAGGTACTCGATCGGTCGAGTTATGTGAAAACACAACTCGACCGATGCTATCTTCAAAAAAATGATCAAGATGGATCTGCCGAGTTTGTCTGGGGAAAACTCGACCGATTGGCGACCTAATGTCAATCTTTGAAAATGCATCTAAAGTGATCTAACTTTGTTGTTTTATGTCCCAACTATTTTTCTCATCTAAGTTACAAGTCAATTCATCATTACAAGTGATTACAAAAATGTTATAAGGTCATTTAAATAGGAATCCCAAATTGCACACTTGTAGCTATTTTGACTTGAACTTGAGCCACTCTAGGGCTTTTGATTTTGGATTCTTTTCATGTACCTAATACCTGAATTCAATATATAACACACATATTAGATACATATGAGTGGAATGGTTAAGTCATTATCAAAATATGGACAATGTATAACCTCTAGGTCAACATTCTCTCCCTTTTTGACAATGACAAACCATTCCTCAAACATATTGAAAAGGATATAGAAGTTGTACCTTTGCCTTGAGAATTCAGGGGATTCATGATGTGAACAATTTTAATTGCTCCCCCTCAATTTATGCTTCATCTAACTTGCATGGTTAGTCTATGGCAATAACAATATACATGTATTGTATAGTCCTTTGCAAGTCACATGACAAACAATGTATGAGAAAGCAAAGGATATCATAAACAACTAAGCAATAGTATAATAATGAATAACAATATGATTTGAGTTTCAAACCATTAAAATATCTCTCCCCCTTTTAACATTATCAAAAAGTAGGGCGGAGGGGGGGGTAGAAGAGCAGAAAGCCAAGTCTTCTCCAAAACTCAACCAAATAGATATACATACAAGCAATCTCATATCATATGGAAAACAGAGATGAAAGCAACATACAACCCAGTCATAATCAAAATATGGTAAAAAAAAGGCACCAACGCATAAGATATATCAGAGTAAATGGCAAGAGTGCACAACAAATAAGAGTTACAACTGAGATGCATGTCCACAAGGAAAGAAACTTCAAGCAAGAACTGAGGAAAACAAGGATAAAAGACATTACAACTCAGATAGATGTGCCTAGATGTTTCCTATACAAAATATCCCAGAAAGATGTATATGATCAGCATGCGAGACTAAGAAACTAAGAAACAAGCTAAACATCTAAGCTATCTATGTCAACGACGTCCTCATCAGGTCCTGGCTCATAGTCCTCATCTTCGTCAGAAGGCACAATAGTAGTGTTGTCATCACTAGAGCCAACATCATCGCCATCACCATCATCGGAAGTGTCATCACCATCACCGTTGTCTTCATCAACATCATCACCCTAGTCAGGCATCTCCTCATCAGCTGAAGGACCGAATGCATGACCAGGCCAACGTGCATTCTGCTCAGGCCATAACATACCAAGAGCGTGAAGCTCATTGGCCTATGGAAACGATGGAGCAGAGTTTCCAAGGCTAGCAAGAAAGGTGGCCAGGGAGCCACCAGCCAATGATAGATAGATAGGAGAGGAGCTACCAGCAGCAACATAGTGTGGAGGTGGAGGAGCAGCAGTGGAATCTTCAGGAGCAGGGTAGTAATGATTATATGTATAGGAAGCATAATCACTACCGGGATATGGCTGGTAGGTGGGGTAAGGAGATGCACAAGAGAGGTTCATGGTAGACATGATAGAACACAAATCCTGATGCAGATGGTCCTGAACATGTTGGTTGTATGCTTGCTGGTGCATCATATAGCCCATAAGGGTCTCATTTAATACACGGAACGAAGCACGACTACGTCTAGGATGTGGCTGGGGTGGTGGATCTCAGGCGGAGGAGGCAGGGGATATAGAGGCTGAGGGTGAGGGAGAAGCACCAGGGGTAGAGGAGGAAAACACAAGCACAGACTTTTGGATTGTGGTTTCACTGATGCAAACACCCTTTCTGGTTGCTTTGTAATGATAGGCAGAGAAGAGAGATTTCTCAGTGGTGAATTGGAATAAACCACAAATAAAAGCCAGGTAGGGAGGGTGGGTGCCTTTAATGTTCTTACCAGTGTCAAAGTAGGTCATATGGTATAGAATGTATCTGACCCACTCGACACCGATGTTCTTTAACAGGCAATACATGATGACGACAATGTTCTCGATAATGTCGATTTGATTCTTCTTTGGATGAACATTGAAGTTGATCACTAACGCCAAGATGCGCTTCCTAAGGTCAAGAGAGGATGAAGGAAGGGTGCTCTTCTTCTTATAAGGCATTGTGGGTTTCTTCAAGTGACAATGAATATCAGGAAGAGTCAACTTGTTTTGCTTGTAGAAACCTTCCAGGTCCAAAAGGTCGAAATACTCGTCATAGTCCTTATGCCAGGAGTCATTTTCACCATCTCTGGAAAAGAACACATTTAATATTTCCTCAAAGATAGTGAAACTCTTTCCCACGATCATTGACGTGAGGATTACTTGAGTATTCGGCGGCGGGATAAGGGAGTCGTAGTTCCAACACAAATTTGCATAGAACTTGTGAACTGCTTTAGTGCTAGACATGGAATTGTTAAAAGCAATCACGTTCGACGACTAGGGTGGAAAGTTGATGAACAGAAAGAAACCTTGCGACCTACTCAATAACCTCTTGACTCCTAGGAGATGGATCAATCAAAGTGCAAAAAGGAAAAAGGACTCCTTGGAAGAAGTTCCTTGTACCGATTAATAGCCTCAGTCGATATAAACAAGGTATCATCAAAGGGAATCAAGAAATTAGTGGACGAAGATGATAGTGCATTGATTGGAGCAGAATGTTTTCTCCTTTGGGAGGCCATGGAGGCAAAAAAGAGAGAAAATGAAGCAAACAAGCAAACCAAACCTCAAACACTGTACAAAACTAGCAAGCAACACCCGAGAAGGTCTAGGTCAAACTAGGGCTGGGAGTGGGAGGTTTAGGGCTGGGGGTGAGAGCTTAGGGCTTAGAGATGAGGAATCAGTCGGATATTCTCTAGTTTAGAGGGAGTGTAGTCAGCCAAACCTAATTTTAAGTTAGCTCAGGCCGCGGATCGGTTGAGTTCTGAGAGTGGGAAACTCGACCGATTGGTTCTCTTAAGAACAACTCTCGACTCCTGATCGATCAAGTTTTTCCTGGGGGAAACTCGACCGATGGTCAACCTGACCTAAAACCATCAATCCTAATTTCTAGCCTAAAACATGCTGATTAAATTCATTTTTCTAGTCCATTATGTACATTGAACATACTTAGGCACATATTACTCATCATTGGGTACTATTTTACGATAAAACCAAGAAATAGAGAAAAACCCAAAAACAAGCAAAAACTAAGCATGTCAACAAGCAAGTTAAGCACATTTAAGCATATATAGGCAAGCAAGGTGAGAAAAAACTTGAGCAAAACATATAGGATAGAGATAGCTAGCTAGATCACATATCAACATCATCCAAAGCAACAATGAGTAGTTTAGATCAAATAAAATAAAATTTCTCTCTAGCTAGAGGTTTAGTGAAAATGTCTGCCAACCGATTTTTTGTGTCCACATGCGTGATATAAATATCCTCCTTGGCAATGTGGTCACGAAGAAAGTGATGGAGAACCTCTATATGTTTAGCTCTATTATGCAATATAGGATTGTAAGAAAGATTAATTGCATTAGTATTATCACAATAGACAGGAGAAGCATCAAAATGTATATCAAAGTCTTGGAGCATTTGCTTCATCCATAGGACCTGGGCACAACCACTCTCAGCTGCAATGTATTCATCATCGGAAGTTGAGAATGCCACAGTGCTCTGTTTCATGGAAAACCAAGACACCAAGCATGGTCCTAGAAGGAAGCAAGTGCCACTTGTGCACTTTCTATCAACCAAACAACCTGCATAATCCACATCACTATATGCCACAAGAGTAAAGTCCCTTGACTTAGGATACCATAGTCCAAAGTTTTGAGTTTTGGCTAAGTAACTCAAAATCCTCTTAATGGCAATAAGATGCAATTTCCTAGGGCTAGATTGAAAGCGAGCACACAAGACAACACTAAACATAATATTAGGTCTAGAGGTAGTTAAATAAAGTAAACTTCCAATCATACCTCTATAGAGCTTCTCATCTACCTTCTCTCCTTCTTCATCTTTGTCAAGTTTGGCGGTATTTGACATGGGTGTATCCATCAACTTCATGTTCTCCATCGCAAAGTGCTTGAGTAATTCATTGGTGTACTTCCTTGGTTGATGAAGTTTCCTTCTTTTGTTTTCTTGATTTGAAAGACGAGGAAGAAAGTCAACTCACCCATCATGCTCATTTCAAACTCACTCTGCATAAGATAACTAAACTCCTTGCAAAGATCAAGATCAGTCCCGCCAAAACTGATATCATCAACATAAATTTGAATTATAAGAAAGTTGTTAAAAGTGTGTTTTAGAAACAAGGTAGAATCAACTTTACCCATGACATACCCATTATCTAACAAAAAGTTCTTTAATTTCTCATACCAAGCTCGAGGTGCTTGTTTTAGTCCATAGAGAGATTTTTGCAACAAATAAACATGATTGGGTAACTTGTCATTTTCAAAACCCGGAGGTTGAGAAACAAATACTTCCTTCCCGATTGTACCATTCAAAAATGCACTTTTAACATCCATTTTATATAACAAGAAACTTTTGTAACTAGCAAAAGTAAGTAGCATACAAATAGATTCTAATCTAGCAATAAGAGCATAAGTTTCCTCAAAGTCAATACCTTCCTGTTGATTGTAACCTTGTGCTACTAACCTTGCCTTGTTCCTTACCACTTTTCCTTGCACATCTAGCTTGTTGTGATAGACCCATTTGGTGCCAATGATCTTTCTATCATTAGGTCTTGGCACTAGAGTCCACACCCAATTCTTCTTGAATTGCTCCAATTCTTCTTGCATGGCTAGGATCCATTCGTCATCACCAAGGGCTTCTTTGATATTCTTTGGCTCCAACTATGAGATGAAGGCACTGTCTGCTTGTTCTTTGTTGTAGTAAACTCTTGTCTTCACTATCTAAAATGGGTTGCCAATGATCAACTCCATGGGATGATTCTTTGCAAAGTAGGGAGTATGATCCTTCTTTTTTTCTTCTTCAACTTTTATCACATGCTTCCCTTTGTTTTTGATGTTGAGGTCTTTCAAGATAGGAATCAAGTAATATACAACATCATTATCAACAACATGCTTGCCAACAACAGGGTTAGTCTCTATTAACTTAGCATTGATAGATTCTTCAATTTTAGTCAATTCAATGTTGAATACCCTATATGCCCTGCTTGTAGTGCTATAGCCAAGGAAGAAAGCCTTATAAGATTTTTGATCAAACTTGTCGAGAGAATCCTTCAGGTTTAAAAAAAAACAAGGACATCCAAAAACATGAAAGAAATCAATGGATGACTCTCTATCACGCCATAGGGGGTTTTCTTCAAAGAAGGATGTGTAAAAACTCGGTTCCGCACAAAATAGGTGATGCTAACATCTTTGGCCCAAAACTTCTTAGGAATGTCATATTCAAGAAGTATTGTTATCGCCATCTCTTGAAGAGACATGTCCTTCCTCTCAACTACCCCATTTTGTTGAGGCATATGAGGAGAAGAGAAATTGTGCGAGTAACCCGATTTTTCAAAAAAATGCTCAAAAAGATTATTTTTAAATTCTCCCCGATGGTCACTGCGGATAGAAACAATCTGGCAAGAAGCTTTGTTTTCAACCCGTTTGCAAAAACTCGAGAAAACATCAAGAGTATCACTTTTCAAAATGAGAAAGAAGGTCCACGTATATCGAGAGAAATCATCAACAATAACAAGATAATACTTGGAACCATGAAGTGTTTGCGTTCTCATTGGTCTAAATAGATCAATATGAAGAAGCTCAAGAGCTATTTTGGTACTCATGACTCCTTTGGATTTTAAGGAGTATTTGGTTTTTCTTCCTTGTGTACAAGGTTGGCATTCCTCATCCTTTTCAAAATCTAATTTGGGAAGTCCTCGAACCAAACCCTTTTTGCTCAACTTCTTCATTTGATGCAAACTCACGTGACCCAAATGACGATGCCAAAGAGAAATATCATTTTTATCCACAACCAAGCATCTATAAAGTATGGGCTTAAGACCATCAAGAACAATAATATAAAGATTACCATTTCTAGTTCCCTTATATATGACATTGTAAGTGAGGGAATCTAGAAGCAAACATTCTAAAGATGTAAACAACACAATATATCCATTATCACATAGTTGACTTACACTATTCAAGTTGTGATGTAGGCCATCAAAAAGAAAAACATTTTTGATACATAGCTCATTGCCTACATCACCCTTACCTATGACCTTATCCTTCTTGTTGTCTCCGAAGGTTATCGATCCTCCTTTCTTTTTCATGAATTTATTGAAGTGGTTGATTTCACCTGTCATGTGCTTAGAACAACCACTATCAACAATCTATCTCTTTCTAACATGCAAGAAAGAAGGATGTCAAAAACCAACTCAAAGTTTGGGATCTGGGGTTAGTTTGGGGACCCATTTCATCTTTGGGTTGGTCCCCTTGGGCTTGTAAGGACAATAAGTGGAGTAATGATCATTACATTTGCAATGAATACATACCATAGGGTTTTTAGAGTCGGATGTCTCTCCATGGAAGATGGGAGGTTCCACACTCTTCTTCTTACCCTTACTTTGGTTCTTGCTCTTACCTTTGGGAGTAGTCCCATCATATCCCAAACCACTAGTACAAATTTATTTGGTAGAGTGTTCTAGGATAGCATTAAGGGATTTCTTTTCCGAAAGAAACTTTTGCAAAGAATCTCTTAGCTTAGCATTATCATCACTAAGGTTAATCATAGTAGAAGATAGACTAGCAAGGTCATCTCTAGCATGTAAAAGGTCAGCCTCTAAACAGAGGGCTTTAGTAAGGTAAGAGTCACGCTCTAGAGAAGTACTAGCTACTTCATTACTTGGCAAGATAAGTATAGAAGATAAATCATTAACTTGATCAAGCAACTTAGAATTTTTAGAAATAAGAAAAACAATTTCCCTTTGATAAGCATAAACTTCATTTCTCCTAGCATCATCAATGAGTTTGAGTTCTACATTTTTAGTTTTAAGAACATCAAGCTCATCTAGGATCTTTTGGTTTTCTATCTTAAGATTTTCAATATTTTTAAGATATACAACATTTTCAACCTCTACTCCATTGCATTGAAGCTCAAGGTCAAGAAATTTCCCTTGCAAAGAGTCTATGCTATCAAGGAGTAGTTTTTCATTTTTATCAAGAATTTCAATTTTAGCATAAAGATCATCAACTATCTTGCCTAACCTTTTCCTTTTAGGCTGCATTTAGTAAAGGATGATTGGCATTCATTTAACATATCAATGAGAGTTTCATTAGATAGCTCATGCAAGTTGACATTGCTTACCTCACTTACCTCACTTACATCACCAACATCTACACCAGTAGAGGCCATGAGGGCAAGGTGGCATTCTCCATCATCAGAGCTTGAAGAGCTTGAGGAAGACTCCTCCCAAGCTGCATCTTTGGATCTTATTTCATTCTTTTCTTTCCTCTTGTACTTGCCTTCTTTCTTGTACTCCTTGTCTTTCTTGTGGCTGCTCTTGTGATGACTCTTCTTGGCCTTTGGGCAGTCACTCTTTTAATGGCCCTTTTGGCCAAACTCATAGCACCTTAGAGTTGAAGAAGAAGGCTTCCCCTTGAAGTGCTTGCCCTTGGAGTAATTTTCTTCATGCTCATTAGGGCTTTCATCTTCAATTGAGGAATGAGTAGGGGACTTTAGAGCAAGTTTTTGCTGCCGAACCATCTCTTTAATTTGAGCTTTGAAAGTTGTGTCCTTGATCTTCTTGGACTCCTCTTCTATTTTCTCTTCCTCTTCTTGCTTGTCAAGCCTTGGTTCATGGGCTTGAATATTACCAACCAGCTCCTCGGTTGACAACTCACTTATCTTGTACACCTCTTCAATGGATGTAACCTTGGGCTCCCATCTCTTTGGAAGAGATCTCAAGATCTTGGAGTTGATAGTGCCTTCGTCTAACACACTTCCAAGGGCTGCCAATCCATTGATGATCACATTGAGCCTAGTGTACATATCAACCACTCTCTCATTCTTACCCATCTTGAAGTTCTCAAGTAGCCCGCCAAGCTTGTAGATCTTGGCTTCCTTGACTTGCTCTGTACCTTCATAAGTGACACATAGCATGTTCCAGATTTCATGTGTGGTGTCCCAAGAAGATATCCAGTTGAACTCAGATGGAGTGAGGGCGGCATAGATGATGCTCACTACCTTTGCATTGAGTTGAGATAGCTTCATTTGTGCTTCAGTCCAAGTGGAAGTATCCCCCTTTGGGTCTTCATACTTGAGGTGGACAACCTTCCACATCTCATAGCTCATACCTTGAAGGTAGAATTGCATTCTCCTCTTCCAATATAGGAAATTTGCATCGTCGAAGACCAGAGGTCTCATGAAGAAGTTCCCTTCTATATTGAGGGATCCAAGATACAAATCACCCATCTTCTCCTACTTGTTGAAGTAGCTTGGAAAAGACCTACTCTGATACCACTTGTTGGATCTAGGGCTCTAGAGGGGGGGTGTGAATAGAGCTACACAATACTCACAAAATAGATTAGACCACCAAATTATATTAAGTGTGGAAACTCAAACAAATAGAAAATTTGATGTCTTAGCTAGCAAGAACAATAAGGATTAGAGACAAGGAAGAGAAAGCACTTTGACAGGTGGTTTAGAGTGGTTCCATGTCCTAAACTTTAAAGCAGTTTCAGTCCACTACCTAGAGTGGGTTAGTCTCTAGGATTTGCAATCTTGGTACTATTATATTCTATCATAAGATTACAAGATACAACAACCACACATCTAAGGTCTTAGTACCTCAAGAAAAGATCTTCAACTTATAGAAGGAGCTTACCCACTTGAACCATGGAGTCTTCAATCATCAACATGGACTTACCCACTCCTTCTTCAAGTCTTTAGCCTTCAAGGGATTACCTATCTTTCTTGAGAGCTTGCCTTGACCATCTCCTTCACTTGGAGATCTGGATCACCTTACCTTCTTCAAGCTTGAAGAATAGAAACCTCTTCTCCTTCACTCGGAGAAGATCTCCAACCTTTACTTCAATAGGAATGGAGGTAGGAAGATGGAGGAGGAGAGATTTTACATCAACATATGGAGTATCTCTCTTACAAAGGAACCTATCTCACTCATACTCAAAAATTTGACTTGAAGGTAGAGAGAGAAAGGGGCTCAAAGGGTTAGAGAACTCTCAACTAGGCTAGGACCAAGCATGTAGTGAATGAGCAACCTTGGAATGAATTCCAAGAGGTCCTATTTATAGTTGAGGGTGCCCCTTTAAGTTGTGGGAATCATAGATATGAAAATAACCATTTTTTTCTGAAAGCAACGACTCTATTTTTTCTCAAAACACTCACCAATGGTCACATCACTTTTTTTACAATTTCCATATAGTGCAATCGTTCGAGTTTCAATAAAGGTAACTCGACCGATCAAGTAAAAGACAAAGCTGATATTTAAATCATTGGTCGAGTTTGTCATGACAAAACTCGACCGGCCATTTAAAATCAAAATGGTCAGGTACTCAATCGGTCGAGTTCTATGAAAACACAACTCGACCGATGCTATCTTAAGAAAATTGATCAAGATGGATCAGCCGAGTTTGTCATGGGGAAAACTTGACTAATTGACTACCTGATGTCAATCTTTGAAAATGCATCTACGGTGATCTAACTTTGGTATTTTATGTCCCAACTATTTTTTTCATCTAAGTTACAAGTCAATTCATCATTACAAGTGATTACAAAAATGTTCTAAGGCCATTTGCATAGGAATCCCAAATTGCATACTTGTAGCTATTTTGACTTGAACTTGAGCTACTCTAGGGCTTTTGATTTCGGATTCTTTTCATGTACTTAATACCTAAATTCAATCTTTAACACACATATTAGATACATATGAGTGGAATGGTTAAGTCATTATTAAAATATAGATAATATATAACCTCTAGGTCAACATATGTGTCATATCAAGATAGCTATTAAAGGGTGGTTGACACATGGTAGGATAGGTGTCAACTTTTGGAGCTGCTAGGTGTCAAGGGAAGGAGCATGACACAAATCTACTTTCTTTACCTAATAGTGTGTTTTCTCAAGCTATCTACTTACTACACGGCTACATGCTTGCCTCCATAAGCAACTTGCTTTCCACCCAGCTACCTACTTGTGTGCTTACCCACCAAAATGTTATTTTTCAAAATTGGAAAAAAGTACCACAATTATATTTTCAATATATAAAAGCTTTTAAATAAATCATAACAAATTATTTTAACAATAAAATTGTTTTTACAAAAAAATCTCAAAGAAGCTTATTTTTATGAATAGCTCTAAATAAGGAGTTTCAATTTGGGCTAGAGATCAGGATGTTACATATACGACCCCTTCAAAGAATTTTCATCCTAGAAAATTATAAGATTTAGGTTATGACTTATCATAGTCTATTCTACTTAAGGTTATACAAACTCTAGTTTTTAGTTTATACTTTTATAATGTTTCTTGTGTAAGGTCTCATCTTGTTGCTCTGATACCTTCTCAGTAACATCCCTGATTCAACCACATGATTTTCTTCCTTCGAAAATCAAGTAGCTGAATCTGATTCATTAATATGGCACCAAAAATCAAAGCACAAGAGTGAGATAAGCAATATTTCATTTAAAAATATTACACCTTTTAAAAAGGTATTTTTACATTATCTCCTATATCAATAAAAAATGATACATGAGTTCAAACATAAGTTTGATTCATCTTTGATTCTTGAAGCCCTTCAGGATCTTTACAAGATGAGTCTTCCAAAAGGAAAGGTCCTACAAATAATATAATCAGCAACATGGAAGAATATGTTGCAGCCCAAGTGGGAGAGTATGGGTTAGACAAATATCTATGTATGGAAAAATAGAGATAAGAAGAAAGACACTATTAATATAATTGTATTCTTAATGTATTACTCAGATAACTAAAGTATCAAATGTTCAAACCAAAGTTATGGACCATCTACTAGTAGGAGGCATAAGGAATGTGTATGTACATATATTCATAAAGCATTTATCAGATGACAACTCTATCAAAATGTTAGATTGACACTGTGGAGCATAATCAGGATTACAGGTATAATGATAACAAAAAGAGAGACCTTATTCCATAAATGATTTTAATTACAACTCTCAGAGAAGGTGTCAATTCACCTTAGGCAACTGGCCTACAACCACAAAAACTTGCTTAGCTAAGACTTTAGTCTATTAGGGTCACCGAAATAGTTGTAAGTAGCCTGGAACACCCCCAACCACTCGTGCAGACTGCATGCTCTATTCAATGAATCATATTACCACATGCAGCCACCAATTGCCTTTTTAAGACCATAAGAGGGTGCTCCTTGCACAAAATGCCACTTGGATAATCATTAACTAGCATGCTTAATCCTTGCAGGAGATTATTCCCAATTACTAACTTGATCATGCCTGACTCTACATGACCAACCCAAGTGTGGGCCTGAGTATGGTAGAGCATTATAGTCATCCCTCCCAGACTCCAAAGGACTTAGATCCAGATCCCAAATGTATCAATCCCCGACCAAGACATGTCGACTATGTTACTAACACATCTCCCAATTTAAGGATTATAATTAAAGGGACATCATCAAAGATATGCAACTCAATATGATGGGAAGTCACACTTAATGAGGTCAAAAGGTAGCCATGAATAATTAAGTATTTCACTATGACACCTAAAATGTAAACTTGTGGGATTTGTGGAATTGAATGAGACAAATCTATGGCCAGGAGTGTGCAAGAGGTTAGGGAGTCCCCCCATGTGAACACAGAACCAATTAAATAACCTTTCCTCTTTACTGGCTACATGCATCAATGAAACATGCTTCTAGTCACCTTAGAAATGTCTGATAGAATTCCACTTTCCAACAATATCACGTGACTTAATTAATAGGGAGAAATAAAGAAAAAAGGAAACTAAAAGACAATAGGAGTGGAATCAAAAGAAATGCTTGATTATAATCTACAACCTTTAAACTCAATTTTGAAGGATAATATGGACGAATATATGGTAGTCATACCTATCTTATTAATAAAGAGGTTGTGTATAGTTGATCACTTATTCATTCTTTAGGAAAGTATACGAAGTATTCCTATACTTTTATTGCATATAATACC
Source organism: Alisma plantago-aquatica (assembly GCA_963693085.1). NCBI lineage: Eukaryota > Viridiplantae > Streptophyta > Magnoliopsida > Alismatales > Alismataceae > Alisma > Alisma plantago-aquatica. The sequence goes on along the minus strand of OY856412.1, from coordinate 811,866,995 downwards.
AAACTATTCTATACCATACCTTTTATTGATGTTGATTTTATAGATTACGATAGGAATTAAATATCATATTAAACACATATAAACCCTACATTTTGGATGACAAAATGTGGGAACCATACCTTTAGATGTATTTGATGCATAGTTCTACAAGAAGACCATATCATCATTAAATATATCCAGTCTTGATATGTTTTCGGTAGCATTACGTCACATTTGCCATCACCTCAATCCTCATCCTCAACTAGAACAACTTCTTGGGTTTCTCTCACTAGAGTAGAAGAGAGATGGCTTAAATAATCATGACATATGTGGAATATATAGTATTGAGTTTCTCTTACTATGGTGGAGGAAGGAGGTAGTAGGTTTCTATAGAGAGAGTGTTTGTTGGGAGGTGGTTCCTTTCACTAACATAGAAAAAGAGAGTGTGGTTCACGAATCTAGTGTGAGATGGGAGGTTTACGGTGAAGGAGATTGGAAACGAGGGAGAAGGGACGTTCACCTTTGCTTTGGTATGAAGAGGAGAGAACTTATGCTTATGGTGGGATGGATGGGGGCTCTTTATATAGGAATGGTGAAGGGTAGCATGGTCCTAATAGGAAAAAGTGTGTGGATGACACATGGGTGCAAGGTGTCATCTTTAGGTGGATGCTTACTAGTTAGGTTACACATGGATGGTTAGGTGTCATCTCAAGAATTTCTAGATGACACATGGAAGCATATGTGTCATCTCAAGATAGCTATTAAAGGGTGGTTGACACATGGTAGGATAGGTATCAACTTTTCAAGGTGTTAGGTGTCAAGCGAAGGAGTATGACAAAAAGCTACTTTCTTTACCTAATAATGTGTTTGCTCAAGCTATCTACTTACAACACAGCTACATGCTTGCCTCCATAAGCAACTTGCTTGCCACCCAACTACCTAATTGTGTGCTTACCAATCAAAATGTTATTTTTCAAAATTGGCAAAAAGTACTGCAATTATATTTTCAATATATAAAAGCTTTTAAATAAGTCATAATATATTATTTTAACATTAAAATTGATTTACAAAAAAAATCTCAAAGAAGCTTGTTTTTATGAATAGCTCTGAATAAAGAGTTTCAATTTGGGCTACATATAAGGATGTTACAGGGGAGATCAAGTAAAGAGGGAGGCTTTGTACACACTAGGTGTGATTCTCTTCTTCATCATCTTTGTTCTCGTGTGGGGAGGGCTACCTAGATTTAGGGGGCAATTAAATCCAAGAAGTGTGAGTTGTAATCTTAACTACATAGTTCTTGTTGGTCGGTATTGCCCCGTGGTTTTTCTCTCCTTGTCTTAGGGAGAGTTTTCCACATTAAATTTGATTTTTTTTCTATGGGTTTATATGCTTGTTAGTAAAGCTTCCGCAATAAGTTTTCATCACATTCAGGACCGTATTGAGCCAACACCATGAGCGTTGAACTGATTCAAGTTGATCTAAACCAATACATCTTTTGTGTGGTTTCCCGACACACTTGCAGTTGCTTGTCACACATCATGAGTGGTTAACCCGACAAGCTTGGGTATGACAGCCTCAAACAATACCTTGTTATGATGGTTGTGTTACATCATGTTGATGATAAAATTACCTAGTATTATGTGATACCCTATGGTGTGGTTGTGTGAATATTAAGGAGTGATGTTTGCTATAATCTTTATTTCATAACATACCTTATAATGATGATGGGAACGATGGTCTAAGGGTGGTTGTTGATCCAACCTTGAAAACCATAATTGCTCAGTTGAACTCTAACCCTAATGATGTAGTGTGAATGGCATGAATGTTATGAGATGGTAGTATTAATGATGTATTATTCTCCTTGTAACATGTCTCTAACCATGCAGGTAATACCAGTTGATAATCATAGCCAAGTATGAGCTATGTTGGTAATGACATGTTTGAATGGGCATTATGAGTCATATATGATGTTGGTATCATGGAAAGAAGAGGTAAATGGTCTTATGATGTAATGATGGCTTATTGCCTTATGTGAGATGATGATTTCCTTAGTGATGAGAAGTGGGGTTGTTACCCCAAGATATACCTTTTGATGGATGATATGGTGAATGACAAGCATCAACTGATAATGTGATAAGATCACACCTTATATACTCAAATATGTTCGAGTGATGTGTTATCCCTATTTTATGTAGAATTTGGTTAGACGTTGTACGTTGTAACTTGATTGATGCAATAAGATACTTAAAGGACCTAACTAATCAAGTGTAACTTAGTCATGTAGCTTGACACGTGCCATAGATCCATTCAATGTCGATACTTGCTGAATGGTGAAACGAGTTTAACTCAGAGTGCATATTTTTGAATATGCAGGGGTGAGGAAGAATATCCCCTTATGTCCAGAAATATGTGACATGGGATTGGTTGTAAGCCATACCCTGGAAGAGTGCAACTTGGGACCATAACTCAATGGTATGTGACACATGATTAGATGTGAGCCATACCCTAGAAGAGTGTGGTTGTGGGTTGTATCTCAGTTTCACTGGCATTGTGACTTGTACCAAGGCAGGATAGGTTTTGCATAGTTAGACTATATGTCGTATGAAATAGACTTACTCATAATGTCACAACATGTTCACTCGTACTAACCAAGGAAGGTGAGGTCATAGATTTCGGCTCATTCAGTAGACCTGGTATGACACTGATTTTGACTTAGTAGTGGTCGGTTGGATTTGTGTGGTATGACTTAAATGCTTGGGGCATAATAAAATACATAAATAGTCATGTAGTATATTTTTACATGAAAAAATATGGAAATATTGGATGTGGCCTTGCTTAATCTTTATACGATATTGTTGATATAAATTATACATGTTCTTCATATTCCTTTAAAATGTTAATATGTTTCATAATCAAACAATAGATACCTATCATGTTAATAATGATTATTTGCCTTTATAGTCATAAACTTACTGTTGCTTTTATTATCTTATCTTTGATAATAACAAAGTTGGTGTAGAGTTATATCTATCGTTCAGATTTGGAATCTCACCTTGTGGGTTTCCCACATCCTTTTTAGGTGGATGTGCACGAAGAGGTAGAGATCATGCAACAAAGGTTGAGGAGTAGCAAGAGAGGAACTAGATGACAAGGTTGGAAGTGTTGTTGGATGTCTTTTATTGTTATAATCCTAGAGTCATCCCTATACACTTGGGTCCTTGGGTTTGTAGCTGTTTTGGTGAATGTGCTATTGATATGTGATTGGCTTGTGTGCCCTTTTGTATAATATGTAGTGGATATATGTATATATATTCTGGAATAGGTTCTCTGGTATAAGGTTGATGGAACACACAGTGTGTGCTTTGAGGCATGAAAGGACTCATATGTAAAGGTTCTTTCTGTTTGATAGTTTTATGAAAATAGTTTTAAAATTTCAGTATTTTCCATTAATGTATTTGTTTAATTTTTCTTCCGCGATTTTTTTGAGTAATCTCGCTTTGCGTGGAAAAGGGTTTCACATTTTGTGGTATCAAATCTTTATGTTTGTTGAGTCTATAGAGACCAAGGATTAGGGTTTGTGTCTGTTCTAGTATCCTCCAGTCTATCTTAAAGTGACTTCTACTTATGCAAAAGAAGAAGTGAAAGCTTAAAGATGTCTAGAGAACATGAAGAACATGCTACCGAGAGCAGTGCTGCCAAACTAGGTGGTGGTGCTAAGAACTAGGCACAAGAAGATCGAGTTCCTATAGTCCCCCAGTTGGACCCATACATGATTGAAAATCCTACCTTTCAATCTCTTTTAGGCAGTTTATGGCTACTATGACTCATATGGCGGATAGGATGCATGCACTTCAGCCTAGGGCATCCGTTCCCCTTGATGAATCTTCGAGTATTGGGAGGACTTTTAAACAGCTTCGCCATGTTGGGGTGGTGGAGTATGTTGGGACGAATGATCCGGCAGATGCAGGTTTGTGTCTTATCGAGCTTGAGAAAGCCTTTAAGATCCATAGTAAACCCTGAGGCGGATAAGATGAAGCATGCAGTGTACCTTCTTAAGGGGAGTGTTGGCCCCTAGTGGGCCATAGAGGAGGAGAAGAGACTAGGTTTTGTGATCGGTTGGGAGGAGTTCCAATGTGATTTCATTAGTCGATACTTTCCTCAGATGTACCTTGATGAGAAGATCAGCCAGTTTGAGAAGATTTGAAGGGATCCATGACAATCAGTGAGTATGAAGTGAGGTTTATGGATTTTTTGAGGTTCTATCCTCACATGGCCGCCACAGAGGATGAGAGGATTTGTCATTTTGAGAAGGGTTTGAATGATGAGTTGTATACCCTAACGGTTGCTTTGAAGAATTGAGAGAGGTTTGCCATGCTTGTGGATTCTGTTCAAAGGATAGAATGGTCTATGCAGGAGAAATGAGAGGCAAGTGCCAAGAAGAGGTATGTGCAGTCCTAAAGACAATCGGAAGGAGGCTTTAAGAATCTGATGTTTTCTATACCTCCAGCAACACAGAGGTTTAGTGCACCGACCCAGTGGTCATTGAGTAAGGGAAGAGGTTGTAGTTTTCTGCTTGCATGCACCTAGTGTGCTATGTCAACATAGGTGACATGGCCATCTAGACCGCATTATGGGAACTGGGCTTGCCATAAGTGCAGGAAGATAGGACATCTGAGTTGAGAATGTCCAGTGAGCAATGATGAAGTTACCCAACAACCGAGGCAGAGCCAACAGGGTTCACAAAGGAAGCAGAACAATGGCATAGGAGGACAAGGAGGCAGCCAAGTGTCACAGGTTGAATTGTTTGCTCAAGGAAGTAGAGAACAAGGGTGACAATAGGCAATGTCTAGATTTTATGACATGAGTCAGCTAGAGGCAGTGGTCAACCTACAAGTGATGGCAGGTTAGATGGAGCTATTTCATTCTAATTTATCTTCTTCTTTCTTTGTATCTATTTTTGCGAACCAGGTACAATGCACTCTTTTATCACTTGTAAAGTGCTTAGTAGTTGCTTTTTTCCTATTAGTAGTAAGAAGAATAGCTTGTTGTTAGAAACCCCATTAGTCAGTTCTGCAGTGTTGCAGGATGTGTGTCCTTCCTATGTCCTCTCTTTTTTGGGACACAACATTCAAGTGGTTCTCATATCACTTGACATGCATGGATTTAATGTAATCCTTGGAATGGATACCTTGGAAAAGCATATAATGCTCTTACATTGTAGTTCCAAGAAAGTGAAATTTGTTGATGGTGGTGACATGGATCTTTTAAGGAGATAGGTAGATTCTTCCGACGTGTCTAGTATCAGCCATGGTGACAAGGAAGCTTTTGAGATAAGGTTGTGAGGCATTCTTGGCACATGTGAGGAATCCTAGTATTCCATGGGGTGCCATTTGTTAGAGAGTTTGAGGATGTGTTCCATGAGGATTTTCTAGGCATTCCCCCAACCCGAGATATTGATTTTGAGATCAATCTAGTTCTAGGCACGCAACTGATAGCTCAAACACCATACAAGATGGCTCTGACAGAGATGGCAGTGTTGAAGACACAATTGTAAGAACTGCTTGACAAAGGTTTCATTAGGCTGAGTACATTGCCATTGGGTGCTCCATTGTTGTATGTAAACAAGAAGGATGGGTATATGAGGCTATGCATAGACTGCATATAGTTGAACAAAGTGACGATAAAGGATAAGTATCCCTTGCTGAGAACAGATGATCTATTTGACCACTTGCGGGTTGTGACAATGTTCTCGAAGATAGATATGAGATCAAGATATTACTAGTTGATGATCAAGGAGGATGAAATACCTAAGTTGGATTTTAGGATCAGGTACAGTCACTTATGGTTATGCCGTTTGGCTAACCAATGCACTGGCAACATTCATGGATTTGATGAACATAATGTTCTGGCCATTTTGTGATCAGTTTGTGGTGGTCCCCATTGATGACAACTTGATATACAATAGTGGCAATCAATAACATGAACAACATCTTTGTCTGGCATTGACCGTGCTGAGACAACACTAGCTTTATACCAAGTTTAGCAAGTGCGAGTTCTAGTTAAAGAAGGTAGCTTTCTTGGGACATGATGTTACAACCCCAATTTCTGGTGTTCCTTTGGTGAGAAATGTAATTTCTCATATTAAATATATTGGAACACGTAATGATATAAATTGTTTTGAATAAATGGATTTCGTTTACAATAGCCTTGATGATTGTGTAATGGGCTTTATTGACTATTGGGCCCAATAACAAGGAAATTCAATTAATAAATGAATAATTGAGTTTTGGAGAAAAGAGAAATATGGAAACCTCTAGAAGGCAAAAGAATATAATACAAAGGTGGATTTCGTGCCTCTTGGGTTCCTTGGATCCCAAGGAGTCCAAAGTTTTATAGAGAATGCAATAAAAAATGAAAAGACCAATTAAGTATTTCTTTGTTAAGAAAGAAATTGCAAATAATGATAAAATGTAGAAAATAAGAGGAAAGAGGTTTAATTGAGTTATCCTTAGTGGGATTTCGTATCCCAAGGATTCCTAATGATAAAGGGAATACCGATGAGGAAAATAAAAGAGAAACAAAGAGATTTTCAAAAAGAGCTATTTTTATAAGAAATACACATGATAACGGGAAGTAATGCATATAGATGCATCTAGAAGGATAATGAGTAACCTTGGAAAAGAATTTCGAATTATTATAATTGCTTGGGGTCCAAGGATCCCAATGAATAAAAAGAGGAAAGAGAAAATACCCATAACAGGAAAATAAGAAGATAATGAGAGTATACAAGATAGTGCATGTTTTTGAGGTTTTGTTAAAAAGGAAGTAATTTCTATTAAAAGAGAATAGAAATTCGTGCCTATGGAGTAAAAAGCAAGAATACGAGATTAGGTGAGAGGAATTTTGAATTCCTAAAAATATAATGCACAAAGTACATGAAGAGAGAGAGAAGGATACTTCTATAGCAAGGAAAATCCCTTTCATATAAGCATAAGTCGTGATTGCTTTGTGGGCAACAAATCTGGGGTGTGGATACCACCCTATATAAAGGGGTAAAGCCCTGGTCGAGGTCCAGAGAGAGAAACCCACATCCTCCTCTCTCATCCCTATCTTCTTCTTCCTTGTTTTCTTTCTTAAACCCTAACTGAAGGGGGGGATGTGACCCCTGGAGCCACAAAAGGAACTTGAAGAAACTCCCTACGTTCCCCCTTCAATCTGCACGACTAATGTTGCCCTTTCCATGAGGAATGCTCACCTTGGTCGCCTGCAACTCATCTGCGGAGAGCTGCAGTTTGCAGCCCTAATGCTTCTATCCATGGCCACTACGCTCATGGAAAGAAACCTTGGTGGATGCGGCTGGGAGTAACGGAGAACATAGGATGGGTTCCGACGAGCTTTGGACTTGGAGGCGGAGGTGGATGACCTGCAAAATGTTGCAGTTCATGGCAGCGTAGGGTTGCACTGTGTGGAAGATGACCCGGGGTTCAATTAGACCAAGATACCCCTCTAAGATACAAGAAGAGAGTAGCCGAGCCAGGGGCATAATAGTAACTTGGTTATAAACTCAAGGGCAAGCCGTGTTGCATGCATAAGGTGAGGTGGCGCTTGATGATTGGTCCAAAGGAAGTGATCTTTACAAAATTCATAGTTAATTATTCTTAGCTCGGATTAGCATGCATAAAATATGAAAGTTTCTTAGAAAAATGAGGGGAATCCATTAAAAATATAATTGAAGCTTTATTATTCTTGAAATTCGAAAATTAATGGAAGATGTCTACTTTAATGTATTAATGTTTAAAGAACCCTATTTTGAGATGAATAATATATTTAATAGGGTTTAAAAGATTATTAGAGTTGATAATGGTCTATTAATGATAAAAAGGAACATTAGGAACAAAAAGGATGAAATTTTCTTGTAATTCGTTTAATTTAGAGTTTATGTGCCTAAATAGGCTTTAATGGGCCTTGAAACCCTAATGTTGGTAATTAGGACTACTATTGGCTTTAATTATTCAATTTCATGTATAGAACTGGGTTTTCATGGTTATAAGCTATTTCGAGTGTTAAAGTTCCTAATTTGTAGATAAATAATCTTAATATAGAAATTAGGATTTTTGAATGAATCTAGGTAGAATTAATGATAAATAACGTTCATATGAGTATTGGAGCATAATGAACTACAAATTTATGATAAACGAGCATAACGACTTTGTCATAGGTTAAAGAGGATAAAAAGGGTAGCTTTAATGAAAAGATTCTTAATGGACTTATATAATGGTTAATTATGCCTAAATTCGAAACTGAGGATTATATAATTAGAGTTTGTGATCAATTGCGTTAAATTAGGTTTTAAAATAGTAAAAGATGGAGGGAACCCTAATTGCAATGGAAACCCTAAAAGTGGACTAGAAACCCTAGGAAGCAAGATAGATTTGATAGACCTTAATGACATGAGTAATAAAAGGAAATTGTATAATTGTTTCAGGATCTTGTTGAATGATTGATTGCTTGTTGGTTGATTGGATTATTTCTGTCTCACATCAACTTGACAGGTATGTGGTTACGCCTATGAATATCCCGAACTAGTTTCTCGAGGAATTTTGAGTTTTTATCGATGACTTCAATTAAACTATTGGTTGCATTTAATTCATGCAAATTATTATGTGAATATGACTATCACATAAGAGATGTGCCTACTAGCTCAAATCCTATTCCCCTCAGTAGCCTAATGGATTGACCTAGTACGTGGCTACCAATGGGGTAGGCCCATCAGGTCATTGAATGACTTAGTACATGGCTACCAATGGGGTAGGACAATCAAGTCACCATGAGTCAGGGATTGGGCTACCTTTGGGTAGGGCCATGCGACTCCATAACCCTATGAATTGGCTACGTGTGTGGTAGGACCATGGGGGTAAGGATCTACCATATGAGAGAGGTAGTATCCATGTCCACTGCAGGGATGGTACAGAGATAGGGGACAGGAAAGGATTAAGTAGTATTGCTTAAAATGTAATTTTGGATGTTAAATGATATTTGGTTGACTACATTGTTAACATAGTTGCACAATTATTGTTTCCCCCACATACCAACTTCTTGCTAATCGACATTTGGTTTGTCGGCGTTTTAGGTACAAATGAAAAGAACAAACCAAAAGGTGGAATATGTGGAATTAAATGAGAAATAACATACACCAGAGGATTAGTTAGATTAGTATCTTTATGGATAGAAGTTTAGAAATCCCAACTTATAAAAGGTAAGTAAAGTTTTTATTTTGTTTTACCAATTTTCAGTTTAGTAGTAGAATTTCATAATTATTATTGATTATTTGTCTACCCTTTGATCTGGGTTATTAGATAACGAATCTGATCTCTTGGTCTCCCTTAAGTGGGGGTCACCAGGAGACAGGGTCGTTGCAATTGGTATCAGAGCATAGGATCCTCATCTAATCATTAATAATTATTAAATTTTACAAATTCTGTAGAACCCAAGGGAGTTATTGGAGGATTATCCAAAAGATAGAGGTGTCTAGAAAAGGATCACGATCGGGGGATGGCACTATTTTCCTCCGCACCGCTAGTCAGAACACAAGGACTCCCAGATCCGTGTTACTACCTGGACAAAGTCTTAGGGTATGATTCGAAATAAGATACCTTTAGGACTCTCTCATCTTGTTCATCTCTTCTTAAATTCTATTAAGGACCTTAAGGATTAGGGTTTTCTCTCTTTCCTCACCCTCTTGAGGTATGGGTAAGGTTGATAAGGATTAAGGGATCCTCCACCAAATTAATAAAAAGCATGTAAATAAGATGTCATGGACATAAGCTTAATAGAGTAAGCGTAAAAGAATAGATACATGCTTAGGTCGTATGACATGAGTTGTCTTTGCCCTCAGGAGATACGTGAGGATAGACCTCCTTGTCAAGAGGATGAGTGGAGAGAGTTAGTCTTGGAGGTAGAGACCTCTATTAAAAGTAGAGACCTATCACATCCTTTAAGGATGATGTTAACCCTAACCCTAAGTGGAGGTTAGAGAGAGAGAGATGACATGATGAGTTAGATGTCATGGTTGACTGGGTGTTTGGATGGATACACCTTGGGATGCCATATGAGCCATCAGAGGTTGGATGACCTAGTACCTCTGGCGACCCAACCCTGGGAAGGGTCGTGCATGTTAGAGCGAAGAATAACTCCTTCATTGATGAGGTTAGAAGAGAACCTATAGACACCCTATGAGCTTATGCATGTAGGGTATAGCTTGCACCCAGAATACATCAGTAATGTGAATAGTAGGTTAAAACTAAGGCCAGAAGGGTATGACTGATGTCTTATGAGATAAGCATAATGGTAATCTTGAGCATGACCCCGAGTAGGGAAGTTGGAAGTCTAAAACCCTGAGATTTGAGGAACAATGGGGAGTTGAGGATAATGCGACCTAAGTGGATGATAGTGGTTGCCTTATGCTTGACCCCTGGAGGTTGATGATATCTTGGTTTCCTTTAGAGGAACCAAACCCTAGAGAGAGATGATGATGCTTCTGATACCTAAGTGCCTATGGTATAAGTGGTTACCTGCTGAGATGAGACCAGGAGTGCCTTAGACCATAAGGAGGTTTAAGTAACCAGTTGTGAGGCATTATACCTAGTTGGTTGTCCTTGAGGACGACTCAACCCTGAGATGTTACCTTGGACATGCTTGATTTGTGGTTAAGAGATTGAGCATGCAGTTGGACACCCAAATGTGAAACTAGGGTTCCTAGACCTAAATGGGGAAGTGGTGCACCCAATGATAATAATGAGATTTGAGCATGGTACTCCTTAATTTCAGAGGAAGGGAAACCCCCTTAAGTTAAGGGTATGTTTGATGAACCCCTCACCAAAGTTGATCTAATGTAGAGGATGAGAACAAGGGTGACCTAGTATGGTCTAGTAGGTAGTCTTCCTATGCCTTAGTAGCTTGCTAGGGTTAAGCATACTCATGTGGATGCAGACCCTAAGGATAGTTGTGACCTTGTTGTCAAGAGTTGTAGTTTCCTCCCATCCTGGGAGAGGGACCCTTTGGTTGAGTTCTTACCAGTTTTGTTGGTTTTGAGGTAACCTAAAGAGGTCTCATAGGATATTGAGAGACTAAGTGAAAAATACATGGCATGAGAATGAACCTGTAGCCCATAGATAACCATCTCTACGTGCTTGTAGATGTGTTACCATGGAGGTAACTAGTATGGGACCTGACCAAGGTAGGAAGGTCGCCATGATCCCTGAGTAAGGATGAAAGTCAGCCCGTAAATGAAGAAAGAGAGATTATGAAGGCTTGGGTAAGGTTCTAAGTTGGACATGTACTATAATAGAATCCTAAGTCTATCCTAGTATCAAGTAGGGACAAGACCGATCGAAGTAGGAGTTGCCTAATTCCCTAGTTGCACATGACCATAGGGTCGGCTGGTAACAACTATCATTGTTTGAGGGCCATGGGTTAGGAGATTGATCACCTTTATGAACTCATGGAACCCAAAGGGCAGATGAGTAGGGCACTCTCTGGATGCATAAGGGGAAAGGGATGACCCCGAAAGTGCTGACACCCTATAGACCTAGAGGAGATGGCATATTGTCCCATCTCTCCCTCCCATAATAAGAAGAAATGAGCATTTGGCGGCCGTCCAAATACAGAGTTCTTCCTATTCCAAGAGTAGAGATGGTACATCCCACCTTGTCAGTACACCTTTAATTCTAAGTTGAAACATGCAACTTATGTCTCTACATCACAAACATCATGATATCAAAGTTACTTCCATGGAAAACTGGTCTTGAACCTACTTGGGTCACCACAAAATCATTGCCATACACCAAGGATAAAAGATAATGTGAATTGGAACCTTGCTACGAGGTATGAGGACGAAGATGATAACATACCTTGGTGGAATGAATGATACATGAATGGTTCACAAACACTAAGAGAGTTAAGGTAGTCATCCTATAAGGATGCTTCTAGTAGAAGCTTTGTGGAATTTGCAAGATAACCAAGGTTGAGTTTGATCACAATGAGGATGAGCTCAGAGCTTCTTGATGAAGACCAACTTAGAGTTTGAGATGAGATGATAAGTATAATACATGGAGGTGTATGTTACCTAACACCTAAGGATAATAAGCGGTAATGAATGCTTTGGTTGAGATATAGATGCCTAGTTTAGCTGGAAGCTAGAAGAAGTTGAGGTTGTTAGGGTAACCTTGAGTTGAGAAAAAAAAAAGTTTGGCTAACACTCAGATGTGTCAATAGCGGTTAATAGTGTAAAGGATTGTTTGGTTAGCCAGCTCAATCCATGATATCATGAAAGGAGGGTTGTAGAACCTCATATGCTCTCCTCTAAAAAGGAAGGTGATGAAACCCTGATTAGAGTGGTGTAGGGTTTCTGAGGAATCAAGCTTGAGGAATCATGACATACAGGAGATCATGGTTTTAAGATCACCAAACACCATGATACTACAAAGATAGTAAGTGATAGTATCACTTTGGTTGCTTGATGTGAAGTTGCATGTAGCATGTCGCCATGCAAGCCAAGAGATGAAGGATGAACACCAGTAACCCAGTGCATTGATATAAAGGATAAAGAGAGTTCCCGAGAGGGAATGGGAGTTCATCATTATGGATGTTGTGGTAAGTCTCCCCTAGACCAATTAAGGTCAAGTTACAATATGGTTTATGGTAGATGTAAGGCCCCGAAACCTGTTTAATGAGTTGAACAAGCTTAATTGCCATAATTTAATGCTTAGTGCATCATTAAGTTGATTAAGTTGAATTAAGTACTCATTGATGCAATTAATGCTTTGATCGTGTGTTACAGTCTAATTAGCATGATTTCTTGCCTTGAGGCTGTAGAGTATCTGACACTTGAAAAGGTGCAAAAGAAATCGTTTGATTTGGACCTACGGAGAGAAAGTTATGAGGGTTTCAATTTCTGGGATTGAATATGCAATTTACCGATTTATTAGCTTATTAACCTTATGTTTCTTTTTCTTCACTTATCCCTTCTTCTTTCCCAATTGATTTCAGTAACTGCTTAAAGCGGTGCCCGATAGAGAGAGTAGCGAGGGGGGGGTTTGCGGACGATCTAGGGCATCACAACTTGGATCGAGCTCTGCCCACCTTTCTCCTTCTTCTTCTTCCCCTCTTCTTCCTCCTCTTCTTCACCTTACCGCGCCATAGGGCGGCACCCCCAAGCATGGCAGACGGCATGCAGCAGAAGCTGCACAGAGCAGCACCTGACCAGCTAACAACAGGGTGAGCTAGGCAGTGGTTTTGGGCCTCCTTAGCTTCGATTAAGTGGCGCCTAACTTCTCTTCTCCTTCAACCTTCCTCTGTGACATCCTAGTGGCACCAACCTATAGGGCGGCGCCCCTGCAGCATCGCACAACAGTTGCACGGGGCTGTAGCCAGGAGCCTTGGGTGCAGCTAGCACCTTCAATGGTGTCCTTTAGATCCGACCTTGATGTCTCGGTGAGTTTCCATAGCTCCCAGCCACATTTGAGATCCTAGTTGATCTCTCCGCCGACCTGCTGTGTGCGTGAAGCAGCTTGATACAACATGATCATGTATTGGAAATACCAAAGGTTGAAGACAATGAATTCAGCCCGGAAATAGGCCTTGGATGCATTTTCGGACAAATCCGGACATCCCAAATCGTTGTGAGTAGAGTTTCTCTCAGTTATCATGAATTAACTCTGGCATTTGAAAAGTTTTGGTTAATTGCGCGATTTTCACTGATAACAACAGTTATCAGGCGTTGGGCAGTATTTGGCGTCGCCCGACTTTTTATTTCATAAATCACTTCTTTACGCTTTTATATGATCTAGTTTATCATTTGATCAGTGTGGATTGGACCAGTAAATTTACATGGTTCATCAGAACCTAAATTGCTCATTTGATGAAGAAAGGTGCTAGATGGACGAATTCTTAGCTTACTCTTGGATTTTCTACCCTACCTGCTCGAGATTTTCTTCTGTTCGGGGTTTCATCTTCGCATTAGAGGCAAGTTTTATAACTTGCTCCATGTTTATTTCTTACCATAAACTTTCTAGATCATGTTCTTTCTTGAAAATGATGATTCATGCACTAAAGAGCTATGCTTGACTTAGATTTCGAATTTTATAATGTTCCCTATTCTGATTTCAATTATACATGAACATGTGATCATGTGTGTGTTAGCACTAAGGTATAATGTGACTTGGATCAGGTTGTTTTGAAAACCTATGTTCACCCCCTTAGGTCAGGTTTTGGACCAATTAGAAGTTTAATGATCAACTATTAAATACCCTACTGATGTTATCAATCAATGTTGATATTAGCTTGATATTTGATGTTGATTAAGGAATATAGTGTTGATCTAACAACCTATAGTGATTTAATGATCACTAATGAGGGTGGATCAGGTCTCTACAATTTATGGTGAGTTAATTATATAGTTTTAGCATCAATTAATTCTTAGACCAATGGTTTCTCAGGTCTTGATGCAATGGTCGAACATATACTATAATTGATGGTTTTAATATATGAACTTGATCCAATGGTCAAGATATAATGTTTATTCCTCCAATAAAGTAGAATTATGGATAATGTAATTTGTTGGTCCTAATAACGAGATTTAGATGATTTCCTTTGTATGATAAACTTAAGGATTTTACTTGTTGGCAATGGATGGCTTGTTCGAAATGAACAATTGATTGTGGGTTTTACCCTACTTTCAATAGAAGTTTTTGTGTTGTTAATCAAGGGATGTCTAGGGTTAGATGGTGACTCTTTCTAGAACACAAATCAAGGACTTCGTAGGTGGTTTATCCAAGATGTTTACTTATGTAAACAACCAATAGTCTTGCCTTTTAATCATCCAATGGTTCTGGATGGCATTGTGGTATAGTGATATGGGTTGAATGATGATGGAACAAATGGAGGGTTACCCTTAATAAGTTAGTCTTAGCTATTCATTTATATGAATAGAAGGGTTGATAAACATATTGTGTTGATATGTAACCCTAATGAGGTATAGCTTGTTATACCTAGCTTTAATATAACTAAATGATGGTAATTGGGTATGAATAGTCCTTGAATAACTAATACAACCATAGAGTACTCTATTATTGTTGAAACCCTAGTATGTTATAACCTGATGGTTACACCTTGATTTAGGTGTGGGCTCGTACTTGAGAATAGTTTGAAATGTGATGGTGATGCTTCACCTTATGCATCCATGATCCAATGAGGATGCCATGAGTTAGGGTTTAGGTAGAAGTGATGATTAGTAGCATTGATATAATTTATCATGTTGAACCTAACTCTAATGCAATTAGATAAAGATGAGTATTGATGTTTAACATTCTTATATGATAGAATGATGGTAGAATAACCTCCTTACTATGATCATAACCTTGATATGTTAATTGGTGGTTATTATATTTACATGGTTTATACTTTCTTAAGTTAAACATGTGCATAATGAATATGATGAGAGTTAATCATATCTAGATACATTGCATGTTGAGGTAATAAAGGAATGTTCTTAATTTTAATATAACCCTGCTATGATTGTTTATGAATATCTCCTAGCTCATTAATACAATATTATGTTGATCTGGTGTATTAAATGTAAGTAATGTTGTTGAGCCTTGTTATAAGGCATGCAAAGATAATGATGATCTTGCAGGGAATAATATGATGGTCTTAATGACCCTTTGGGCATGGTTGAGCCCTGAATGAGGTGTGATCCTCTTATGTTGATAAGGGTTGATACCCTGTGATATTGTGAAAAGGATTTATATGTTGTGATAATATGATGACTAGTGTAGTCCTGGGAATGGCAAGTGAATAGTACCATGTGATGATGAGATGAGAAATTATGTTTCCTACATTTTATATCTTTTCAAGTTTTGATATTTATATGCTTGCTAGAAGTGAATTAGGGTTTGTATGTCCACTTGTTTGATGCAGCCTTAATTCACCCAATTGGCATAACTAATCAAGTGCAACTCTAATCATGTAGTTCCCTGTGCCATAGATCCATCTGAGTGTCAGAACTTGCCAGATGGTGAAACGAGTATTCCTAAGGGAAACTCGGAGCAGATACTGATGAGTATGCGGGGTGCTTGTCATCCTGAATTCAAGTGTTTAGGGAGGATGGCTGCGGTCATACCTAGCCCTTAGTTTGAGAATGACTGCGGTCATGTCTCGGTGATTATATATGTGATGATATTGGAGGACAACTGCGGTTGTACCTCAGATGGTAGGGTATGCGTACCCACCTCTTTCACTAGTGTCGTGACCTATACCAAGGATGGACTAGGCTGTTAGCAGCTTGACCTTTTGTGTCGCTGTGGCGGACCCATACTGACTGGGGGCGGAGAAGATCTTAGGAGTCCGACTCTTTCTAGATCTTATATGGAACTGATTTCGACTTAGCAGTGGTCAGTTGGATTTTGAGTGGTATCCTCAATTTCCTCAGGGCATAATAAAAGATGTAATACAACCGTATATCATATCTGTTTAGGGTTATACATGACACTTCACATTGGATGATAACCCTTGTTTGTTCTCTTTAGATAAAGATGATGCTTAGTGCAATTAAGAGATAGTAATTATACTTATGTTGTGGATATGCATAAGACTGTAAATGTGTAGATACAGTAGTCATGTTTATGTTGATATCTATACTGCTACTGTTGATTATAATCATGATGCTAGCTATATTATGTTGTTAGTTATGTTTAGCATGCTAGCCATGCCTCTATAATTAGAAATGCATATACTGTTAATCATGCTTATGCAAATACTCATGCTTATGTGATAGCTTTGCTTATGATATTGATCTGTTCAAACTATTAGACATGCTAATGTTGTTAGATATGCTTATGATGCTAGACTTATTCGTGTTAATAGAGATAACATGCTACTAGACTTTCTTATGCTAGTTATGCATATGATATTGAGTCTCTTATACGGTTAATAAGGAAAATTATGATAGTCAGCTTGATGATGATAATTGTTATCTTCTCCTTTATATATTTTGTTAATCATCAATACTGTTGATCTTAGTGGTTATATCTGATTAAACTTCTTAACTATTTAATTACATAAAAATGTTGTAATCAATAAACGTTGTTGATGGTTATATCACTTGTTGGGACTGTGTCTCACCCTTGTGGTTCGCCACATTTTTTTTAGTAATCGGAAGTGACAAAAACAAACATGTGGCAGCCAAGAGGAGCTATGGTAATGAATATTTGATAAAGTTGATTAAATGTTTAGTTTGTTCTAGAGTCGTCCCTGTACTCTCAGGTCTGGGCGAGATAAAGTTTGTATATAATGTTTCAAATGAATCAGACTTTTGTTAGCATATTAATGCTTGTTTGTGTGGCATAGCATGGATACAAGAAAGATGTCGGGATCCTTCAAAAGTTTCTGAGCGGGTGTTGATGTTGAAATCGGTTTTAATTTACCCATATTTTTGGGTATGTGATTAATTAGGGATTGATTGCGTTTTACATTTTGAGTAATATCGTTTCGTGTGACGGGTCCCCTCAGGTTTGGTATCAGAGCTTTAGGTTCACTGAGTCTATAGGGACACTAGTACATAAGACTAGGATGATGTCTAAGTCAGGAACATGACACAAAAATATGATGCATACTGCCTAATCTCAGTATTTGGGTGCCCTGGCCAGGTATTCAATTATTGAAGAAAGGTCATTATGGAACTCTTAGATTGTTATTTTTCTGATTACTCTGATCAAGTAGTCATTTTGAGACAATCTAAAGAGCATAATGAATAAGAAATTATAGTGTGAATATCTCAATCCTACTTTAAAGAAGATGAGAATTGCATCATAATCTATCAAAACTTGAATATTTAGTAAATATAAGAGAAAGATACAACACCATGAAATCTAAATCTGAATACAAATAAGGAAAAGAGGAATTCATGAAGATGTGATTCAAGAAGATAAAAAAGTAAAAGACAGATAAGTCTATGCTTATAAAGTGAATCAAGGTATGAATCTACATAAGATAGAGAAAACTCCTATAACAAGTACAAAATGAGAAGATGAATGGGAACAATGACAAAGAAATAAGGTGGAACCTGAGTTAATCTCAGACCAACCTATGTGTGTAAGAAAGTGTTGATGAAAAATCAGCATGACAGGTGAAAGAAATTAAGGGAGATGATCTCGATTTAATGAAGAAAATGTGGAATATGATGATTTACATGTCGATAAGTGGTTGAAAAACATAATAAAATAAGAGAACATACACTAGTGGGAAAAATAGTCATCAAGGAATGAGTAATGAGATATGTTAATCATGATGATTCCTATGCTAATGGCAAGGAACCAAAAATGAAAAAGGTAAAATGATACATAAGAAGTTGTAATATGCATAACGAAAATAGAATTGGTTACCTTTTTGTCAGTGACCCTGAACAATGCTGCTATGATGTGGGAAATATGTTTCCCTTTGTATCTTTCCTTTCTAGGGTACAACTTTCAAGTGGACCATTGCCACTTGGTATGTGTTGATTCATTCTAAACATGAGGATTGATATGTTATTATAGAATAAGGTTGTTTGGACTTTGGTTCCACGATCATAAAGTTTGTGATGATTTTTTTTCTTTTGAGCCTTCCAATAATTAGGAAGACTCCTCTTATATGTCGTGATATTTGTTATGTTGGTAAAAGTAGATGAGATAAGGATGTGAGTTCCTTATTGCACATGAGGTGGATACCAAGGTAATGAATCCTAGTATCCAAGATGTATCAAAAATATGAGAAATATGTGAAGGTTGGAGATGTTTATTAAATAAACATTCCAAGTATTCCTCTCCCTTATATATAGAGAGAGTTGATGATGATGCAATAAATGTTATCTTAAAAACAAAAGTGATTCTATAATGTTGTGTATGGTTCAGTGATAGTTGGACAAGACCACTATCAAGGATAGATGGTTTGTTGGTCAATAGATATGTGATATTGTGTTCCTTTAAGATAAACTATGATCAAATATCAATCCATAAGATTTAGATTGGATGACATAATCCACATGACCATGATGAGTTTAGAGTTATATCCTATAGACTAATTAATGTACAAATAGAATTTATGAATAGTAGGAAGAGAGTGTTCAAGCAATGTTTTACAAGTTGTAGCAATCTTTGAATGATGACATGTCAAAGTATTTCAAATATGGTCAAAAATATGATCAATATTTATTCAAAAACCTTAGGGTTGTCTAAGTAGTAACTGCTATGAGAACAAGTTGAATAAGAGTGAGATGAGGTTGATTAAATTTCTTAATGTGACTATGATATGTCTTCTTATGTGGGCGTTTTTGTGCTGACCCAAGATGAGATATGTATGAATGATGTGACATTACCATGATATACAAGTAACCATGTGAAGGTAATAGGATGAGGTGCAGAGGAAGTACCCATCTTAGTTTATCTTGGATTTCAGGGGCAAAATCCCTGTTAGGGGTTTATAGTTGTAAGGCCCCACAACTTGTTTAATGAGTTGAACAAGCTTAATTGCCATAATTTAATGCTTAGTGCATCATTAAGTTGATTAAGTTGAATTAAGTACTCACTGATGCAATTAATGCTTTGATCGAGTGTTACAGTCTAATTAGCATGATTTCTTGCCTTGAGGTTGTAGAGTATCTCACACTTGAAAAGGTGCAAAAGAAATCGTTTGATTTGGACCTACGGAGAGAAAGTTATGAGGGTTTCAATTTCTGGGATTGAATATGCAATTTACCCATTTATTAGCTTATTAACCTCACGTTTCTTTTCCTTCACTTATCCCTTCTTCTTTCTCGATTGATTTCAGTAACCGCTTAAAGCGGCGCCCGACAGAGAGAGTAGCGAGGGGGGGTTTGCGGATGATCTAGGGCATCACAGCTTGGATCGAGCTCCACCCACCTTTCTCCTTCTTCTTCTTCCCCTCTTCTTCCTCCTCTTCTTCACCTTGCCGCACCATAGGGCAGCGCCCCCAAGCATGGCGGACGGCATGCAGCAGAAGCTGCACAGTTCTGCTGCACAGAGCATCACCTGACCAATTAATAATAGGGTGAGCTAGGCGGCGGTTTTGGGCCTCCTTAGCTCCGATTAAGTGGCGCCTAACTTCTCTTCTCCTTCAACCTTCCTCTGTGACGTCCTAGTGGCACCCACCTATAGGGCGGCACCCTGCAGTGTCGCACAACAGTTGCACGGGGCTATAGCCAGGAGCCTTGGGCACAGCTAGCACCTTCAATGGTGTCCTTTAGATCTGACCTTGATGTCTCGGTGAGTTTCCATAGCTCCCCGCCACGTTTGAGATCCTAGCTGAGCTCTTTGCCAACCTGCTGTGTGTGTGAAGCAGCTTGATACAACATGATCATGTATTGGAAATACCAAAGGTTGAAGACAATGAATTCAGCCCGAAAATAGGCCCTGGACACATTTTCGGACAAATCCGGACATCCCAAATCGTTGTGAGTAGAGTTTCTCTCAGTTATCATGAATTAACTATGGCATTTGAAAAGTTTTGGTTAATTGCGCGATTTTCGCTGATAACAACAGTTATCAGGCGTTGGGCAGTATTTGGCGTCGCCCGACTTTTTATTTCATAAATCGCTTCTTTACGCTTTTATATGATCTAGTTTATCATTTGATCAGTGTGGATTGGACCAGTAAATTTACATGGTTCATCGGAACCTAAATTGCTCATTTGATGAAGAAAGGTGCTAGATGGACGAATTCTTAGCTTACTCTTGGATTTTCTACCCTACCTGCTCAAGATTTTCTTCTGTGCGGGGTTTCATCTTCGCATTAGAGGCAAGTTTTATAACTTGCTCCATGTTTGTTGCTTACCATAAACTTTCTAGATCATGTTCTTGCTTGAAAATGATGATTCATGCACTAAAGAGCTATGCTTGACTTAGATTTCGAATTTTATAATGTTCCCTATTCTGATTTCAATTATACATGAACATGTGATCATGTGTGTGTTAGCACTAAGGTATAATGTGACTTGGATCAGGTTGTTTTGAAAACCTATGTTCACCCCCTTAGGTCAGGTTTTGGACCAATTAGAAGTTTAATGATCAACTATTAAATACCCTACTGATGTTATCAATCAATGTTGATATTAGCTTGATATTTGATGCTGATCAAGGAATATAGTGTTGATCTAACAACCTATAGTGATTTAATGATCACTAATGAGGGTGGATTAGGTCTCTACAATTTATGGTGAGTTATTTATATAGTTTTAGCATCAATTAATTCTTAGACCAATGGTTTCTCAGGTCTTGATGCAATGGTCGAACATATACTATAATTGATGGTTTTAATATATGAACTTGATCCAATGGTCAAGATATAATGTTTATTCCTCCAATAAAGTAGAATTATGGATAATGTAATATGTTGGTCCTAATAATGAGATTTAGATGATTTCCTTTGTATGATCAACTTAAGGATTTTACTTGTTGGCAATGGATGGCTTGTTCGAAATGAACAATTGATTGTGGGTTTTACCCTACTTTCAATAGAACTTTTTGTGTTGTTAATCAAGGGATGTCTAGGGTTAGATGGTGACTCTTTCTAGAACACAAATCAAGGACTTCGTAGGTGGTTTATCCAAGATGTTTACTTATGTAAACAAGCAATATTCTTGCCTTTTAATCATCCAATGGTTCTGGATGGCATTGTGGTATAGTGATATGGGTTGAATGATGATGGAACAAATGGAGGGTTACCCTTAATAAGTTAGTCTTAGCTATTCATTTATATGAATAGAAGGGTTGATAAACATATTGTGTTGATATGTAACCCTAATGAGGTATAGCTTGTTATACCTAGCTTTAATATAACTAAATGATGGTAATTGGGTATGAATAGTCCTTGAATAACTAATACAACCATAGAGTACTCTATTATTGTTGAAACCCTAGTATGTTATAACCTGATGGTTACACCTTGATTTAGGTGTGGGCTCGTACTTGAGAATAGTATGAAATGTGATGGTGATGCTTCACCTTTTGCATCCAAGATCCAATGAGGATGCCATGAGTTAGGGTTTAGGTAGAAGTGATGATTAGTAGCATTGATATAATTTATCATGTTGAACCTAACTCTAATGCAATTAGATAAAGATGAGTATTGATGTTTAACATTCTTATATGATAGAATGATGGTAGAATAACCTCCTTACTATGATCATAACCTTGATATGTTAATTGGTGGTAATTATATTTACATGGTTTATACTTTCTTAAGTTAAACATGTGCATAATGAATATGATGAGAGTTAATCATATCTAGATACATTGCATGTTGATGTAATAAAGGAATGTTCTTAATGTTAATATAGCCTTGCTATGATTGTTTATGAATATCTCCTAGCTCATTAATGCAATATTGCATTGATCTGGTGTATTAAATGTAAGTAAAGTTATTGAGCCTTGTTATAAGGCATGCAAAGATAATGATGATCTTGCAGGGAATAATATGATGGTCTTAATGACCCTTTGGGCATGGTTGAGCCCTGAATGAGGTGTGATCCTCTTATGTTGATAAGGGTTGATACCCTGTGATATTGTGAAAAGGATTTATATGTTGTGATAATATGATGACTAGTGTAGTCCTAGGAATGACAAGTGAATAGTACCATGTGATGATGAGATGAGAAATTATGTTTCCTACATTTTATATCTTTTCAAGTTTTGATATTTATATGCTTGCTAGAAGTGAATTAGGGTTTGTATATCCACTTGTTTGATGCAGCCTTAATTCACCCAATTGGCATAACTAATCAAGTGCAACTCTAATCATGTAGTGCCCTATGCCATAGATCCATCTGAGTGTCAGAACTTGCTAGATGGTGAAACGAGTATTCCTAAGGGAAACTCAGAGCGCATACTGATGAGTATGCGGGGTGCTTGTCATACTAAATTCAAGTGTTTAGGGAGGATGGCTGCGGTCATACCTAGCCCTTAGTTTGAGAACGACTGCAGTCGTTTCTCAGTGATTATATATGTGATGATATTGGAGGACAACCGCGGTTGTACCTCAGATGGTAGGGTATGCGTACCCACCTCTTTCACTAGTGTCCTGACCTGTACCAAGGACGGACTAGGCTGTTAGCAGCTTGACCTTTTGTGTCACTGTAGCAGACCCATACTGAGTGGGGGCGGAGAAGTTCTTAGGAGTCCAACTCTTCCTAGATCTTATATGACACTGATTTCGACTTAGCAGTGGTCAGTTGGATTTTGAGTGGTATCCTCAATTTCCTCAGGGCATAATAAAAGATGTAATACAACCGTATATCATATCTGTTTAGGGTTATACATGACGCTTCACATTGGATGATAACCCTTGTTTGTTCTCTTTACATAAAGATGATGCTTAGTGCAATTAAGAGATAGTAATTATACTTATGTTGTGGATATGCATAAGAGTGTAAATGTGTACATAAAGTAGTCATGTTTATGTTGATATCTATACTGCTACTGTTGATTATAATCATAATGCTAGCTATCTTATGTTGTTAGTTATGTTTAGCATGCTAGCCATGCCTCTATAATTAGAAATGCATATACTGTTAATCATGCTTATGCAAATACTCATGCTTATGTGATAGCTTTGCTTATGATATTGATCTGTTCAAACTATTAGACATGCTAATGTTGTTAGATATGCTTATGATGCTAGACTTATTCATGTTAATAGAGATAACATGCTACTAGACTTTCTTATGCTAGTTATGCATATGCTATTGAGTCTCTTATACGGTTAATAAGGAAAATGATGATAGTCATCTTGATGATGATAATTGTTATCTTCTCCTTTATATATTTTGTTAATCATCAATATTGTTGATCTTATTGGTTATATCTGATTAAACTTCTTAACTATTTAATTACATAAAAATGTTGTAATCAATAAACGTTGTTGATGGTTATATCACTTGCTGGGACTGTGTCTCACCCTTATGGTTTGCCACATTTTTTTTAGTAATCGGTTGTGACAAAAACAAACATGTGGCAGCCAAGAGGAGCTATGGTAATGAATATTTGATAAAGTTGATTAGATGTTTAGTTTGTTCTAGAGTCGTCCCTGTACTCTTAGGTCCGGGTGAGATAACGTTTGTATATAATGTTTCAAATGAATCATACTTTTGTTAGCATATTAATGCTTGTTTGTGTGGCATAGCATGAATACAAGAAAGATGTCGGGATCCTTCAAACGTTTCTGAGTGGGTGTTGATGTTGAAATCGGTTTTAATTTACCCATATTTTTGGGCATGTGATTAATTAGCGATTGATTGTGTTTTACGTTTTGAGTAATCTCGTTTCGCATGATGGGTCGCCACAGTAGATCTCCTTACCTAGATGACATGAGATAGAAAGAATGCTATCAAGGGATAGATTCGGTTGAACTACTTAAGAGAGAAAGATGGTTCAACTACACCATGATGCAAGTTCAAAAGTTCTTGAGCATGAGCTAAAGGTTCACTTCCATTAGGAGGAAGTAGTTACATGAAGAACTTGATGATAGTATAGTTTGTCACCCCTAACTAATGCTTAGTATAATCCAGACTAGAGGGTCTGATGAGAGAAAGTGTGCTTGTTCAGGGTGATATAAAGAGATAGTTCTTAAGATGTGATGTTAACCACCATAGCCTTTATCGGGAGGCAAGAAGTTCTATAGGGAGGTTGTGTCGGTCACCACTTCATTAAGATGATGTTGGTGAAAGAGGCCTCGTGAAGGTCAGAAAAGAACCACAATGTATGCAGATGAAGCCACTTTGATCATGCAATGGCTGAGAGAGAGAAAGCCTAGTGGTGACATGAGTCGCGAGCTAATGCAAAGTAGACTGACATGCAGTTCACTATGGGAGAAAATGTGATGTGAAAATCTAACCCCTCTAAGCTACAACTGAGAAAGCCGAGTCCCCGATATATGGGTCCATTTGAGATGGATTGGTGGAGATGGTTATGTTTAGCCTTGACCCTCAGGATAAAATGATGTGTTGCATGAGTCCGATCTAGAGCACTATGTGAGGTACCCAAGCCATGTGTTGAGCCCTGAACCTATTCAACTTTTGAGAGGCTGAAATGTCTTGAGTCACCTATGAGGGTACGATATACCAATGTAAGAAAGAACTCATATGGAAGAATATGCGATGATGATGGTTCTTGGGAAACACCATGGAAAGGGTGAAGCCACATGGGAGCCATAATGGACATGGGAAAGTCTTATCCTGAATTGTTTGTTTGATTGATGGAATTTTGAGGACAAAATTCTTATAAGAGGGGATGGTTGTTACAACCCCAATTTCTGGGTTCCTTTGGTGAGAAATGTAATTTCCCATATTAAATATATTGGAACACATAATGATATAATTTTTTTTGAATAAATGGATTTCGTTTACAATAGCCTTGATGATTGTGTTGTGGGCTTTATTGGTTATTGGGCCCAATAACAAGGAAATTCAATTAATAAATGAATAATTCAGTTTTGGAGAAAAGAGAGATATGGAAACCTCTAGAAGGCAAAAGAATATAATCCAAATGTGGATTTCATGCCTCTTGGGTTCCTTGGGTCCCAAGGAGTCCAAAGTTGCATAGAGAATGCAATAAGAAAAGAAAAGACCAATTAAGTATTTCTTTGTTAAGAAAGAAATTGAAAATAATGATAAAATGTGGAAAATAAGTGGAAAGAGGTGTAATTGAGTTATCCTTAGTGGGATTTTGTATCCCAAGGATTCCTAATGATAAAAGGAATACCGATGAGGAAAATAAAAGAGAAACAAAGAGAAATTCTCAAAAAGCGATATTTTAATAAGAAATTAACATGATAACAGGAAGTAATGCATATAGATGCATCTAGAAGGATAACGAGTAACCTTGGAAAGGAATTTTGAATTATTATAATTTCTTGGGGTCCAAGGAGCCCAATGAATAAAAAGAGGAAAGATAAAATTCCCATAATAGAAAAATAAGAAGATAATGAGAGTATACAAGATAATGCATGTTCTTGGGGTTTTGTTAAAAAGGAAGTAATTTCTATTAAAAGAGAATAGAAATTTGTGCCTATGGAGTAAAAAGCAAGAATAAAGAGATTAGGTGAGAGGAATTTTGAATTCCTAAAAATCTAATGCACAAAGTACATGAAGAGAGAGAGAGAAGGATACTTCTATAGCAAGGAAAATCCCTTTCCTATAAGGAGAAGTCGTGATTGCTTTGTGGGCAAGCAATTTGGGGCGTGGATACCACCCTATATAAAGGGGTAAAGCCCTGGTCGAGGTCCAGAGAGAGAAACCCACATCCTCCTCTCTCATCCCTATCTTCTTCTTCCTTGTTTTCTTTCTTAAACCCTAACCGAAGGGGGGGATGCAACCCCTGGAGCCACAAAAGGAACTTGAAGAAAGTCCATACGTTCCCCCTTCAATCTGCACGACTTACGTTGGCCTTTCCACGAGGAACGCTCGCCTTGGTCGCCTACAACTCATCTACGGAGAGCTGCAGTTTGTAGCCCTAATGTTTCTGTCCCTGGCCACTACGCTCATGGCAAGAAACCTTGGTGGATGCAGCTGGGAGCAACGAAGAACATAGGATGGGTTCCGGCGAGCTCTGGACTTGGAGGCGGAGGTGGATGACCCGCAAAAGGCTGCAGTTCGCGGCAGCGTATGGTTGCGCTGGGTCGAAGACGACCCGGGGGTCAATTAGACCAAGCTACCCCTCCAATATACAAGAAGAGAGTAGCCGAGACAGGGGCATAATAGTAACTTGGTTATAAACTCAAGGGCAAGCCGTGTTGCATGCATAAGGCGAGGTGGCGCTTGATGATTGGTCCAATGTAAGAGATCTTTACAAAATTCATAGTTAATTATTTGTAGCTCGGATTAGCATGCATAAAATATGAAAGTTGCTCAGAAAAATGAGGGGAATCCATTAAAAATACAATTGAAGCCTGATTCCCCTTGAAATTCGAAAATTAATGGAAGATGTCAACTTTAATGTATTAATGTTTAAAGAACCCTATTTTGAGATGAATACTATATTTAATAGGGTTTAATAGATGATTAGAGTTGATACTAGCCTGTTAATGATAAAAAGGAACATTAGGAACAAAAAGGATGAATTTTGCATGTAATTCATTTAATTTAGAGTTTATGTGCATAAATAGGCTTTAATGGGCCTTGAAACCCTAATGTTGGTAATTAGGACTACTAGTGGCTTTAATTATTCCATTTTATGTATAGAACTGGGTTTTCATGGTTATAAGCTATTTCAAGCGTTAAAGTTCCTAATTTGTTGATAAATAACCTTAATATAGAAATTAGGATTTTTGAATGAATCAAGGTAGAAGTAATGATAAATAACGTTCATATGAGTATTGGAGCATAATGAACTACAAATTGATGATAAATGAGCATAATGTCTTTGTCATAGGTTAAAGAGGATAAAAAGGGTATTTTTAATGAATAGAGGCTTAATGGACTTATATAATGGTTAATTATGCCTAAATCTAAAACTGAGGATAATATAATTAGAGTTTCTGATCAATTGCGTTAAATTAGGGTTTAAAATAGTAAAAGATGGAGGGAACCCTAATTGTAATGGAAACCCTAAAAGTGGACTAGAAACCCTAGGAAGCGAGCTAGATTTGATAGATCTTAATGACATGAGTAATAAAAGGAAATTGTATAATTGTTTCAGGATCTTGTTGAATGCTTGATTGCCAATTGGTTGATTGGATTATTTCTGTCTCACATCAGCTTGACAGGTATGTGGTTATGCCTATGAATATCCTGAACTAGTTTCTTGAGGATTTTTGAGGTTTTATCGATGACTTGAATTAAACTGTTTGTTGCATTTGATTCATGCAAATTATAATGTGAATATGACTATCACATAAGAGATGTGCCTACTAGCTCAGATCCTAGTCCCCTCTGTAGCCTAATGGATTGACCTAGTACATGGCTACCAATGGGGTAGGCCCATCAAGTCATTGAATGACTTAGTACATGGCTACCAATGGGGTAGGACCATCAAGTCATCATGAGTCAGGGATTGGGATACCTTTGGGTAGGGCCATGCAACTCCATAACCCTAGGAATTGGCTACCTGTGAGGTAGGACCATGGGGGTAAGGATCTACCATATGAGAGGGGTAGTATCCATCTCCATTGCAGGGATAGTACAGAGATATGGGATAGGCAAGGATTGAGTAGTATTGCTTAAAACATAATCTTGGATGTTAAATGATATTTGGTTGACTACATTGTTAACATAGTTGCACAATTATTGTTTCCCCCACATACCAACTACTTGGTGACCGACGTTTTATTTTTCGGCGTTTTAGGTACAAATGAAAAGAACAAACAGTAAGGTGGCATATGTGGAATTAAATGAGAAATAACGTACACCGGAGGATTAGTTAGATTAGTATCTTCATGGATAGAAGTTTAGAAATCCCGGATTATAAAAGGTAAGTAAAGTTTTTATTTTTTTTACCAGTTTTCTATTTAGTAGTAGAATTTCATAATTATTATTGATTATTTGTTGAACCTTTGATCCGGGTTATTAGATAACGGCTCTGATCTCTTGGTCTCCCTAAAGTGGGGGTTACCGGGAGACAGGGTCGTTACACATGACATATTTTTCAAGGGGGCACGTGTGGATCCTAATAAAGTGGAGTCTGTGATAGAGTGGGAGCAACCTAAAATGCTGACATAAGAGCACAATTTTCTACGTTTCATAGACTATTATCAGAGGTTCATCATGGACTTCAGTGCTATAGCCTTACCCCTAACAAAGTTGACAAGAAAGAATGTGTTGTTTGTCTAGGAAGACAGATGCCAACGTGGTTTCGAAACGGTGAAGGAGAAGTCAAAAAGTGCACGGATTGTGGTCCTTGAGCAAGGAAAATGATACATAGTATTCAATGATGCATCAAGGAATGGTTTGGGTTGTGTGCTGATGCAGGACAAGCAAGTGGTTTCTTTCACTTCGTGACATCTTAAGAAACATGAGGAGAATTACTCAACCCATGATTTGGAGTTAGATGTAGTAGTCCATGCTTTGAAGATTCAGAGGAACTAACTATATGGTGTGGTGTTAGATCTTCATGTATCACAAGAACCTACAATACATCTTTTCACAACATGAGTTGAATATAAGACAACATCACTGGATGGAGTTGATCAAAGACTACGACTGCATGCTTGATTTTCATCCAGAAAAATTGAATGTCATGGCAGACGCATTGATCATGAAGTCTTTTTCTTCATCTGTGGATAATGCCTAGTTGAGTTATTTGATGTGCCACAAGTGAGACCTATTGGTCTCCTTATGTCATATGAAAATTAAGTTGGAGGTATCCTTGCTAGAAGGTTTTTTGGCTCATTTACAAATGAAGCCTACGCTGAGACAACAAATCAATGGGGCACAACAAACAAATATTATGATACAGTAGATTAGAGCAGAGTTCCACAGTGAGAAGTGTGATGGTTTCCATGATTCAATTGATGGGACAGTTTGTTACCATGGAAAAATAGTGGTTCATGATGCTAACGATTAAAGGAATATGGTGCTAGACGAGGCTCACTCAACCATGTACTCTATGCATCTAGGTGGTATCAAGATGCAGTATAATATGAAGGATATGTATTGGTGGCCAGGCCTAAAGAATGACGTTGTTGAGTTTGTTGTAAGATGCATTTTATGTTAGCAGGCTAAAGCTGGGCACCAAAATCCTATAGGAACATTGCAACAATTGCCTATACCACAATGGAAGTGGGATCATGTGACTATGGACTTTGTGGTTGGTCTGCCTAGGACAGACAAAGGTCATGATTCCATCTGTGTGATCGTTGATAGATTGACCAAGTCAGCACATTTCGATCCCATGAAGATGACGTTCACATCATAGAAGCTTGCTCATATCTATGTGGATGAGATAGTGCATTTGCAGAATGTTCTAGCTACTATCATGTATGATAGAGGTCCTCAGTTCACAAGTCGCTTTTGGGAGTGATTGCACACAACTTTGGGTATGTAGTTAAAGTTTAGTACTTCTTTCTACCCATAGACAGATGGTCAATCTGAAAGGACCATTCAGACCTTGGAGGATTTTTGAGGGAATGTGTTCTTTAGTTTTTAAGAAGTTGGGATATACATCTCAGTTTAATAGAATTCACCTACAACAATATCTATCAGAGTAGCATCGACATGGAACCTTATGAGGCATTGTATGGGAGGCGTTGAAGATCTCCGTTACATTCTTATGAGATAGGTGAGTATCATCTTCTTGATGTTGATCTTGTGCAACCGATGATAGAGAAGATCAAAGTGATACATCAATAGTTGAAGGCAGCACAGGACATACAAACATCATATTTAGATAACTGTCATAGACCCTTAGAGTTCCAAGTGTGAGACAAGGTATATTTGAAAGTTTCTCCTTGTAAGTGTGTTCTGAGGTTTGGGAAGAAGGGCAAACATGCTCCCACATTTATGAGACTTTATTAAGTGGTGCAATGTGTTGGGAAGGTTTCCAACAAGTTGGATTTGCCACTTGAGTTGTACAACTTGCATCCAATATTCCATGTGAGTATGTTGAGGAAGTTCCATGTAGATATAGAGTTAGTATTGCACCCTGTGGAGGTGGAGCTTGATGAGGATATGATTTATGTGGAAGGCCCAATGTTGATCCTTGACCAGAGAATGAAGAAGATGATGAGGAAGGACCGTGTTCTTATGAAGGTTCTTTGGCATCATCATGGTGTTGAGGAAGCCACATGAGAGCTCTAGGAAGATATGAGGAGGAAGTACCCCTACCTTTTCTCTTAGGATTTTAGGGGAAAAATTCCTAATAGGGGTTTATGTCTTGTAAAGACCCTGACCCATATTTTAGGATAACCCTATTTATTTTGATTAAGTGTGTTGCTTAGAACCTTGCTCTAATCATCTGAGATGTAATTAGGGCATGTTGGAAGCTTGAAGTTTCTGGTTTGAGCTTGTTGGGTTGATGCTTGTGTTTTGAGGTGGGGTTTTGGTGCAATTTGCAAATCACCCAGAGCAAGGGTTGATGTGCATGTTTGCCACCTCTTGTGTATTACATCTCTCTCTTGGCATGCTCTAGATGAGTGAGAAAGAGATGGGCACCTTGTTTGGGTCTTGATTGTGTGGTGACACCCTTGGTGATGTTTTGGACACTTGTGTGAGGTGTGTCTTGCTCCTAGATGTGTTATCTCGGGCTAGAGAGCCTTCGAGAAGATATGTATTGGTTGGTGAGTGTGTAGGGTTGCACCCTATCAATTTGTGAGTGTGTAGGAGATTATACACCACTTGGTCACCACCACACCTCCAAGGAAGAAGATGATACCAAGGTTAAGATGGTTCAATGTGAAAAGAAAGTATCCAAGATCTATGGTCGAGAAGGAAAACAAGAAGAAGGTAGAAAACATGGTTTTGCATGGTAGAAGATGAAGGATGATCAAGGAATACCACAACTTGGAACTCATCCACCAAGATCCAAGAGAGAATCTCTAGCTCTTTAAGCTTCTCAAGGACGTCTGCCGAGGAAGAGGGAAAGCAAAGATGACCAAAGGGATCCTCTTATATGGAGAAAAAGGAGTAGATATACAAGAGGGATGAGAGAGATATCAAGAGAAAGGTGTCATCACCTTAGGTGACACTTGACCACGAAGAAGGGCCACATGCAAAACCATACAAGATGTGGTGATAAGATCTATGTCTCACCCTTTTGGTCTCCTATCAATGTCATGTCTGATACCATATATCCACACACCCATAAACTGATAGGCATCCCTCTACACACTCACATACATATAAGATGCAACCCTATAAACTCGCCAACTGATAGGATGCAACCCTACATACTCACAAACCAATACGGTGCAACCCTACACACTCACAAATGGATAGGGTGCAACCCTACACACTCACCAGCCGATACACAACCTCTTTACGGCTCTCTAGCCCGAGATAACACATCTAGGAGAAAGACACACCTCACACATGTGTCCAAAACATCACCAAGGATGTCACCACACAACTGAGACCCAAACTAGGTGCCCATATCTTTCTATATCATCTAGAAGATGCCAAGAGGGAGAAGGAATAAATAATAGGTGGCAAACTTGCACATCAACCCCTACTCTGGGTGATTTGCAAATTTCACCAAAACCTCACCTCAAAACACAAGCATCAACTAGACAAGCTCAAACAAGAAACTTCAAGCTTCCAACATGCCCTAATTACATCTCAAATGATTAGAGTAAGGTTCTACGAAACACACATAAGAAAAAAAAACATGGTTATCCCAAAACATGGGTCAGGGTCCTTACAAGCCATAAACCCCTAACATGGATTTCACCCCCAAAATCCTAAGAATAAAGGGAGGGGTACTTCCTCCTCAACTCTTCCTTGAACTCTCATGTGGCTTCCTCAACACCATGATGATTCCAAAGAACCTTCACAAGTAGAAGGTCCTTCCTCTTTATCTTCTTCACTCTCTGATCAAGGATCAACACCGAGCCTTCCACATAAGTCATATCCTCATCAAGCTACACCTCCACAAGCTGCAACACTAACTCTCAATCAGGATGACACTTTCTCAACTTATTCACATCAAACACTGGGTACAACCTGTGTAGATGTAATGACCCCACTTCTCGGTGACCCCAAATTAAGGAAGACCAAGAAGTGAGAGCCGCTATCCCAAAACAGGGTCAATGGTTTTGCAAATAAGAAAAAATAATTAATAAATTCTACCACAACTAAGGTTGAAATAGGATAAAATTTTTCTTTTCACATACCTTTCAAAAATAGGAATCTGGAACTTCTACCCACTGTAGAGTTCTAAATAACTAAATCCTCATTTAATAGATTAACTTTATTCTTCACAAATGCCTCTTTACTAATTGTCCACTTTCAGATGTACCTAAAATGCCGGCAAACAAAATGTCAGTCAGTATAATGAATAATATTGGTATGTGGGGGAACCAAAATCTTGCATCAATTTGTAACAACATAATGCAACCAAATTATTTCTTAACAGATCAAACTTTATGTAATAAATATAACTACTCAATACCTACATATCCTTTCCTCTGTACTCTCCCTGTAGCAGACATGGATACTACCTCTCTTAAATGGTAGATCTCAAATAACCCCCTTGATCCTACCTTACAGGTAGATCACTACATAGGGCTATGTAGTCGTATGGTCCTACCTAAGGGTAAACCAACACATCAACTCATGATAACCTGATGATCGTACCCCAAGGGTAGACCATTTAATAGGTCATCCATCTCATCATCATCAAATCTACAAAGGGACTAGGATCTAAGCTATTCATCCACATATATTTATGGTGATAGTCATAGTCACTTTATTGTTGCATGAAATAAGAAATTATTTTTAGGCATGAAATAAAACCTCAGAAATCACCATGAAACTAGAGCGATTTTTCATAAGCATAACCACATAACTATTTTGGAGATCTCAAAGAAGCAATATATCCAAATCCAACTAGATGTCTAATCAAGCAAGCCAATCAATCAATCAAACAAACATTGATCCTAAAAACACATATAATGTCTAATTGTCACAAACATATCCTAAAGAACTCCTTATTGACTTGGGACACCTTTCCAAGGTTACTAAGTCTCATTAGAATCCATTAGGGCTTCTTAGATCAATTTCTCAAACTTTGTCCTTTTTAGGTCAACAAACCCTAAAATAGCTTTTCTACTCATAAAAACCCTAATTACTCAATTTACCCACATTAAGGATCTTTTATTCTCAAATTGGATTTGTAACAACATATCTCAATCTTATTAATGGATTTGCACAATTAAAACCATTAAAAGTCATAATTATCAAAATTAGGGTTTCTTGGCCCATTAATGCATATTCATGTACATGGAACCCTAAATTTGGTTATTAAGCACATGGATCCTCTATTTAGACCTAAAACTTCATTTTATTGTCAACATGTTAGAATTTAATTAGATAATCCAAAGAATATCATCAAAACCCATCAACATCAAAATTAGGGTTTCTTGTTTATAACTACATCAAAAGTAGCAATTTTATGTACTTTCCACACTACAAGTAGTTTTAGGCCTCAATATTATTTTTCATGGGTTCCTTGCATTCTCCTGATCAATTTTCATATGTAACTTGTTTTCATTTGAGTTACGAATAAATAAATATAATTATTCCAAGATAAACCCCAACTGACAAATTAGAGCATGTAATGTTAGCATTTATATTTGCTTATTTTCACGTAACATTCATCAACCAATGGGCTTCGGCCTTGTTGGCTCGCCGCACCATGATGACTTAAGTGAAACAAAACTAGTAAAAGTCAATTATGACCCTTACCATATGCAGTGACCCCAGGGGTAAACCACTATTTTCTGCATCATTGTCTTCCTCATCTGCTCCTTATGTTCACAAACAAATCATCCTTGTACGAGTCAACCCAGTTAGTTGACTTCACGAGCATGGGATCTTGGGTGGTGGGCGAGGGAATAGAGAGCTCCACCCCATCTTGTCAAACTCATTCATGGGCACCAATCGCCCAGGGAAAGTGAAATTAGGGAGAAAGGTGAAGGTCCGACCTGCGATGGATCTAAGGAAAATGAGACCAAGCCAAGAGAACGTGGGATCAAATTGAGAGTAGGGGGATCACTTCTTGAGTTTGTGGGATCTTGCACACAAACTTCAGGAGACTAAAGCACATTATATAGGCATAGGCGAGCGGGGTCCTCCATCCGTAGGCCTATCTCTCCTACAAAATTGGGGAATGTCCCCGAACTATTATAAAGTAGTTAAAACTAGGGTCGTTTGAGTTTGAATCTACCTTCCCAACTCGATGGGAAAGTTTATTTCTATCCAGATTGATTAGGGAGAGAGGAAATTAGAGAAGGGAAAGAGACTTACTATTATGGATTTTCCTCAATTGTTCATAGGTAGAAGATGGCTTACTGGCCATCAATCTATGATCCAAGGGCTACCAACACGTGCACTAAATACAAGGTTTGTGAAATTTTTTTCTAGAAAAAGGAAAATGCGTGTGACATTTAATACATTGCTCGCTTATCCCTCTTACTTTAGGAGTACTTACAAAATTCATATCTCTTAATCCGCTTATCCTTTTTAATCCTAAATTTTATAGGAAAGTCCATAATGACTTAAACCACTTTTGTGTCATGGTTGGTATTCAAATTTGAAAGTATGAGAGATTTTTCTTCACAATCAAGTTATCACTTATTAAGACATATTTTATGCATATTCTCTCTCCTATTCTTTTATATTCCTTATTTGGATTCCTTTTCCCCATTAAAACCTTGTGGATTCGAAATCTCATCCATGAGAAGTCAATCACACATTTTCCACCTATTTCAGATATTTTCATCATTATGTATAGTTTCCTTTTTAATAATGCATTATTGGATTTGTTCTTTTTCTTTTGATCATATTGGACTCATAACATATTATGATCCACGAAATCACATGAACAAAATAATTATTGCAAATGGAATCCATTCAATACATATAATTCATACAATTCCCATAAAAATGCATTTATTAGGGAAATTGGATTTCCAACCATATGAACCCAAAAATTGGGGTTGTAACAACCTTTTTGTAACATCCCAGGATTTGAGGCCTCGGATAAAATGATCTTATAAGGAATGATTGGACTACCCATAACACCAAGGTGCACCTCCTTTTCTGGGAGCCCATCACTAAAGAACTTCATAGTTAAGCGTGCTCGGCTTGGAGTAGTACTAGGATGGGTGACTAGTCGGGAAGTTGATCCTGGCTTGCGTTTCAGTGTGGACAAAGTGTGTAGTTAAGGCTAGTGGTTGTCTATGGGTCCAGTCATCATTCCTAAAACTCTACTAGACCCTTGGGCAGTGGGCCCGGTTGGTACAAATGGTATCAGAGCCAATTCCCCTCCAGTAGGTGGGCCCCGCATAGGCATGGCATGCCAGTCTTGAGCCATGCGGTCCAGGCATGTAGGAAAGGGCTATCCATGGTTGACGTAGCCACCCTTGCATTGGTATTCCATGATCGGGAGCTCGGTGTTCATGGGCCATGTTGGGTTTGCACTAAAATGGGGAAATATTATGAGGCCATATAGTGAAGCCTTGACGAGGACGTCAAGAGTCTAAGTGGGGGAGATTGTAACATCCCAGGATTTGAGGCCTCGGATAAAATGATCTTATAAGGAATGATTGGACTACCCATATCACCAAGGTGCACCTCCTTTTCAGGGAGCCCATCACTAAAGAACTCCATAGTTAAGCATGCTCGGCTTGGAGTAGTACTAGGATGGGTGACTAGTCGCGAAGTTGATCTTGGCTTGCATGTCAGTGTGGAAAAAGTGCACAGTTAAGGCTAGCGGTGGTCTGTGGGGCCAGTCATCATTCATAAAACTCTACTAGACCGTTGGGCAGTGGGCCCGGTTGTTACACTTTTCCTCTTATAGGATTTTTTCCATCAAAATACCACCAAACATATAAACAATCAAGGATAAGACTTTCCCATGTCCATCATTGGCTCCTATGTGGCTCCATCCTCTTTCATGGTGCTTCCAAAGAACGCATATCACCAAGGTGCACCTCCTTTTCTGGGAGCCCATCACTAAAGAACTCCATAGTTAAGCATGCTCAGCTTGGAGTAGTACTAGGATGGGTGACCAGTCGGGAAGTTGATCCTGGCTTGGGTGTCAGTGTGGACAAAGTGCACAGTTAAGGCTAGTGGTGGTCTGTGGGGCCAGTCATCATTCCTAATACTCTACTAGACCATTGGGCAGTGGGCTCGGTTGTTACACTTTTCATCTTATAGAAATTTTTCCATCAAAATTCCACCAAACATACAAACAATCAAGGATAAGACTTTCCCATGTCCATCATTGGCTCCCATGTGGCTCCATACTCTTTCATGGTGCTTCCAAAGAACCTTTATCATCTCATATTCTTACATCTGAGTTCTTTCACCTTGGTATCTAGAATCATCATAAGTGAGTCAGGATATTTCAGCCTCTCTTGAAGCTTAAAAGGTTCATGGCTCAGGTACATCACATAGTGTTCTAGATCAGACTCATGCAACACATCATGCATCATGTTATCCTGAGGGGTAAGGATAAACGTAAGCATCTTCATCAATCTATCTCAAATGGACCTATGTATTAGGGACTCATCTTTCTTAGCTATAACTCAGAGGTATCCAATTTTTCATAAGACATGTTTACCCATAGTCAACTGCATGTCAGTCTGCTTCACATCGGCTCACAACTCCTATTAATCCTGGGCTTTCTCAACCATTGCTCAATCAAAGCAACTTCATGTGCATACACTATGGTTTCTATGACCTTCACAAGGTCCTCTCACCGACATTATCCTAATGAAGCGGTGACTGACACGACCTCCCTTACAGAGCTTCTTACATACCAATACTGGCTATGGTCTCTATCATCACAAGAAAACTCTTCTAGTGACATGAATTTCTCCCATGTATAACCATGAAGGAGCACACATGCTCTCATCAGACCCTCTAAAGTCTGGAGCATACTCTCTTGACTATCCATCAGTCAGGGGGTGATAAGATATACTGAACTTTAATCTAGCATTGAGTTCTTCCGTACCTACTTCCACAACATGGAAGTGAACTTGAGGTCATCCTCAAGAACCTTTGAATTTGGATCACGGTGTACTTGGACTATCTCTCTCTCATTTATATACATATAATTCAACTGGATCTGTTATACTAACAATTCTCACTCTTAGGTAATGGATTAAGTCAACTTAGTAATGCAACCTACTATAATCCATATTGCATCATGATCTCTCTTAGTCCAAGGGAGACCCACTACACTATCCATGGTGATCTACTCCGATTCCCTCTCAGGGACTTCACATTATCTGTACCAACTCACTGGGTTACCGGTGTTCAGCCTTCTCCTTCTGGCATGCATGGAGACAAGCCACATGCAACTCTATATACTTCTTCATCTTAAGTATTCGAAGTACTATTACAAACTTTAACTATATTAGTAGTACCATGGTGTATGATGTACTTAAAATCATGATCTTCTGCATGTCATGATTCCTCAAAATTGACTCCTCAGAAACCCTAAAACACTCTAGTAGTGGGTTTCACCACCTTAATTTCCCTAAGAGGTGTATCTGAGGTTCTTATAATAGTCCTTTTATTTCATCAAGCTCTAGGCTGGCTAACTGGACAACCACAAACTTGACCAATGGGTCTGGCTATATCTAGGTGTTAGCCACATAGGTCTAGTCCTCTAATGGTCACAGGGTCCACCTAGCAACCTCTTTCAGCTCTATCAGCTAGATAAGACACTATACACATGATTTGCATCTCAATTAAGAGTATTTGTTACATCTATACACTGCACTCAACATTGTCATCTTGGGGTTAGGTCAACAGAGTCAAGAAAATTTCAAGCTCATCACCTCGATAATCAAACCCAAATTATAACTCATAGATTCCAAACTACTTTGGATAGGTACATTCTCATATTAACCTTGTTCTTCTTATGCTCTCAAATCACCTATCCAATGTATTCTCCAAAGATTTTGGTACTTTCTTCCACCCTCAGTATCATATAAGGGTTTCAACTCATATCACCTCTATCTTTAGTATATGTCATGTGTTTTTTCTAGTCTCTCACACCCATAACAAGAAGAAATATGCATTTGGTTGCACTCCAAATACAGAGTGCATGCCATTCTAAGAGTAGA
This sequence comes from Alisma plantago-aquatica, assembly GCA_963693085.1. NCBI lineage: Eukaryota > Viridiplantae > Streptophyta > Magnoliopsida > Alismatales > Alismataceae > Alisma > Alisma plantago-aquatica. The sequence continues at coordinate 811,828,185 of OY856412.1, read as the reverse complement.
GATGGTGCATCACACATCGCCGTCACTCTTTCCAATCTAAGTTGAAACATACTTCACCTAACTCCTCACCTTGAACATCTCCATTATGGGTCTACACCCTTGGGAAGACTTTTCCCATCACCTTTGGATCTTAGCATCTCTCTTATGTATAATCCTCAGTCATTACCTCAAGGTCCCTAGGGTGTCTATACTTTTGGGGTGATCTGAACCTTATGCATCTAGGGAGTGCCGCTCACTTTTACCCCTTAGACCCCATGAACTCATGAAGGTGTCCAACCTCATAACCCATCGGCCTTGGGAAAAAGTAGCTATTACCTCCCGACCCTATGGTCTTGTGCATTCAGGGAATAGACAACTCCTACACCCATCAATCTTATCCCTACTTGACCTTAGTGTTGACTTAGGATTTTATAGTAGCTCATGGTTTCTTTGTTAATACTCAAGAAAATCTCATCCTCGAATCCTCACTCGAATCTACATACTCTCTATGCGCATACATGGTTAACTTACATTCCTTCATGGGAATCATGGTGGCCTACCTATCTCAGTCTGAGCCCAAACATGTTACCTCCTTGGCAACATATCCTCATGCCCCTTAGAGATGGTCATGCATGGGTCTATAGATTCATGCTCATATTATGTACTATTCCATTTAGCTCATCAATCTCTTATAAGAGACCTCCTTAGGTTACCTCAAACATAAAAAAAAGTTAATACTCACCCTATATGATGGGTCCCTTCCCAGGATAGGAGAAAACTATCTCTTGATAGTATCCAAGGTCACAAAATGTTCTTATCACCAAGTTTCACATCATCATGTATATGCTTAGCCCTATAATACTACCTATGCTCAAGGATAGCAAGAAGACAACATATGAATACATTCTAAGTTCCTTGGTATGTCATGCTTGTTCATCATCCCTCAAACTTGGACTGATATCATACATGCATATGCCACCAACAAACATCTATCTCAGCTCAAATGGGGTTTCCTTACAATACATGGGAAGGGGTGCCAAGATTAATTCCTATGAACTCAATCGGCCTTGTGAGCATCATGTGTACTAGGTACTGCTACTTCCCCTCTTTAGTCCATGAACACCAGGTTCACTTCCTATGCAATCAGCTGTCTAAATGTATGCTCAATTGTTCAACCACAAACCCAACATGTACAAGGTATGGCATACACTTCCTACTATTATTCCACATGAACAACACCTTTAATTCCTACACAAGAATAAACAACTAGGTGTGAGACCTCACAACTCGTTACCATACCTCTTCAGGGTCTATGGAACTCTCCTTCCTACACCTAAAAGGTAGGCACTTATATTATCTATACGTTCGTTCATGAAGATTCTTTCTCTCTTCTATTGCTGGCTTCTTCCTTTAGGCATCCAAGGCACGATAAGCCTCCAAGTATCATCCATGAGGCAACCACATATATCTACTTAGGGTCATCTATTCCAGGCCGTATTATACCCAAATTCTCATGATTCCTCGTGTCTCAGAGTCAAGGTTCCCAACCTTCTTCATCAAGTCTCACTCTCTTTCTCTAGAGATAACCCTACAACGAGACCTACCACTAGAGGTTCTCTCTCCCAAGATGGGTCAAGCTCTTAAGGATACACATCTATCCTAACTTGGGTGAAACATACTATAAAAACTTATATTTGGCTAAGACCATCCAAAGCTCTGCATGTCTATCTGATAGACCATCAAGCCCAACCTTTCAGGCTCAGGTCTAAAACATGCTACCAACCATGCTTCCACTCTCTTATATGTACTTACGTGCTTCTTCCTATTCATGTATGCATGTTAGGGTTCCTATACAGTCATTCATGTATGCCTATTAGGGTTCCTATATAGTCATTCATGTATGCCTGTTAGGGTTCCTATACAATCATCACTAACCTTCTCAATGTGTGAGTTATTCCCTCACCCCTAATAGGCACGACCAACCTAAGATTGGGTCACCCAAAAGGCACTAGGGGTAAACAACCACACATATTTCATGTTTCTCATGGGTACTCAAAACATTTACGTAAAACTTTTAAGTCTTACCCACTTACTTGAAGGTATAGAATACTAAGGTATCCAACTCATCTTGTCATCTCTTTCTATAACTACCACTTAGGGTTTGCGTTAGCATCATCCTCGGAGGATGTGTCCAGACTCTTCCTATTCCTAGAGGCTCCTTCCTCCAAGGCTATCACTCTCCTCCTCATCCTATAGGATGGTCTAACCTCAACGATCTACTGAGGGCATGACATCCCAGGCCATGCAACCTAATCATGTAACTAAACTCAGTCTCATTTTCTAAATATCAAAAGTTATGTCCATGACATCTTTCTTACAAGTGTTTTATTATGTGGTGGAGGATTCCTTGATCCTTATCATTCTTAATCCCAACACTCAGGAGGGTGGTGGATAGAGAGAAAACCCTAATCTCATTAAGTTATTCAATGAATGGGGTAGAGAAGAGATGATGACAAATGAGAGAAGACCTAGAAACATCTTATTTTGAGTCAAATCCTCTAATTTTAGCCAAGAAATCACATAGAATCCTGGAGTCCTCGTAGACTGACTAGCAGGGCAGAGGAAAATCTTGCCATCCCCCAGATCATGATCCTTTTCTAGATTCCTCCATCATTAGAAAATCCACTAATAACTCCCTTGGGTTCTATAGAGTTTGTAAAATTTAATAATTATTAGAGATTAAATGGAAAACCATGCTCTAATACCAATTGTAACAACCTCGCTTCTCGGTAACCCCCAATTAAGGATTACCAAGAAGCCAGAGCCGCTATCCCAAAACAAGATCAATGGTTTTGCAAATAATCAAAAATAATTAATAAATTCTACCACAACTAAGCTTGAAATAGGATAAATATTTTCTTTTCACATACCTTTCAAAGATAGGAATTTGGAACTTCTACCCACTATAGAGTTCTAACTAACTAAATCATCCTTTAATAGATTAACTTTATTCTTCACAAAAGCCACTTTACTATTTGTCCACTTTTAGATATACCTAAAATGCTGAGAAACAAAACGTCGATCAATATAATTAATTATACTAGAATGTGCGGGAACCAAAATGTTGCATCTATTTGTAACAACATTATGCAACCAAATTATTGCTTAATAGGTCAAACTTTACGTATTAAACATAACTACTCAATACCTACGTATCCTTGCCTCTGTGCTATCCCTACAGTGGCCATGGATACTACCTCTCTCATATGGTAGATCTCAAATAACCCCCATGATCCTAACATACAGGATGAACACTACATAGGGCTTTGTAGTCGTATTGTCCTCTGTAAGGGTAGACCAACACAATGACTCGCGATAACTTGATGATCCTACCATAAGGGTAGACCATGTACTAGGTCATCCATCTCATCATCATCAAAGTTACATAGAAGGACTAGGATCCGAGCTAGTCATGCACCTATATTTATGGTGATAGTCATAATCACTTTATAGTTGCATGAAATAAAAGTCAACTAAGAAATTATTTCCAAGAAATTGATAAATCATCATAGATCGCCATGAAACTAGAGCGATTATTCATAAGTGTAACCACATACCTATTTTGGAGATCTCAAAGAAGCAATATATCCAAATCCAACTAGATGTCCAATCAAGCTAGCCAATCAATCAATCAACCAAACATTGTTCGTGAAAACAAGTATAATGTCTAATTGCAACAAACATATCTGAAACTAATCCTTATTGACTGAGGACACCTTTCTAAGGTTTCTAAGTCTCATTAGGATTAATTAGGGCTTCGTATATCAATTTCTCAAACTTTATCCTTTTTAGGTCAACAAACCCTAAAATAGCTTTTCTACTCATAAATATTCTAATTACTCAAATTATCCACATAAGGTTATTTTATACCCAAATTGGCTTGGTAACAACATATCTCAATCTTATTTATGGATTTGCATAATTAAAACCATTAAAAGTCATAATGATCAAAATTAGGGTTTCTAGGCCCATTAATGCATATTCATGTACATGGAACCCTAAATTAGGATATTAAGCACATGGATCATCTATTTAGACCAAAAAACTTCCTTTTATTGTCAACATGTCAAAATTTACTTAGATTATCCAAAGAATATCATCAAAAACCATCAACATCAAAATTAGGGTTTCTTATTTATAACTACATTAAAAGTAGCAATTTATGTACTTTTAGAATTACAAGTAGTTTTAGGATTCAATATTATTTTTAATGGGTTCCTTGCATTCTCTTGATCAATTTTCATATATAACTTGTTTTCATACGAGTTACCAATAAATAAATAGGTTTATTCCAAGATAAACCCCAACCGACCATATCAGTATTTATATTTGCTTATTTCCATGTAACATGCTTCATCCAATGGGCTTCGGCCTTTTTTGCACTCCATGCCTAGATGACTTAAGCAAAACAAAACTAGTAAAAGTCAGTTATGACCCTTTCCATATGTAGTCATCGTCTTCCTCGTCTGCTCCTTCTATTCACGAACAGAGCATCATTGGTCAAGTAAACCCCGTTAGTTGACTTCACGAGCATGGAATCTTGGGTGGTGGTCGAGGGCATAGAGAGCTCCGACCCATCCTTCCAAACTTGTCTGGGGTGCCAATATCCCTGGGAAAGTGAGAGTAGGGAGAAAGGTGAAAGTTCAACCTACGACAGATCTAAGGAAACTGAGAGCAAGCTAGGTGAATGCAGGATCAAATTGAGGGAAGGGGATCACTTCTTGAGTTTGTGGGATCTCGCACACAAACTTCAGGAGACTAAATTGCCTTATATAGGCATGGGCGAGCGGGGTCCTCTGTCCGTAGGCCTGTATCTCTGAAAAAATTGGCAAAAGTCCCCGACCTGTTGTAAAGTAGTTAAAATAAAGTTCGCTTGAGTTTGAATCTACCTTCCCAACTCGATGGGAAAGTTTATTTCTATCCATATTTATCAGGGAGAGAGGTAATCAAAGAAGTAAATGATACTTTCTATTATGGATTTGTCTCAAATTTTCAGAGGTAAAAGATGGCTTACTAGCCATTGATCTATGATCCAAGGCATACCAACACATGCACTAAATAAAGGGTTTGCGAAAATCATTTTCCAAAAAAGGAAAATGTGTGTGACATTTAATACATTGCTCGCTTATCCCTCTCACTTTAGGAATACTTACAAAATTCATATCTCCTAATCCGCATATCCGTTTAATTCTAAATTTTAGAGGAAAGTCCATAATGACTTAGACCACTTATTTGCCATGTTTGGGGCTCAAATTCAAAAGTATGAGAGACTTTTCTTCATAAGCAATTTATCACTTTTTAAGGCATATTTTATGCATATTTTCTCTCTCCTATTCTTTTATATTACGTATTTGTATTCCTTTTCCCCATAGAAACCTTGTGGATTGGAAATCTCATCCTTGATGAGTCAATCACACATCTTTCCACATAGTACTCACATTTTCCTCATTATCTCAAATTTTCTTTTTAATAATGCATTATTTGATTTCTTCTTTTTCTTTTAATCATATTCGACTGATTAACATATTATGACTCACATAATCACATGCACAAAGAAAATATTGCAAAGGGAATCAATTCAATACATATAATTCATACAATTCCCAAAATCATATATTTATTTGGGAAAATGCATTTCCAAACATATGAACCCAAAAAATGGGGTTGTAACAGCAGCTCAAGTGGCAACTCCAACCTGTAGGCCACCTTCCCAACACACGCCACCACTCGATAAGGTCCCATAGACCAGGGAGCCCACTTACCCTTCTTCCCAAGCCTCAGAATACCCTTCAAGGGGAGACTTTCAAATATACCTTGTTTCCCACTTGGAACTCCAAGGGTCTATGATGGTTATCTGCATATGACTTCAGTTTATCCTATGTTGTCTTAAACTATTGATGTATCACCTAAATCATCTATGTCATCTTCTACACAAGCTCAGGACCAAAGAATTGATACTTACATGTCTCATACCAACATAACAAAGATCTGCAACACCTCCCATGCAATGCCTCATAATGTGGCATGTCGATGCTACTATGATAGCTATTGTTGTAGTCATACTCTATTAAATTGAGATGTATATTTAAACTTCCTTAAAAATTGAACAACACAGGCCCTTAATAGATCCTCCTAGGTCTAAATGGTCCTTTCAGAATGACCATCTGTCTGTGAATGGAAAGTAGTACTAAACTTTAACTATGTACCCAATGTTGTGTGCAATCGTTCCCAAAAGTGACTTGTGAACTGAGGACCTCTATCTGACATGATAGTAGCTAGAACATCGTGCAAATGCACTATTTGATCCACATATATCTAAGAAATCTTATCTGATGTGATCATCATCTTTACGGGAATGAAATGTGTTGACTTGGTCAATCTATCAACCCTCACCAAGATGGAATCATGACCTTTGGTGGTCCCAGGAAAACCAACCACAATGTCCATAGTCACATGATCCCACTTCCAATGGGGTATAGGCAATGGTTGGAATGTTCATGCAAGCTTCTGGCACTCATCTTTAACCTAGTGACATGCAAAACATCTTGCAACAAACTTAGCCATGTCATTCTTCAGGCCTGGCCACCAATTCTTATCCTTCAGATTATGATACATCTTGGTACTACCTGGGTGCATAGTGAACATGGATGAGTGAGCCTCCTCCAACACCATCTTCCTCAAATTGTTAGCATCTGGAACCACTATTCTACCATTGTAGCAAACTGTCCCATCATCTGAATCATGGAAACCATCACACTTCTCCTTACTGAACTCTGATCAAATCTTCTATATCATAGTATTTGTCTATTACACCCCTTTGATCTGCTACATTAGTGTAGGCTTCACCTGTAACTATGCCAACCCACCTACTACCAAGGAGACCTCCAACTTAACATTCAGCTGACATAATGAGACCAATAGGTCTTTCTTGTAGCACATCAAAGAACTTAACTGGGCTTTATTCATAGATGAAGATGAAGACTTCCTACTAAATGAATATGCCACAACAATCACCTTTCCTAGATGATAATCAATCATGCATTCATTCTATTTGATCAAATCCATCCAATGACACTGTCTCATACTCAACTCCTGTTGTGAAAATATGTACTTCAGGTTTTTGAGATTTGTGAAGATCTGACACTTCTCCTCATATAGGTAGTGTCTACAAATCCTCAAAGCATGGAATACCGCAGATAACTCCAGATAATGGGTTGGGTAATTCTCCTTGTGTTTCTTAAGTTGCCGGGAAGAAAAATAAATCACTTTCTTTTCCTGCATCAGCACTCAAACAAAACCATTCTTGGATGCATCACAGAAGGCTATGTATCCTTTTCCTTACTCAGGTAGGACCAGAATTGGTGTAGTTGTCAACTTCTCCTTCAACGTTTGGAAATCATGTTGGCATGTGTCATCCCATATGAATGGCACATCCTTTCTTGTCAACTTTGTTAGGGGTAAGGCGATAGCGCTAAAGTCCTTGATGAAACTCTGATAATATCCTGCCAAACCTAGAAAACTGCACAGTTCTGTCAATGTTTTAGGCTGCTCCCACTCTGTCACTGGCTCCACTTTCTTAGGATCCACATGTACCCGCTCGACAGATATGGCATTTACTAAGAAAGCTATATTCTTCAACCAGAACTCACTTTTGCTAAACTTGGCATAAATCTAGTGCTATCTTATCATGTTGAATGCCTGATGAATATGTTGTTCATGTTGTTGACTGTCACGACTATATATCTAGATGGCATATATGAAGACCACCAAAATTTGATCAAGGAACACCCAAAGCTCTATGTTCAACAAAACCATGAATGTTGTTGGTGCATTGGTCCACCTAAATGGAAAAACCACAAACTCATAGTGATCATACCTCATCCTAGCATCCCACTTAGGTATGTCATACATCTTGATCCTCAATTGGTGATATCTTGATCTCAGATCTATCTTTGAGAACACTATCACACCCAACAACTGCTGAAACAGATCATCTATTCTCGACAAGGGATACTTATTCTTTATCGTCACTTTATTCAACTGTCTGTAGTCTATGCACAGCCTCAGATACCCATCCATCTTCTTTATAAACAACATTGGAGAACCCCACGGTGATGTACTCATCCTGATGAAACCTTAGTCAAGTAGTTCTTGCAACTATCTCTTCAACTCTTCCATATTTGTTGTAGCCATCCTGTACGGTGTTTGAGCAATGCCAAGAACCAGATTGATCTCAAAATAAATCACTCAGGTTGGGAGAACACCTGGAAACTCCTTAGGGAACACATGCTGAAACTCTCTAACAACTAATACCTCCTGAATATTAGGACTCCTCAACTCGGTGTCTATCACATGTGCTAAGAATGCCTCAGGACCTTGTATCAAAATCTTCCTCGCCACCATGTCCCACACCAAACACGTCGGAAGAATCTTCCTATCGCCTTGGAAGATCCATGTCTCACCACCATGTACAAACATCATTTCCTTGGAACTACCATCTAAGACCACTCTATACTTCTCTAAGGTATACATTCCAAGGATTACATCGAATCCATGAATGTCAAGTAGTATGAGGTCCACTTGAATGTTGTGTCTGGAAAAAGAGAGGACAAAAGAAGACACACGTCCTGCAATATTGTTGAACTGACTTATGGGTTTTCTAACAACAAACTATTCTTCTTATGACTAATAGGAAAAAGGAAACTACTAAGCACTTCATAAGTGATAAAAGAGTGTGTTGCACCCAAGTCTACCAAAATAGATACAAAGTAAGAAGAAGACAAATCAGAATGAAATAACGCCGTCTGAATTGTCACCACTCACGGGTTGACCACCGCCTCTGGATGACTCATGGCATAGAATCTAGTTGTTTCCTATTGTCACCCTCATCCTCTACTTCCTTGAGTAGATGATCCAACCTGTTATGCTTGGCCACATCCTCGTCCTCTTGCACTATTGTTTTGCTGCCGCTATCAACCCTGCTGACTCTACTTCACTTTCTGGGTCACTTCTTTATCTCTCATCGAACATCTCGCCTCACATGTCCCATCTTCCTGCACTTTTGGCAAGCCCAGCTCCCATACTATGGCCTAAATGACCTTGTCACTGATGCTGACTTAAACTTTGGGATCCTACAGGCGAAAAACTATAGCATCTTCCCATACTCGATAACCACTGGGTCGGTGCACTAAACCTCTATGATATTGACAGTGTAGAAGACCTCAAATTCTTAAATCCTCTTGTCAACTACCCTTGGGCCTGCCTCTTCTTGGCACTTGCCTCTCATTTCTCCTTCACACACAATTCTATCCTTCGAACAAACATCACAAATATGGCAAACCTCTCTCGATTCTCCAAAGTATCCACTAGGGTAGACAACTCAACATTGCACCCCTTCTCAAAATGATGAATCTTCTTGTCCTCTATAGCGACCATGTGAGGATAGAACCTCAACAACTCCATAAATGTCACTTCATGCTCATTAATCATCATGGATCCCTATCGAATCTTCTCAAACTGGATGATCTTCTCATCATGGTAAGTCCAAGGAAAGTACCGACTAACAAACTCATGTCCAAACTCCCAACTGATCACAACACCTAGTCTCTTTTCCTCCTCTATGTCCCACTAATGGCGAGACCTCTCCTTTAGAAGGTACACCGCATGCTTCACCTTATCCTCTTTAGGGATACTTAGTATCCATAAACTGCCCATTAAGAGACTAAATGGCGGTGTTTCCAATCATGGATGGGTCAAACTAGGAGACTTTAAGCACCCAATTTTCTCATTCCTGGTTCTTAGCACCACAACATGGTGCGGCAACACTTCTCTCTACATCATGTTCTTTGTGTTCTCCAAACATTGTTATATTTTCACTTCTTGTTCTGCATAAGCACAAGTCACTATAAGATAGTCTGGAGGATACTAGAATAGACACAAACCATACTCCTAGGTCCCTATAGAGTTAGTGAACCTAAAGATATAATACCCCCAAATGTGAAACCCTTTACAACACAAAGTGAGATTACTCAAAAAAAAATCGTAGAAGAAAGATTAAACAAACAGGTTACGGGAAAATACTGAAATTTTTAAACTGTTTTCATAAAACCGTCAAACAACAAGAACATTTACATATGAGTCCTTTCATGCCTCAAAGCACTTATTGTGTGTGTCATCAACCTATTAGTCTATTACTAGAGAACATGTTCCAGAACATATATACATATATCCACTACATTTGTATACAAAAGGGCACACAATCCAATCACATGTCGATAACATGTTCACCAAATCATGTACAAAACATTGCCAACAACCCAAGTGTACTTGGATGACTCTAGGACTCTAACAACAAAAGACATCCATCAACACTTCCAACCTTGTCAGCTATTGCCTCTCTTTCTATCCTCAACCTCTGATGCATAATCTCTACCTTCTCGTACACGTCCACCTAAAAAGGATGTGGAAAACCCATGGGGTGAGATTACAAATCTTAGTAGGAGATATAATTCTCCACCAACTCTATTATTATCATAAATAAGATAATAAAAGGAGCAATGAAGTTATGACTAGAAAGGAAATAATTATTATTAACAGGATAGGAACTTACTATTTGATTATGAAACATCTTAACAATTGAAAAGGATTATGAAGAACATGTATAATTTTGATCAACAATATTTTATAAAGATCAAGCAAGGCCTCATCCAGTGTTTCCATATTTGATCCTATACAAATATACTACACGGTTCCCCGAGGATTTGAATCATACAATCAAATCCAACCGATAACTGCTAAGTCAAAATTGGTGACATACCAGGTCTAGTGGAAGAGCTGGAATCCATGACCTCACCTTCCTCAGTCAGTACTAGTGAACATGTAGTAACATCACAAATCAGACTACTTCCAGTGACATAGAGTCAGCTTTGCAATCTGTAACGACCCCACCTCCTGGTAACCCCCACTTAAGGGAGACCAAGAGGTCAGAGCCGTTATCCCAATAAACCAGATCAAAGGTTCAACAAATAATCAATGATAATTATGAAATTCTACTATCTAAACTTGATTCTGGTATTTAAAATAAAACTTTGCATACCTTTTAAAAACTTTGGAAATCTATCTATCCACAACTTGAATATACTCTATCTAATCCTCCTTGCACTATAATTCTTATTTTCACAATGTGACACTTTCCTATTTGTTCATTTCAGGGTTGTACCTAAAATGCCGACAAACAAAAACACGATCAGCATATGGGAATATGCTGGTATGTGGGGACAACCAAAAGTTCACAAATAAGGTTAGCAATTTAATTATCACAATCAGGGTAATTTAGCAAGACAATTTACATTTTCAATGTGTCAATCTCCACCACTTTTTCCCTAACCCTAGAATACCCCTCTAGGGTTTCTCTTTTGTCATTGACTTAAGGCCACCTTCTCCATCCCGAGCTTGGTGTTCGGGGTCACCACTCATGGTGCCCATTGGTCTACCCTCTTGGGCACGACCTTTATGGCATATTCCATCAGGGTGGCATGTAGGTGTGAGAATACACATGTGTTTATAATTGTGATAACCATAGTGATTTTATAATTGCAGTATGAACATCCAAACTATTTAGTCTCAATCAATGTGATTAACCATCCGAGAAACCTTTGGGAAAACTAATGCAATTAATCGTAATTAACCACAAACCTGTCAAGTTGTCTTGAATGCAGAATTAATCCAAACAATCAAGTAATCCAAAATCAAGGAAGCAAGCACAATTTAGTCCTAAAATAAACATCCAATATTTTCTATCACAGATCATGGTATCCAAGTCCAATAGAGCTAATCGTGCCCTAGGGTTACTAGCCCTTTTTAAGGTTTCAACCATAATTAGGGTTTCATTTCCTTTTTACCACTTTTATTTTACTTTTATCAGGATATCCATCAAACCCTAATTATCTTGTCTTATTTTCCATTAAGATCCTTAAGATCAGGTTTGGACCACAAAAACCCTAATTATCAGATTACTATATCTTTTCTTTCATTTTTCCTCACTTTAGGGTTTCTCAGGGTACTAATTACATTATTAGGTTTAAAACCATAAAATTTGCAATTCCATCATCAAAATAGGTTAAAATCTAACTTTATCATTAAACAAGTTGGCCATGCTTGAATTAACCTAATTGCAGTATTGAATCTATCCTTGATTAACAATTAGGGTTTCTAACCACAAATTAACACATTTTTCATCAAAATTAGATACTTTTGCACAAAGAGATAGATCTAGGCCTTCAAACTATTTTCATTGGATTCATCATATTTTTCTGATCACTTTTCATGTATTAACTTTCTTCATCCGAGTTTTCTATCAAAAGATACGATTTTATCAAGACAATTCCTTTTAATTGATTTACTTGCTATTTTTAGAAAAACCAGGATCATCTGATCCATGGTCTGCGGGTCCACTGAGGATCCAACTGTCATGGATGCACGTGTCCTTTACTTGTGATCAAAAGAACAGGAATAACCAAACTAACCTCAACACGATTGTAGGAGGTGAGGGGCACTTTTGTAAAAGACCGCGAGGTCGTCGTCTTCAACCTTGCGCTGAGCGCACTAGGTCCATGGTCAACTCCAGCGTTGGCTCTTCGATCCCGTTCGTCTGTGATCACACCAATGGGCTAGGAGGCTTCGCCTCTGTCCTTCGAAGTCGTTTAGGGCTTCAATTATAGGCTACGGTCACGCCTTGACGCTCCCCTACTCGTCAGACTCTGGCGAGGCTTGTTGAGGTGATGAGGGTGGAGGTCAGGGTAAACTCGGCAATTGAAGGCAGCAGAGCGATCCTTGTGCTTTGTCGTAGAGTTTGGACCAACAAAAAGAGATGTTGATACCCCTTATCACCGTCCCCTATATATAGGGTGGGAAGCAGGCTTGCGGGATTTGGGTATTTCCTAAAACGTCGACCAAACCTGTTCAAATTAGTGATGATCCTCTGCGGTTTCCTCTCCTAAGTCCAAAGGAAACATCAGCAACCATGCACACTCCTTGTATCATGAGAAATCTTGAAAGGAAAGATCCTCTGTAATCCACAGACTCCTAGTCCCAGTGGGACTTAGACGATGAACGTCCCACATTGGATCAAGATCCAACAGTTCCCATTACTCGCGATCAAACACAACGGAAAGTATATTTCCAAATTCAGAATAAATCCCAATTTTTGGAAATAACTTGAGAAATTCGTATCTCCTAAACCCTTGCTCCTTTTTAACTCAAATGTAAAGGGAAGGCTTGTCTTTGCAATATCTATCTATATAAGAAATTTGGGAAACAAATTGCAATGGATGAAAAGGCTTCCTTCTCTCCCAAGTTATCCTTTAATTAATCCAAAATTAATTGGTATTTCTTTTCCCTTTTCTATTATTTTGTTATTTTGGGTCCCTTGGACATCAAGACAACCTAAAGTCATCAACTCCCATATTGGAGAATATTTAGTTGCCTTTATTCTCTTATCTATTTCTATTTCACTTATTCTCCTTTTATTTAATCAAATCCTTTTCCTTTTTATTTCTCTTTTCTTTTCAATTGGGCTTAATGGCCAACAAGGCTCATTATTAATCAATCCAAGCCAATTCACACGAAATCCATCAAAAATCAAAGAAATAGATTTCATTTATTCTTTTAAAAGAGAATTACATCTTTTACTACATTCTTAAGAAATTGAGGTTATAACATCCTCCCCTCCTTATAGGAATTTTTCCCTCAAAATTCAAGCAATCAAACAAACAATTCAGGGTATGCTTTCTCCATGTCCGCCTTCAGCTCCCATGTGGCCTCATCCTCTCCATGGTGCCTCCAAAGAACCTTTACCATCTCTATTTTCTTGCATCTGAGCTCTTTCACCTTGGTATCTAGAATCCGCAAAGGTGTATCAAGATAAGTCAACTTCCCTTGAAGCTCAATAGGTTCAATGCTCAGCACATGGCTCAAATCTTGCACATATCACTTCAGGTTGGACACGTGAAACACATCATGCATCATGCTATACTGAGGGGGTAACGCCAAATGATATGCACCTTCACCAATCCGTTATAACACCTCAAACAGACCCACGTATCAGGGACTCATCTTTCCTCTATTATTAGCTATATATCAGAGCGGTCGGATTTTGAAAAACACATGCTTTCCCACAATGAAATGCACATCGGTCTGCTTTGCATCAGCATACGACTTATGTCAATCCTGGGCTCTCTTCAGCCTTTGCCTCAAAGCAAATTTATCAACATACACTTGTGTTGGGTTTTAGGGGGAGGCAGAGAAGGCAGCGGAAAAAAAAAATTTCTCCCCCAAACCCAGAACAAGGAAATGCGTCAACGTCTATACAATAGGAAAGGATGGTTTGTGGAATCATACCTTGTCCCGAGACTTGCTCGGCGACAATACCTCATGCCTTGCACAGTCTTCACCTCCTGTCTTGGACGGTGTCTGTGCAGCTCCTAGTCGCACCGAGACTGACGGGATTGAAGGTTGTCCTCCTAGCGGGAGAAATCTCCCGCCTCTGAAGTAGTCCACACAGAACACCTAGAACTCCAATCTCCTTGTCCCACATGGAATTGGAAGGAGTCGCACCCTCCTGTTGGCGTACTAGTTGCCAACACACTCTCCTGCCTCCAGTTGCAACTGTAGTTGTCTTTCCCTTGTTGTGCCTCCCTTTACGGGTAGCACTTGGTCGGGCTTTCTCTCAGTTACCAAAACCAGAGAGAACAACAACTTTGCAGAGCAACTGGTTGCACTGAGTTGTACTTTGAGAAGCCCCCAATACCCCTATATATAGGAGGGTCATGGGACAGGGTTCTCTATCCCGGGCAGTGCGGGACTGAAAGCAGGAGTAGAAGGGTTCAAGATTTTCCATAAAAGCAACCAACTCGCAACCTGAACCGATCGTTTCACAACTGAAACGGTCGGTTGGGGACGTGAATCGATCGGTTGACACCTCAACCGATCGGTTGGGACCCATGAGCCGGTCGGTTCGCTTCTGAACTGGTCGGTTCGTGGTCCTGACCAGTTCCCGATTGACTGTCCTTCTTTTGTTTTTAATTGGTATTAAATACCAATTCGTGTTCCAATCAAATTGGGCAACTGAAATGCAAGGAAAATTCTCCCCAATCCTACTTTCCCAACTTGCTCGGTTGCACCAGTTGAATCGATCATTTCAACACTTGAAGCAATCGTTCACCCTGTCCATGAGCGGATCGACTCACCATTTGAGCCGACCGGTTCACCAAGCTGAGTCGATCGGTTCATCACATGAGCCGATCAGTTGGGAGTGCAGATTGTGAAGAATCAGTCAATTGCGATTTCTATCAATCCGCTACTCCAATCAATGCTTCCAACACCTTGAACATTATGATATTGAGCTATCAATTAATTGAGTGTTTAATTGAACTACTAAACTCCTTTAGTAATCAATCTAAACATTGTTTGTGGACAAAACTCCTCTTCCAGGTTAAATCCAATGTGTGTGACCCTACAGGTCCATTTCACGTCGGCAGTGAAAATCCATAACACTTATGCCTTCACAAGCAAAGAGCAGTGCCTAGTCACACATCAGTGCTACCCAAGTGAAAGTAGAAAGTTGGAGAACAACTTTCAAGCCTACAATTCGTGAATGGTGTTACAATGAATGTATAATTCCTTTGTCACTAATATCCTGAATGAACTCGAGGCATGGAACAGTCATCCTATCAACGTTCATTCACTTTCTTTATCTCAGAGTAGATTGGAAGAGATATGTATGACATCAATATCACATACTGATTCACACATGCGTGCGCACAACTATTTCAATCCTACTCGTCAAGTGGCCTTGGATATCAAACTCCCTCAGGAGGGACAAATCCCATTTCTATCACTCACCCCTCAAAAGCCCCATGTGTCAAAGCCACCCAATCATCACCTTTATAACAATCCATGTTTCAGGACTGTGTTTGATGATGTCAAAGTGTGCCCAACGACATGTGTTGAGTGTAGTGATTTCAGGTCAAAGAATCACACTTACCACCATCACTATGAGTACTGACTGTGACTACCATGTCATGGTTCCATGTGTCAAACTCACGGTGGGTCTGTCCGGTACACTTGTTCTCTAACAAGTACCTATGTGTTTGGTTTGATATCTCTATATCATGACTAATGAGATTCTATCATCAACCAACACCACAATCTAGCCTTGTGTGTCATTGTTGTCTATCTACCTTCCAAAATTACATCCGACTAGGGACATAACAAGAATGTACAAACTCTTAACATCCGTATGATCTCATCGTTCAGGTCCTGAACCTGAAGGCATACGTCATTGAGTACTTTCATTCTCTAGACATTCAATCTGTTATATCACTATCTCATATGACTGAACCAGAAAGAATTGGAAGCTTGCCTTTTATGTTTATCAAATCAATCTTAATGTATCCCACCAATCATCCCATGATTGGCTCTCAGGGCATACATACCAACATACTCCCACTTGCACTATGAGCCAATCACCCTTGAATCATATTTAGAGTGATCTTCAAACATGTCCCATATGTTACTGTGCTCTTAGTGCAAACATAGTGAGTTATGGCAACACCTTCCTAAAGTTAGTATAAATTGCATGTCTCTCATCTCTTCGTTGTACGTCATACGTATGAGATGGAGTTGTCGTAACATGCGATCTAGTATTCCTTTGCTAACTTTTAGCCAGATTGCATGATCAAGGATTCCATACTTGTCATCAATGAGCGGAATATCTATGAGTTCATCTCATGAACTTCCGGATCCATATAGTATCCATTGTTGTTCTCTTAACACAAAGATACTAGACATTTCCTTTTAAATGGTTTTATTGGAACACTTCCAATTATCAACAAACTTTCCCTTTTATATATCCTATATATTTTGTGATTAATTTTCCGTCCTTTCAGAAGTTCGCATCAATGTAACTCTTTACATTGACCTCTTCCTTATCTACATAGAACTAGTACTTCTCAAGTACTTATCAAGTTCTTATGGTTTCCAGTAACCCTTACTAGAAGTAGACATACATCCACTCGTCATGTCTTACATACGAGTTATCTGGATGAGCACATCATATTGCTATGTCCTACATACAAGATGATGAATGCATTTTGTTCTTGCCATGTTAATACATGTAAGATAATGGGATGATTACATACATGATAGATCCATATCTATTCTTAGTGTTCCCATTCTTCATAAGAATTGGACACTTGGCCTTGGGATACTAACTCCATGTAACATGTACAAGTTTTCTCCCACTAAATCTATGCATATTGAACCCTTCAGTACAGACTGCCAATGTATGCGTTCTCTTTTCAGGTCGAGGTTTTTTGAGAACTATCTCTATAGATCTTTATTCCTATCATATAGGAAACATCTCTATCTTCCTTCAAATAATTTTCACTTTTGGATTTCCATTCTAGAACATTTCCATTTCACATCAACATGTGGAATGTGAACACGCTCCCACTAAATCACATTGATTAGTCCATTGTAACTTATAGACTTCATTGGCATTAGTGGATTCATAAACCTTATAGGTTGTGTCACGTACACATCTTTGTTTTATTCCTCATAGGAATGCAGTTTTAGTATCCATATACCAAATGTCTTTAGTCATTAAGTTGCAATCAACAAGCATCATCCTTCTCAAAATGTTATCCATGTGTCTTAACACTTAAGATTCATTTTCACCGATGGATTTCATCCAAAGGGTGCTACCATCAAGGTCATACCTTATGTTTCACATGGATGTCATTTAGGATGTAATGGGCATAAACCATAACTCAAAATTCGATTTCTCATATTCATCTAGATAGTTGACTCATCACATGAACAACTTATCACATAGATAATTGAGGTGTATCTGTCAAGGATATAAGAACTCACAACTCCTTGTGATTCTCAATGCCCTTTATTAGTGTGGAGTATTCTTTTATTAAGAAGAATTCAGTTATTTGATAATCTTTCTCTAACTCCTTAGAGTATGATTCCTTCTTGATTTAGACATCACCATGCCTTAGTCATGAGTTCACTATGATACACTATCATAATCACTCAAAAGGATCTCAAACATTTTGGTCTAAGTATTTCATTCATTGATCTCATCAAGAATTAACACTTTACCAAATTTGCACTTCATCTATGATAATCTTGAACACTTCAAGATATTCATATTGGTAATTTCTCTAAACACCATTTGAAGTATTAGCATTTGTTCCAATAGGTATGTAAATACATCAAATGTATTATACCTAATTGGATAATCATTCTCCCACTACCATTAGTGA
The DNA here is from genome assembly GCA_963693085.1 of Alisma plantago-aquatica. NCBI lineage: Eukaryota > Viridiplantae > Streptophyta > Magnoliopsida > Alismatales > Alismataceae > Alisma > Alisma plantago-aquatica. The sequence goes on along the minus strand of OY856412.1, from coordinate 811,809,814 downwards.
AGATTGATTAATCATGTACAGGAGATTCATGTCTTTTACTGGTTCTCTAACGAAAAGAGTCTAGATTTATCCATCACATGGAAACTAGAAATGAATTTCTCATGATTGATGGTAATTAGATTGTTTGAGTTATCAATAACTTTAGGTATCATTTTATCTTATACATACCATGTATTACAAGATAAACAAGGCATTGCCACAAAGATCATATCTTTAAGATTGAAACATCAACTTTATTAATTGTCATCATTGTCATAAAATATGCAAAATAAAGTGTTTCTATCTTTTGGCAATATATGAAATAGCAGTTCTCAACTCTATTTCGTGCCCTTTAGACTGAAATAAACTGAAAGATAATCCTATCTATGGTAGCAACACTTGCTCCAATGATGGTAACTTCTTTCTTGGTCCTTTCACAAAGGCCATCACTTCTTTGCGGATCTTGCATATCATATATGATAGATCCATATCTTGGTATCATATACCTCAGATAAAGAAGTGGTTCATTTCATGATACCTTAGGTGGAGATCTCCATCCCCTCCTTCATCTTCTTTTGTTCTTCCAGATATACAGGGCAATTCCCTCATACACCCTTTCCCCATGTCCCTTGAGGCTGAAGACGGCTTGGATTGCTGGCTAGCATCAGAACACTTCTTTTCTTTGCCCTTATCCTTTCCTTTAAGAACACTCTTTGATCACATCAAATATTATGGTTTTTCTTTCTTCATCTTTGCCTCTACTATCATCAACATGTCCAACAACTCTGTCAACGCTTGTCAAAGTTATTCATGTTGTAGTTTATCATGAATTGTATGATTCTCACAACATTTGCAGTATCATACCAATAGCCAACCCTTGGCTCAGAGGGAATCCTTCTTAGTTAGGTTTTCCACATGCTCAATCACATTGAGTGTGTGAACACCTTACTGGATCTCCTTCTATGATGACATACTAGGACAGTGTCTTGGAGACATCATATGTCTCATGTTGTCTCTGCAACTCATAGTTCAGAGAACACAACATCAAGCACTCCTCATCAATGTCTTCCTCGGTATGCTTCCACAAGCATACTTTCAGCCATTGATGTGGTGGGATCGAGTTCATCTGGTTCTGGTATAACTAGGACTTAGAGCTTTCGCTCTACTATTGAGAACACTTCTCAATGTCCTAACCAGTCGTGGAAAAATTCCCATTTAATTTGTTGGTCTCAAAGACCGATCGCAAATAAAGTGATTTGTTGATTAACCATTTATTTTAACAAAAGGAAATAAATGCAATTTTAGTCCAAAAACTCAATTTTGACTTATTTGATTGATTAGAAAGGTTGACGATATAATTAGGCCTTTAATTAATTATCGCTCCCACTATTTTACTTCAAATTGATAGCCCTCACCATCAATTCGGAAGATTGCAGCGTACAACCTTCTAGTGGGCAAGATCCATATTTCATCAAGTCATGAGTCATCTTTGGTTGATCGCTTACAATCTTGACTATTTAGGTAGGCCATCATGCCAATTGCATCATATGCAACTCTTGATGAATGAACATGCGCAACACCTTGCCATGAACATTCCTTTCCTCTTGGCTTAGACGCTCTAAGAATCACCAGTTAAGTCTAACCCAAAAGCCGACACGGTAAACATGCACCCTGCTTTGGCAGAACCTACATGTCTACCCTTCACACTTCCACAAGATAGACGGTGCACCACGCTTTGGCGTAACCTACACTTGGTCGATCGAGTTTTTCATGTGTGCCGCTAATGGAAGGCATATAAGACTTAATATTATTTTTAATGAGGGATTTGGTTTTTATATACATATACATATCCAATTACCACAATATATAGTACGTATCATATACATGCTATATCCCACAGAAAATGTGCAAAATGATAAAAGTGATGATTATGGCCATCCTAATGTGATTCCTCGAGCCAAGAGGAATCACGGTCATCTAGGTCTACATCACATGCAACCTGTACAAGATGAACTTTGTGCTTTACCTTTCGAGTAGATCAACTCATCACTTGAGAATGACTTGCTCGTTCTGGCCCGGTCTTCTGGGTGCCAACAGCCAATCGGTTGGCTCCTCCAACCGATCGGTTCGCCTGGTCGTCATGCATCTCGTCATGGCCACCACCCGCTCGTCTCGCTCCTCGAACCGGTCATCAACTGATCGGTTCACTCCTTGAACCGATCATCTAGAATGTCAACTGATCGTCTCAGCTGTCGTCTGGATGTCCGCCGTTCTTCGACATAACATGAAATAAAATCTATCCTATTTTACATTGTAAAAAGAGAAACCTCGAGTTACATTCGAGGGGAGCAAAGATAGGAGAGAAATCTCAAATTATTTCGAGTTACATCAGGAATAGGAGAAGGAAGATCGGTGCGCAGACTGAGATGCAAGCAACCACATATAACCAGACACAGATAGGGTTTATTAGCCATAACCATGCTATACATCCACCACAAAACTGATTTAAGGGTGACGCGTATAGAGTGCATTAATAATACATATCATATATGTAATTGGGATTTGGGGATTTAGGATTGGTCATGCATAAAGACAATATTATTCACATCGTATGCAACAAATAAAGGCAACAAACCAAAATCGATCATATCGATAATCCTAAAATATAGAGCAGTTGATGTGGCTCTGATACCACTGTTGGATTTTAGGGGAGACAGAGAAGGTAGCAAAAACAAAAACAAAATTCTCCCCCAAACCTGGAACAAGGAAACGCGTCAACGTCTATACAATAGGAAAGGATGGTTTGTGGAATCATACCTTGTCCAGAGGCTTGCTCGACGACAATACCTCGCGCCTTGTGCGGTCTTCACCTCATGTCTTGGACGGTGTCTGTGCAGCTCCTGGTCGCACCAGGACTGACGAGATTGAAGGCTATCCTCCTAGTGGTAGAAACCTCCCACCTCTGAAGTAGTACACACGGACCACCTGGAACTCCAATCTCCTTGTCCCATAAGGAATTGGAAGGAGCCTCACTCTCCTGTTGACGTACTAGTCGCCAACACACTCTCCTGCCTCCAGTTGCAACTGCAGTTGTCTTTCCCTTGCTGCTCCTCCCTTTGCAGGTAGCACTTGCTCGAGCTCTCTCTCGGTTACCAAAACCAGAGAGAACGACAACTTTGCAGAGCAACTGGTTTCACTGAGTTGTACTTTGCGAAGCCCCCAATACCCCTATATATAGGAGGGTCATGGGACATGGTTCTCTATCCCGGACAATGCGGGACTAAAAGCAGGAGTAGGAGGGTTCAAGATTTTCCACAAAAGCAACCAACTCACAACCTGAACCGATCGTTTCTCAACTGAAACGGTCTATTGGGGACCTGAACCGGTCGGTTCACTTCTGAACCGGTCAGTTTGTGGTCCTGAACAGTTCCCGATTGACTTTCCTTCTTTTGTTTCTAATTGGTATCAAATACCAATCATTGTTCCAATCAAATTGGGAAAGTGAAACGCAAGGAAAATTCTCACCAATCCTACATTCCCAACTTGCTCGATTGCACCAGTCCATGAGCCGATCGACTCACTATCTGAGCTGACTGGTTAACCAAGCTGAGTCGATCGGTTCATTACATGAGCCGATCAGTTGGGAGTGCAAATTATGTAGAATCAGTCAATCATGATTTCAATCAATCTGATACTCCAATCAATGCGTCCAACACCTTGAACATTATGACATTGAGCTATCAATTAATTGAGTGTTTAATTGAACTACTAAACTCCTTTAGTAATCAATCTAAACATTGTTTGTGGAAAAAACTCGTCTTCTAGGTTAAATCCTATGTGTGTGACCCTGTAGGTCCATTTAACGTTGGCAGTGAAAGTCCATAACACTTATGACTTCACAAGCAAAGAGCAGTGCCTAATCACACATCACTGCTACCCAAGTGAAAGTAGAAAGTCGGAGAACAACTTTCAATCCTACAATCCGTGAATGGTGTTATAGTGAATGTATAATTCCTTTGTCACTAATATCCCGAATGAACTCGAGGCATGGAACAGTCATCCTGTCAACGTTCATTCACTTTCTTGATCTCAGAGTAGATTGGAAGAGATATGTATGACATCAATATCACATACTGATTCACACATGCGTGCGCACACCTATTTCATTCCTACTCATCAAGTGGCCATGGATGTCAAACTCCCTCCGGAGGGACAAATCCCATATCTATCACTCACCCCTCAAAAGCCCCATGTGTCAAAGCCACCCAATCATCACCTTTATAACAATCCATGTTTCAGGACTACGATTTATGATGTCAAAGTGTGCCCAACGACATGTGTTCAGTGTAGTGATTTCAGGTCAAAGAATCACACTCACCACGATCACTGTGAGTATTGACTGTGACTACCATGTCATGGTTCCATGTGTCAAACTCAGGGTGGGTCTGTCCGGTACACTTGTTCTCTAACAAGTACCTATGTGTTTGGTTTGATATCTCTATATCATGACTAATGAGATTATGTCATCAACCAACACCACAATCTATCCTTGTGTGTCATTGATGTCTATCTACCTTCCACAATAACATCCGACTAGGGACATAACAAGAATGTACAAACTCTTAGCATCCATATGATCTCATCGTTCAGGTCCTAAACCTGAAGGCATACATCATTGAGTACTGTCATTCTCTAGACATTCAATCTGTTCTATCACTATCTCATATGACTAAACTAGAAAGAATTGGAAGCTTGACTTTGATGTTTATCAAATCAATCTTAATGTATCCCACCAATCATCCCATGATTGGCTCTTAGGGCATACATACGAACAACTTGGAGCTTATCTGACCTCAATAGGGTCCTCTCACCCACATCATCCCAGTGAAGTGGGGACTGACACAGTCTCCCATACAAAGCTTCATACAGAGGCATCCCTATACTGGCTTGGTAGTTTTTGTTGTAGGCAAACTCAGGTAAAGGTAAGTACTGCTCGCATGAGCCACCCCAATCGAGCACACAAGCTCTCAATAGATCTTCTAATGTGTGGATTGTCCTTTCTGACTGACCATCCATCTAGGGGTGATAAGTTGTACTAAATTTCAACCTGGTACCAAGTTCCTATTGAACTTGCTTCCACAACTTAGAAGTAAACTTGGGATCTCTATCGGAGATGATCGATCCTAGTACACCATGCAACTGCACTATCTCTCTGATATACAACTCATCTAGGTGTGTAACCTTAGCAGTGGTCTTTCAGGAAAGGAAGTGTGCTGATTTGGTAAGACGATCTACCACGACCCATATCGCATCATGACCTTTCCTGGTCTGGGGTAGACCCACCACAAAATCCATGGTGATCTTCTCCCATTTCCACTCTGGAATCTCTATTGACTGTAAAAGCCTACCGGGTCGTTGGTGTTCAACCTTCACCATCTACCACATAAGACAGCTAGCCACACATACCACAATGTCTTTCTTCATTCCTGGTCACCAAAAAAACCTCTACAAGTACTTGAACATTTTAGTACTTCATGGGTGTACTGTGTATTTGGACCCATGAGCCTCTTGCAAGATACATTCTTTTATCGATTAATCCGTTGGAACCCATATCCGATTCTCAAATCTGATTCCTCCATCTACTCCCACAGATAGACGAGTCTGTGGCTTCATCAGTAAACCTTTCATCTTGTCTAGCTCTTCACTGGTCAACTGTGCTGCTATGATCTCACTCAACAACTCAGATTGAATCTGGATATTAGCCAAGCGAACTCGATCTTCTAGCAGTTGTGGAGTCCAATCCACCAACTCCTCCAAACTCTTCCAATGAGTGGATAAAATAGCTACAGACTTAAGTTATTTTCAAGTCAAAGCATCTGCTACAAAATTCACCTTACCAGGATGGTAGGTGATGGTGAAGTCATAATCCTTCATATACTCCATCCATCGTCGTTGTCGTAGGTTCATGTCCCTTTGTGTCAGTAGGTATTTTAAGATCTTATGGTCGGTGAAGATCTCGAAGGTATCACCATATAGGTAATGCCTCCATATCTTCAAGGCATGGATAATAGTAGCTAGCTCTAGGTCATGTGTTGGATAATTAACCTCATTGGGATTGAGCTGTCGGGAAGCATATGCAACCACATGCTGATTCTGTTCTAACACATAGCCAAGTCCCATCTTGGAAACATCAATGAATATCATGAAACCCTCATTGCCAGAAGGTAGAGTCAACACCGGGGCGGTGGTCAGCTTCTCCTTCAACTCCTGTAAGTGAGATTCACATATGTTAGACCACACAAACTTCACATCCTTCTGGGTTAACATTGTCAACGACAAAGCAGTCTTTGAGAAATCCTTGATGAAGCGACGATAGTATCTAGCCAACCCCTAGAAGCTGCAAATCTCGGACGTGTTCTTCGGTGCCGACCAGTCTCAAACTGTTGATACTTTGGATGGATCCGCGATGATCATTCCTCCTGAGATGACGTGTCCAAGAAACATTACTCGGTCTAACCAAAACTCACATTTCGAGAACTTTCCAAAAAACTTATGCTTTCTCAGGATATCAAGGACTCTACCCAGGTGGTTCCAGTGTTGGGTTAGGTCATATGAGTACACCAAAATGTCATCTATGAACACAATCACAAAAGAGTCAAGGAAAGGCTAGAATACACTATTCATGAGGTTCATGAAGAGACTAGGTGCATTGGATAATCCAAACGACATGACCACAAAATCATAGTGACCATATCGAGTTCGAAAGTCATTTTAGGTATATCCTCACTCCTTACTCTCACCTGGTGGTATCCTGACCTCAAATCGATCTTAGAGAAGACTCGAGCTGATTTGAGTTGGTCAAACATGTCATCTATTATAGGCAAAAGATACTTATTCTTAATGGTTTCCTGATTGATCATCCGATAATCTATACACATCTGAAGCGAGCCATCCTTCTTTTTCACAAAGAGTACTGGTGCTCCCCATGGTGATGTACTGGGCCGAATGAAGCCTTTATCCAAAAACTCTTACAACTGGGTTTTTAACTGAAGCAACTCTACAGGGGCCATTCTATAGGGTGCCTTAGATATAGGGTTAGTCTCAGGAGCTAGCTCAATAGAGAAATGTACCTCCCTCTCAGGGGGAATTCTTGGTAGATCATCCAGAAACACATCTCTATACTCCTGAACCACCTCTATCTCCTCTAAGGATTGTCCCTTAACTTCAGGTACGGTAACTATGGATAGGTCGGCTAGACAACACTTGGATAGCATCCACTCTGCTTTCAAAGCAGATACATAAAGGTTGGTTGTCACATCCCTCCTTCCTCGAATGGTGAAGTGTGGATGGCCGGTCTTCCTAATAAGAATCTTCTTCTCTCTACAGTCAATCTGGGCTCTGTAGGTGGAAAGCCAATCCATACCGATGATCACATCAAAGTCATTCATGTCGAGAAGGATGAAGTCAGTGGGAAGCTCATGGTTTAAATACTTAACTAGAAACACAGGGGTTTTCAAAAGAGAGGTATAAATATGACCACTCAGGGTTGTGACATCCAAAACATAACCCAAATCCTTGATATCGAAACCAAGTATAGTTTCTAGATTTCTCAAAATAAAAGTATTAGTAGAACCATAATCAAAAAGTACTTTTACATTTTGTCCCATGATTTCTGGCAAGCCTACATAGTTTATACCACATTAGAAGGCTATTACATGGTCTACTAAACTAAAAGGAAAAACATCTAAGGGTTATTACCCTCGATCAACCTATTAGCATTCTCCTGAGCTTCTTCATTGTTGATGGCAAACACTCTAGCTTGTTTCCTTTCCTCTGGATGGAGGTACTACAACTACTGGTTGTGCTGCAATAGGCTATGACCTCAAAGGTCCTCATGGGTCTGGCTGAGGGCAATTGGTTATGAAGTGTCCTTCTTGCTGACATCTGAAATAGACCTTCTTCTCAAAACAACACTTACTAGGATGTGTCTGTCCGCAGGTGCGACACTGCTAGAGGCGACCACGGGGCTTGCCTTTATGCCCATGCTTGCTTTTGTTGTGGTTGCATCCTTGTCCCTTATTGTGTTCATTCCTCTACCCTTAAGCTCCTTCAGTGAAACCTAGGTATCCTTTGGAGGGATTCTGTGCAGGCATCACCATCCTTTCCATGTCTAAGGTGGTGTTGTAAGCTTCAGAGAAGGTCTTCATCTTACTAGCCATCACATGTGGCTTGATGGCCGGGTCTAGACACTCTATGAAGTGGTCCACCCTTCTTTCTTCATCCATAATGTGATTGAAACGCTCTAGGATGCGGAACTTGTGACCAAAGTCTACAACTGACGAGATTCCTTGTGTCATGTTAGTGAATTCTCTTTCCTTATCCTAATTGGATGAGACGGGGATGAATTTGGCAGTGAAGATGGTCCTGTAATCGGTCCACGCCATTAGTTCTTCGCTTAGGTCTCTTTCTGTGATATGGTTCTCCCACCATATCTTGGATGCACCTTCCAGAAGGTGAGTAGCAAACAGAACCTTCTTGTTTGGTTGTACTTCAAGCATACTGAATCCATTCTCAACTGCAAGCAACCAAGCTTCTGCCTTGTCGACCACTTCAGGCTTATCTTCTCCGCAGAACTTCTCGATGTTTAGCTTGACAAAGTCTAAGATGGTGGCTCCCAGTCGAGGTCGAATAGGTAGTGGCTCGCCATTCTCATCTCTAGCTATGTCCCTGAGGGCTAAAGCATGGATAGCCTCAGTCAGCCATTTCTATTGTTCCATCCATTATGTAATGTGAACTACCGTGGTCAGTTCCAGACCTCCAGACTACTCCTCCTCCATCTGGGCGACTTCCTCGTACTCATATTGTTCCTCATATCCTGGTCCTTCCTCTTGCTCAAGGTTGTTGAAGGGTATTAGGTTAGGGTTGGGGGCCTCATGAGCAGTTCCTTTGGGTCTCATTCTCTTCTTTGAGGTTTCACCACCATGGTTCCACTTTCTTTTCTCAGAAGACCCACTCTCTTTGTGGGGAGGTCCACCATCGTTGGTGGCAACTGGAATAGCCACAGTCTTGGTACGAACTATCTACATAAGCATACAAATTGACCTTTAGTCTATATTTAACTAATTATACTTAGGTCGATGACATCTTAATTATGTATCTTTTATCACTTTGGCGGAGGATTCCTTAAACCTTATCAACCTTACCCATACCTCAATAGGGTGAGGAAGAGAGAGAAAATCCTAATCCTTGAAATCCTTAATAGAATTTGAGTTGGGAAGGGATGAATCAAGGTGAGAGAGTCCTAAAGGTATCTTATTTCGAGTCAAATCCTAAGACATTGGACACGAAGTCATACAATCTGGGAGTCCTCGTATTCCGACTAGCGGTGTGGAGGAAAACTTTGCCAGCCCCAGAAGTGATCCTTTTCTAGACACCTCAGTCTTTCGAAAAATCCTCTAAGAACTCCCTCAATTCTATGGAATTTGTAAAATTTAGTATCTATTAAAGATTAAATGAGGAACCTAGGCTCTTATACCAATTGAAACAACCCCACCTCCCGGTAACCCCCACTTAAGGGAGACCAAGAGGTCAGAGCCATTATCCCAATAAACCGGATCCAAGGTTAGACAAATAATCAATGATAATTATGAAATTCTACTATCTAAACTGAATTCTACAATTTAAATAAAACTTTACATACCTTTTAAAAACTTTGGAAATCTATCTATCCATAGCTTGAATCTACTCTATCTAATCCTCCTTGCACTTTACTTCTTATTTTCACAATGTGACACTTTACTATTTATTCATTTTAGGGTTGTACCTAAAACGCCGACAAACAAAAACACGATCAGCATATGGGAATATGCTAGTATGTGGGGACAACCAAAAGTTCACAAATAAGTCTAGCAATTTAATTATCACAATTAGGGTAATTTAACAAGCCAATTTACATTTTCAATGTGTCATTCTCCACCGCTTTTGCCCTAACCCTGGAATACCCCTCTAGGGTTCCTCTTTTGCCATTGACTTAAGGCCACCTTCTCAATCTCGAGCTTGGTGCATGGGGTCACCTCTTATGGTGCCCCATAGTCATTCAACATAGACCACCTTCTCATTCTTGAGCTTGGTGTCTGGGGTCACCACTCATGTTACCCATTGGTCTACCCTCTTGGGCCTGACCTTTATGGCATCTTCCATCAGGGTGGCATGTAGGTGCGAGAATACACATTTGTTTATAATTTTAATAACCATAGTGACTTTATAATTTTAGTATGAACATCCAAACTGTTTAGTTTCAATCAATGCGATTAACCATCCAGGAAACCTTCGGGAAAACTAATGTGATTAATCATAATTAACCACATATCTGTTAAGTTGTCTTGAATGCATAATTAATCCAAACAATCAAGTAATCCAAAATCAAGCAAGCAAGCACAATTTTGTCCTGAAATAAACATCCAATATTTTCTATCACAGATCATGGTATCCAAGTCCAATAGACCTAATTGTGCCCTAGGGTTACTAGACCTTTTTAAGGTTTCAACCATAATTAGGGTTTCATTTCCTTTTTACCATTTTTATTTTACTTTTATCAAGATATCCATAAAACCCTAATTATCTTGTCTTATTTTCCATTAAGATCCTTAATATCAGGTTTGGACCTCAAAAACCCTAGTTTTCGGATTACTATATCTTTTCTTCCCTTTTTCCTCACTTTAGGTTTTCTCAGGATACTAATTACATTGTTAGGTTTAAAACCCTAAACTTTGCAATTCCATCATCAAAACAGGTTAAAATCTAACTTTATCATTAAACAAGTTAACCATGCTTGAATTAACCTAATTACAATATTAAATCTATCCTTGATTAACAATTAGGGTTTCTAACCACAAATTAACACAGTTTTCATCAAAATTAGATACTTTTGCAAAAAGAGACCGAAATAGGCCTTCAAACTATTTTTATTGTATTCCTCCTATTTTTCTAATCACTTTTCATGTATTAACTTTCTTTATCCGAGTTTTCTTTCAAAAGATATGATTTTATCAACATAATTCCTTTTAATTGATTTACTTGATATTTTCAAAAAAACCAGGATCGCCCGATCCATGGTCTGCGGGTCCACTGAGGATCCAACGGTTGTGGATATGTGCGCCCTTCACTTGCGATCAAAAGAACATGAATGACCGAACTAACCTCAACACGATTGCAGGAGGTGAGGGGCACTTTGGTAAAAGACCACGAGGTCGTCATCTTCAACCTTGGGCCGAGCGAACATGTTTGTGGTCAACTCAAGCGTTGACTTTTCAATTCTGTTCATCTGCGCTCATGCCAATGGGCCAGCAGACTTCGCCTCCCTCCATCAAAGTCAGCCAGGGCTTCAATTATAGGCCGCAGTCACGCCTTGATGCTCCCCTACTCGCCAGACTCCGGCGAGGCTCATTGAGGTGACGAGGGTGGAGGTCAGGTTAAACTCGGCAATTGAAGGCACCAGAGTGATCCTTGTGCTCTGCGGTAGAGTTTGGACCAACAAAAAGAGATGCTGATACCCCTTATCAATGTCCCCTATATATAGGGTGGGAAGCAGTATTACGGGATTTGGGTATTTCCTAAAACGTCGACCAAACCTAGTCAAATTAGGGATGATTCTCTCCGGTTTCCTCTCCTAAGTCCAAAGTTAACATCATCAAGCATGCACACTCCTTGTATCATGAGAAATCTTGAGAGGAAAGATCCTCTATAATCTACAGACTCCCAGTCCTAGTGGGACTTAGATGATGAACGTCCCACGTTGGATCCAGATCCAATGGATCCCATTACTCGCGATCAAACACAAAGGAAAGTATATTTCATAATTCAGAATAAATCACAATTTTTGGTAATAAATTGAGAAATTCGTATCTCCTAAACCCTTGCTCCTTTTTAAATAAAATTTTAAGGGAAGCTTTGTCTTTGCAATATCTAGCTATATAGGAAATTTTGGGAAACAAATTGCAATGGATGAGAAGGCTTGCTTCTCTCCCAAGTTATCCTTTAATTAATCCAAAATTAATTGGTATTTCTTTTCCCTTTGCTATTATATTGTTATTTTGGGTCCCTTAGACCTCAAGACAACCTAAAAGCACGAACTCCCATATTGGAGAATATTTACTTGCCTTTATTCTCTTATCTATTTCTATTTCACTTATTCTCCTTTTATTTAATCAAATCATTTTCCTTTTTATTTCTCTTTTCTTTTCAATTGGGATTAATGGCCAACAAGGCCCATTATCAATCAATCCAAGCCAATTCACACGAAATCCATCACAAATTAAAGAAATATATTTCATTTATTCTTTTAAAAGAGAATTACATCTTTTACTACATTATTAAGAAATTGAGGTTATAACACAAACCTATCCTACCTTGGTATGGGTCACAACTCTAGTGAAAGTGAGCTACAACCCGCAACCACACTCTTCCATGGTATGGCCCACTTCTAATCATGTGTCACATATCATTTAGATATGGTCCAAAGCCACACTCTTCCAGGGTATGCCCTGCATCCAATCTTGTGTCACATATTCTTGGATGTAAGGGGATATTCATCCTCAACCCCGCATATTCAAAAATATGCACTCTGAGTTATACTCATTTCACCATTTAGCAAGTACTTATACTGAATGGATCTATGGAACATGCCAAGCTACATGATTAAGTTACACTTGATTAGTTAGGTCCTTTAAGTATCATTTTGCATTAATCAAGTTACAACATACAACCTCTAAACAAATTCAACATAATTAAGGGTATACCACATCACCACAACATATTTGAGCATATAAGGTGTGATCTCAAAAAATTATCATTTAATACTTGTCATTCACCATAGCATCCATCACAAGGACCACATATCTTTGGGTAACAACCCCTTTTCTCATCATTGAGGAAATCATCATCTCACATAATGAAATAACCCATCATTAGGTCATAAAACCATTTACCCCCTCTTTCCATGATACCAACATCACATATGCCTCATAAGGCCCATTCAAACATGGCATAAGCAACACAACTCATACATGGATATGCTTATCAACTGGTGTTACCTGTATTGTTAGATACTTGTGGCAAGGAGAACAATAAATCATCAATACTACCATCTCATAACATTCATGCTATTCATAGTGCATCATTAGGGTTAGAGTTCTACTGATCAATTAGGCTTTACAAGGTCAGATTAACAACAACACTTAGACCATTGTTCCCATAAAGATTATAAGGTATGTAATGTAATAAATATTATAGCAAACAACACTCCTTATTCAGAAAGCCACCCCATAGGGTATCACATCATACTGGGTAATATTATCATCAACATGATGTAACACAACCACCATAACAAGGTATCGATTGAGGCTATGATCCCAAACATGTCGGGTTAAGCACTCACGAGGTGTTATGGGAAACTCCAAGTGTGTCGGGCAACCACACAAAGGATGTATCAATTTAGATCTGCTTGATATATTGGTTGAACACTCATGGTGTCGGGCTAACCTCACAAGAGGGGAATCAATTACCACCTATTGATAGTGTGATGATCAACACGAAGGTGTGATGGGTACCACAACACCTAAGCTGTGAAGGCCAACAACAATGCCTAAGCTGTGACAAATAACACCAAGGTGTATCAGTTGTTAGGGTTAGGATTTGGCTAAGCGTCACATGTGTATCCATTGTCTGTGCCCACCTATGTATTCATGGAATCTTATCCATTGATTTATGGTCTCCATAGTGGAGTGTATGACCCCAGATGTACTGAGCACATATTCCAACCCGTTATCCACCAAAGTAATGATGATTTAGATACATTTATTTTAGTTACATATAATGTATATGTAGTTAAAATGGTTTAATTACAAAAACTAAAAGTGAATCCAATTAATTAATTATTTTAACTACATTCATCCCTCTTAATTCTAACTGTAAGAAAGATATTATATAATATATATATATATATATATATATATATATATATATATATATATATATATACATATATATATATATATATATATATATATATAATTACATGATACACGAATGAAGTAAAAGTTGGCAACCCAACATTTTTATATCATGCGCCTAAAAATTTGGGTGATATTTTTTCCAACCTGTGCACGATGTGCCCTACCTTTCCCACAAAGTTGTGATCATGACTTCTCCAATACATGATATGTGATACTCCTTGGACCTCCTCTCCATCAGAGTCATGATTTCAACCTCTCCAAGGCATGATCTATGCTACTCCTCTAACCTGGGCCCTCCCGATCGATTTTGCTTCTCTCACTAGAAGTTGCCAGCATGGCTTGAGCCCAACCTGACACACACCCAATCGTTGAGTCTTATTCCAAGAAAATTAAGGATCACGTGGTCATTAGAGATATTCTCCCTACTGACTCCTCCAACTTCTGCTCTCCCTGGATCTCCCAATGGGTCACCCACTTTTTGTCCCTTTTTCCTCAAGTGATGCCTCCTCTTCAAGGATTTAGGTCAAGTTTGGAATTCTATGGTCCTAAACTCTTTGTGGGGGTAATCCTTTTGGCTCCTGGAAGACTAAATAAAACTTCCCCAGTAATTCATTGAGCTGTAACCATTGATACTAAGATATATTTGTCTCCAGTTTTGTACAATCACTAGCTCCTGTTATCATCATTTACATGATTTCTACTTTTTTATTTCTTCTCATCTTTCTAGAAAAACAAGCTGCATTTATAATTTTAGATATTCCTCTAATCCCTGGTCACATGCATATTATGGAGCTTAAACTTCATTATGTGCTTGTTAAAATCCTACGAGATCCAACTAACATGGCATATCCATTTCACTTCAAGGACAATATCACAACTTCCCAAATGTAGATTTAAGAACTCCTCTTGCATATTAACTATAGGAAGTTGAACAACTAACCCATTATACTTCCTTTTTCATCTTATTTTTTCCCCATTTTCTACAATCATTGTACACTCTTGATTACTATCAATAGAAATACCTATTTTCCTTTTTATCTTTGGGACCAAGACATTTTGTGTACTACCCAAGTCTATAAGCCTAGAAATTCCACCATTTTAATATTAACCTTAGTCCATATTCATTACTTATTTCCCTGGGCATGGTTTTATGTATCTGGCATCTCATACATTCAAATAATAACTTGAACAAAACATTAGAGAATTTTCCTATAGACATCGCTTGGTTAAGTTTATTCTATCATTTGCAAACTAATTATATATATAATTTTTTGAGTTTAGGCATACAAATACAATTTTATTACAATGATAGGGTTCTTAGATTTGGATATGTAGACAATTTTAAACTTATTTGTTTTCAATACATTTTCCCAACAATTTTGTAATGAATTTTTCCACTTTTTGCAAATTTATCAGGCTTAAGTTTGTTAATTTGTTACAAACCGACATACATAACAATATATATATATATATATATATATATATA
The DNA here is from genome assembly GCA_963693085.1 of Alisma plantago-aquatica. NCBI lineage: Eukaryota > Viridiplantae > Streptophyta > Magnoliopsida > Alismatales > Alismataceae > Alisma > Alisma plantago-aquatica. The sequence goes on along the minus strand of OY856412.1, from coordinate 811,794,337 downwards.
TATATATATATATATATATATATATATACATACATACTTATATACATATATATATACATACATATATATATACATATATATATATATATAGTTTATCTTATGAAATTGTGAAATTGAATATTAAAAGAAAAACATAATCCTTATTTGGCATATAGGCAATCATTGTGATAAGACTATATTAGGAAATATCCCCAAAAAGTTTAGAAAAATATGTGATTAATTTACAATGAATATAGTCCTAACTTCCTTCATGAACTGCATAGACACATTGAACCTAAAAAATATGTATGGAGAGGGGATGTAGCGTAATAAGGGAATATTTTATGGTTTTGTGCCTTTGTGTGTGCATTTCACTCTATGTGTGTGCGTCACACATTCAATTATAGCAAGCCTTGGTAGTTGATCTTCAGGAACCAAAAATTCCTCTATTGTGGTTGATGGTGTTTTTCTTTCTTTCACTCAAGATAGGTAGTAGATGTTGTATTCAGTGAAAGAGTAAATGAAACATTTAAAGAATAAAACTTCCTTTGTTGGGGTTACGTAATACAGGATATCTGGATGGATGGATGGAAGGTAATGTAGTATACACTACCCACTCCCACATATGTGAACTTCGAAAGTCGATGGAGTATTAGCATCTTCTCAACATTTAATTTAGCTCTATATGCCTATAATTTATCTTACTATACGTCTATTATGGGTAACAATTATAGCGATAAATGCCTCAACCTCATTGAGTTTTTTTTTTGGGGGGGGGGGGGGTGGAAGCTAAGAGGCTATTTATTCATCTCACCCTCCTCGTGCAAGCCAATAAAGAAATGCATTACAAGGAGAAAGGTTTTCTAGAAAAATAAACGTGGTAGTACTACTAACAATACACAAATCCTCCCTCAACCTAGGGCCAGAAATTCGGGTGGTCTAGTATGGTTGAAACAACCATTAGTGTGTTTTTGGTGGTGCTTGGCCAAAGCATTGACTACTTTGTTGCAACTTCTTGGTTCATACTTAACTACCCAGTCATCATGTTGTTTACACCTCTACTAGATTCTATCCAAGTAGAGTGCAAACCTAGGGCTCTCGTGCACATCAGACTGAAGCATATCAATAAGTAGCTTATAGTCAGTTTCAAATATGATCTTCTCCAGTCTAGATCTGCTAGCAACTTCTCATTCTAGGTCAACCGTTATGATTTCAGCATGAATGGAAGAACTAGTAGTCGTCTTCCTCACATGAGCTCCACTCCAACATCCATCCTGGTCTCATCCAATCACTGCAATGGTGGATTTAGTTCTTCTCCAGGCTGCATCTATGTTGATTTTGACATACCCAGGAGGGGGAGTGGCCCATTGGTGTACTTTAGCCATTGGGCTCAGCTGGTTCTCGTCAGCCTGTTTCTTGTTCGACAACTGGATATCATGATGGATGTGTTGTACCAGCTGATGGGTGGGTATATAATGTTTTCAAAAATCTTGGCATTTCATGCTTTCCACAGGTGCCATGAAGTGATCTTGAAGAACTACGCCTTCAGGACGCCTTGTTTCAGCTAGAGTGAAACCCACTTATGTGATCTTTCCTAGAAGAAATCTTCGTGAGGTTTGTTTGAATGAAGTTGCATCCACACTTCCTTAGATTGTTGGCAGTCTCACAGTGCATGAACTAAAGACTCCTCCGCTACGTTACATCTTTCACATGTACTACTGGTAGCTAACTTGCATTGAACTTGTCTACAGTTAGTAAGCAATGCTCCATGTGAAGCAATCCAAGCAAAGAATTTAACCTTAACTGCCACGCGAGTGCTCCAGATCATGTCCCATTCCCCATCTATATGGATGTCCCTATCTCTTCTTACAATGTGGTAAGCAGACTTCGATGTGAACTGGCCATTGTTTGTGTAGTTCCAAACTCGGATGTTGTCCATGCCAGTGTACTTAGGAGGTTCAACCTTCAGTTCCCGATTGACCTCCTAGTGAGGCAACCAATATTCCAAATATTCTATGTCCCATTCACCATTATCTGTGATAACACTTTCTACTGATAGATCCATTAAGGATTCTTGGAATAGTATGAAGAGCTTGATGTTTCAGTATGACCCCCACTTCAACCCAGACATCCTCCCAAAATCTGATGGTGTTGCCATTTTAGATCACTAGGTAGGAATTGTTTTCTATTAGATGTTTACATTTAAACGTGGCTTGAGCAAGCCGAGACAAATTGGTGACTTTTCCTTCTGAGAAATATTGATATCTTCCCTTCATAAACTTACACCAGGTGGTGTTTCCGTTGTTGGATATCTCCCAGGAATTTTTTGCTACTAGAGTTGTATTCCATTCGCGCATAGTTTTGATACCTAGGCCTCCCTTTTCTTGGATGTTGGTGACTTTATCCCACACCACAAGTGACATGGGATTCTTCTTGTGACCTCCTCCCCATAGGAAGCACCATATTATGCTATCAATCCTATCACACAGAGTCATACGTAGCAAGGGGGTTTGCATGGTGTAAGTCAGAATGGCTTCGAGGGTAGATTTTTCCAAGCAACATCTTCCTGCCAAGGACAATGTCCTCGCAACCCAGCCATTAATTCTGTTGTCAATCTTGTCAAGCAAGTTTGCATAAGTGTGCTTTGTTACCCACTTATGGATGATAGGCACCCCTAAGTACCTTCCAAGGTCGTCGGTCTCTTGGAACTTACAGATTTTGTTAATGCATTTTCTGGTAATGTGTGGCACACTTCCTCCATAGAAGACTTGAGTTTTAGCAATGGATATGGTCTGTCCTAGTGCTTTTTCAAATCTCTGAAAGCACCACTTGATAGTCCTCATTTGTTCACATGAAGCTTCCCCAAAGAGAATAAGATCATCTGCAAAACATAAATGACACACTTCCATTCCATTCCTTCCTACTTTGACTAGTTTCCATTCACCAGATTGAACCAGTTCTTTTATCATTTGGCTCAGACGCTCAATGCAGAGAATGAAAAGATAAGGAGCGAGAGGGTCTCCTTGCCAGATCCCTTGAATGGGTATATATAGATGAGTTTTTTCACCATTCCAGGGAACTTCACACTCTCCTATGGTGATAGAGTTCATGATATAGTTGGTAACGTTGCCAGGGAAGTCGATTTTCATGAGGGTGTTAGAAATGAAACTCCAGGTGAGTTTATCGTATGCCTTAGATGGATCGATCTTGATGGCCATATATTATCTACCTTTTTTCCTCTTTAACATGTGAGTGATCTCTTGTATAAGAGTAATGTTGTCTGTTATCCTCCACCCAGGAACAAAATCACTTTGTTCGTGTGAGATCCACTCTGGGAGGTACATTTTCAGGCAGATCCTAAAGAAGATGAGTGCATGCACATCTTAAAGAGTTTAAATCCCTACAAAGTATTAGAGCTCGATGGTGTTTTAGCCCTATTCATCCTAAACCACTGGGACATAGTGAAGTAGTCTTTTTTACAGACAACACAAAAAGCTTTAAGAGGTGAACCCCTTCTAGTGGAATTGTGCAATGCCACAATCGTCCTGATCCCCAAAGTCACCCATCCCAGCCGCTGTGATCAACTACAACCAATATCTCTGAACAATCTTTGTCCAACCTCATTGAGTTAGCTTACTATATATCATATCTTTTGAAGATTTACTTGTTCTCTTTCCAACCTTATCTGATTGTAGGGTGTGAGAAAAGGTGTACTTTATTTCTCTACAACAAATAGGTTATGTTTGCTTAAATTTAAGGCTCCTTCTATTTTTATCTTTGTGAATCTAATGAAAGATGTTCTATTAATTCTAATGTGTAAACTCTCTTAAAATTCATGGATGTGACTAATTTTTGGAAGTTTACACAAAAAACAAGGCAGAACATGCAATGTCTAATGTATCAGTCAAATCTTGTATGCCTACTATTATGTCAAAAATCTATATATTTGGAGCAAACATAATCCAATATGGAAAAGGGAAAATGATGGTCATAGGTTGTCATGTCTATCCTCTTGAAGTAGCTGATGATAAATTAAATCATTTATTAGATGATGGTGCATTTTTCCTAGGGTCACACCCAATTCAACTGAATGGTGATTGTATGCAACCATTAGAGGTTTTTAAACACACTGGATATCTTTCAAATTTATAAAGACATAAATTAACACACCTACTTTTAGTAACAAGCTTACCCACAATTGCACCGGGTCATGTTATAGTATAGACAAGTAGCAAGAATACGGTTGATCCACAGGGAGGAGGGGGGGACTCGAGTTAGGTTAGTTTTTGCTAGGTTCATACTACATATTCTAGGGTTAAATGGTTTAAAGGTGGTTCTATTGATTACACAAATGGTTAACATGCAGTTTAAGGAGAAACAAGAATCAAAACCTAAATTACCCTAGACAATTAGTTTTAATGAGAAAGAAAAGACAAGGAAAGAAAAAAAGGAACAAGCTATGCTAAGGCAAGTAAGAAGCGGTCTACACTACACTAAGCTAGCTAACAAGAAAAAAAACAATTAAAGATTCAAACTAATAAGAGAAAAGAAAGAACAAGACAAGAAGGTTACTAAGAAAGTAAACAACTAACTAAGCTAGCAATAGCTAAGCAAGAAGGTAATTAAGTTTTTAATGTAATAAAGGGAAACATGGGTTGTGTTGGTGATGCACTTATCAATTAGGTTGGAAGTGATGACATGTGAGCACTATACTTCCATTTAGATTATCCAAATGAAACAACAATCTAGAGACTAATGAATTTCCCTAAGCTACTAACTAGCCATGGGTAGGATGCATGTATAGAGGAACTAGTCCCTAACACATCCTACTACCCTTATGAGGATCAATTAGGCTAGGGTTTAGATGGAATTCAATTAGAGTCTAATCAGGTGTAGGTTTCTATTTTAGATGATCTTAGGGTGATTAGGGATTGAGGGTAGCAATGGGAGTGAAGTGAGGTTTTAGGCCTCCCGTCACCCACATTGTATGCTTGAGAAGTTCCAAGATAATCACACTAAATTTATCTAAACTAGATACTTAGATCTCTCACATAGGGTTAGGATAATTGATTAGCATGAAGGAAGATGGGTAACTAGCTTGGGATCCATGAATTGGACCTAGGAGTAAATCCCAAAATTCACGCATATAAGTAGTTTTCCTAAGTTCATAGGTGATTTCAAGCACAAACCAAAAAGAAATTCATGAAGAATGAGATAGAAATAGAACATAATCATTATAAAATTAAATCATAATTTTTACATACCATTTCCCCCAACATGGTATGAAGGTAACAATTTTGATCCCAAACAACCCACCCAAGGGGCCTAGCTACTCACAAACATTGAAAATACAGAAAAAGGAAGGAGAATGAGTAGAAAAGTGAAAATACATGATGATCGCGGTGAATATTACTCCTTCTCCACATCTGAGAAGAAGAAACTTGAGCACAATCCTCCTCCAAGCTGGAATGGCTTGGTAGGATGGTGGATAATGATCAAAAACCCTAAAATAGGTGCATTTGATGTAGAAGATGATGAAATGGAGGTGAAATGGAGTGAGAATGGATGGGAGGTGAAATGGGGGATCTGGTAGTGGTCCACTAGTGTCTAACCTCATGCTAGAGTTGCCACCCAAGTATATATAAGTGGTGGAAAGCACCAGGTTAAGTGGGGGAAAAATGGTAAGTTCAGTGCAAAATGACTGCTACGATTGTATGTAGCATGGTTGTATTGGGCAGCATGACTATGGTGGGTAGGGATGAAAATGACTGTGGTGGAGTGGAATAGGCAAGGTAAGAAAATGGAAAAAGTTACAGTAAGTTTGGGGATTTTTAACTTATGGTGAAACGAATGTGGTGGTCACTCCAGATGTGGTGAGGCATGGGTAGCACGACCGGGTGGTTCACCACAGTTGTGGCAGTCACCATGGTCATGGTGAGGCATGGGTAGCATGGCCATGGTGTCTTGAGTGAATGTTGGTCGTTATTAGTGCCACAATCATTCTGACTAAAATGCAACATTGTCATGTTGTGCTGCATGACCATTCTGGGACATGATGGCACAACCATTTTAAGTTGCATGACCATGTTGCTGACTTTGGTTCTTCAAGCTTTGACTCTGTTGATTTTCTTTGTCTAGCATGGCTATTCTGTCGTACCATGGTTGTGGTAGTATCTGATTAGGACTTGGCTCTTATACTTGATTCATCCTTGGACATCATTGCTTCAATTGATCTTTGGCCACTATGGTTGGTTGAGGGAGCCTTGGACTTCATTTAACTCTTATATAAGGGTAGAGAAACCATAAGATCATTCTTTCTCTCTCTTTGCTATCCAAGCGTGGTTGAAATACCTAAAAAATAGACAAATAATGCCCATAAGTGCATTTTCCATTAAATTACATATTAAGGAGAAATAACATGTATTATAGCAGGTATAGATGTTATTTAAGTGGAATATGAGATAAGATGAAGCCCTAAAATAGGATTGAATCACCAACCCAACTTTGAATGTACTTGTCCTCAAGTATGATCCAACTCAATCTCTCTATAATTTTCTGCAATCAAGAAATGACAAATGCAATGCAAAAGATGTATTTTGACAAAATGTGCCCAATGATGACTAGGTACATGTATTCCACTTCTATATTCTATACTTTCACAAACCAATCATGAAAAGAGCATTGATCATTCTAACTTCCAATATAGGGATATAACACATAATTAGTACTTTTGGCTTTCTTGTAGATATGGGTAAACCGTTTCATGGTGGTGTTAATCAAAAAATGACTAGGAGTGTTGTTTCATTTTTATGCATTCAATCTTATGCTTCAAACCACACTAAGTGACCCATGTGTATATGGAAAAAGAGTTAAGTGAGCTATGTTTGATGTTTCCTAGCTTAATGGGTATGAAAATAGAAGAAAGGATTGCGGTAAGAGATTGGAGTGCTATAACACTTATCTTTTCTTTATTTAGATTCTCTTACACAAGAGCATGTTTTATTTTCATTTTGCTATTTCTTTTCTTTTCTTTTTATTTTATTTTCCCTTGGTGTAGATAGGTCATATGGTGGTGAGAGTCAAGCAGTGAGATATATATATGGTCACCCCAAACATTTGGAGGTTGCCAATGTTGAATATGCACAGTTTGGCATCTTTTCGTGATGTAGAGGGATAAGAAGATGATGAATTAAAATTTGGGTGAAAGAGGGGTCACTAGTTTGATTATTAACATGAGAACTCCTGCATGAAAATTATTCCACGACATGAATGAACAACATGAAATTCATACTTCTATCATCTGATTCCATAGTCCCTAAGCGTTCATAGATTTCTCAAATACAATTCAACCAAAACATTCACAAACAAAAGAGAGGTGAGCACATGTCAAAAGTAAAGCATTGATACCACTATGAACTAAACCATGCTAAATCACTTACATTTTTCAGAGGTCATCATATTCAATCCAAAAAGTAGAGATTGGATCAAAACATGATTTTTTAGTAGAACATTCTAAATTTGGGCAAAATTGGTTAGAACGGTACCAAATTGCCTTCAATAACATCTAAGCCTTCATTATGGAACATAAAGTAGGAAATAAGAAAATCTTAACTAAAACATGAAAAAATTACAAAAATCTACATCATATGTAATGCATGAATAAAAGAGCAAAAAATTTGAAAATTACACAAAAATTGCAAGAAAGTAAACTACATGGCATGCACGTACGCAAAATAGGTAAAATCTAACCTAGATAGCAAGAGAAACAAAACAAAAGTAAATGGTAGGTGAAATATAGAATGAGTGATATGACAGGGTGACTGGTCTAAATCACACATCCTAAATGGAGTAGATCTAGACTACTCAGACTCTTTAAAATTTATAAATCAACTCTCAAGCCTCATCAACTATTATAAGGGGTACAATGTAGTAGATTGGGGTCGAACCATATGGACATGGAAAGACAAGTGTTAACAACCCAGAAACTTTTCTCAGATACACCAAACAAAAAGGTAGGTTGAGATGGTGTTCCTAACAAAATGGTATTACTCCAAATAAACAAATCAAGTAAAAGAAAACTCGAGAACCAAAATAAGAGAACAAAGGCAAACAAGTATGTGGTAACAAAATATAGATGGGAACATGGATTGGGTTTCATCTACTAAGATCTCTCGCAACACAAAATACTCACACCTTTTGTATTCCCTTAGCATGATTCCAAGCAATCATCATATGTGTCTATTTCCTCCTCTCTCGATCTTAGGATAGATCTAGATTATACGATTGTCTCTATCTCGAGATGGCAAATAAACAATCACAATAACAACCATATGATCATAATCTTAAGAATTCATGTATCTCCAAAACACTTAGATAGGTTAGTAATACTCTTTTGAGAGACTACTAATCAAATCACAAGATGGTAGTTAATCATATAAGTGAATCATTAAGACCAAGTGAATGGAGATTATCATTTCTAAGAGCATATGTATTCAAATGGATGTAGGTATATACATGTTGGGGGAGCCTAAGTGGCTACTACAAACCCAAGTAATGATTTTAGCCACTCATTTTCATGAGTAGAATTATGGATTAAAAATATTTGAGGACATGGATTGTTGTAGGAAAGGATAAGTAGGAGAGTAAGAAGAACTAGATAAGAGAAGAGGTTGATACACAGACTACAACCACTTAATGGCCATAACCGATTATCAGCGGCTCCTCATCGGGGTCTGTGCAGCGATGGTAAAAGTTGGTTGTATATCCTCCCTCTTTGTTGAGGTATGTCAGGCGAGTAGATGGAGAGGAGGTGGTGGTAGACTATCAGGACTTCAGTACTGGGTGTCTACAAAATGATGGCTGGTGACATGGATCGATGGTAGTTGTCTTCTCTAGAGGTACTCCTTCATCCTTCGTGGGAGTGTGATAATCTAACATTTCAGTCATCCACAAGGATCCTCTATTTATATGACTCAGTGTGGCATCCTAGAGGTGCTATTTTACTTTCTCCGCAAGTATTTGAAGTCATTTCCTCAGGGCACTTGAGTAATGGTTTTGAATGACTGTTCTCGTGGGTTTGCCACCAATTGCTGGCCATCAGGCGACGTTGGCCTATAGTACAACTTTGGTTGATGACTCTGGAGAACCATCAAGGTCAAGTCAGAATGGCGGTTGGGGGATGATTAGGGTGTTCATCGTTGTCAAGCAAAATCGGCCTTCGATGGATGATGGTCAGGGAGACCATCAGTTACAGGCCAGATAGTTACACATTTTAGCTTTTTATGCCTTGAAACCACCAAAGGGGAATACTGATGGTCATCCTAATGCTTCGGAGAAGGTGTTCATCGGTTGTGGTGAGCAATGGTCATCATGTTCTTTCATACGTATACATTTTATCTACATAAAGGGCTCCAAATTATCATGAAGGGTAAAACATGTTTTAAATATAAAAGTAGTAATAGTGGGTATGTATACACATAAAAGGTGAGAGATAAGAGGTAATATAAGGCATAAACTATCCAAAAAATTGGATGTTATCAACTCTACCAAACTTAGAATGTATAATGTCATCAGGTTACCAAATATAATTAAAGCATCAATGGCTTCAGAGGGCTTTATAGTTATTATTTTTGCAAGTGTTAATAATGTGATAGTGTCAGCCTTAAGTTGAATCTTATGTACTGGACAAGGCATTGAAGGTTCTCGGGCTCTTCCTCCTAGGTTGGAGTTGTGCTATTCATATTTATGGTATGACTCTTTAACATAAAGATATCTTCTTCATGGTGCACCAATGGTCCTTTTCTAGGATGTACATGTGCAAGGTTCTAGCAGAGGTAGCTTTCACACCCATATTTGATTTTTCTAGATTCTGTAAATATTGTGTTGGGTAGGCTAAAGCTGTTTTGTTTCCTATATTTGTCATGGTTTCTCAACCATGTAAAATGTCTTAGGGATAGCGTTACTCAATTGGGACCTAATGTAACATCAGGTGGTTATGTGAGGTCCTCCCTTGAAATGCAGTTGTTTAATAGTTGGCATCCATACTCCACTATCAGGCATGACATATCTGCATTTTTGAGTGTAGCAATATACCATATGAAGACCTTCAAGATCTTTTAGGGCACAACTCTCACAATTTTAGTCCTCTCAACTTCTATTCATTATCGTAGGCTTTGGGATGATATGATTTTTAGGGTGATTTGGGTTGCCATTCCTCTTTTGATCCTGAAGTGGGGATTAATGCACTAGATGGGGTCGTTTCCTCTAGGACATGGTTATATGTTTTCCAACCTGTAACTATAGTGATCAATCAGGAGTGTATTAGATCACTTCCTCTGAGCTTCAAGGATTTTCCCTAGGAAATGAGCATCCTTGTGTCTTCTACATTATTTTAAGGTAATGTTGATGTTAAAAAAATATCACACTCAGAATTTTAAGAAGATTAAATAGACCAAGTTTGTCAATCTTGAAGTATTTATGCAAATTTTGAGATTCCTTTTTGGATACAACATTAGTCACTATGTCGTAGAATGCCATATACACATTAGAGAGATCATTGTCCAGAAGTAACTGACAAGATGCCATGATGTTGACCATCATGTAGCCTCTTGTTGTCAATATATCATGGAGGTCTCAGATCAAGATTTTTAAATTTTTGTCATTCAAAAATGATGGATAGGTTGCCTTCCTTTAGTTGAAGTACATCCAGAAGGAATTGAACTTCTTCCACAGATAGTTCACAACATGCCAGTTCAACAAATTCCTCGAAAGTGGGTGTTATCAGATATGTTGGTTGTGGTCCTTCTGGTGCGTCAATATCTTATTCTTTCTCTTTTGAGTGTACCAAGTTTCCTTCAAGAACATTTTCTTTTGGAGTAGAAGTTTCTACCATGATGATTATAGTGGATGGTGGAATTGAAAGGGGTTCCTTTTATTGTGGGCTTTTTGTTGTTGTTTCAACTTCATTCGATGGTTCCTGCTCAGTCGTTGTAGGAACTTCTATTGGGTCTTCAGGGGAAGGTGTGGATGTTACATGTTCAACACTGGGAAGTGGTAGCAAAGTGGTTGGGACAACTGAGGAGGTCCTTCTATCTACATTTTTTGAGGATTCAACTGTGTCCATGAGATTTATAAGTTCCTCTCTCCAAGGAATCTTTTTGGGTTGAGGAATTTGGGAGTACATGCACCTTAGCATATTTGCCATTTGTCTATCCTAAAAGAATCTCCTGCCATGGATAATCTCCATGACATATTTCCATCATAGTGCATGGAAATCTTCATTATCAACCTTCTCCATTGAGATTCTTCTATTGATGGCTTCTATTATCCACAGTGATATGATAACATTGTCCCCAAAAATTGTTTTTCTTGGGCAAAGCTATAGTTTATATAGATTTCTTTCCAGTTTGGATGATACCACCAACTGACTCCTTGTATTGACCTTTTTATGTGGGTTGGAACTTCATGTATCATCCTATTCTCTAGTTTCTCAAAGACCATTCTTGACATGGAAGGTCTTTGGTGTTGAAGTTGTATGTCACAACTTTCCTTTCTAGGAGGCTAGCTACTGTGAGCAGCCAATGCTTAAAGGCTTTGAAAGGTAGAGTGGCAAACTTTAAATCTCTGTAAATCTCTATTAATCTCTATTTCTATCCAGGGCTATAATAGTCAAGTGGAGGGGGTGGAGCCATGTAGCGAATAGTGGGTCAAGCCCATTAGTTATGTCTTCAGTTGTTTCTATTACTTCCTCCTTACTTCAGGTGTCATGTTTCTAACGTTGTTCTCTCCCACTGCTTCTTCATGTTGTGTTGAAATTTATCATTCTATAGTTGAAGAGAACTCTGCTTGGGTAAAACTTCAAGTCCCTTGTCCTCATTTTGGTTTGTTGAGTGCCCCGAAAATGCTGGAGAGGTGGCCTGATTATCATCCTCAGTGGGCACTCTCCTACTCCTGACAATTTCCTTTGATTCCTCTTCTTCCATTGGAAGAGTGCCTATTGAAATAGAGGCTTTGTTTAGTTGCACATGTTGGATAGGTTGCATAACGACCATCAACATGTCCATCCTTAGATGTACAACTATATCATTTGTATTGAATGGCTCAGTAGTGAATGTCCACTGTCTCTCAATAGGTTCCCCATTGCTGGTGGAAGTTGCTTCCTTCATCTTTGTTGCTTTCTCTTTCATCTTTTGGTTCTCTTGGAGAAGTTCATCATGCTCCTTCTCTAGGACATCAAGTTTGTTTGTTACCCCTGCTAAATCCTGCATTACTTACACTTGAATTGCAAATAGTTTCTTCATTTGGAAAGGTAAGCTAAGCATCGGTTGTATGTATGTTGTTAACTTTTTTAAACATGTGTGGTTAGTGCAGACATATTCATAGTTATGTTAAAAGTATTTAGGTAGAGTTTTATACAATCTCACAAATTTCATCAATCTCCTTCTCTATCTCCATTAATTTTCTTGGTTTGGTTTGTTGCTTTCACTTCATGATCTGCCTCATTTGCTCATGCATATTTTCTGTGGTCTCCTCTTGGGTGCTTGCTATGTCTTGGGTGTTTTTCTTCCTCTCTAGAGAATTTATGTGCATTTATTTTACATTTGTTGCATGAATCGAGTCATTCACTTTGTCCCCATCATTAATTTTATCATGGCATGAGGTTGTTCTTAACTCTATTTGCTCTCTATGTCATGGGACAACTGTTTCTTCTTCTGCCTTTTCATGCATAAAGGTGGTCACTTCAGGTGCCACAAACTCTATTGTTGTCATCACTTGTTGGGTTTTAAGGGTCCTTTCTTCTCTTTACTCCAAGTTGACAACTTTGTTGTAAGGGATTTCCTTACCAACCTTTCAAGTATTTGTACAACTATCTTCTTCCTTGTCTAAGGGTTTTTCATCAGACTCTTTTGTCACCTTTTCTTGGTTCTGATAGTTCTCTCATGTTTGTAGATTTGGAAGATATGACTTGTAGAATTTCCTCCTCCATGAATATGAATTTACTGATATTGTAGTCACTACATTTAGGGAGAGGTAAGTATGGGTTCATTATGCAGAACCTATAGTACATCATTCCTTTATGCCTTTTTAGTGTGCTAGAGGAAGTGAGGTACTTTACACTAATCAGCATGTACCCCCTCGATTTTAGGAACCAACATATCTTGTTAGGGTAGCCGAATCGGTGGGCCAGATATGTTATATGTCCTCCCATGTATAAGTCACAGGAGCTTCAGGTCCTACGGCCGCTACCAATCTATCAATTATAATTTTCTCTATATTTACAGGTTTGTTTTCCATTATACTCCATATTATATGGAGATCCATCCTTGTCATTTTGCTCATGTATGTCTTGAGAAATAGGGTGTTAGAGACTGTCTTTTCACTATGTGCATAAACCATGAGTGCATCATGGTATCCTTAGACTACCTAGAGTTGAATTTGCTTTCTCTAGATAGCTTTCCCTAGACCTTTTTTGTCAGGATTCCTTGTGCATTTCTATCCTCTAGTGCTCTATTAGATTGCTCTTCTACTTCACTCAAGTTTTTGAACATTGAGTTGAGACACCTATCAGTCAGTACATAATCTTCTTTTATAATTTTAACGTATAGTTTGAAATCTCAAATACATTCTTGATATCCTTCTTGAGTTTCTGGGACCTTATCAGTGATGACATAAACTCTAGTGGGAATTCATCACAGGATATTTCATGGTTGAAGCATACTTTGTATATTCCCACATTCTCCAGACTTTGTTTCACACTACCATAATTGTCCATCTCCTTAAGGGTGATCTCGTCGCCAAACCTTGTTGCTTGTAGTTATTATCTGACATCTTTGTTTTCGAGAGTTGCATGTGTTCCTCATCTCTCGGCATGAAGTCATTATCAGGTTCTTCCCTGGTAATCACCCTTTATGTGTGTGTAATGTTAGATTCATCTTCTTCCTCAGAAGCAACCTACATTGCAGTTGTGTTTGGAATCTTTGAGTGTTTCTTCTAATCTAGGCTCAGTGCTTTCCTCTATTTTTGTTTCTCGATATCCTCAGAGGGGTAATATTTGGACACTTCTACATCCATTTGGTTTTCCAGACTAGCAAACTCTTCAGGGATTGGATCAACCAAAATTCTTAATTTTTCTACTTCCAGGCATGCTCTGATTATTTTTTGAGTGGGTTCTCCATGTAGTTGGACATAGGAAACATGTTCAACTATTAGTTTTTCTATCCTCTCTATTTCCTCCACAATCATTGAGGCTCAAATCCTCCTAGTTTGTTGAGATTCAATCATACATGTAATGGGATTGATATATCATGCCATTATTCTTAGTAGATACCTTGGTATCTCTTGCAATGTTCAGTGCAGGTTGGGGTATTCTCAACTGAGAGGAACTAGATGATTGATGGATTTAGAAGGCGTCAACCAATGGTTAGCGGTGATGACCGATGGTAAAGAAAACATATGGTGAAGGGAGTAGAGTGGATGCCAGATGGTGGTCTACCACCATAGGCAGGCACAATCGAAGGCTGGTTTTTTATCAAAGGTTGAAGGTTGAAAGTGACGAAAGGTCGAAGGTGACAAGGGTCTGAATGTCGATACTGATCAAGGTTTGAAATGATTGAAGGATTGAAACAAAGTAAACTAAAGATTATGGAATAGAAGGTTGCACGATTTTTTCCATTTGGAAAAATGAAATGGTGGAGCATCAGTGGGGATGAATGAAGATAAAGGATAAATTGTTAGAGATTGATAGTGTAGTTGACCGATGGTTGGAGTTTGAAGATGAGTTACTTTGAGAGTCCTCCTTCTTTAGTCCATGCATTTCCTCTTTAGTCCAGCCAACTACGGTTTTGAGAGGGGCTCTCTAGTTTTTATAGAGAGTGGGGAGACACTTGAACTACCTTCAGTCTGCCTAGTTCACTGGTGGTGACTGATGGTTTGGGTATCCCCTTACACTGATGGTTTAGCAGGACCAAAGGTTGTACATAATTGATGGCTCAGTTCACCGATGGCGTAATAGAGTGGTGCTTTAATGTTCTTTTAGTTGATGGTTGTTCCTCCTATTGTTATGATATTGATGGTTTGGTAGAAACATTCAATCCACTGATGGCTTGGTAGAGTCAGACGCCTGAAGGTTTGGTTGAACTACTGTTTGGTTTCCCTTTGAAGCTTCTATTTGTGTGGCTCTTTCCCTTCTACAATCGATGTTTGTGAGTTCTGATGACAAGATAGATGGTTACCCTTGTCCTATGGAGTGCCTACATATGTTAGCTGGTTTTAGTTTGTCGATCTCAGAATTTTTTTAAAATAGCAGTAATACAACAAAAACTTGAGCTTAATAATTTTTTCAAATTGACAATTGCTATGAAATAAAGGAAGTCTAGATACAAAAAGGGAAACAAACTAAGTTTGAAATTCATGGGCTTTCCACCCAAGATGTGCTAATTTATAATCTTTAGCTTGACTTCCCTATTTTGTTGTTTTGGACTCTTTGATTGGTACTAGATGTAGGTCTTCTAATTTGAGTTCAGACCTCCTTACAAAAGCCTCATCCTCATAATACCTCTTTAATCGATGTCCATTCAACTTGAAAGTGTCAATCTTCTTACTCCTGGTCTTCCTGATAGATATATTTCTGACATAGTGAATGGGCCATACCATCTTGATTTTAGCTTTCCTAGGAACAACCTACTATTGCAATTGAATTAGAAGAACCTTGTCCCCTTCAGAAACATCCTTTCTTTTCAGGTGGGCATCATGCCACACATTGGTTCTCTACTTGTAAATTTGGGAAATTTTGTAAGCATGCAATCTTAATTTTTCCAGCTCTTGAAATTCTAGAAATTTTTTCCTCCCCGCTTGGTTCAAGTCCATTTTCAGTAATTTGATGCCCCAAAAGGCCTTGTGTTCTAATTTCACTATAAGGTGGTAATATTTTCCATATATAAGACTATAGGGGGTGGTCCATATTGGTGTCTTGTATGCAGTACGGTAGGCCCATAGTGTGTCATTGAGTTTCATGGACCAACCTTTCCTTGTTCTACTGATTGTTTTCTCTAGGATTTGCTTTATTTTTCTATTTGACACCTCCACTTGTCCAGACATCTATGGGTTATAAGGCGTTGCCACCTTGTGCTTGACTCCATATTTTTTCAATAGATCTTCAAACAGTCTATCCCCAAAGTAGGATCCCCCATCTCTTATGATGGTGTGTGGTACTCCAAATGTCAGAAAGATAGTTTTCTCAAAAAGCTTAATCTGTGCTTTGATTCACATGTTTGGGTAGCAATAACCTCTACCCATTTTGAAACATAGTCCATAGAAACCATGATATATTGATTTCCTCTTGAGGATGGGAATGGTCCCATGTAGTCAGTCCCCTATACATCAAAATCTTTTACATCAATCTAGTCTGTCATTAGCATCTCGTTCCTTCTTGAAATATTTCATGTTCTTTGGCATTCATTGTAAGATTTGGCAAAAGCTTGACCATCTTTGATTAATGTAGGCCAGTAGAATCCAAATAGTAGGGCTTTTGTTGATGTCCTCTTTCCTCTTAGGTGCCCTTCATAAGATTAACAATGACATTCCTGCAATAATTGAGGTACTTCTTCCTACGGTATATACATTCGATATAAGTTGTCAGCACATCTATTAAACAAGAGCGGGTCATCCCAATTATGTTGGTCAAAAAATAACCTTATGATTATAGGTATTGTCAGGTGGTAGTTGTTGACATGCTAGATAGTTGCAGATATCGGCAAGCCATGGTAAGTTTGGCTCAAAGTACCTTTCCATCATCAAGGCTTCATCGAAAAAAATTTCATTAGTAAATAACAAATCTTCCTCTGTAATCACAATCCTTGAAATATGGTATGCAACCATGCTATTCGTTCCCTTTTTGTCAATGGTCTCGTAGTCAAATTCTTGAGTAGTAATGCCCATCTTAACAATTTGGGCTTATTATCCTTCTTTTGCATCAAGTACTTAATTTCCCCATGGCCAGTATACACCTTCAGCTTTTATCCTATCAAGTAAGATATAAATTTATTAAAGGAAAACACTATCACCAACATCTCCTTTTTTGGTGGTGATGTAATTGACTTGGACTTCATCAAGAGTTTGACTGGTGTAATAGATCGTGTGATGTTTCATATCCTTCCTTTATCCAAGAACAACCCCAATGACATAATTAGTGGTGTCACATATGATTTTAAAAGAGTGTTCCCAATATGGTTCTTGTAATATTGGGGCTATCGTCAAGACGTTCTTCAAGGTATTCAAGGGTCAAAGACACTTGTATGTGAAGTCAAACTCAACATCTTTCACCAGGAGGATAGAGATGTGTTTGGAAATTTTCGAGAAGTCTTTAATAAATCTTCTGTAGTACCCAACATGACCAAGAAAACTTCTTACTCCTATTTCTGTTTTTGGAGGTGTGACTTTTGATGTGGCTTCTATTTTTCTCAAGTCAACTTCTGTGTCTTTCTCTAAAATTTTGTGTCCATGCATGATGCCCTCTTACACCATGAAATAATTCAAGATTAAGTGTTTCTCGTCACACCATTGTAAGACTTGAGACAAATTTTTGAGGAACTTATCAAAATATTTGCCATATATATAGTGAAATCATCCATAAAGACTTCTTCCATTATATCTTCTAGGAATCTGAAAACATGGAAATCACACATCTTCATAATGTGGTAGGTGCATTGCATAATCCAAACGACATTCTCTAAAAGGCATAGGTTCCATAGATATAGGTGAATGTGGTCTTCTCCTAATCATCTGGGTGAATGGACACTTGTTAAAATCCCTAATATCCGTCTAAGAAATAAAACTATGAATGATGCGCCAACCTTTCCAACACCTGGTTAATAAAGGGTAAAGGGAAATGTTCTTTCTTAGTATCTACATTCAATTTATGATAATCTATGCACATACACTAACCTATCATAGTTTGCATTTCCATTTCATCTCCATTTCCCCCCTACACAATAGTTACCCCCCTTTCTTGGGTATAACATGAATTGGGCCAACCCAATTGCTATCTCTTATAGAATATGTGATTGTAGCATCTTACAACCTGATTACCTCCTTCTTAACAACATCTTTGAGCATCTGATTTAGCTTCCTTAGTGTTTGATCTAAAGGATTAGTGGTGTCTTCCAGGTTTATGTTGTGTATGTAGAGGGCCGAGCTCATACCCTTCATATCCTCTACTAAGTATCCTAGTGCTTTTCTGTATCACTCAAGTTTGTTCAACAACTTTTCTTCTTGTTCCTCTGTCAGAGTGCAATTTATGAAACATTTTCTTTTCCTCGTCATCTAAAAACTTGTATTTCAAACCTTTAGGTACTTGTTTTGATTTAGGTTTTGGTTTTGGTGCATCTTTCTCTTCCAATGTTTGTCCCAGAGAAGCATACTTTTCCATTTCCACATTACCTTCTTCATCACTGAAATCTTCCTCCAGTTGGTTTAGATAATCCAATATTTCTACTACTTCAGGGTCTTCCATGCTGAGGTCTGGGTTGGTCAAAGCTTTCATGAGTAGTTTTACAATGGCATTATCTTCTTGTACTTCTTCACAGTATTGGGTATAACTATCCATGAAGTAGACTGACTCATAAAGAGAAAGTCCTCTCATTGCATCCTAGACATGAAAATTGATATGGTCATTTTGACACAAAGAGTCCGTTTTTTTCTAGATCGATCAGGGCTCTACCTTTGGAAAGGAAGGGTCTTCTAAAGATCAACGTCAGGCATGTAACAATGTCAATCACCACTATGTCACAATGTATAAAGAATATTCATACTTGAATCAGGACGTATTCCACTATTCCCACTGGCTTTGTAAAATAGTGATCAGCTAACTCTATCCTCATTCTAGTCTTTACCATGTCTATTAGTCCAAGCCTTTAGTCTAAGGAGAGAGGCATTAGACTTATGCTGACCGCTAGATCTGCTAACCCTTTTCTTTCCACATTATCTCCAACATTGAAAGGGATAGTGAATTCCCTTGGAACTTTCTTCTTGGTGGGAATCTTGGCTTGTACAAACACACTAGACATCTTGGCTAGCTGTAATGTCTCTATATGATCACCTCTTCTTCTTTTCGTGATAAGATCTATCAAGAACTTTGCATATGTGGGCATTCCCTAAATAGCATCAAGGAAGGGGATGTCCATGTGAAGATTTTTCACAACCTTCATGAACTTCTCATATCTTTTTTTATGATGCACCTTAATTAACTTGTAAGGGAAGGGAACCCTTGGGGAGTAGGCATCTCTTCATGTGAAGACTTCTTCAGTATGATTTGGCTTCTTATTCTTTGCACTTTTCTTCTCTTGGTCTTTTTCTTTACCCTTGTCCTTCTTAGTGGAGTCTTCCTTCTCAGATTCCTACTCAACTGCAGTGGGTTCAGGTTGTGGCTTGGTGGCAGTTTCTCCTTCTTGGTGAATTACTTCTCATTGTTTTTATATGACTTTTGCTGAGCAAAGAGTAGCCACCTTCATAGTCTTTGTGTTGAAGAGTATCTTTCGTTGAGAATTCTTTATGAGTTCAGAAAGTTGTGGGATTTGCTGGTCAATCTATTTTTTATGCATTTGCATGTTGGCCATTAAGGTATGCATCATGGTTAAGACACCCGATTTAGTTATGGCACTTTGGGTGAGTTGGTCATTCACCGAGACTTGTCTCTTCAAAAAATCAAAAAGTTGAGCCATCATGTTTGGTTGGTCTGTTTGTATTCTTGTTTTGATATTGGCCTTGACCTTTCCCTTTATTTTGGCAATCATTCCTATTTTAGTGGTAAATGGTAGTGTTGGTTTACAAAGTCTTCCCACCTTTTCTTTCAAATCCTAGTGGTGGTTTAGATGCTGCACTTAGCTAGTGAGAGTTTTCTACAACATCTTTATTTCCACAATTGAAACCAGGGTGATCTGGTCTTTTAAAACTTACATAAGAGACATTCTCTGTCTCTTCTACTTCTTCTTCTCTATCTTCATTATCTTCAGGTTGCACGTAGATGCAATTATCAATTCCATGACCTCCTTCACTGCATGCAATACATTTAATAACCTTCTCAATAGATTTCCTGCCCTTGCTTCATGAGTCTTTCAGTTGTTTGACATCTGTAGAAATCTTTTAAATCTGGGCAGTGATAGTTTCTAAGCTTTTGATTCCATAGAAGGTCCTTCAAATGTCATTTTCATTATAGGATATATGTCTCTTCTATCAAAATCCGTCCCTACATGTGGAGCTGCCATGCTATTGAAAATATTCATTGTCTTCTTTGGTATTTTTCCCTAAAATGTCTCTTCATGCACAATGTTCAATGAAGTTCTCTCAATAGAAAGAAGACTATTATAGAAGGTTGTGACTAGGTGACCCTTGCCATAGTTGTGATGTAGACAATCCCTTTGGTCCTCCTCGAATCGATCCCATGCTTCATAGAAGTTTTCTCCAACCTTCTGCGTAAATCTATTCATCTTTTGCTTATTCCTGAGGGTCTTCTCCATCAGGTAAAACTTGATAATTAATGCGTCGAACAAGGGTTCCCAACCATTAATCTTCTTTTCGAGTAAAGAAAGGTACCATGACATGGCTTTGTCTCTTGCGGAAAAGTTGAAGCCTTGCAATATATGACTTCTTTTAGAACTCCCCTCATTTTGATTGTGTCACAAATATTTATAGGGACTCTCATCTCTAGAATCCCCCCAAATGACTTATTTTCAATAATGGATAAGACTACTAGTTTCAATTCGAAGAAAGGCACATCAAATATTGGAATGAGAACCAGACAGCTTGACTCATTTTCCCTTGTAGTGGATAGATCTTGAATGGAAAGGCCTTTTTCATCACCGTCTTCATCATTGTCACAATTATTGTCCTCATACTCACAATTGTTCCTCCAATTTCTTCTTCTTCAATGGCAATGGTGGTCATCATGACATCATTCCTCAGGTTCCTCATCCTCACAACATATTTATGCTCATGTTTGCATCACTCCTCACGTTCATCTTCACGTAGTTCTTTACATTTATATTTGTGTCATTCTTGATGCTCATCTTTGTCATGAGGTATCAATATGTGCTCTTATCTAGTTCCATCAGAGTTTCCATCATCATTCTCAAATTCAGTTTTTGGTGGATTTCATATATCCTCCCTCCTTACATTCTGATCTTCTCTAGCAAGTCATCCACCACGTCCACAATCATATCCTCCTCTACATGGCAGCATGTTTATGAGAAAAGGGAATGGTGTCGTCTAAATATGATTCTCCCCATGCGACCTAAATAGTTCACACAGTCAAGTCAGAAAACTAAACATGTGAAATGAAGTATCCAAATTAGTTAGATATAGTTGATTTATAATTTGTGCAATCAAGTCTATTGCTAAACTTCGGGCACTAGTGTACAATGAGTAAGTTTAGGTTCTTAACAGTTCTGTTTGCCTTGTCCCTAGCAACGACGTCAAAAAGTTGACCGCCCTAAATCACACATCCTAAATGAAACAGATGAAGAGTAGTCATACTCTAAAATTTATAACCCGACTCTTAGGCCCCCACATCTATTATACATGGTCTAATATAATAGATCGAGATTGAACCATAGAGACAAAGAAAGGGAAGTGTTAAGAATGAGGAAACTTTTCTCAGATAAACCAAACAAAAAGGTAGGTTGAGATGGTGTTCCTAACATAATGATATTATGTTAAATAAACAAAATAGGTACAAGAAAACTAGAGAAACAAAATAATAGGATAAAGGGAAATAACTAAGTGGTAACAAAATATGGATGGGAACTTATATTGGGTTTCACCTAATAAGATCTCTCACCAACATGCATTACTCACACCCTTTGTATATACTTAGCAAGATTACAAGCAATAATCATATGTGTCTATTCCCTCCTATCTTGAGATTAGTATGGATGTAGATTATAAGGTTAACTTTCTCTCAAGATAGCAAACAAACAATCATAATAACTACTATATGATGATAAGCTTAATCATTCCAACATTCTCATGTATTCATGCCACTCCAAAACACATCTATAGGTCAGTGTTACTCTTTTATGACACAAACAATCAAACATCAGAAGATGGTAGCTTATCATACAAGTGAAGCATTAAGGCCAAGTAAATGAAGATAATCATTGCTAAGAGCATATGTATTCAAATGGATTGAAGCATATGCATGTTGGGATATCCTTAGTGGCTACTCCCACCCAAGTAATGAGTTTAGTTACTTATTTTCATGAGTAGCATTATGGATTTACAAATGGATGAGGACATGGAGAGTTTATCCAAAGGAGTAGTAGTAGAGTAAGATGAAGTGCGATGAATTGGATAAGAGTATAAGATGATACATAGACTACAACCATTGAATGGACACAACTGATAATCAATGACTCCTTGTCAGGGTCTGTTCGGTGATGATCGAAGTTGGTTGTTTGTCCTTCCTGTTCATCAAGGAACATCAGGCGAGTAGATGGAGTGCATTTGGTAGTAGACGATCAAGACTTTTGTCTTGGCTGTCCAGAGACTGATGGCTGGTAACAAGGACTGATGGTCATTCCCTTCTTTTTTGTTACTCCATCATCCTCCATTAGAACATGATGATCAGACCTTTCTTTTGTCTACAAGGGTCCTTTATTTATTGTACTCATTGTAGTGTCATAGAGGCACTTTTTTCCTTGCACTGTAATCACTTGAAGTCCTTGCCTTGGGGCACATGACCGTTCTCATAGGGTTGCCACTGATTGCTAGCCATCAAGCAACGTTGGCGTACAGTGGAACCTTTAGAGAACCATCAGGTTCGCATCAGAATGACCACCAGGGGATGATCATGGTGGCCATTAGTGGTGAGCTAGACCGACCTTTGGTGGATGATGACCAGGTAGACCATTGGTAACATGGTTTATTGTTACAAATATTAGCTTTTTATACCTTGAAACCACTGAATGCAAAGACTGATGGTCATCCTAATTCTTGGGCGAAGGTGTCCATCAGTTGTGAAATTTGATAGTTATCTTATTCTTGCATACATACATGGGTAATCTGCACAAAGTGCTCAAGATTATCATGGTAGCATGTTAAAAGATGTTTTAAATATGAAAGTAGTAAAAGTGTGTATGTATACCCATAAAAGGTGAGAGATAAGAGATAAGATAAGGCATAAAATATCCAGAAAAATGGATATGATCAGGGGTTTACCCTACTACCACCCCAAACTTTTGAACTAGGTTGTGCTCGACATGACACTAAAGTCTAGGAGTGACATGGTAGATGATCATGGTTGTTGTGGTGGTTTTGGTGGTGTTGCTCCCTATGGGGGAGTATATTGGTAGTAACTGACCCAATAGTCCATCTGTGGAGGCAAGTAAGTCTCCTGGTAATTGGAAAATACACCCCACCAATCTTCCCTCCATTGGGGGTTCCTCTAGGCCAGGGCATGTTGTAACTAATACATATAGTTGATCTGATGGTGTATCTATTGATAATCCAACCATAAGCATCATGTGTGCACTGAAATCCCTCTTGTACCCTCAAGATGCCCTCCTAGGTCCTCTCAATTCCCTCCAGATGCACATGTATCATCGACATGTTGTAGGTGTTCATTGTGGGATTTTGTGGTTGATTGTTGAATGAATGGGGAAACCACTTTCAGGCTTGAATTGGATTACAATTTGAGAATTATTCAATTCTGCATCCAAAGACTATTGTGAGCCTTCTTCAACATGTGAAAAGATCATGAATCCAAAGAATAAAGCCCCACTATTTTTAAAGGGACCACCATCACCTATTTATTCTATTCAACCAACTTGGTTTTTCCAAAATTCAAATAGCCAACAAGTGTATTAAAAAACACCATGGAAAGTAAGTTTTGAGTAACTGAAGATTAAAATAGAAGATCAAAGTATGAAAATTTGGTTTGGCTACTACAATTCCATGTAGTAGAGTATAAGAATGAAGCACTAATGAAATCAAAGATTTAATTGAATAGATTATCATTAAATTGAATCCAATATTTGAGAGACATTTTACAAAAGACGTTATGAATTGCTAGGATATTGAACATTTCCCATTAAAAATGAATTCATGTTGATCATGCTCCTCTTGACTATACTCCTCTTGAATACTTGAAAATAGTCTCTTATACCCTTCATCCAGACCCTGGAATTATAAATAGAACCCATAGACCACATTCGCTTGCCTCAACCACACTAGATGATCATCGTACACCCTTCTACCAATGACAACATGAATTTCCAAAAACTTCTTCCATATATTTAAACATAGATGTCCATACCACTCTACTTCCCCAATACATCCCAATCAAAGATAGACTACCATGTAGGCTTACAATCATGATATAATATCACAAAATTGTGTGTCCTCTCCATCAGTTCCTCCCTTAGTATTGTATCATTCCTATCCCCTTCAATAGCATGTAGGCAATAACGAAACTCATTTTTATCCTAGAGCACTATGAATGTGCCTCAGACATGAGTGGCTAGTTTTCTTCTCACATTAGATGTCTCTATTTCTCTATCTTTTTTTATATTTGTCTATAACCATAATTATTACATGGATTTTATCTACCTTTGTCCTTTCAATCATATTTCTATATGAAGAATCTATCTAAAGTGTTCATGATGTTGTAATCTATCATCGAACCCTAGTTGTGAGAATATCCATCCAGACACCACAAAAAGATGGTCGCATCAAGTGTTTTAGTTGTCACACCACAACACAAAGATATTCACATTTTGGTCAAAGAGAGATAGTGTCAAAAAAATCTACATCTTCATAAAGAAACTAAGAGAAGATCGGGTAGAGTTATCTGGAAATCTGACTAACTAGAATTTAATTTTAGTGTTTGCAATAGTCACAAGTGGATAAGTGATTTTATTGAGAAGAACAAGGTCCATTATGGATTTTTGTTTACATATGAATCATTTTCATATGACTTTGGCTTCAAAGAAACTCATTTAGTTTTGTTTTTTGTACTTGATAATATCCAATTTTGTGGTTGTTATATGCATATATTACCCTCATTTGTCGTAGGTTTTTAGGATTTATCATTATGAATTTTCATTATTCTAGCATTTCATGAATTATCATTTCTTTACTTACACTTTACATATTATTTAGAAAAAAGATATTACTTAGCACAACCATCTTCCTGGTGGCCTGATGAACCTAGTATAACAAGCACATATGTTGATGGAATCTTATAGAAGAGCCATCATGCATCAATTGACAAAATTGGAGCTGAGCCTGATCGATGGTTAATCGTCCTAGACACCATATGAAGGCTACACTCAAATTTAGGCGGACTAACGATCGTATCCTGATGGTTTCTAGTTAGAGAACATCCCAACGACACCATGAATTAATGGATACATAGGCCCATTGGTCGACAGGTACTCTACAAAAAGGAAACCTCTACTAGAGTGAGTCATAGTACGAGGCCTAAGGTACATGCTCCAAGGCTGATGGACGCCAAGTACCCTACACTTAGGTGCCAATGGTATGGACAAGATGCCTATTTAAAGAAAGACCAATGCTCAGTTGTGAACACCTTCATCCTACGCAATGAAGTGTTATCAATTCAAATCTAGATCCATCAATCAATGGATGAGAGTTAAGGTTGGGTTTATCTCTATCATCTTCCTAAGTTCTATAGTTTTTCTTTAATAAAGGATAAATAATGGAATCTGATGCCACCACTTCATGACTAGATCCAATGAAAGAGAAGGTCTTCACTAACGTTTTGTCCATATAGTTGTTTTTTGTTGTATCTCCCTCCTTCTTCTTTTATCTGTTCATCTTCCTTCATTCATCTATCACCATGTCGTTATACTTTTGTAAATTGGTTATGTCAATCACAACCATGAATGGCTAGGTCATTTACTTATCTTGGGAGTAGCTACTAAGGATCTCATAACATGTAAATACTTATATGTATTGATGTACATACCCTTGGCAACATTTATCTCCTTACTCTTGTCCTAAATGCTTCTGTTTCATGTTTAGATACCATCTTTGTGTTATTTGATTGTTAATACCTTGAGAGAGTAGAATTAACCAATATCTAAGAGTTATGGAGTAGTATGAATGAATGAGAATGTTGGTACACTCAAGCAAATGATCATTTGTTTTTATGTGGATTATTTGTTTGCCACCTTGAGATAGAAACAGTCTTATGATTTAGATCTATCCTATGCTTGAGAGAGGAGGGAATAGACACTTATGATAATTGTTTATAAAATTGCTAAGAATATAGAATTAGTTAGAGTTTTTCACGTTGGTGAGATATGGTGTAAACCCAATCTAAAATCCTATCCAACCATTTATTCAAAAACATACTTAACAATTCTTGTTCAACTTTTTACTAGTTCCTATAAATCTACTTCTCTTTTGTTAAATTAAATTGTACTTTGGTTACCATCATTTCACAAGGAACATAATAATTGGTTTTGGTTAGGCACAACTAATACAAGGCCTAGGTGTCTTTAAAACTATCACCCTTGTCCCTAGGATCGACCCAATTTTCTACAAAAGGCCCCTTTGTTACCATTGTGGGCTTCTAAGTATCGAGTTACAAACTTAAAGTCAAATTACTCTACATCGTCTCCTTCTTAGACATGTGATGTGAGGTGATCTACTTTTTGTGGTGTTCCCAGGGACAAGGAAAATTGACACTATTAAGAACCCAAAGTCTACTTAGCATACACCCATGCCTTAAGTTTGGCAATAGACTTAACCACACACTTTATATCTTATAACTCTTACCATCTTGATGACCCTGAGTCATTTGTTTGGTTCCCAACCTCGGCAATATGATTTATTTTAGAAAGATTAGAGTGACTCGAATCCCTTTTCCTTTATCACGATATCATGACTCCTCATCAAATAATTGTTTGGAATGTGGATGTGAATGGTCAATATCACTACGAAGATCAACTACATGAAGAAGGAGATGAAGAACATTTTCATGAAGTAGAGGGACCTCACCCTCGTGTTCCTCTAAGACCATGGGACAAGGACAATGATGAAGAAGATGGAGTCCTATCTCCTAGAGACATCTTGGATACCCATGTCAATGAGTGTAGGAACGTCATTATTGAACCGAGGTTCAATGTTACCAACTTTGAGTTGAAGCCTTCCTCATTTGTATTATACAAGGAAGGAATTCCATTGGAAACTCTCTAGAAAAGAATCCCAATCACCATCTTGATGCATATAAGAATATCTATGACAACCCTGAAGATGAATGAGGTACCATAAGAGGGTATCTATTGAAAAGGATTCAACTTGTTTCTAATGGATGAGGTTCTATCATTATTTCTCTCCCCGAAGGGTAAAAGTGTTGGTATGTATGCCTTGAGAGTCAATCATATGATGACTATAATGGAATAACTTGTAAATAATTTGATTAATAATAAAGACAGACTTCCAATTTATTCTATTTTCTTATTCGGTTATGAGATAATGAAGTAACATAATAAATGTTTTGTGAATGATATTATTTAATGACATATGCCTTCGTATGTCACTTGAACAATGAGAACATATGTATGTTAAGAGTATACATGCTATCTATGTCCCCATCCAGATGTTATTGTAGAAGGTTGATAGACAACAATAACACATAGAATAGAGTGTGTATTGGTTGATGATAGAATCTCATTAGTCATCATATGGAAATATCAAACCAAGCACACAAATACTTGTTAAGGAGTAGTGTATCAGATAGACCCAACATGAGAGTAACACATGGAAACCTGTACGATGGTAGTTGTATTCAATTCTCATAGTGTTGATGGTAACTGTGGTTCTTAGACCTAAAGTTACTATAATCATCACATGTCATTATGAATACATTAACA
Organism: Alisma plantago-aquatica; assembly: GCA_963693085.1. Lineage (NCBI taxonomy): Eukaryota > Viridiplantae > Streptophyta > Magnoliopsida > Alismatales > Alismataceae > Alisma > Alisma plantago-aquatica. Next base: position 811,766,468 of record OY856412.1, on the reverse strand, counting down.
TCATCCACCGTAATCCTAAATAAGGGTTACCATAAAGGTGATGCTCATGTGTATTATAACACATGGGGATGATTGTGAGTGATGTATATGGGATTTGTCCCTCCTATAGGAGTATGATATCTTAGCCACTTGATTAGCATGACTGGGAAATGCATGGCCATGCATGTGTGAGTCAATATATTATATTGAGCTTACAAATATCTCAGACAATCTGCTATATCTAGGAACAAAGATTGAATGTTGAAGACGATGGATAATCCCTACCTCGAGTTCAATTTGGATATTAGAGACAATGGAACTATACAAACATTAAACACCAAAAGAAGACTGTAGGTTGAATTTGTTCTCCAACTTTTCATATACTTGGGTAGCAATGTTGTGTGATTAGGAACCAGTCTTTTCTTGTGATATCATAAATGGTTATGGATATTCACTGTCAACATAATATAGGACCTGTAGGGTCACTCACATTGAAACTCACTTGGAATAGGAGTTTATCAATGAATGATGTTTAAGTTGATACTAAAGATGTTAAGGTATTCAATTAAACAACCAATTAACTAATTAGACTTGAACCTGTCAAGTTCAAGTGTTGAACCAACTAGTTAAAGTGTAGGTTGATTGAAAAAATAAATTGGTTGAATTATTCATGAATTAAAACACCAACTGATTGGCTCAATGGGTGAACTGATCGATATAGGTTGATGAGATGACTGGTTCACTTGGTGAACCCATCGTCTCAGTTCGATCAATTGAAGCTTCGGGTGGTTTTCCCAGATCATGAGAATATTGATCGTTTCACTTATGCAATTTGATTGGAACAAGGAATTAATGTTGGACATTAATCAAGATCGAATTGGCAATTCAACTTCAATTTGGGAAGCAAGTGAAATGATAGGTACATTGAGCATACCGACTGGCTAACTGCCCAACCAATTGGTTCACTTGTCACAAGTTGAGAAATTCATGGAAATTTTGAACCATTCTACTCCCACACATAATGGAAACCCAGACCCTAACCTCTCCTATAAATAGAGGGGTACTGGGGCTTCCCAAGACACACACTTGAGAATCAATTGCTCTGACCATTGTTGTCCTCTCTGTTTGTGGTAACCAAGAGAGCCCAAGAAAGTCCCACCTGACTAGGGAGGGTAGCGAGGGAGAACAATTGTTCTTGTGAGAGAGCAAGTTGGTGACTAGTATGTCAATGGAAGGGAAAAACTATTTCATGCATGTTCTACTAGAAGGGCAAGAGTTCCCAGTGGTCTGTGTGGACTACTACAGAGCAAGGAGTCCTTTGGCTGCTTCTAGGAGGACATCATCAACATGTTGCCTGTGGTGTAGACTAGAAGGCATAAAATCAGACGAGTCTCAATGCAAGTAGAAGATAGTTGTACATCTACATCGATGAGGCGATGTCACTAGACATTCTCAAGAATGATGCATATCCTCAAAACCATCCTTTCCATCATATAGTTATTGATGCGATCTACTTGTTTAATGTGGAATATGTATGTAATGTTTTTTGTTTCTGCTGCCTACCAGATGCCATATTTCCATACAAAAAGTATTAACCAATGGGGACCTCTCACCCATGCCTTTGTCACCATGATCTACCTAGTAGAAAATACCTTGCACAATAGAAACATGAGCATTGGTTTCAATTAGAAACCCAGCGAGAATTTTTCTTTATCATGGTAAAAATATAAGGAGTATCAAAGAGTTTGTCCTCATCACAAATATGACACAAGATTTCTTGGAAAAACCTCTAATGATAAACTTATCAAAGCTCAAAGGACTTCACTCAAAACTTGTTCTGGAAGAGATTTTATGAGAAAGAACCCAAAGGACTGTATGATAATAATAGATAATCTCGATCCTCTATAAGTTGGCCAAGACTATCAAAGAGGACCTTAAGGTAATGTCTCTTTTGTGGGAACAATTGTTGAATCTTAAGCCCTTGACATTCTCACTTTCAAGATTGACAAAATAGCCATTGATGTTCGCCACATGAAGGATTCTAGGAACAGGGGATTGTTAAAGTTGAATCTACAATGAACTACTTAACATGCAGAAAAGGAGGGCATGGTGTTGACCATTACAGCTACACCCAAAAAGAGGAGTATAATAAAGATGATGGTACTGATAATGTCTCTTTTGTGAGTTTTAAGAGACCGAATGATCATGTATTCTCATATTAAAACAAAGACACTATTTAGAATTACCACCAACTAAATGTTCCAAACAGTACACGTGTTTGACCACCTATGCTTGGCGTAGGAGGTGGACCGTCTGGGTACACCTATTCTATACAAACTATCAGCAGAATAGAAATAATATCTAAGGGAAAGACTAACATCTAAACTGAAACTATGGTGGCCCAAGTCAAAATCAAGACCAGGTCCCCTTCCATTAAGACTTAATAAAAGAGATGTTTGCCTTCACAAAGAATTATGCCAAAATTAATGTTAAACTGAATCAAAGCTCTATCAACAACAACAATTATTTATTATGATGCAATCTCAGATGGGAGGTGTAACCTCGCAAATCATTAATCTATAAAAAAAATGATGGTTCACCCACTTGTGAATATCTTTGAGTTGATTAAGAATCCTACAGGAAAGATCCCAACAACGACCAAATATAATCCCACAAGTCATGAAATGGGAAAAATGTCACTCTCAGGTCAGGATCTGCTCTGGAAAAAACAACAACCACAACTTCTCAAGAAACTATCCTAATATTTAAGTACCTACCTAAGAATATTATAGCTAAAATCTTTGAGTCCCTACCTAAGAATATTGTAGCTGAGGAAGAACCTAATGTTGAAGTTATTCCTAAGAAAACTGTGTCAAAAGAAAAAGGTAAGGGAAAGAAGCCAATAATAGAGAAGAAACTAGACAAAACCAAAGAAACAATAACTAATAGGGATAATTACACACACCAATGATACCTTTACCATACAAGTTGATCGAGGATCATATTAAAAAAGATATCAGACGTTTATCAAAACAGCAAAGAAGTTTCACCTTAACATCCCTTTCCTCGATGCCATTGAAGAAATTCCAACTTATGCAAAATTCTACAAGGACTTTATTACCAAGAAAAGGCCATGAGGATGAGATTGAAAATGTGAGACTAACAAAAATGTTTAGTTATTTCATGTAGGCTTCCAACCAAGCAAAAGGACCATGGATTCTTCACCATTCCATTTAACATGGGAGATAATAAGGAAAGAAAGGGATTAGTTGATCTTAGAGAAACCATCAGTATGATGCCATTGACATAAGCTCAGAGGTTGGGTCTAACTAACATGGTAGAGAGAAAGATGCATATTCATCTAGCAGATCACACCTTCATAAAGCCTGATCGAATGTAGATGATATTCCTATATGAATATTAATATTTTTTTGTAACTTGTGATATAGTTGTTAATGATATAGTTGAAGGTCTAACATGCCCTATGATCATTGGATGACCCTTGGTTTCTAAAGGAAGAGCCCTAATCCTTGTGAAAGCTGGGACTACAACCGTAAGAGTTGGAAATGATCACATTGACTTCAATGTACATCACACCATTAGGGGACCATCTCTACTTGACTCAATTTATTTGATGGATAGCTATGATCAATTCTAAATGGAAATATCATAGCATAATACTACAGTGGATCACCCTATGAGATAAATAACTAACCATATTCCTAGAAAGTTAGATCGTCAAATAAGTTATCTACTCGATTAAATAGACAAACTAGATAGTGATCATAGTGAAAAAAATATTTTGCAATAGAGATTGTGCAATATACTCACCTTGAGAGTAACCTTCACAAAAAAGAAGTACCAAAGCCCAAGCCTTAATTGAAATAGCTTCCTGAAGGTTTGAATTATAAATTCCTAGATGATGAAGAATAGAATCATGTAATTAGAAGTTATTATCTATCTAATAGAAATAGGAGAACCTTCATGCTGAGATCAAATTGAGAAGAAAAGCCACTGATTATTTTATCGATGATATTTATGAGTTGATTCATACTCATTGCATGCATTGGACTCATATCAAATCAGATGAAAAACTTATACCTCAAGGACAAAGGATGTTAAATCAATACTTGAGAGAAGTAGTTAAGAAAGAGGTTCAAAAACTTTATGATCAAGAAAAAACTACCATTACATGTTTTTATAGTACACACACTTTTAGGTGTATGCTGTTTAGACTTTTCAAAACACCAACAACCTTGAAAGGTGCATGATCTCTTTCTTCTTGGATTTCTTATAAGACAAAGTGTAAATCTTCATGAATGTCTTCTTAGTCTTTGGAAACTCTTATTACAATTACTTATGGAATATCTCCTTTGTCCTGAAGTGTTGTAAAGAGAAACACTTAATCCTAGAATGGGAGAAGTGTCACTTTGTGGTCCAAGAGATAATTGTCCTAGGACACAAGGTTTCATAAAAATGCATAGAATTTAAACTAAGTAATGTTGAGGTGATAGATAAACTGTCACCTCTGAAGTCTATTATTGGACTTAAGAGTTTTCTTGGGCATGCATGATATTATAGGTGATTCATCAAAGATTTTTCAAAAATATCATAGCATGTCATTTTGTGAACCTTTTGCATATATTTTAATCCTTTTTAGCACAAATTTTATGGATTTTTCTATTCATTGGAGTACCTTAGGGCAAAAATCTTGATTTCGTACATTTGTCACTCAGTGTAGGTTGATGCCATGTGACCACGACATGGATCGTGACCACGACTACATAGCCTGAAGACATCACGACCTTGATAGAGACATTGCCCAAAAATTTGACACCTCAATAATGACCACCATTGTGACTGAGATAACGCACTACGACTGGGATGTATTGAAACTCTGCCTCGACCACTATTGTTGTTGTGACCATAAGGAGGAGACCATCACGACCACAGGAACATAACTATTGCTTAAGAGTCACGGTTGAAATGATGCCCTACCATCGTGACTGTGACAAAGGTCATGACCATGACAAAGGGTGCAACCAACCCATGCATCTTGACCATGACCAAACGTTAAGTCGGTGGCAAGTTCCTATAAATAGGCCCCTAACTCCACCCATCAAATCATCAGATTATCAAGGACCACAAAGTGTTGTTAAAGTGTGGAGCCATTCTAATTCATCCCCATCAGTCACCCTCATCGATCTTTGATCTCTAAAGATGAAAGTTGGAGGAGAGAGAAGATCAACAATCCTCTTCTTTAAAAGGACTTGTCATCATTCACATTCACTCAAGATCTAGATTGGACAAGTATAATTGGTGTATCATATTCTCCCTTCTCTAGATAAATCATCTCCCTCATGATGTACCCTTCACCTCTTTGTTTTTCTTGATGTATTTTCCCTTATGTAACACTGCCATGCTGCCCATTAACATGTGTGGATAAACATTTAACTTGGGTTGGGAGTAGCCATTAAGGCTCTCCCAACATGTATATTATTGCTTCCCTCTGAATATATACATGCTCTTATCAAGATTATCTCCATACTATTATTCTTAATGCTTCACTTGTATGCTTAGCTACCATCTTGGTTCCTCGAAGTAGTAGTACTAACCTTATCTAATGTTATGGAGTAGTATGAATGCATGAAAGTGTTCGAATACTAAAGATAATGGTCATATGGTTCTCCTTGCGGTTGTTTGTTTGTCATCTCTGGAAAGAGGCAACCTTATAATCTAGATTTATCATAAGATCAAGAGAGGAGGGAATATACATATTTTGATGATTTCTTGTAATCTTGATAAAGGTATACAAAGAGGTGTGAGTTTTGCATGTTGGTGAGAGAGACGGAGGGGGGGTTTTCTTTTGAAGGTGGACCGGTCTTGTTCGGGTGCCCCCCAACGGAAGAAGAAAAAAGGGCTATAGGTGGGCCATTTGCTATTTAGAGGAGGGTTGCTCGCCTTTTCTTAGTAGGTGAAACATGATTCATGTTTCCTTCCATACTTTTATTTCTTATTTCTTGTTTGACTTTGTTCTCTTGTTTTATTTTTTTCTTTTTCTTTTCATTGTTTTATTTGGAGCATCATTGTTCCTCAGGGAACATCACCTTGGCCTACCTTTTCATTTCGTGTGTTGGAGTCTAAGGCTTTCCCTACTTAACACTTACCAACTTTGTCCCTATGGTTCGACCCCGATTTACTACATCATACCCCATATAATAGAGTGAGGTTCAGAGTGTCGGATATAAATTCAAGATTCTGACTACTCTAAATCTTCTCCGTTTTGGATGTATGATTTAGGCCGGTCAACTTTTTGGCATCGTTGCTGGGGACAAGGCAAAATGGTACCATTAAGAACATGAGTTTACTCACCATACACCCATGCCTCAAGCATATCAATAAGCCTCACTGCATGAAAAGTCTAAATCTGCTACTTCAAGATTACTCAAAATACTTAGTTTTATAGATCTAGTTCTATAACTTGACTGTGCAATTTGTTTAAGTAGATGAAAGGGAAGCATATTTAATTAACATCTCACACCCTTTTCAAGACAAACATGCCACCTTGAGTAGACGGTAGCCTTGTTGTGGAAGATCGAAAAGTTGTATAATCCACCACCCATACAAATTGAAGAAGAAAGAGAAGAACATCACTTCAACGGTTGACACTGTGAAGAAGAGTGACGTTACCGTCTTCACCACATATTGCATAGAAGAAATCACCATGAACGTGAGTGTGATCACAAACCTAATAACCATGAAAATGAAGAAGAAGATGATGAAGAGGACAAGGCACTTAGGGAGTTGGCTACTACTAGAGCAAACATATCAAGATACTTGATCGTCATTCCATGATTGATGCAACAAATTTCAAACAGAAGCCTATAGTCATTTCGATGATCCAGAACAAACCTTTTAGAGGGAATTAAAAGAATGAGAATCCCTACCACCATCTTGATTCTTTGAAGAATATCTATGATACAATTAAGATGAGAAGAGTGTTGGGTTTTAGGGAGGCAGAGAAGGCAGCGGAAACAAAAAAATTCTCCTCCCCAAACCTAGAACAAGGAAATGTGTCAACGTCTATACAATAGGAATGAATGGTTTGTGGAATCATACCTTGTCCCGAGGCTTTCTTGACGACAATACCTCGCGGCTTGCACGGTTTTCACCTCCGGTCTTGGACGGTGTCTGTGCAACTGCGGGTCGCACCGGGACTGACGACTCCTGGTCTCACCGAGACTGTCGCGATTGATAGCTGTCCTCCGAGCGGCAGAAATCAACCACCTCTGAAGTAGTCCACACGGACCACCTAGAACTCCAATCTCCTTGTCCCACAAGGAATTGGAATGAGTCGTACCATCCTGTCGGCGTACTAGTCACCGACACACTCTCCTGCCACCAGTCACTTTCTGTAGTTGTCTTTCCCTTGTTGTGCCTCCCTTATTGGGTAGCACTTGCTCGGGCTCTCTCGATTACCAAAACCAGAGAGAACGACAACTTTACAGAGCAAATGGTTGCACTGTGTTATTTTTTGAGAAGCCCCCAATAACCCTATATATGTAGGAGGGTCATGGGATAGGGTTCTCTATCCTGGGCAATGTGGGACTAAAGCAGGAGTAGAAGGGTTCAAGATTTTCCAAAAAAACAACCAACTACGCAACCTGAACCGATCATTTCATTTCTAAAATGGTTAGTTGGGGACCTGAGCCGGTCGGTTGACACCTCAAACGATCGGTTGGGACCCATGAAACGGTTAGTTCACTTCTGAATTGGTCAGTTCGTGGTCCTGGTCAGTTCCCGATTGACTTTTCCTCTTGTGTTTCTAATTGGTACCAAATACCAATCCTTGTTCCAATCAAATTGAGCAAGTGAAACGAAAAGAAATTTCTCACCAATCCTACTTTCCCAACTTGCTCGGTTGGACCAGTAGAACTGATCGTTTCAACACTTGAACCGATTGTTTCACCCTGTCCATGAGCCGATCGACTCATCATCTGAGTCGATCGGTTCACCAAGCTCAGCCGATCGGTTGGGAGTGTAGATTGTGTAGAATCAGTCAATTGTAGTTTCAATCAATCTGATACTCTAATCAATCAGTCCAACACCTTGAACATTATGATACTGATCTATCAATTGATTGAGTGTTTAATTGAACTATTAAACTCCGTTAGTAATCAATCTAAACATTGTTTGTGGACAAAACTCTTCTTCTAGGTGAAATCCTATGTGTGTGACCCTGTAGGTCCATTTCACGTTGGCAGTGAAAGTCCATAACACTTATGACTTCACAAGCAAAGAGTGGTGCCTAGTCATACATCAGTGCTACCCAAGTGAAATAGAAAGTTGGAGAACAACTTTCAATCCTACAATCCATGAATGGTGTTACAGTGATTGTATAATTCCTTTGTCACTGATATCCCGAATGAACTCGAGGCATGGAACAGTCATCCTGTCAACGTTCATTCACTTTCTTGAACTCAGAGTAGATTGGAAGAGATACGTATGACATCAATATCACATACTGATTCACACATGCGTGCACGCCTTTCTCAATCCTACTCATCAAGTGGCCATGGATATCAAACTCCCTTAGGAGGGACAAATCCCATATCTATCACTCACCCCTCAAAAAGCCCCATGTGTCAAAGCCACCCAATCATCACCTTTATAACAACCCATGTTTCAGGACTACGTTTGATGATGTCAAAGTGTGCCCAACGACGTGTGTTGAGTGTAGTGATTTCAGGTCAAAGAATCACAGTCACCACCATCACTGTGAGTACTGAGTGTGACTACCATGTCATGGTTCCATGTGTGAAACTCACGATGGATCTGTCCGGTACACTTGCTATCTAACAAGTACCTATGTGTTTGGTTTGATATCTCTATATCATGACTAATGAGATTCTGTCATCAACCAACACTACAATTTAGTCTTGTGTGTCATTGCTATCTATCTACCTTCCACAATGACATCTGACTAGGGACATAACAAGAATGTACAAACTCTTAGCCTCTATGTGATCTCTTCGTTTAGGTCCTTATCCTGAAAGCATACGTCATTGAGTATTGTCATTCTCAAGACATTCAATATGTTCTATCACTATCTCATATGACTGAACCAGAATGAATTAGAAGCTTGCCTTTGATGTTTATCAAATGAATCTTAATGTATCCCACCAATCATCCCATGATTAGCTCTCAGGGCATACATACCAAAAAACTCCCACTTGCACTGTGAGCCAATCACCCTTGAATCATATTCATAGTGATCTTCAGACATGTCCCACATGTTACTGTGCTCTACTGCGAACATAGTGAGTTCTGGAAACACCTTGCCTAAGTCAGTATAAATTGCATGTCTCACATCTCTTTGTTGTACGTCACACGTATGAGATGGAGTTGTCATAATATGCGATCTAGTATTCCTTTGCTAACCTTTAGCCACATTGCATGATCAAGGATTCCATACTTGTCATCAATGAGAAAAGTATCTATAAGTTCATCTCATGAACATCCAGATCCATATAGTATCCACTGCTATTCTCCAACACATAGATACTCGACATTTCCTTTTAAATGGTTTTATTGGAACACTTCCAATTATCAACAAACTTTCACTTTTATATATCCTATATATATTTTGCGATTAACTTTTTGTCCTTTCGGAAGTTCGCATCAATGTAACTCTTTACATTGAACTCTTCCTTATCTCCATTGAACTAGTACTTCACAAGTACTTATCAAGTTCTCATGGTATTCCAGTAACCCTTACTGGAAGTAGACAAACATCCACTCGTCATGTCTCACATATGAGTTATCTGGATGAAAACATCATATTGCCATGTCATACATACAAGATGATGAATGCATTTTGTTCTTGCCATGCAAGATAATGGGATGATTACATACATGATAGATCCACATCTATTCTTAGTGTTCCCATTCTTCATAAGAATTAGACACTTGGCCTTGGGATACTAACTCCATGTAACATGGACAAGTTATCTCCCACTTAATATGTGCATACTGAACCCTTCAGTACATATTTCCAATGTATGATTTCTCTTTTTAGGTCAAGAGGTTTTTCGAGAACTATCTCTATAGGTCTCTATTCCTATCACATAGGAAACATCTCTATCTTCCTTTAATATAATTTCCACTTTTGGATTTCCATTCTAGAACATTTCCATTTCACATCAACATGTGGAATGTGAATACTCTCCCACTAAATCGCAGATCCTTCTTTATCTTTGACATATCAGTCAAACCCTTTGACTATATTATCAAAGTAAAGATCCAATTATGAGTTGCTTGTACTCAATCAATCACATTGATCAGCCCATTGTAACTTATAAACTTCATTTTCATTAGAGGATTCATAAACCTTATAGGTTGTGTCACGTACACATCCTTGTTTTTTTCCTCATAGGAATGCAGTTTTAGTATCCATATGCCAAATGTCTTAGTCATTAAGTTGCATTCAACAAGCATCATCCTTCTCAAAATGTTATCCATGTATCTTAACACTTTAAGATTAATTTGTACTTATGGATTTGATCCAATGGGTGCTACCATCAAGGTCATACCTTATGGTTCACATGGATGTCATTTAGGATATAATGGTCATAAACCATAACTCAAAATTTGGTTCCGCATATTCATCTAGATAGTTGAATCATCACATGAACAACTCATCACATAGATAAACGAGGTGTATCTATCAAGGATATAAGAACTCACAACTCCTTGTGATTCTTAATGTCCTTTATTAGTGTGGGGTATTCTTTTATTAAGAAGAATTCAGTTATTTGATAATCATCCTCTAACTCCTTAGAGTATGACTCCTTCTTGATTTAGACATCACATGCCTTAATCACGAGTTCACTATGATACACTATCATAATCACTCATAAGGATCTCAAACATTTGGTCCAAGTATTTCATTCATTGCTCTCATCAAGAATCAACACTTTACCAAATTTACACTTCACCTATGATAATCTTGAACACTTGAAGATATTCATATTGGTATTTCTCTAAACACCATTTGAAGCATTAGCATTTGTTCCAATAGGTATTTAAATACATCACATGTATCATACCTAATAGGATAATCATTCTCCCACTACCTTTAGTGAAGATTGATTAATCATGTCCAAGATATTCATGTCTCTTACTGGTTTTCTAACCAAAAGAGTCTAGATTTATCCATCACATGGAAACTAGAAATGAATTTCTCATGATTGATGATAATTTGATTGTTTTTATTATCTATAATTTTTAGGTATCATTTTATCTTATGCATATCAAATACCACAAGATAAACAAGGCATTGCCACAAAGATCATATTGAAACATCTCTTTATTAATTGCCATCATTGTCATACAATATGCAAAAATAAAGTGTTTCTATCTATTGGCAAATATGAAATAGAAGTTCATAACTATGTCACATGAATTTTAGGCTTAAAATAAACTAAAGTACTCCTATCTATGGCAGAAATACTTGCCCCATTTATTGAGTGCTTTACACTTTACATCTTGGTATCATATACCTCAAAAGTGTTACAAGTTTACTTTAATGACACCTTTAATTAGAGAGGTTTGTCGCCTCCTTCTTCTTTTGTTCTTCCAGATAGAGAGGAAAATTCCTTATCCAATGTCCTGGCTTTTGACAATGGTGGTAATTGCCTTTCTTGGTCACGCCTCCCTTGGCCTTGAGAGCTGAAGACGACTTGGGCTCCTGGATAGCATTAGAACCTTTCTTAGCTTTGCCCTTGCCCTTGTGCTTGGACTTTCCTTTCTTTCTCGTGATCACCATCATAGACTTAGTCTTGTCCTTCTTCATATGTGTCTCGGATGTCCTCAACATGCCCAACAACTCTGACAGTGGCCTATCAAAGTCGTTCATGTTGTAGTTCATCACAAACTGACTATAGGATTCTGGCAACGATTGTAGTATCACGTCAGTAGCCAACTTTTGGCTCAGTGGAAATCCCAGTCTTGTCAGGTTCTCCACATACCCAATCATCTTGAGTGTGTCAGGACCAACTAGATCTCCTTCTGTCATGACACACTTGAACAGTGCCCTTAAGACATCGCATCTCTCTTGCCGTGATTGATCTTCATACATGTTCCTTAGATGCCCAATCATCTCAATGACACCCATGTTCCCATGTTGTCTCTACAACTTGTGGTTCATAGAGTACAACATCAAGCACTTTGCACCAATGACATCATCAGAATGCTTCTTGTAAGCATCCCTTTCTGCCTTAGGTGCATTAGGAGCGGGTTCCTCTGGAATTGGAGTATCCAGGACATAGAGCTTTCACTCTTGAGTGAGAACAATTCTCAATGTCCTATACCAGTCGTGGAAGTTTGTCCCATTCAGCCTGTCCTTTTCAAGAATAGATCGCAAAGAAAAGTGATTGTTGTATGTTGTCATTTGTACTACAAAAGGAAATATGAAATTTTAGTCCAAAACCTCATTTTTGACTGATTTTTTTGATTTGAAAAGTTGACGATATAATTAGGCCTTTAATTAATTATCACTCCCACTATTTTAGTTCAAATTGATATCCCTCACCATCAATTCGAAAGATTGCAGCGTACAACCTTCTTGTGGGCAAGATCATGAAATCCTCTAAGTCAAGGACCAGCTTGGGCTGTCACCCACAACTTAGATCTCTCAGGTAGGCAACTCTTGCCAATTGCAACATATGCAACTCTTGATAAGATTTCATATGCAACTCCTTGACATGATCATCTCCATGCCTCAAGGTGCTAGATCCTATCTAGGTCACCTTGTTAAGTATTACCCAAAGCCAACATGATGAATATGCACCCTGCTTGGGCAGACCGACATATCCATCCTTCACGCTTCCACGAGATAGATGGTGCACCACGCTTGGGCGTGCCCACACTTGGTCGATCAAGCTTTTCATGTGTGTCGCATTTGGAAGACATCTAAAACTTAATATTTAATGAGGGATTTGGTTTTTATATACATATACATATCCAATCACCACAATACATAGTACATATCATATACATGCTATATCCCACTGAAAACATGCAAAACGATAAAAGCAATGATTATGGCCATCCTAATGTGATTCCTCGAGCCAAGAGGAATCACAGTCATCTAGGTCTACATCACATGCAACCTGTACAAGATGAACTCTGTGCTTTGCCTTTCTGGGTTTGATCAACTCATCACATGACTGATCGACTCGCCATCAGGCTGGTCAGCTGGGTGCCACTAGCCGATCAGTTGGCTCCTCCAACTGATCGGTTCGCTTGGTCGTCGTGCATCTCATCATGGACACCACTTTCTCGTCTCGCTCCTCGAACCGGTCATCAACTGATCGGCTCACTCCTTGAACCGATCGTCTCGAACGTCAACCGATCGGTTCACGCCTTGAACCGATCGTCTCAGTTGTCGTCAGGATGTTGTCTCCATTCTTTGACATAACAAGAAATAAAATTATATCCTATTTTACATTTTAAAAAGAGAAACCTCGAGTTAAATTCGAGGGGAGCAAAGGTAGGAAAGAAATCTCGAATTATTTCGGTGTGCAGACCGAGATGCAAGCAACCACATACAACCATACACAGATAAGGTTTATTGGCCATAACCACGCAATACATCCACCACAAAACTTGTTTAAGGGTGACGTGTATCGAGTGCATTCATAATACATATCATATATGTAAATTGGGATTTGTGGATTTAGGATTGGACATGCATAAAGCCAATTTTATTTGCATCATATGCAATAAATAAATGCGACAAACCAAAATCGATCATATCCATAATCCTAAAGTATAGAGCAGTTGACGTGGCTCTAATACCACTATTGGGTTTTAGGGAGGCAGAGAAGGCAGCAGAAATAAAAAACATTCTCCTCACCAAACCCAGAATAAGGAAACGCGTCAACGTCTATACAATCGGAAAGAATGGTTTGTGGAATCATACCTAGTCCCGAGGCTTGCTCGGAGACAATACCTCGCGGCTTGTGCGGTCTTCACCTCCAGTCTTGGATGGTGTATGTGCAGCTCCTGGTCGCACCGGGACTGATGACTCCTAGTCTCACCGAGACTGTCGGGATTGACAGCTATCCTTCGAGCGGTAGAAATCTCCCGCCTCTGAAGTAGTCCATACGGACCACCTAGAACTCCAATCCACTTGTCCCATAAGGAATTTGAAGGAGTCGCACCCTCCTATCGGCGTACTAGTCACCAACACACTCTCCTACAACCAGTCACTTTCTGCAGTTGACTTTCCCTTGTTGTGCCTCCCTTATCGGGTAGCACTTGCTCGGGATCTCTCGGTTACCAAAACCAGAGAGAATGACAACTTTACAGAGAAACTGGTTGCACTGAGTTGTTCTTCGAGAAGCCCCCAATAACCCTATATATAGTAGGGTGATGGGGCAGGGTTCTCTATCCCGGGCAATGTGTGACTAAAGCAGGAGTAGAAGGATTCGAGATTTTTCACAAAAACAACCAACTGCGCAACCTAAAACGATCGTTTCATTTATGAAATGGTCGGTTGGGGACCTGAGCTGGTCGGTTGACACCTCAACCGATCGGTTGGGACCCATGAAATTGTTGGTTCACTTCTGAACCGGTCAGTTCGTGGTCCTGGTCAGTTCTCGATTGACGTTTCCTCTTTTGTTTCTAATTTGTACCAAATACCAATCCTTGTTCCAATCAAATCAGGTAAGTGAAACGAAAAGAAATTTCTCACCAATCCTACTTTCCCAACTTGCTCGGTTGGACCAGTTGAACCGATCATTTCAATACTTGAACCGATTGTTTCACCCTGTCCATGAGCCGATTGACTCACCATCTGAGTCGATCGGTTCACCAAGCTCAGCCGATTGGTTCATCACATGAGCCGATAGGTTGGGAGTGCAGATTGTGTAGAATCAGTCAATTGCAGTTTTAATCAATTTGATACGCTAATCAATCAGTCCAACACCTTGAACATTATGATATTGAGCTATCAATTGATTGAGTGTTTAATTGAACTACTAAACTCCTTTAGTAATCAATCTAAACATTGTTTGTGGACAAAACTCCTCTTCCAAGTTAAATCCTATGTGTGTGATCCTACACGTCCATTTCACGTTGGCAGTGAAAGTCCATAACACTTATGACTTCACAAGAAAAGAGTGGTGCCTAGTCACACATCAGTGCTACCCAAGTGAAATAGAAAGTTGGTGAAAAACTTTCAATCCTACAATCCATGAATGGTGTTACAGTGAATGTATAATTCCTTTATCACTGATATCCTGAATGAACTTGAGGCATGGAACAGTCATCTTGTCAACGTTCATTCACTTTCTCGATCTCAAAGTAGATTGGAAGAGATATGTATGACATCAATATCACATACTAATTCACACATGTGTGCATGCCTTTCTCAATCCTACTCATCAAGTAGCCATGGATATCAAACTCCCTTAGGAGGGGCAAATCCCATATCTATCACTCACCCCTCAAAAGCCCCATGTGTCAAAGCCATCCAATCATCACCTTTATAACAACCCATGTTTCAGTACTGCGTTTGATGATGTCAAAGTGTGCCCAACGACATGTGTTGAGTGTAGTGATTTCAAGTCAAAGAATCACATTCACCACCAGCACTGTGAGTACTGACTGTGACTACCATGTCATGGTTCCATGTGTCAAACTCACGGTGGGTCTGTCTGGTACACTTGTTCTCTAACAAGTACCTATGTGTTTGGTTTGATATCTCTATATCATGACTAATGAGATTCTGCCATCAACCAACACCACAATCTAGTCTTGTGTATCATTGTTATCTATCTACCTTCCACAATGACATCCAACTAGGGACATAACAAGAATGTACAAACTCTTAGCATCTGTATGATCTCATCGTTCAAGTTCTTAACCTGAAAGCATACATCATTCAGTACTGTCATTCTCTAGACATTCAATTTGTTCTATCACTATCTCATATGACTGAACCAGAAAGAATTGGAAGCTTGCCTTTGATGTTTATCAAATCAATCTTAATGTATCCCACCAATCATCCCATGATTAGCTCTCAGGGCATACATACCAACAAAGAGTACCCCAAGAGGTCATATACTACAAAGGATTCATCTTTTCCTTAGAAGACAAGGCTCTAGTACGGTACTTTAATCTACCACATCAGTCCATATATGGATGGAGGCCAACTATTGATGCTTTCGTCACTAAGTTTTATCCCACATAGAAGACCTTTGAGAATAGACAAAAGATCACTTCATTCATGCAAAAGCCTATAGAGAACCTCCATGAGGTGTGGGAGAGGTTCTAAGAATACCAAAGGGATTACCCACCACTAGAAGTGATTTCCTTGGGAAGAAGCTAAGTAGAACTATGAAGACCATAGACAACATGGTTGCACTACATGCATGCATGTATTATGAAATAAGTGATAGAGGCCCACCCAAGAAAGTTGATTCTAGAAGATATTTAGTCCAAACCAAGGATTTGGAATCAATCATAACTCTAATCTAGAAGATTGCAATAGATGTGAAACAACTGAAAGACACTGGATGCAAGGGAAAGAAACTTGTGGAGAAGGTCATGAAGTGTGTCACTTGTGGTGAAGGAGGCCATGAAGTTTACAACTACATATATACATGTCCAGAAGAGAGTGAGTAAAGTGATAGTTATGACGAAATAGAAAACTTCTTCTATGTAAAATTCAAATATATAGATCACCCAGGATTCAACTATGGGAACAAAGACGCTACTGAGAATGCCAAACAACTGGGTGGTTAATCCAAGCCACCTCTAGGATTCGAGAAGAAAAATGGACCAACTCAATATACCAGAACCACTACCTATCAATCGAACAAAAATAGCTACCAAGGTCAGAACAAAAACATGAGTTGTCAAGGTCATGGACAAAACCAAAGTCAAAATCAAACTAAGGATAGTACACAACCTAATATGATCGCTCAATTATACAATTTTGCAAAAAGGAAGGCTTCTATGAACGACTAGATTACTTAAAGCGTCATCACTAACTCAGGGGTGTTGAGCAGAATGCAAACCCATATGACAGATATGTAGAAACATTAAAGACAAATTGATCAACAACTAGCTCAGTTGGCTGATCTTGTGAAGAATCCTTCAGGGAAAATCCCTTCAAACGTAGATGTTGCAAAGATGGCTACCCTCCGATCTGGAAGGATGCTGGAAGATTCAAGTACAAAGAATGTTACTGAGGTGAGAGTTAGTGACAAATCACAACCTAAAAAAGTGATAGTGCATGATGACTTTGAACAAGAGGATCCAGCTAATGAGGATAAGAAAGAAGAACAAAGCAAAAAGAAGAAAGATGTGAAGGCAATGACCTAGATCTTATAGAAGGAGCCTTTTCACCAAGAGGTCCTCATGCTCTGAGGTTCCTATTTCCATACAAATTGATCAAGGAACATCTAAAGAAGAGGTACAATAATTTAATGGAGGCTATGAAGAGATTGCACCTCAATATCCCATTTTTAGATGCAATTGAGGAAATGCCAAAATATGATAAGTTCTTCAAGGAATTGATCACAAAGAAAAGAAGAGGAAACCGTGTCAAAACTGTATAATTGGTCAAAATGTCAAGTTCTTTCATTCAAGATGAGCTACCAACTAAGAAGAAAGATCAAGGGGCATTTAATATCCCCTTTTGTGTTGGAGATAATGTGGAAAGGAAGGGGCTAGCCGATTTAGAACCAAGCATAAGCCTAATGCCCTTGACACTAGATCAGAGGATCAGATTAACGTATATTGTGAACACTGTCTTGAGGATTGAGTTAGCCGACCATACCTTTACAAGACCAGGGGAATAGTATAGGATGTCCCAATCTGAGTTGGGCAATTCTTCATACCATGTGATATAGTGGTAATCGACACGGTGGAAGACCTGAAGTGTCCAATGATATTCTGAAGGCTCTTTCTAGACACAAGAAGAGAGCTCTAACAGACATGGTGGAAGGGATATTTACTCTACGAGTTGGGGATAATAACATAGATTTCTTTGTGTAGGATGCAATGAGTGGACCTTCCCTAGTTGAGTCAATTTACTTCATGGATAGCTAAAATTAGTATTGCAAAGAATGAAAGAAGATAAGGTGATTGTTGACCCGTTGATGTGAACCATGAACAACCTTAACCCCAACATAGAAGATCCAAAAGTAGTTGAAATTTTGGACAACCAGAATAGAACAAACAAAGGGGAGTTTAGTGATGAAGAAGAGGTGACCTATGAAACAACAAAGTACGCGTCTCTCGAACAAACTCTAGAAGCAGCAGGAGTCCCGAAACTAAAGTGGAAGCTCAATCCTCATCTTGAGGGGATAAAATATGAATTGGTAGATGAAGAAAGAAGAAACATGGTGATATAGAATGCTTATCTGACTGGTGAGCAAATGGAAAAGCTACTGAAAGAACACAAATTGTGTAGAAAAGCTATTGGGTATTCTATTGAGAATATAAGAGGCCTTAGTCTGGATTTATGCATGCACATGATTAACCTTGCTGAAATAGCTAAACCCTTAGCACAACCCCTAATAAAGTTAAACCAAATGCTAAAGGAGGTCATGAAGAAAGAAGTGATTAAGTTACAGGATGTTGGAATCATATACCCAATAAGTAGAAGCAATCAGGTAAGTCATACCCATGTGGTGCCAATGAAAGTTGGGATGACAGTCATAAGAGGGGAAGATGGAGACGAAGTGGCAATGAAAATTGTAATGGGTTGGTTCATGTGCATCGACTATTAGAAATTGAACATGGTTATGTAAAAAGATCATTTCCCTCTACCCTTCATCGATCAAGTCTTCAAAAGACAAGCACATCAAGATAATTTTTGTTTTATAGATGTGTATTCAAGATTTTATCAAGTACCGATACATCATGATGACCAAGAAATGACTACTTTCACCTACATTTATGGCATGTATGCTTTCAGAAGAATGCCATTTGGACTATGTAATGCACCTGCAACCATCCAACACTGCATGATCATTATGTTTTCTGATTTTCTGGAAAATATAGTGGAAGTTTTCATGGTTGACTTCTATGTGTACGGAATGGTCTTTAAGGAGTGCCTAAGAAATCTCTCCCTAGTCTTGCAACATTGCTAGGAAAAACATCTGGTTCTAAATTGGGAAAAATTATCAATTTATGATACAAGACGATATTGTCTTGGGAGATAAAATCTCTAAGAACGGAATAGAAGTTAATTTAATAAAAATTGAAGCTATATCTGACCTCCCGCAACCCAAGATTATTACGGGAGTAAGAATTTTCCTAGATCATGCTGGATATTACAGATGATTCATAATAGATTTCTCAAAGATTTCTAAGGCCATATCAAACCTTCTCATTAAGGATGCTGAGTTCAAATTCACTAATAAATGTTTACAAGCTTTCACCACCCTGAAAGAAGCATTGATGAATGCCCCAATATTATAAGCACCAGATTTGGAGGGTGATAACCTCCTATTTTGAACGATTATCTTAGTCCTTTTTCTTAGTTTTTCATACTCTTTCTAAGTTTAAACTATACATAATCCTAATTTTACCCTTTTTTGTAAATATACCATCAGACTAACTTTTCCTTTCTATACATGCAGAAAAAGCACAAAAAAATCATAAAAGAATAACTCAACCCCAAGACCGCATGAAGCCAACCGGCCCCGAGACCGCATGGAGTCACACGTCACACGGTCTCAAGACCGCATGAAGCCAACCGGTCCCGAGACCGCATAAAGTTCAAACGGTCTCAAGACCGCATGAAGCCAACGGGTCTCGAGACCGCATGAAGCCAACCGGTCCCGAGACCGCATGGAGTTCAAACGGTCTCAAGACCGCATGAAGCCAACCGGTCTCGAGACCGCATGGAGTCAAACAGTCCCAAGACCGCATGAAGCCAACCGGTCCCGAGACCGCATGAAGCCAAACAGTCTTGAGGTCAAAACGGTCTTGAGGTCCAAACGATCTCCAAACCGTTTGGACTTCACTTAGGGCCTATAAATAGGACCCCAAGGGTCCATCACCAAGGGAGTTTTTTCGGACACGTCCAAAGGCTGCCTCAATCATTCCAGAGCTCTTGCTACTTCCATCCTACGCCCTAGGGCTGCCAGTCTCAGACCCATACTCCATCTCGAAACTACTTTCTCTCTCTCCGCCAAAGAAGGTGGGAAGAGGGAGATCTCATCATCGAGCAACCCGTGAAGCTGGTGGATCGTTTCTCTCTCTCCAAGGGGTTGACTTTCCTCTCTCCTTTGTGGGGATGATGCTCTCTGTCTCTCTTCTTACCTCCTTCTTTGTCCTAGACATGATCGAGTAGTCTTCTTCACTAGGGTGTGGGGAGTAGCCCCGCTACCCATGCTTCCATATCATGTAAATGTAATCCTTTGGTTGTAATATAGAGTTCTTCTCTTGGTCAGTTCGACATCAAACGATTAATGAATGCATGTTGCTTGATCTCCAACTTGGGTTATCTTTTATCTTTTAGTATGAATTGTCTACGTTTGTACTATTGGATTCGAAACTCATTTGTATGTTGGTTCTTGGTGCATGTATCCGCCATGCATCTGTTTTGGTATCTAGAGGTGTATCTCAAGAAGTGGAGTAAACTCACTATCATCCGTTGCACTTTCATACTATGAAATGGAATCAATTGACGTATGGAAGTGCAACCTTGATAAGCCGAGGAACACACTTTGTGAGGGGAATGATGCAAAGTAATGTGAGCATTTGTTCGGGAATGGCTGGCGTTGCAACATTCCTGCACTTCTCGTAGTTAGATTCTCCGAGAGGAGGCTAAGCCTACAAGGATACTAACTGACTGGACTCTTTTTGCAGGTTAAGTTTTGCTTTGCATGTGTTGATCGATGTGTAGTGGCGGTGAAAAACTGATCACACCCTAGTGATCTTTTATCATAGTTTAACTCATTAGATTTACCTGCTTTCTTTACTTTTCATGTTCTTAGTTTAAAACATCAAAATCCAACTTTCTATCTAAATACCATCTTTTGAGTGACTAGGTGAAGTTCCAGCATTTTCTATCTTGTTGCTTGCAACAAGACCGTTGTCCCGTGGATTCGACCCTTAACTATACTGCGATAAGACTTCCACGTATCTTAGCATACGTGGGTGGAGTTTTCTATCTAGTATAAGCAAGGCTAAACTTAAAGACTCGCCATCTTTAGGATTTTTAGTGGTGCATGCAATTCCACGTAAGTGGAAGCTCCATCAAAAAATTGGCGCCGTTGTCGGGGACAACGGAACGTTGTAATTTCACATAGTACCTTTCTAGTTGGTTAGGATTTTACACTTTCTTTCCTTTTTTAAATCATAACTCTATATCTTCTTGAAACTATCATATCTTTGTCATTATCTAAAGGTGTTTTCTTTTCTCTACTCAGGTAAAAATCATGTATGCAACCTGCGCATAACCTCAGATTCTACCCTGATCCATAGTTTGACTCTGAGGTAGAGAGAAGCTTCCACCGCCGCATTCGACTCAATCGTCAAAGGGCCAGGCAAATGGCTGAAGATCAACGCCAGGCTACTTTGGTGATGGAGAGGGTCAACGCTGCCATCACCGCTCAAAGGGAACAACTCATCACTGAAACTCGTGCTCATATTCAAGCCGAGATTCATGCGGAAGAACAAGCTCGCATTAGAGCTGAAACTGAGGCAGCAACCCAAGATGCTCAGTTGGAGTTAAGAAACAGGCAACTGAGGGACTACAATGTCCCAAAGAATTATGAGGATAACCACCCATTCCGACCTCCGATTATTAATATCCCCAACTTCGATATTCGTACCCAGTGGATCCAGATCATGCAAGGCATCTCTTTCTCCGGAGGTTCTGGAGATGATTGCATGGATCATCTAAAAAGGTTTAAGGCGTTGTGCCGCCTAGTTCCACAAGATGGTGTAGCTTATGATGTGATAATGCTTCATCTATTCCATTTCACCCTGTCTGGGAGAGCCCTGAGTTGGTATAACTCACTTGACAGAGAACCAATAATAACCACCTGGGCTCCTCTGGAGGAAAAATTCTTAGAGAAGTTCTTTCCACCCTCACTGACCTATGAAATCAGAGGGCAAATCAATCACTTCTCTCAGCTACCTGGAGAATCCCTTGCTGAAGCATGGGAAAGGTTTAAAGAACTCTTGCGCAAATGCCCCCATCATGGAATCTCCCAAAACCAATTGATAGAAACCTTCTATCAGGGAGTAAGTGATGATATCAAACAGTTTTTGGATTCCTCATCTGGAGGAAACTTCATGAGAAAGAATTATGAGGACGCTTGGAAAATTGTTACACTTGGAGTTGAAAACTAGTCCAACTGGGGACGGTCAGCCGGTAAAGGTGTCCTCAAGGTTTACAAAGCTGAAGAATCTATAGAAATGAAGGCGATAGCTGAAGCCTTGAAAACTATAATTCAAAAGCAACAAGCTCTCGAGACTTCTCTCAGAGAGATTGATAAGAAGAAAACTCTACTAGTTCAACAAGTCAAAGCCGTCACGGGATCCTGTGAGGCTTGTCATGCTTCTGATCATCCGACCCTTTCCTGCGGTATGCTATATAATGTGATGATGGATCTTCATCCACCACCACAACCATATGAACCTATCATTGATCAGCCGGAAGAGCAACTACCGGAACAAGTTAACTCTATCCACTCTATCCCTGGGCAAGTCTACTACAACCCTAATCAGCCAAGGAATCATCCAGGATTTCAGTATGGAAACCCTACTGGGACTGCCAATCCTCAACATCAAACACGGGGGGGGGGGGCTACTAGCAAGTTACCACCTGGATTCCCAAACAATTTCAACCAAAATCAAGGGAATTCTAGGAGCAACTTCCCTAGGGCTAACTACCTCAGGAACCAATCAACCTAATACCATTACACTCATCCTCCGCTCCATCCACATCTGCATACTCAGCAACCTCAGCTGGCGTTACCACCCCAACAATCTCAACAAACCCAGCAACCAATTCTTCTAAAAAATGCTCCTACCCAACCAGAAGATGAAATATCCTTAATCAGGCAGATGTTACAATCACAACAAACTATGCTTGCTAACCAACAGGCTCAGCAGAAAGCAGTTGAAGCTCAGCTTGCTCAGATCGCTACACAATTAAAGCCCCCAGTAGGTACGTTTGTTGGGCAACCTGAATCAAACCCTAAGCACGGACAAAACAGACATGAGCAGTTGAATGTCATCACCACTAGATCTAGATGCATTTTTCATGAGACTACCAAGATCAATCTTGATAAGGATGACACATCAGTTCTTATGACGAGTGAAAGTCCGCAACAAGGAATGGAGAAGCCCTCAGAGAGCACAAAGGGAAAAGATATAGTATCCCCAGAACCTGAAGTTTTACAATATAAACCAAGAATCCCGTACCCAGGAAGACTACGAGAAACAAAGATAGACACCAGGTTTCAAAAATTCAAAGAGGCAATGAAGAAACTATACATTGATATCCCGCTCCTTGATGCTCTTTCCGAGGTGCCAACCTGGGTGAAATACCTCAAGACCTTACTATTAAGAAAGTACATCACCGAGGAGCAAGAAACTATTAAGCTTGCTCAGACCACTTCGGACATCATCCTAAACAAGATGCCCAAAAAGAAGAAGGACCCCGGCTCCTTCGGAATCCAATGTTGCATTGGCAATGCATCTGCTAAAAAGGGATTAGCTGACCTTGGGGCCAGCATATCTATTATGCCTTACTCGATGTGTAAATGTCTGGGTTTCACTGAATTGTTGCCTACATCAATGACTATCCAATTAGTTGATTCCACTATAACCGCACCTTTGGGGATCATCGAAGATATCCCGGTAAGGATAGGCAAGGATGCTTGCGTACCGTGCGACTTCGTTGTCATGGATATTAAAGAAGACCGGATGTATCCAATCATTTTTGGCAGAGCATTTCTCGCTACTGCCAGAGCGCTGATTGACGTTGAAGTTGGTACCATCATTCTTAGGCTTGGAAAAGAAGCAATCCAATTTCGAGTCCTTAATAGTCTGAAAGGCCACAACATCCAAGAGGAAGTTTTCCTCCTTGATGCTATTCAAAAAATGTCACAGTTGGAAATTTCCGAGCACAGTTGACGAACTTGAAAATGTTCTAATCAATCTGGAGGTTGAATTCTCCACGAATGAAATTGTTCAACAGTGCCTCCAACATCTAGAAAAGGCCGAAGAAGTGCCAAAGGCCACTTTTGAAGAACTTAAGGCCGTTACTGTTATAGAAGCAACTGAGCCACCGAAAGCCCCTGAATTGAAGACTTTACCTACAGGGCTCAAACATGTTTTCTTAGATGAAGAAAAACTATGCCCAATCATCATCAGCTCTACCCTTAGACGAGATCAAGAAGAAAAGCTTCTGAACAAGCTGAAGAAGCATAAAAGGTCATAGGATATAAGATAACTGACCTAACAGGCATAAATCCAACTTTGTGTATGCATAGACTTCCTATGGTTGACGAATTCAAGCCCTCTCGAGAACATCAAAGAAAATTGAATCCTAATCTAAAGGAGGTTGTTTGTCTGGAAGTCCTTAAACTACTCAAAGCCGGCATGATCTATCCTATTTCTGACTCCCAGTGGGTCAGCCCCGTTCAGGTTGTTCCAAAAAAAGGGGGCACTACTGTAGTGCTCAATGACAAAAATGAGCTAGTGCCTACCAGGACTGTAACTGGATGGAGAATGTGTATTGATTATAGAAAGTTGAACAAAGCCACAAGGAAAGACCACTACCCTCTACCTTTACTTGATGAAGTCATGGAACGCCTAGCTCACCAAAAATATTTTTGTTACCTCGACGGTTACTCCGGGTTTTACCAAATACCCATACACCCGGAGGACCAGGAAAAAACCACCTTCACATGTCCTTTTGGGACATATGCTTTTAGAAGAATGCCATTCGGGTTATGTAACACACCCACCACTTTCCAACGATGCATGTCTGCTATCTTTGCCGGTTTAATAGAATCCGTCATGGAAGTGTTTATGGATGATTTCTCAGTATACGGAGACTCTTTCGACAACTGTTTGAAAAAATCTTGGACAAGTTCTGCAACGCTGTGAGGAAATGAACCTTATCTTGAATTGGGAGAAATTCCATTTCATGGTAACAGAAGGTGTCGTCCTCGGACACAGGGTAAGTGATAGGGTAATAGAGGTTGATAAAGAAAATATCGATGTTATCTCAAAGTTGTCACCTCCAAAGGACATAAGAGGAGTTCGAGCTTTCCTGGGTCATGCAGGATTCTATAGGAGATTCATCAAAGATTTCTCAAAGATTGCCAAACCCATGACCCAACTCCTGACCAAAGACGTTGAATTCATATTCAATCAGGAGTGTATGAAAAGTTTCTCTACCCTTAAGGGTGCGTTAATCTCCGCACCTATTCTAAGAGCTCTAGATTGGTCGCAGTCCTTCAAAATCATGTGCGACGCAAGTGATTATGCCATAGGGGCCGTTCTAGGACAGCGAATTGATAAGAAACCCTATGTTATCTACTATGCATCTAAAACGCTAGATGAAGCGCAGACAAACTACACCACCACGGAGAAAGAGTTTCTGGCTATCATCTACGTGTTTGAAAAATTCCGCTCTTATCTGATTGGCTCTGAAGTTATCATCTATACTGACCATTATGCCATCTAATACCTAATTCAAAAATAGGATGCCAAACCCAGGCTCATCCGCTGGGTGTTAATGCTTCAAGAATTCAATTTGAAGATCAAAGATAAAAGTGGCGTGGAGAATGTTGTGGCCGATCACCTCAGCAGGATCGAGGTTGAAGAAAAAGATAAAATCCCTATCTGGGATTCTCTTCCTGATGATCAGCTTATGAAGGCCACTCATGGTTTCCCTTGGTATGCTGATATCATTAATTATCTAGCCACAAGGATTATCCACCCATCTGCTTCTGACCAGGATAAAAGGAAGTTCCTTCACGACATAAAACATTATTACTGGGACGAACCCTACTTGTTCCATCTTTGCGCCGACGGGCTTTTCCGTCGTTGCCTGCCAGAAGAAGAAATAACCTCGGTCCTTGAACATTGCCATTCTGGACCCACGGTGGGGCATATGAGTGCCAAGAAAACTGCCATAAAAGTCCTACAAATATGGGTTCTTCTGGCCCACCATATCAAAGGATTCGTACGAGTTTGTGAAAGCCTACAACAAATGCCAATTTTCGGGCAACATATCAAAAAGAGACGAGATGCCCCTCACAATGTGGCAAGAAATTGAGCTTTTTGATGTGTGGGGGGTAGACTACATGGGCCCTTTCCCTCCATCCTATGGCTTCTAATACATCTTGGTCACAGTGGACTACATCTCAAAATGGGTCAAAGTTGTACCCACTGTGTCGAGCGACTCCAAGCCTGTTATTAAATTATTCAAAGATATTATTTTCCCAAGATTTGGAGTTCCAAGAACTGTCATATCAGATGGCGGGACCCATTTCTTGGAATGAAGTTTTGAAGCCTTACTGAAAAGATACAGAGTCAATCACAAAGTCTCCATGCCCTACCACCCACATACTAGTGGTCAGGTGAAGATATCAAATAGACAATTAAAGGTGATTCTTGAAAAAACAATAAACAGAAACTGCACTAATTGGTCTGCCAAACTTCCCGATGCCCTTTGGGCATACCGAACTGCATATAAAACACCAATCGGGGCAACCCCATTCCGCTTATTGTACGGGAAGTCATGTCATCTTCCAGTAGAGCTGGAACACAAAGCCTGGTGGGCCATCCAACAGCTAAACTTTGATCTTAAAAGTGCGGGAGAAAATAGATAATTTCAACTAAAGGAACTAGAATAGCTCCGTATGATCGCCTATCAGAGTGCCCGAATTTATAAAGAGCAGACAAAAAAGTGGCATGATGGTCATCTCAAGAGAAAAGATATCGCCGTTGGCGACAAAGTACTCCTTTTCAACTCCAAGCTCAAGTTGTTTCCCGAAAAACATAGGACAAAATGGTCCGGGCCTTTCACTATAAAGCATATCTACCCAACTGGAGCAACCATTATTATCGACAACAATGGAGGAGAAAGAACGGTCAACGGTCACCGCCTAAAAAGATATTACACTCTGGAAGACAAAACGCCACAACAAACTATCGAAATCAAAGATGATATGCCAGCAGCATAACATCATTACAACTTCGTCGAGCCAGCGACGTTAAACCAAGGCTCTACTTGGGAAGCAACCCAAGATTTTAACCTTTCTCTTTATTTTCCATTTCGTTTATTTTCCTAGTTTTATCTTATGAAAATTCACAAAAAAATCCACATAACAAAAACAAACAACATAAAAATATATAAATCAAAAACAAACATAAAAATATAGTATCTTTTCTACCTTTGCCCTTCCAAATGGTCTTCAAACCGTTTGGAACCAAACGGTCTTAAAACCATTTGGAGCCAAACGGTCTCGAAACCGTTTGGACTCCAAACGGTCTGGAAACCTTTTGGAGCCAAACAGTCTTGAAACTGTTTGGACCCCAAACGGTCTTGAAACCGTTTGGAGCCAAACTGTCTCGAAACCGTTTGAACTCCAAACGGTTTGGAAACTGTTTGGAGCCAAACAGTCTCGAAACTGTTTGATGTCCAAATGGTCGCTAAACCGTTTGACTTAGGGTTTTTGTCCGGTCAACCCCCCATTTCTTATAAATATAAACCCTACCCCCTTTGTCTTTCTTTCCTTCGACTCTCGAGCCTTCTGAAATTCTCGCGCAGTACTGTTCCATTGCTTTCGC
Organism: Alisma plantago-aquatica; assembly: GCA_963693085.1. NCBI lineage: Eukaryota > Viridiplantae > Streptophyta > Magnoliopsida > Alismatales > Alismataceae > Alisma > Alisma plantago-aquatica. Next base: position 811,738,640 of record OY856412.1, on the reverse strand, counting down.
CTCCCAGTTCCCGCACTACTCGTCGACGAACTCTGCGTCCTCTGTTCCGTGCGACCTCCATCTCCAACGCTCTCTTCACCGTCGACGCTACCAGCTGCTGCAAGGTAGTCTAGCCATGCTACCATCCTACGCTTCCGCAGCCCTCCGCACTGCCATTCTTGTTCTCGGCACCACCATCGGCTCTGTCAACCACCGCAGGCACCACCATCGTTTTCGCCATTTTCACTAACGGCCCTGTCCACCATCGTCGTCTTCCCCGCCATCTCCATCACCAGCGCCACCTCCATTTTCATCGCTGTCTTCATCGCCATTTTCATCACCGGATTCACCGTTGTTTTTATCATTTTTACCATCGCCCTTATTGCCAATGATCACCGCCGATTTCGCCGTCGTTCATCATGTTACCTTTCCTCTATCATGAGCACTGGATGCTCCTGGCAACAAATCTCCCAGAAGGAACAACCACAATATATAACAGTTCCGATAGCCAGTACAACGCACGACAGAGAAACTACGTCGTGACACCAAAAATGCCAACAGAAGTAGTGGCAAAGGAGTGCACCGACAAGTTAATAGATTTTTTGAGTCAGCATACAAGGGCGTACGACAAAGAGCATTTCCACCGCCCTTCCTTCTGCCACAAATGCCCCCAGCAAATCTGACAATCAAACGACTGCGGCTTTCACATCCTCTACTGGATGTACACCATCATCGCTCTCCAAAGACCAGTAGAGGATATGACTGACGTGGATTACCACATTTTATGAGGACAGTTCGCATCCAACCTATTTCATTCCCCGGGGGCAAATGCAGATTTACCTTAACCTGCAACCGTTGTTCTAATTACTCCTCAACCTATCACTTTGACACTCTGAGGACAGAGTGAGTGGTAAGTTGGGGGGGGTACATTAGACAAGGGCGAGGTATCATTTTTACATCCCTCTTCCTTCTTTTCCTTTCTCTGTTTATACATTTTCCCTTCTTTTTAACTTTCTTTTTGATTAACCCTTTTTGAGCAGAATCACCCTCATTTAACTCTAGAATCATGTTAGTCCCCAAAAGTAAATAGCACTTATACATTTAATGGCGATTTAATAAATGTCACTCCACTATTGATTTGCATGCTTTTGCTTTAATTCTTTATCTGACTCTCCACAGGTCAAAAATCAAGGCAAAAATAAGCAAAGCCCTCAAGGATGAGAGGGGAATCAGGCAACTTCCAAATCAAGAAGTTCTGCGAGCGGACCACAAACCAAATAAGTGCATGTTGAAAAACTCTAAGAACAACTTTCCTCTCTTCAAAATAAAAGAGGCTTGGCCGCCCAAAATACATTCCCAAACAAAACCCCAAAACCCAAGCCTATGAGTTATCGAATAAAAGCCAGAGAGACGAATAAAATTATGAGAGTTGTGCCATAAATAAGGATCTATATAAGGAACTGATGAAGGTTTCACCCGGCCGGCACATTCTGCTGCCCTCACAAAGGCAGATGTGTAGTGCCCGGTATTGAAACCCTAAGGTATATAAATATATGAAAGGCTCATAAAGGACTCACCCGGCCGGTACATTCAGCTGCCCTCACAAAGGCAGATGTGTCGTGCCCGGTAGTGTGATCCTAAAAGCATAGACAGTTCCTCCCCCACATGAAGGGGGAACTACACCTCAAAGCCTTTAGCCAACCATCATACCCTCTCTAGCTTCCAGTAGGTCTTTCAGAGAGGTATAAAGCTGATTAGAGTCAACAACATGCACAAAATAAAGGAGGTCCCAATGCGAACTACGAGATACGAAAAGAACCTGAGACCCAAGCAACTCTCGAAATCTGAATGGGTCAAGGCAAGCAATAAGACTTGATACGACCTTAGGGGTACTCAGGTTAAGAATTGAAGCAAGAATACAGAAATCCTAATTAAATAAGCTTGCCTCGCCATTGCATGTCTCAGAACGATCTAATTTGAGGACAAGCTAGACTCTAAGTTAGGGTGGGTGATAACCTCCTATTTTGAACGATTATCTTAGTCCTTTTTCTTAGTTTTTCATACTCTTTCTAAGTTTAAACTATACATAATCCTAATTTTACCCTTTTTTGTAAATATACCATCAGACTAACTTTTCCTTTCTATACATGCAGAAAAAGCACAAAAAAATCATAAAAGAATAACTCAACCCCAAGACCGCATGAAGCCAACCGGCCCCAAGATCGCATGGAGTCACACGTCACACGGTCTCAAGACCGCATGAAGCCAACCGGTCCCGAGACCGCATAAAGTTCAAACGGTCTCAAGACCGCATGAAGCCAACCGGTCTTGAGACCGCATGAAGCCAACCTGTCCCGAGACCGCATGGAGTTCAAACGGTCTCAAGACCGCATGAAGCCAATCGGTCTCGAGACCGCATGGAGTCAAACGGTCCCAAGACTGCATGAAGCCAACTGGTCCTGAGACCGCATGAAGCCAAACGTTCTTGAGGTCCAAACGATCTTGAGGTCCAAACGGTCTTACGGTCCAAACGGTCTTGAGGTCCAAACGGTCTTGAGTTCCAAACGGTCTCCAAACCGTTTGGACTTCACTTAGGGTCTATAAATAGGACCCCAAGGGTCCATCACCAAGGGAGTTTTTTCGGACACGTCCAAAGGCTGCCTCAATCATTCCAGAGTTCTTGCTACTTCCATCCTCCGTCCTAGGGCTGCCGGTCTGAGACCCATACTCCATCTCGAAGCTGCTTTCTCTCTCTCCGCCAAAGAAGGTGGGAAGAGGGAGATCTCGTCATCGAGCAACCCGTGAAGCTGGTGGATCATTTCTCTCTCTCCAAGGGGTTGACTTTCCTCTCTCCTTTGTGGGGATGATGCTCTCACTCTCTCTTCTTGCCTCCTTCTTTGTCCTAGTCATGAGCGAGTAGTCTTCTTCACTAGGGTGCGGGGAGTAGCCCCGCTACCCATGCTTTCATATCATGTAAATGTAATCCTTCGGTTGTAATATAGAGTTCTTCTCTTGGTCAGTTCGACATCAAACGATTAATGAATGCATGTTGGTTGATCTCCAACTTGTGTTATCTTTTATCTTTTAGTATGAATTGTCTACGTTTGTACTATTGGATTCGAAACTCGTTTGTATGTTGGTTCTTGGTGCATGTATCCTCCATGCATCTGTTTTGGTATCTAGAGGTGTATCTCAAGAAGTGGAGTAAACTCACTATCATCCATTGCACTTTCATACTATGAAATGGAATCAGTTGACGTATGGAAGTGCAACCTTGATAAGTCGAGGAACACACTTTGTGAGGGGAATGATGCAAAGTAATGTGACCATTTGTTCGGGAATGGTTGGCATTGCAACATTCTTGCACTTCTCATAGTTAGATTCTCCGAAAGGAGGCTAAGCCTACAAGGATACTAACTAACTGGATTCTTTTTGCAGGTTAAGTTTTGCTTTGCATGTGTTGATCGATGTGTAGTGGCGGTGAAAAACCAATCACACCCTAGTGATCTTTTATCATAGTTTAACTCATTAGATTTACCTGCTTTCTTTACTTTTCATGTTCTTAGTTTAAAACATCAAAATCCAACTTTCGATCTAAATACCATCTTTTGAGTAACTAGGTGAAGTTCCAGCATTTTCTATCTTGTTTCTTGCATCAAGACCGTTGTCCCGTGGATTCGACCCTTAACTATACTGCGATAAGACTTCCACGTATCTTAGCATATGTGGGTGGAGTTTTCTATCTAGTATAAGCAAGGCTAAACTTAAAGACTCACCATCTTTAGGATTTTTAGTGGTGCATGCAATTCCACGTAAGTGGAAGCTCCATCAAGCTACCTTCTGAGATCATGTGCGATAAAAGTGACTTCACCATTGGTGCAGTCCTAGGACAAAAGAAAGATAAAAAGTGCTATGCCATCTCCTATGCAAGTCGAACCTTGGACGAAGCGCAGGTAAACTACACCACAACAGAGATAGAAATGTTTGTGATTGTCTTCACTTTTGATAAGTTCAGGTCGTACCTAATAGGATCAAGGCTGAAGGTATTTACTGATCACACAACTATAAAATACCTTATGAAGAAGGACACTAAGACGAGGTTGTTGTGAAGGGTCTGACTGCTTCAAGAATTAGAGCATGAAATTATCGATAAGAAAGGAACTGAGAATGTGGTTGTTGAGCATGTTCCAAGGATATTTTTTACTCAAGAAAATCAATTTTTGGTGAATAATAACTATGACAATGAAGTTTTGTTAATGGTTTAGTCAATTGAACCAAATCTACCTTGGTTCGCCAATATTTATAACTACCATGCCTATGGATAATTTCCACTAGAGATCACCTATAATTAGAAGAAGAAGTTGTTCTTCGACCTGAAATTTACTACTGGGATGATCCCCTTTCATACAAAAGATGATCCAATAGTTTATATCATCGATGTGTCCCAGAAGAAGAAGTGTCCCTATTCCTCAAAGAATGCCATTCCTCACCTTATGAAGGTCATAATGGGGGGAAAAGATAGATGCAAAGGTTCTTCAATCGAGATTTAATTGGTAAACCCTATTCAAAGATTCTATGTCATTTTTCAAGACCTGCAAAGAGTGTCAACTGATAGGGAATATCAGTCGAAGGAGAAACTATCCCGTGGTGGATTGGGTGGAGGTTGAAATTTTAGAGGATTGATTATGTTGAACCTTTCACATCATCAAAATGGAACCAATATATTGTTGTCGCTGAGACAATGTATCAAAATGGGTAGAGGTTGTTGCTACCTAGACCTGTGACTTCAAATAGAAATCAAGAAGTTTGAGAAAACTATCTTTCTGATATTTGGGATCCCATGCACTATTATAAGCGACGGGTGATCTCACTTTAGGGAAAAACAATTTGAAGTTCTATTGAAGAAGTATGCAGTGAAGCACAAAGTCTCAACACCCTTCCACCCACAAACATTAGGACAAGTCATGGTATCTAATAGACAGATCAAGCAAATCCTAGAGAAGACCATAAGTCATACAAGGAAAGATTGGTTGATGAAACTTGACGATGTATTATGAACCTACTACATGACATATAAGATTCCTATAGGGACAACACCTTATAGGCTGATTTATGGGAAATCCTGCCATCTACATGTTGAGCTAGAGCACAAATCCCTTTGGACTATAAAGTTTATGAACATGGATCTTGACAAAATAGACAATAAAAGGTTCCTACAACTTTAGGAACTTAAGGTATTGAGGTTGCATGATTACGAGAATGCAAGAATATACAAGAAAATGATAATGGTGTGGCATGATGCCCACCTGAAAAACAAGGATGTGCATGAAGGAGACAAAGTTCTTTGTTTAATTATAGTATTAGGTTGTTTCCTAGGAAGCTATGAACAAGATGCTATGGTCCCTATTTTGTGGTAAAAATACACCCATCGAGAATGATGAAAATAACCAATGATATGACTGGCCCTTTCAAAGTGAATGGACATGGGGTAAAAGGGTACTATGCGGACAAAAATTTTGTAAGAAGGTCAGAGCTAAGCTTGGGGGAATCCAGTCCTACAACAAATGAAACATGCGAGTTGTTGCCAACACAGATTGAAGGAGGATGAAACGAGAATGAGAGAGTCAAGATAAAGTCTTTAAACTAGCCCTTCTTGGGAGGCAACCCAAGCTTTTTCAAGCTTTCATTCATAACTCAAGCTTTCTTTTATCTTGTAATTTTAGTCAAAGATCTATGTACATAACTATCTATAAACTCTCTCTATATAGGTATTTTGCTTTTCCCCTCAAAAGTAAGTGTAGTGTAGTAAGTTGCTTCTTATGTCTTCACATGGATTTTTAATGAAATTCAATGGGGGTGTTATAGCTTAAAAGCCAAAACTCTTTGTTTCTATCAAAGCACCTATTCAGTGTATCCTGGTTGTAGAACCTATCATAGTATTGATTGTGGCATTGCATTTTTTGAGGTTGCGGCACGGTCGCGGTAATGTACCCGGTCGTGACAACCTACCCAACTGTGACAATGGTCGCATTCATGACACCCGCCAAGTATAAAAGTTGGGAGTTCTCGAAATATTATTTCTTCTTTACTCTCTTTTGATTCTCAAATATTTGAGCTTTGAAGGACACTAATCAAAGAATCGTGATGAAACAAAGGCACTGAAGGACGTTCACAGAGAACTAAAGCATCACCATTGTGACAACTTCGATGTGGTCATGCCGCCCTCACCTCCAACTTACCTAGCCTTCTACTCTATCACTCTCTTAATTCTAAGAAGGTACCGAACCCCTCCTTGTTTATTATTTATTTACTTTAGATTCACATGTTTGTGTTTTTCTCCATTGATACTTAATCACCCATTTCCTCTACTTCCCAAACCCTAAATGATGATTTCTCGATCGTGCACTAGTTGTAAGTCACCGTCACGGTTGCTCTTATTTTCACAAAGTGCGGATTGTCTTGTGGAGGCTCCCCTTTTACCCGTATATCTTTCTTCTTTTCCATCAATCTTAATGATTCCTTCTCATCTTCCTCTATGTCTGCATCACGATCACAATGAGGCTTCAATCCAGACATCCTTCTCGAATGTAACACCCTTTTCCAGAAACCATCTCAGTTGTGACAACCTTCCCAATCACGGCCGTGACACCTTCTCTTCCCTATAAATCATGGCACTTATCCTTTCTGAAAAATTCAACCTTTAATCCCATAAGCTTCTTTTCTGGAGGGGGGGACCTAATTTCCACCTTTGATCGCTGGCATTGCAATGTGATTCCCTCCGTTTATTTCCCTGGTATCTTTGTTAGAATTTTCTTGTAATGTGGATTGATATCCGCCCTAAACGTCGCGGTCGCGACACACACCATGGTCACAACACCCATCATAGTCGCAACGTGTTTCCTTTTGTGTTGCTCACCTATCGAGCCTATGTCACTCTCTCAACATATCATTATGATCATGACAATACATATGATCATTTTGTTTCAAAATGTGATATTAAATAAAACATAATTATAAATGAAATGAACAATAATGTCATGAATAATTTTGACTACAATCTTGTTGATAAAATTTCATTGCAAAAATTTTAGAATGTTGACCTCAACTGAAGACACATTGATGAAGAAGGCGACTTCCCTAAAGGTTGCAGAAGAAAATCTGGATTAGATAACCAAAGCCTTGAAGGATCACCCCGATCATTCACCAACAAAGAAGCTCTGCGTGCAACTAATGAAGGAGAAGTATGAGTACATCCTGGCCCACAACATGCTAGAGGAATCTAAAGAATCCCAAGAGACTTCACAGTCAGAAACATCTGCGTACCAACCTTCTGAAGGAGAACTCAAGGAACTAGGGAAACACAAGTTGGAAACCAAGGATGCCAAGGACACCAAAAAGAGAAATTTGGCAGCCATGGGGAAACCAAAGAGTTCAAAAAAAGAAGCCAACTCTGAGGTGGTCAGGGATGAAGAACAAGAGACCGCTAACAAGCAGACAACAAATTCATACCAAGAGACCAAGTGCACAAGTCGCACTTCGACTTGGTAATGATGACCAAAATCTTCAAGTTGACACAATATCTAAATTTCGATGACTTCAAGAAGATGGTAATCTATGAAAGAGTGATAAAGTTCTTAGAAGGGGCCAACCAACATACTCTATATATGTATAAAGCCCCTTCTCTCACTGAACTAATGACAGATTTCATGACATCACTAGAGAGACTACCTATAAACGATGTCGAATGCAAGAAAGGTGGTGGAGAGTTCAAACTCAAAATAAGGATGGGGGCAAAATCCATGTACCTCAATAATATCTTCACAAGGACAACAGAAGACGCACATGCCTACTCAACTATGCCAAGTAAGAAGGAAGTTGTTGTCTACAACAGCCACAAGATGTGGGAAAAGTTGACAGGAGAATATGAGCAAAGCTAGAAGAACTCAAAGGTGACGCTCATCACTTCTTGCTTCACTAGAGTAATGCAGAAGATAACAGCCAATACATTCTTCATGAGATCATAAATCGGAGGAGTTTCTAAAGGAGACCTATTCTTAATATGGTCTATGCTGAATGAAAAGCAGTGAATATTGAAACACTATTAATGGAGATGTTGTTAGCTATTGTAGGAAACAAAGCAAAGTAGACTAAAGAATTATGCATGGGAAGTCTAATCATCCACATCTATTATCATTTCATGGATATCGAGCATATAATGAAATATAAGAACACCAAGAGACATACCAAGATAGATATCAATGTTGTAATAAACATGGGCATCCTCACATAGAGGGGCAGTAAACTCTTCTACAAACAAAGCTTCTCGAAAATCTTACTCCCCCTACCTAAAATGGCATACCATAACGCCCATAAGCTGCAACCTATAGAAGAGAAAGTAGATAAAATGCACTTTAGCACAATAAAAAAAGATGCAGACTACCTATCTCCTACTGGTGAGGAGAGTATAAGATACAAAATGCCAGATCTAGAGATGTAAAATCTAGAAGAAAGGAAGAAGTTACCAATAAGGAAGTGTAAAGAAAAACTTGTACACGCTTCTACTGTCGCATCAAAGAAGGGTACTTGGCCCACTCCAATGACACAAAGCTCTATAGGGCCAAAGCCCAAGGGACCAAAGTCCACAGGGAGTCAGAACTACAATAGATCAAGTCCAGTGCCAAAATTATTATCAATAATACTTCATTAATAACAAAATAAGAGTGGTGAACTTTCAAGAATAAATAAAGGTTCCAAATATATATTGAATTCACCATGAACCAAGATATATGTGTCCATGAAGAGCGAAAATAGTTCAACAATGAAATAGAGGATCTTGTACCTTCCACTCGAGATAAGATTTCATGATCCTTCACCACTCAATATTTGGTTGGACTCTGAACATGTAAGATCTAGAAAGACAAGATTTTTTGTCACTATATGGTATTATCTGGGAATCTAGTTACTTATTCAATGTTTTCTATTATCTTTCCCATCTAGGGTTATTACAATTTCATGATTCTTCCATTATCTCTCCTTTTAGGGTTCTAGTCGAATTGTACATATAATCAATTCTATTTTCAATCCATATTCCATATTTCCCCCATTATCATTATTCTAGGTTTTATAACAAGGTCATTCTAGGGTTTATAACTAGGCCCCACATGATCAATGTTTTGTATTTAAATGTATCATATTCTCCTTATATTAGTTCCTCAAATATTATCTTGTCTCTACTATGATATAATTCTATTTAGTAATTAGGGTCTATGATGTTTACATTGTAAGATACTATATATCCAAATATTTGTATGGAAGTATTTAGGTTTCATCCAACATACATATACATATATATACTAGTCATACACATGTATTTAAATCTCAATTGTATATATGTATATAAATAAAATGTAGCACCTTTTCTTTAGATGAATGACTATAATATAGTCAAACGAATATGTCATTGTGAGCATAATTTTCCAAGTATAAAGTCACACATGGAAGGATACCTACTCTTTCTCTCATACATCATTGAATTTGAATAAGTCGGTCTACATGGATCTATCTCCTAGATTCATATGCATTTTTGATAGGCCACTATATATAGATATGCATATGTGTTCATCCTTGGGTTAGTGGTTCATAAAAATAATCACATTAGCATATTGATTTTCATACTAGGGACTATAAAATTTTACTAGGTAATCATATAACATATATTTATAAGAACCCATATATTTCAAGGTTAGTACTAATATAATTTGTAGTAGGAAAGCCAACTTGTGATATATATTATTATTGTTACGGATTGTAATAGCCTAATTGCTATCTTAGGATTTGTTTTATTCGTATCACTATATAGTAACCACATATTTCTCATCTATCTCATGTACACATACATAGATATAGGCATACCCCAATGTGACGTATATATAGGAGTATAAGATATTTCTAAATTTTATATTATGAAGGTTATCTTATGGTATACCAAGTTAAGATAGTGATTATGTTGCTTGGATTGTCCAATCTAAAACATGGAATTAGAAAACTCACCTACATGTTCTTTGATTGACTTGTGATACCCCGTCCATGATCAACCCAGTTCTGATCGCCATCAGATTTCTCTGAGCTACTGAAGTTCCATTGCTCCTGATTGATCAGTCTTTCAACCGCCCCCCACATCTAGTGCCCTATCGATCATCTTCTCATGGGCCTTCCTTCATCTGGCCGGTGGTGAGCATGGAGGTAGTTGAAGCAAGTATTTATCATGGTTGCCGGTCTGTTAGTGTGCAACATTCTTATAGTGTCAAAGTGTGATGCGCAGGCTGGAGAGAAGATCTAAAATTCAGGAAGGTAGCCAGGCTAATGACAACTCAATGTTGAGGGTCGGTTTGGTTGCGAACGATGATCTGCATCTATCAATGGTGTTGTAGATGGTGAGGGGCAGGCAGTGAAGGTTCAGAGGTGGCTAAGAAGGTATGGTGCTAGTGGCTGGTGAGGCAAACTATAAGATGGACAGTGCAGCAGGTGCGGGAGGAAGAAGGGAGTCAGAGCGTCAGTTATAGACTCCTTCAGACTCGACGCTGTCATCAGTTGTGGTAACGAAAGTGGTGTTTGCAGGCCTTCAAAGTTGTGAGGGGCGTCAACAGGTGTGTAGGCCATTGAAGAGATGGTTGCAGGTCTGATCGAGGTTGGCACTGTGGAGACCAGGTGGAAGTGGGATCTTCAGTCATGCTTGTGGTTTTATAGGTGCTAGTTCAATTGCAGGTTTGGTGGATGGTGTAGGGTGGTGCATCGGTTTGGGTGTCGTCCATAGGCATTGCGGCGATGGTGGTCATGGGTCTATTTTGTGCTGGCGAGGGAAGTGACCAAGTTGCAGGTGGTGCTCGGTGATGGATCTATGATGTAGTGCATTGTTGGTGTTGGTTTCCATGGTGGTCCAACGTGGTTGGTGCTGATGTCTATTGGTCATGACAATTTCCTCTGCCTGTCAGCTCGACACACAATGGGGAAAGGCAGAAGGGTGGCGGTACATGTTGCAATATGTAAGAGGGAGAGGTAGGGATGTCAAGGCTGACGATGATGCAAACATTGTTGTTACTGGTGATATGTAGATCTACAGACGGCGTCGAGGTTGAATATGGGTGGAAGAGGCACAACGATCATCTGAGAGAGGTAGGAGGCGGCTCTAGTTTGCAGGTTGAGGGAGGGGCCGTCTATAAAGTTATTGATTCTAGTGTTTTCATCCTGAGGTTGAGGCGACACCCCAAGTTTGTTATGGGGAGGCATACAGCTGAGGTAATGACTCAACACTCGACATCCATTTCATCAGCAACTCATCAGCCATTTAATGGTGATGGTCATTTTCCACACCAGCAACCTTTAGTGGATGAGGACTAGTGATAGAGAGGGAGAGAGGGAGAGAGAGTAGTCTAGGTTAGGGGGAGTAGGATTTGAGAAGGGAGGGCTGAAGTCAGGGGATGTTCCCTGTTGGTTCTGTGTTGCAGTGGTAACAACCGCATCCCAGACATGTGGGCATGCGATTAGTGGAAGACCTTGTTCTAAATGGGCCCCAATCAAGCACTTAATTAGGTTGCTAATAAATACTAGTAAATTGCCTTATGCAATGGTGTTACTACCACTATTCATTTCTCCTAAATCGTGTCTCCATTCTAGTGCAATTTTGAATGGTTGTTTAATAGCAATTGGTCTAATTAGTAAAATATTTACTTTTCTAGTTTACTAGTCTAAAATAGTAATAGAAATTATTTAATCTATGAATGAATTCTAAAATTCTTAGTACCATTTTGTGATTCCAAAGCCAAGAAATTCGAATGGAATTCAATTATTCACTTGTGGGTCCCAAGACGTATGACTAGGCCAAATGAGGATAAATTGTTTTCTAGAGGTTGGGTTTCAAAATATTTCCAATGGAAGACAAATGTGAGTGCAAACTAGGAAAAGGAAATTTGATTTTGAAGAATTATAAATCATAGTTCAAAATTTTAATTTAGTCTCAAATTTCAGTATGTTATAGAAACCAACGCTTATCTCCATGCACGAACAAAAAAAATTGGCCTGAGTTAGAGCATACTTTTTTCTTTCCTATATTTAACCAACACCATTTACATTAGATGATGGTTTTTTAAAATAACTTATGACTTTGTATTGTTTTTTTATTATCAACTTGCAGGCCTACTGTCAGGCTGGTTAGCAGGATGTAGAACCTGTAGTTTAGTTCTGAACTGTAGGTTTACAACATCCTTTGATTTCAGCTAACAACATGCCACAAACATGAAATAATAAGAATGTCAAGATTATATATACATCTTGTGTTTCGCACACATGTATAGACAAAGTAAATTCATTCATATGATTCACACACATTTAGAAACTTGTAGTTCCATTCATTCCTCCATTTTTACATTCACACACATGTAGCAAACTGTAGTTCCATTCATTCATTTCTTTTCACATTCACATACATGTACAAGCACATTCTTTCATACATCTTCACATTCACACACATGTATATATATCAAATTTCAATAAGACAATTAAAAAAAGTCATTCACACATGTATATATAAGCTTGTTTTTCAAAGTTTAGAAATGTCATCAAATACTGAAATATTCTGACATCAAAGTTTGGAAATGTCATTCTTTATCATCATCAATACCCCAATTATAATAAAAGTTGCATCCATTTCAAAGGATTTTGTCCATTTTTTGTTATGCCATCTAATTGGTCCATCGTATAGGGATCATGTACATCTAATAAATTTTCCTCTATAGTGAAGTCACTAGTTTTAAACATATGCAATGAGAATGATGCATATATATAATTAATAAGTTTGATATTTTCATATTATCTAATGAGACTATACTTATATATGATGATCAAGACTATATAATACCTATCATATGTTTTCGATTTCTTGTGCAGCATATATGAAAATTAGGTCCATATACCGCATCACATAGTATCTAAATTCCCAACCATTATCTTGTATAACACACTATAAATTTCAACATAAAAAATGTTAATAAATAAAAATAAGCATAGTTCACAGAAATAATATTTGCATTGGAGTCAGGAAACTACTTTCACATTCTCCCATACTAACACTTTCTTTTTCTTGCACATGTCTCCTCCAGCTTTTTTGAAATCTTTTAATGCCCTACACGTTGATGTAACACATTAAATTGCATTAATGAATTATAATTTAATAATATATGTTAATGAATATAAATATTAAAATTTCTCACGTGAATAATGGTCTTTTTTTTATGTGTGATGAATTGTCAAATTCCTTCCCCTCAGGATCTAGATAACGAACAGTCATTGTCTCAGGGACAAAAACTAGTAATTCCCAATGCTTAGTAGTAGAGATAAGAAACTTAAAAATATATAACTCAAAATCCACAATAAAATGTAATTTTCTTAAGTCTAAATTATAAGAAAAGTAAACTTACTCAAATTGAATGGAGCCATTACCATGATCCTCTTTGATTTACCAAAATATTTAAAAGTGACAAATCAATATAAGGTAACTGATGAAGGGTCTTTATGTACACAACTGGTCAAGGATGGAATTAGAAATCCCACATGAGTAAATGAAAATTCTATACAGACCCTATGTAAGTGGTTGCAAAACATATATTTTTTTGGATAAGGTAAAATATTATTAGAGCCCCAAAAAAGAGTATAGGGGTGAACACCCTGTATACTGTACAAGGTCATCAAAGACCCCACATCAACCTAACCTCCGGCTTGACCCTAACAAGGGTATCCGGGTTAGATTTACAAAACTAACACAAGCTATTAACAAACTCATCAAAAAATTGAAATTTATCCCTCGCCCTTTTGCCATGGGCTCTACAATTCCTCTCTTGCCAGAGGAAGAAGATGAGACCCTTCCAGATCAGCCCCGCAAACCTCCAGAGATGACAATCCATAGTTGTTGACTCCAAAATCTAGCACATAATATCCATAAGGTTGGTGGGTGGGTTACCCCCCAACTGAGTATAAGGGAGAAACAAACCCAAATGTACTTGGCATACAAGCATCCAAAGAAAAGGTGATGATGAGACTCCATGTCCTCACAACAAAGCATGCAAATGCTGCTAGAGCCAACCGCCCATCTACTAACACTATCTCTCATAGGAAGCCGACCAAGGATTGCTCTATAAGCACAAAAGCTCCACTTGGGGTAGTGGTAACTGCTCCAAAGAATCTAGTACCAAGGCACCTGTGGCTGATTGCGGATAATCTTCCCAGGCCTATGTCTCTCTCGAACAATCCAGCTGTCGTTGACCCAGTTATACTCCTGACAGAAAGAATCCCAAGCCAAGCACATCTTGCACCAAATTCTAGAAAAGGAAGTAACCTCCGCAACACCAACCTACAAGCTAGGCCCATATTGATGCCTTATCCAGGAAGACCAGGTAGACTCCAGTTTAATAAGAAAATCATGAACCCTTTTCATCGTAGCTTCCCACATAATATCAGAAGGGTCAAACAACCCCAGCCCTCCATTATGGCTAGGCTGAGCCACCTCCAACCACCCCAAACCATGTTGCCCACCAAACCACAAAAAATAATCCATAATTGATATGCATTTTCTCATGATAAAGTCAGGTATATAAGCCAACCTGCACCAATATCTCAGCATACTAGTAAGGACAGTTTTGATCAACACAGTTCTCCCCACTATAAAGATCTTCAACCCACTCCACTTATCCACCTTGAGACGAAGATTATCCAAGAAAGTATGAAAGTCAGAACCTTTACCCACTCCTCCCTAGATGGGCACCCCCAGATACTTTGTGGGAAAGCAACCAATTTCCAGCTGTATTGCATTTTTCAGTCTTCCTCTTCTAGAATCACATGACTTTGACAGGAAGACTTGTGACTTGGTGTCACTGATATGAAGACAAGATAGATCCACAAACACCTCCAGAAAAATCTTCACCCCTTTGAAGACTCTGGGTGGGCTGCCAAAAAAAACATGATGTCATCCACAAAGATCTTATGATTCAGCACTTTGGTACCCCTCACCTTGTATCTTCTAATCCTCCCCTCCACTTCAGCTTTGATAGCAAGACAGGAAAGGTTTTCCATAATAATAGTGAACAAAAGGGGCGATAGAGGATCGCCTTGTCTTAACCCATTAGAGGCTCTAAACAAACCTTTAGGTATGCCATTGATCAATACATAAAATGAAGTGGTCTGAACACACTATTTGAGAACATTCATGAACCTGGTACAGAACCCCAAAGCCTCCATGGAGCACCACAAACCATCCCAAGACACATGGTCAAAGCCTTTTGATATGTCCACCTTGATATAGGCTTTCTTAGACCTCCCCTTCACCTGGAAATCTATCAAGAATTCCGTCGCTAGAAGAGCATTGTCAGCAATAGAACGACCTCTAACAAAAGTGGCTTAATTAGGAGAGATGATCATTGGAAGGATACTTTTAAGTCTTCTAGCCAGCACCTTAGAAATGATCTTATACATCACAGAGCAACATGCAATACACCGGAAGTCACTCATAGCCGTAGCACCAGACTTCTTAGGAATAAGCCTTATGAATGCATGGTTGACTTGTCTAACCATACAACCACCAACTAAGAACCATCTAACAACGTTGCAAATATCCATGCCCACAATGTGCCAACAACTCTGGAAGAACTTGGCATTAAAGCCATCCAGACCAGGACTTTTAGAGTCACCAATAGAGAAGGTGGCATCTTTAATCTCCACATTCGTAGATAATCTTAGCAGCTCAATGTGCATGTTATCTGTAACTCTTCTATTTAGTAAGGAATCTCTACTGCCAATGCTAACATCACTGTTATATAAGTCAGAAAAGAACCTCACAGCCAAGTCCTCAACTTTAGCTGCTTCATCCACTATTTCTCCTTTCTCATTAATCAGATTATGAATATGGTCCTTCATATTATTATTTTTTATCACAGCATGGTAAACCTTTGAATTACAATCACCATCTCTCAACCACTTCAGTCTGCTTTTTGCCATTCAAATATCTCATGATCTCTTTCTTGTTGTGTTAGTCTTTTTGTGGGCTCTGATCTCCAAACCATGACATAAACACGATTAAAACTTAGCGGAAGCGAATCGGTAATCAGCGGAAGACAAAAATCACGGAAAATTAAAACTTTTCGAGATAAGAACTTGTATCCATAAAAACTCCTTTCATAAAGAGAGGTAACTGTTTACATCTCAGGATAATTACTTCTTGAGTAATTATATACATTCAAGATACAAAATCTCAAGATCACATAACACAAGACTCCAAGACCTGAGAGTACAGAGGACACATAGGACTGACTCTAACTACACCACATGGCAGGACAAATCTCCACCTGAGATTACTGCTGCCCCTGGTGCTGCTGCTGAGATTGATCACTTGTAGGCTGGTTTCTTCGTCTCCGACGTCCACCTAAAAAGTTGAGGTCTACGGGGTGAGACAATTATACATAATTGTCCCAGCGAGAGTTATAACTCTTCGCCAGAAGCTTTATTATAACATCAAAGATTATTCTAAACAGTAAAGCCTTCAAAGCATTCTATAACAGATATAGTTATAACAAGATCTCTACAATTTAGGAGATATGGAGGATATCAATCATTATAACAATTTAACATCAATCAACTAACTTGGAGTTATCTTTAACAAGTTACACTACATGGTTGATTATGTTTTACAAACAACATTATGCCCTGTGGAGATGAGGCTTACCACTCATACTCCAACTGATCGCTGAGAAGCCGCATCAGTATCATACATAGGTCATTAAGAGAGCCGGATTCTCATGACCTTCACCTTCCTCAGTCAGTAAGAGGATCACTTGTAGGACATCTCATGCCTCTACTATTATAGCTCACCAGGGTAAACTGGTCCTTCGCTATTCTAGAGTCACAGTGGCGTTCTGTACTCTCTTCGTCATCAGGAGGTTTCATATTTACCTACCACTGATACGGATATCTGTGCTTTCTTCGTCATCAGGAGGTTTCATGTTTACCTACCACTGATACGGTATGAAACTTATAGTGAAGGATGGATGGATTACATATCTACATCACTTTCCTACACTAGGATGTAAGGTTCTACACATCCATGTACCCCACATACTCAAAAGTATGTGCTCCAGGAGTTCCCTAAGGAAAACCTGTTTCACCATCACTTAATTTCTGACAATGATGGATCTATGATCAGGGCTCTACATTATATTTGATTAGTTAGGTTCATTCAGTATTCTTTAACAGCATACATTGTTCTTCAAACAATAACAATAGCATAGCAGCTATAAAAGAAGAATACTAAATGTAACAAGCCTAACTCATATCAATCATCATTTCTCATTATCCTCATCACAAGTCATCTCTAAAGCATGACCTTGATGGTATTCATGGCTCTCATAGCCCAGTATCTGCATAGGATGCCACTGGCAAGGCATCAGATTACATTACTTATTCATAAAGCTAACAACATGCCTTCAATGAATATAACATCAACATCCATACCTGGATATGATTATCTTCATATCAGAACCTGTATGATTAATACCTCTGATAAAGGTAATACAACAATAAGGAATGTACTTCCTACTCTTGTCATAAGAGTTAAATCTTTAATTTAAATCAAATAGAGTTTATTGCTCAAAAGCGTGCCATTACCTTTGAATTAGGGTTTACTATTCACATTACATGTCATCACCCTTGAATTAGGGTTTACTATTCACATTACATGTCATCACCCTTGAATTAGGGTTTACTATTCACATCAAGGTGAATTAAACTCATAACATCATCATGTTTGAGTAACACCTTCATTGGTGCTCTTGGATTAGTTAAAGGTTCATCATTTATCATAATTAGGGTTTCTATGATCTCACACAGGTGGATCATACCCTAATTATGCTCATTTCTGTGTATTGGGGATGCTTCAATTGAGTTTCCATTTAAAAGGGGTACTTTCTCTCTCTAGAAGTACTTTCTCTCTCTAGAAGTACTTTCTCTCTCATCATAAGGTTAGGTGATGTCAATATCACTCTAAAACAGGTTGGGTTGAGTCATCATAGACTAACATAGCCAAAAGCATCACCATTAAGTGATTAGAGTTACTTTCTCTCTCTAGGGTACTTTCTCTCTCTAGAGTACTCTCTCTTTCATCATACTAATGGTTGATGATAACATTAGACTAGATCAGGTTATATAGAGTCATTATGACTAAAAACATCATTCTCATGTAATTAGGGTTTGAATTGAGCAAGGTATAACTCAATTGACCCTTCAGGGGTATCTTGGTAATTCACCCCATTGATCATCATTATAATCAAAAATCTTAGTCAAATAACTCCTCACTATCTTAGATTATCATTAGTGTTTGATTTGAGCAACATTGAACCATCACCTGTTTGAATGTGGTCAACCATGAGTCATATTGATTAATTCTAATCATTAATCATTAATTGAATTAAGATTGGTTGAAAGTGTTGACCGATTGCTCACTTTGACCCTTCAAGTCCATGAGCCCCTTTCTAGCTCCAAGACCGTGAGCCTCCTCATGGGCTTGAGATCGTGAGTCCCCTCACGATCTTGGGGTCGTGAGCCATCTCACGGTCTTGAGGTCGTGAGCCCCCTCACGATCTTGAGGTCGTGAGCTACCTCACGATCTTGAGGTCGTGAGCCACCTCACGGTCCTGAGGTCGTGAGCCACCTCACGGTCCTGAGGTCGTGAGCCACCTCACGGTCCTGAGGTCGTGAGCCACCTCACGGTCCTGAGGTCGTGAGCCACCTCACGATCCTGAGGTCGTGAGCCACCTCACGGTCCTGAGGTCGTGAGCCTCTCATGGTCTCAACCACAAGGTCCTTCAACAAAGGTTCAACAAATCAAATGATGATGTCAACCGATGTTGAAGCCTCCAAAAGGTCCAATAACTGTTGACCACCTATGGATTGAGTTAATTAAGGTTATACTTAACCAAATGGTCATTCAATTGACCCTCAATTGTTGACCAATTAGGATTGAAATCGATTCAATTAAGGTCTATCAATGTTCACCCATCAACACTCAACAATGTGTATCAACACAAGGTTGAACCCTTCAATTGAGCTCCAATTGGGCCCAAACTTGGCCCAAACGGTCTTGAGGTCATGTGGGTGGACCCCACATGGTCTTGAGACCGTTTGCCCAAGATTTCATCAAAATCTGAGGTGATTTGATAGAGGTTGAACCATGATTGGTCACAGAATCCGAATTTTGATTAACTTGATAACTTATTTGCAATTGGGTGTTCAATTGGTCAAATTACTCAACCCTAGACCTTAAAATGGTCTTGGGTGATTGTCCTCACGGTCTTGAGGTCATGTGGGTGGACCCCACATGGTCTTGAGACCGTTTAGGTCAATCAACCCTAAAAACCCTAATTATGTCACCATAATTTCAGTACTGATTTTATCCAGGGTTAGCCCTAGTATTCACCCTTCAACTCTTAGCCCGTTTGGAATTAGACCATCAAACTTGGTGAGTTGTTAATTAACATAATTTTGAACAGTAATCTCATGGGGTCAATGCTTAGTCAACGACCTTTCACGGTCTTGAGACCTTTTGCCCAAAAAGGCAATTTCAGACCGTTTGAAAATCAGCAACTAATTCATTTAAAGTCGTGACTTAAAAAGGTCATATCTCCCGATTCCTTTGGAGTTAGTCTCCCAAATTTTGAGGGTATTTAGCCTATATAATTAGGATCAGGTTTCTTATATGTTCCACGCTCGGTCAACAGGGCCAATCGGTCTTGAGACCGCGAGCCCGCTCACGGTCTCGAGACCGCGAGGCTCCCTCACGGTCTTGAGGTCGTGAGAGCAAACTGTTAGGACCGTTTAGGGAAAAGAAAAACGGTGGGTTTTTCTTGGAAATCACGCCTTCATCTTCTAGCTCAAGAACAGTACAGATATCCCACGGGTTTGCTTGCAAAATAGCAGGGAAAAGTAGGGAAATACTAGGAGCTATCATTAACTCGCATATAAAGATGCACATAGTAAAGCATAGGTTTAGAGTTATAAAACCCGCCTAAAGCTTGCTTCTTGAGCTCCAAGCTTTCAAGCTCCAAGCTCTAATGGCGTCCTTGAGTTCCCACAGGTTGGCCAAGGTGAAAACTCCAAGGAAGGATGAAAAGAGACGGCTAGAAAGATAGGGTTTCGAGAATTAGCCATGAAGATGACCTTGAATTCGAATTCTAACCATGGAATAGGCAAGAAGAGGGGTTTAAACCTACCTTGCACCCCTTGATCGTCCTCCTTAGCTCCAAGGAAGTCCTTGGTCGTCTTTGGTGAAATGAAACAGTAAGGGAACGAAGGTTAAGTTCCCTTGCAACTAAAGGAAGGATGGCTTATATACATGGGGTAGGATTTTCAACATTAGTTCATAAGTTTCCCTTAATTCCAACTAAGTCCTTCCTTTATTACTTGCTCGTCCCTTCCTCTTTATTCTAAGGACAAACCTTATCTTAAGTTATAGAAAAGAAGGCAAGGAAGAACAGTCTAATAATAAATTTCATACTTAAAGGGATATTGCACATATACCCTGATTATTCCATCACAAAGCCTATTTCTTAACTTGACAACTCAATTGAGGTGAATTCCTCATCATTTCTTCTATAAATGATGGCAAAAGTCTAAAAAGATACATTATATGACATTCTTTACAAATTGCTTCCCATCATTTGGGTAAATTGCATTTTACCCCAAATTAGGGTTTCAAGCCCTGGGATTGCTTCCACAGCTGCACCTTGGTACTCTAGCTTGGGAAATCCCTCAAACTTTGCCAAAGAGATTCTCATGATGTCTCAACATCAGAGGAACATCTCATCATGTGCAAATTGCAAGTTAACCCTTTCAACTGGGTAAATTGCACATAGGTCCCTGTATATCAAAACAATGCTACAACTTTAAATAAAAAGGAGAAAATACTGAAATATACGTTTCTGAGAAGCTTAATTACATGCTCAGAGTTAATCACAAGGATTTAACTACATATTTAGGCAAAACACCTAGGGTTAACTCATAACCCAGGTCAGGGATGTTACACTTTTCCCCACCAGATCTTCCGCTACCATGTTGTCTTGATCAGTAGGATTCAATCTTAGGGTAGTAGCCTTAGCGTTATAGACCTCTCTGCCCTCCTTGATGAGATTGGGTAAATCAACAAGGCTTCTAGACCACGCCTTCAGGCCCATCTTCACTTTTATAAGTTTATCATTAATCACGAACAAGGGAGTGCCTACGACTCTCACACCCCAAACGTATTTGACCACACCTTCAAAGGAGGGACAAGAGAGCCAGTGGTTGAGGAATCTAAACAGCCGATTAGAATGTTTCTGCTCATAAAGTTGAACTCTTCTATCCAAGAGTTATCATTGTTCGGATGGCCTCCCAACTTAATCGCAGCCTTAGCGAACACATCCAACCAAGATTCGTTCACCAGACCCCTGTCCAAGTTGCTAGATATATGCCTGAGTGGGTTTCTCTTATTTTGCCAAGTGATAAGACCACCTTTCATATTAAGTTCAAACAGCCCCACCACATCAACTGCTTCATTTAATCTACTGAGGATGGAGTCCGGTATAGGCAATCCACCCCACTTCTCTCTAGCTTGCCTGACTTGATTAAAGTCACCAATGACCAATTGAGGAAGCTCATGCTGGGTAGACTCGACAACCATATCCCACAACCTTCTCCTATCCATCTCAGAATTGGACTCGTAAACATCCGATAGAACACAATGAAACCCACCTCTATTAATGCAGCTCAGAATGACCAACTAGTCACTCTCCCCTATCTTCTGGACATCCCACATTAAAGGATTCCACCCAATAGTGACCTTCCCCCCATCAATGTTATTGTGGTTCAAACAGCACTCCCAACCTATAGGACAAAAGCCCATTAACTCTATCTGCGACTTCTCTGTGAATCCTAGTCTCTAGACATATCACTAATGAGGCATTCACCTGCTGGATGATGCTTCTAAGGTTGCTTTGCTTCCTGGGAAGGGAGGCACCCCTCACATTCCAGACTTACAGAGTCATTGGATAAACACATCTGCCCCCCCCCCCCCCTTCAAAGGGAAGCTTCCACAACCACCTATGCCCCAGCCTTTGCCCCTTGTGACTTTCTCACCTCCACTGCCCCTCCTATTACTCGACCTCCTGGCACTCAGTGCCTCACCCACCTCCAAGTCCTGGTCCTATAAGAGAAGGGAAGGGTTCACAGACAAAACCTTCCCCTCCTCCGTGTCAAGGACCAGGTTCCCCCAAACCTCTGCTACCGCATCCACCACGCTAAGGACCTCAGAGCCTTCTCCTCCAATGGTGCCCACCTCAACAACACCACAACCAGAAGGCTTGACAAGGCCATCTTGCTCCGAAGCCACACCATAAACAACCTTAGCAGCCTCCTCGCACCCACTATCATCAACAACAGCAGTAACGCCAACCACCTGTGCCCTGATCTCGTCACGATCATCTTGGACAGAACCGGCCTCCACCCGAGACATCGTCACACTAGCTTTTCTCTGCACTCTGTTATTCTGGAACCTCCTTGGTGGAGGACGGCTTTTAGATCTCCCCCTTAACACCAGAGGATCTTTGAAATCTTCCCTCACACTTAGGTACCCATGGGGCAAATGCCTGAAAGCCTTACAAGCAAGGGAGTTGTCGGGAACCCGGATCTCCAGCTCGTTACCCCCCGACATCTCGAGCATGATGACGGGAGAGGGATCCTTGTCCGTAGTGATCTCAATGATTAAGTGTGGTGCACCTACAAACTTAGGAACCCAGACCATACCTCTGGCCAAAAGTCCACCACCCGGGGAGTACCCAGACCATACCCAATGATGGTCAAAGCTCGTTTTATCCAATGACAGCCCAAATCAGGGAGCATGACCAACACGGGCACTGTGGTAAGCACCACCCGTCGAACATCAACATCAGGCATCCACTTCCTTATGAGGACGAGCTTGTTGTTGAAGAACGATGGACCCCTATCGAGGGCGATCTTCATATCATCCGCTGAGGCGAAACGCGCCAGAATCATTCCATCTTTCAGTTGTGAGACTTGAAGCTCTCCACGAGGTCTCCACATCCTAATCATCCACCCATACACTTGCTGGAGTAGATGCTTCGTCCCAAGAACTTGAACTGTGATCAAAAACTTGTGGACCTCCTCCAGCTCCTCCGCCACCGGATCAGGAACCTTCATCCAAGGTCGCCTATCCTCTGCTCGGAAGAACGACAACTTAGGGTCTTCAGGTACTAGAACCGAACGAAAATTTTGACCTACCTCCAAAGGCCATGCCACCATATCCGCCCAAGCACACACAATCGTGGCATCAGTCTGAGGATCAGCCCACGGGAGAACCTCTGCTACCTGCCCGGAGACCAACAAAGCAGTCGCCCTGATAGCCTGAGCCCCCTAAGAGCCGAAAGGGCTCCCGCCCGACATCACTAGGAACAAAGAACCCCACCGCTAGAGATGGAAGAGAGCTAAACCTAGAGAGAGAGGCAAGAAATTGTCTCCAACTTGGTAATCAAGTTCAAAATGTATATTACATATGCATTAATATATAAGAAAATAGATCACGATATATAAAACAATGTATATAGATATATAAACAAGATTTCACCATATCCATAGTTCTATCATAAATGTATTCAGCCAATCATAAGTAAACAACTCCAAAATGTCTTGTATAAATATATTATTATCGTATGATTGACATGCAACCTCCTCCTTAATAGAAATAATCATAGGACAATTTTTGAGATGCTTGGCTATCCATATTGCCATACCCCTGCATTGAGGACCTATCAAGTCATATAGGTCCTTTGCAAGCAAACTAGGAACTTCAGGAAGAGATGGAGATGGAGGAGGACGAGTTGTAGTGAGTTTCTTCTTTTTTTCATGTATATATAATTTGATATCAATTTTCATGTATTTACATATATACAAATTGACGTAATGTAAATTTACCAATCATGATTAGTATAGAAGAGTTATGTTTTAGGCCAAAAGACCACTCCGCCTTCTGCTTCACCAAGCGTGACAACATCTAAGGTTGTCATATGGAAATGGATGTTTCCTCAAAGTAGCGAACACAAGCCTCAGGCTCATACAAACCACACCATCGGGTACTGGAGTACCACAAATCATGTATCGTGGAAAGCATGGTTAAGCCTCCACCTCTGCAATGATGAATTCTTTCAATTTTATACTGCATGGATTCAACCCCTTCAAATTTACATAGAGTATGTTATATACATAAATAAACATATCACCCTGAAAAGAATAACTATTGTGTCACTAAAATACTTACAGTGGACATGCTAGGTGGTGGGTCTATAGGATTACTCCCAACCACCTATATAGTATCACTCCCAACCACCTCTATCATAGGGGAAGAGCATCACGCCACATGCACTATTGGAGTGGCAGATTCAGATGCCTACCACTTGCTCAATGCTTCCTGGACTCTCTTATCAACAAACTCATCTACCTATAAAAGGCCAAAAGAAATGCTTTTTGATTCATTAATTCTGTTTCCAATAACATTATAAAAAATAGGTTACCTCTGCTCTTGAAATTCCCCCTTTTTGGACATGTTTGCATTGTGATGGCCCAACGAACACTCCTAGGCCCACTCCAGCCCCTGCACACCAAACACGTCAAGGATGCTTTGGGTTATAGAGTGAAATTGTTAATTCATCCATTGTGCCCTCCAGGATGAAGGAGCCTTTCTTCCTCTACTCGTTAAGCTCCCACTCATCATCACCAATAGAAATCGATAAGTAAACATAACAATCATCAATACTAATTGCTCTGAGAGTTGAATTTTATCATTTTTGCAGCCACATCAGTAGTTGTAGGGTTGGTTATATCACCTTTTTTTTTAGTCTCCCAGCTATCTACACATCATGATGATGTAGAGGTGTGGGAGTAATAGTAGAGGACTCACCAGCCTTAGTATTAGGACTAGTAGATTGTTGAACAAAAAATGTTTGTGGTTTTTGGCAAAGAGTTGCATAGCCACCTAGACCCTTCATGTGGTCATGCACATTCAGTGCATGCCTTTCTCTTTGAACATCGCTCATAACCTTGTTAGTAATCACATTGAATTTGTTAGTAATAATAAAGGTTAATCATGAATAGGTGAATTCATAGAAACACATATTAATTAAATTGGAAGTGACGCTTAATACCTTGAATTCATCAATATTTCTCCTGTCAACAAATGCCTTCCACTCAGCTGTGTCTAGGTAGTTCCTTTGCTGAAGGGCTGACTTCTTCCTCTTATTAGCATCTCATATGTATTGTCAGTTAAGAGTTGTCATATAGTTCCTTAAGACCCTCTCATAGTGTTGTATCACCTTTTAACAATGTAGGCTTTCATCCAGTTCAAATAGACTCTGCAAAATTCATATATTTAATAGAGTATTCTAAAAAATAGAATTGTAAATAACTTTAAAAATAGAATTGCAAATGATAATATCTCATATCACACTCATAATTATTTCCATACTAATTCTTTCTTCCCTTTAGGAACTGTATGCCAAGATTCTACATTTACACTAGAATGGCTATGAGTAAGAACCCCAAGATATGAAACTAACGAGTTGCGCTTGACCCCAACAAGACTTCCTGCATGATTAAAATCCACAACCAATTTTGATCCATTGCCCCTTTGTTGTAGTAACTTGTTCATCATAGTGATTCCCCTAATTATTTCAAATTTTTTTGCTACTCATCAAGTTCCACAAAGTTTGTAGGGGGTACATCATCAACCTAAATTTTGAAAAAAAACACATATAGGATATAACTTATAAATGGACATATATAGCTAGATATAGGATATATTGTAAAACTTACACTGTGAGGCAGCACCTCACCCTCATGGTAATCATCATCATGATTGTCATACTCATGGTCAGCCATCTGAAAGTGTCATACAAAAAAAAAATCAAACATTTAACATTTAACATAACTAAAATTAAAATAACATTGTGAAGTTATCATTGATCTAACATTCAAAAAAATAAAACACTAAAAAAACATGCCTCTAATATTGAGATATTTTATTAATTAACATTCCTTTGGTGTGATGTCCACACACATATAAGTCATTGTTAGCTTCAATATTTGTTGTTAGCAACCCAACTATGGACTCAAGTCATCATATTGATCATAGTAGTCTTCTTCGTCTATAGGATCTTCAATGACCTATCTTTTACCATGAAGAAAAACTGACAATTTTTCATTTGTAGGATCATCGATATCAAAATACTTGTTCTCCTGCGATGCCAATATAAATGGTTCACCCTTCTCGCCAATCTTTTCTAAATTCACTAATGTGAAACCCAGTTCATCCACAATAACTACTTTGGTGTTATCAACCCAATTACACTTAAAGAGCAGAATTCTAAAATCTACATAGTCAAACTCCTATATGTCTTCAAAGACACTATAATATGACATTTTAGCTTGACGTGGACTCATATCTTTTGCACTATAAAAAGAAACAATGAAGTCACTTGAAGGGTGACCCCACTATTTTTGACGATGCTCTTATCATCTTCACGCTTTATGTAATATGAGAACCAATTTATGTCAAATCCTTCATAAGACATAACATTCATTTTTGGTTGAAAGGCGAGGCATTTAATATTTTCAACAATATTATTTGGTGTTTGAGATAGTTGATGTAAGACTTTATCTTCAAACCACTAAATAAATGTCTTGTTATTCTCTCTAGCTAGCCACATTGAATTGGCTGAATGATATTGTTTTTTGATGAAATTGGTATATTTTGTGATATAAACGCTCACTTCATCAATGTTGTGTAAAATATACATGTGAGCTTGTTCCAACAGCTCACAAATGATTACTTTCATCTGTGATCCTAAAATCCTTTGCCAAAATACTCCTCAATATTCTTATCATTTACAGGAGTGTCATTACCACTCAGAAAGTCATTATAAAAATCCATAACCTCTCTCGCCACATAACCCTCAATAATACTCCCTCCAGGCCGATAATGGTTTCAAACATCGCCTTTAAAAACACTCATACATCCAAAACAAGAAAACTGGTCCCAACATTTTCACCTCCCTAGTCAGTGGACAACAAGATGTACCATGATATCAAAGAATGAATGAGGAAAATATATCTCAAGCTGACATAGGGTAACATCCACATCTCTTTGCAACTTATCAATATTCTAAGGATCAATGACTTTGCTGCATAGACTGTTAAAGAAGAAACAAAGTCTGTTGATTGCAAACCGTATATGCTTTGGAAATATAGATTGAATTGCCACAGGAAATATTTGTTACATTAGAGTGTGACAATGATGAGATTCAAGACCTATCAGCTTCACTAAAACCAATCTATAGATGTTGAAAGAGTAACCTTGTGGTACCTTAACATTAACCAAACACTCATAAAAAGCTTTCTTCTCCTTACTAGACAACGTGTAACAAGTACG
This sequence comes from Alisma plantago-aquatica, assembly GCA_963693085.1. Taxonomy (NCBI): domain Eukaryota; kingdom Viridiplantae; phylum Streptophyta; class Magnoliopsida; order Alismatales; family Alismataceae; genus Alisma; species Alisma plantago-aquatica. Next base: position 811,711,099 of record OY856412.1, on the reverse strand, counting down.
AGGTAAATATGTTCTCAGATCAGTGTGAACTACTTCTATTAATTTTGTCCTTATTCCCACTTCACATAGTTCCATTTTAAATTTGATCCCTTCTTTAGTCTTACTTGGTATATTCAATAGAGTACAAATGAAGCTATCAAAAACATTTTTCTCAACATGCATGACATCGATACAATGCCTAACAGCTAAACAACTCCAATAAGGAAGATCCCAAAATATTGACTTCTTCTTGAATAAAGATTTGTCACTTTGTGTGGGCATGGTACATTATAATCTCTTGCCAAATTCATTAACTAAGTCTTTGACTCTTTCATAAACAACCTCCCTTGGTATAGGTTCCATCCATTGAACGTTTTGCGCAACCTTCGGTACATATGGAATTTTGGAAGAAACCTTTGATGACCAAGATATACAATCCTGTTGTAATGTTTTAGTCATATTGAATCAATGTTCTCTTCACATATAAGACACTCTTTAGATCCTTTTCCACTGTATCTAGAAAAATTCCCATATGATGGAAAGTCATTAATAGTGTAAAACAACATAGCATTCAAATGAAATATCTCTCTATGTGAAGCATCATAGGTCATCACACCATTACCCCATAGTTTCTTTAAGTCATCAATCAGAGGTTCAAGATAAATTCCGCTATTATTTCCAGGTTGTTTAGGGCCAAAATCAACAATGACAGCATAACATACTTATTTTTCATATACAACCAGAGAGGAAGATTGTATATAACAAGCATAACAAGCCAAGTGCTATGTTAGCTGCTCAATGACCAATATGGATTCATCCCATCGGTACAAAGGCCAAGTCTTAGATTCATGACTTATTCACCAAATTCAGGGTACAATAAATCAATCTTCTTCCACTGTGGGGAATCAGACGCATGTCGTAGGATCCCATCATTATTTTTCTTAACCTCTGCATGTCGCTTCAAATTCTTCGCATCTATCATATTGGCAAACAGGTGTTGAAACTGTGGTATTATAGGTATATACCACAACACCTTTGTAGGAGAACTAGTTTTGGACTTCCCCCAAGTGGTCATTTTATACCTTGACACCCCACATTTTGGACAATCTTTCAAATCCACATAGTCCTTTTAAAATAATACACAATGATTCAGACATATGTGTATCTTCATAGCCTCCATTCCCATTGGGCATAATAATTTCTTTAACTCATATGTTGAGATTGGAAGCTCATTTTCTTCATGAAGAATTTTTGTCAACAAAGACAACAATTACGTGAAGCTTTTGTCGCTCCATCTATTATTAGCCTTCAGCGTATACAATCTCAACACAGTGCTAAGCTTTGTAAACATAGTAAAACCTATGTATAACGGTCTCAGAATCATGCACAATGTTCATAAACATGGGAGGTGTATCGGTCTACTCTACCCCACAACTATCCAACATCTCATCAACGGTGTCTATTAGAACCAGTTCGTTCACATCTACGTCATCGAAGGAAATTTCTTCTTCCCCACAAGCACTATGATTGACATCTACTAATTTCATGTTTAAAATATATCCATGCCATTATCATTCTATATTGCCTTGTACAATCTCGTTGCACATGACATGACTTTTGATTTCATCACCAGTGCTGACTTTCAAGTTGTTACTACAATTCCTACATGGAAAATAGAGCCAATCTCCAGGTTGCTTCCTATGTTCCTCTACAACTCTAATAAACTAATAAAAACCATCAATAAACTATGGGGTGTAGTGATTTGAAATGGACATCCATGATCTATCCATTCTATGATCAGAGTGAAAACAAGTATATATTAGGGTTTAGTGTTAAAAGATTAGGGTTTAGGGTTAAAATATTAGGGTTTAGGTCTTCTATATAATAAATGTGTGTACGGCCTATGCCATTCTTGATTACCTAATCTCAATAGTAAGTGTATAATGTGTATTCAATTTTCAAGAAAATTTTGGCAGCATTTCCCCACAGATCTCCAAGCACACCGATGTACATGGGCAAATGCCCACCAACATATGTACTTAGAGAACTAACAATGAAGTGTTGAAGAAACATCATGAAAACGTAATATACATTATACACTAACATCCTAAGTGATATTAAGTGTTCAAGAATAGTCCCAAATAGGGGACTATCCCATATTTACTCCTAATGAGTAAATCTCAGACGTGTTTCTAGGCCAACAAAATACATGTATGTATTTACAATAGCATAATCTTATAGTCATAATAATACCCTATTCTAGGTACCATATTCTATATCATTGATTTCAACATCACCAATGTTCATGCAAGTTCATCATCAAGTTAATCATTACACATAAATTAGTCATGACCAAGGGAGGAAGATATTCATAATTGATTTCAAAATTTCAACATCTCATGCATTATCATCATCAATTTACATCATATAATATGGATTCATGTAGGTGTTAGGGGGACACATCACTACAAAATCAGAGATCTAACATTAGGGTTTTAATACCTTAGATAGATTAACCAATGAATTTGAGCAATATAGTTAATACAACATTAGGGAGAAATGTGTACAAAAATAGGTTTAAAATATATCAACATGCACATTAAGTCATATTTCATTATTATCAAGTTAAGATATAGTTCAAATATTTGTCAAATATGATTTCTGGCTCAAACATGCATAAACATTTATGGCAATACACGGGGAGTTGTTTGGGGATATCCAATCTACCTAGCACGAGGGGAAGCAGAAGCTCCTCAAGTCGTCAGTGAGCTCTAGTGTCCTCAGGCCAGACCCGAGCTCTGGTGGTAGTGAGCGCAGAGCTTCTTAAGCAACCGGTGAGCACAACAGCTCTAGCCATCGATGTCCTTAGGTGATGCGCATAGCAATTTGCCCGTGTCTCCTGGCAGTGTCTCATGGTAGCGTGGAGATCACACTAAAGAGAGGAGGAGTTGGAGGCGGAAACGACGAATAGCTCATCAACTAACGAGTAGCAAGAAGCTAGCGGTGGAGGAGTGGAGGAGCCAAATCATCAGGAATAGAGGTATACCCAGAACTGTGATGAAACAGAGAGAATGGGGAAATTTTTATTTTGGTCGGGTGGTATTAAACACTTAGTCATTAGTTGTTTGCCAAAAACTGATGACAAATCACAATCTAAACAAAAAACGTTGCCCTCATTGGGGTTATAGTCATCAGTGTTTAGATAATAAACTGACACTACAGATGATTCCCCTTTAAAAAATTAGTCTCATGAAGGGTGATTAGTCGTCAGCTTTTGTGAATAACTGACAACTATTGAGGGGACAAATTTTCTGTGGGGACATGGAACAAAACATGTGTCATTAGTTACTTGTAAAAAATTGACAACTAAGTCCAAATCTACACCATCTCATTTAGAGTTTTTAGTCATCAGTTTCTAAAGAAAAAACTGACGCTAAAGAGGGAAAAAAAAATCATGGGGACATGGCATGATTCATTTTTTGTAGATTTTGAGAAAATCAAAGCCGTATTGATATTTTAGGAGGCAAATTATTGTCCCTCAAAAATTGTATTTCACAGGTAATGTTAGACGCCAGTTTCTATTATAAGAAACCAACATTGAAGTAAAAGAGGTACATGTGTCTTTTCTTAATCGGCAGACCTTCACATATGGTGATGGATGTCTTATACAGCTAGTGTTGTTGATCTATGGTGTCGGTGGTTTTTTTTTAACAGACGCCATCAAAGGTGACATTATATGTCATTTTTGTACTAGTGCACTCTGCCCCAATCATAGTAACTACCACAAACATAATGAGTAGACCATTGTGAATGTAGGCACATGACCATTGCTCAAGAATCTCAGTCAAAATGACACCCTACAGTCACGACTATGACAAATATTACGACCAGATCATGTGTCGTGATCGTTACCAAAAGGTAATTCAGTAGGTAGTTCCTATAAACAAGCCCCAGCTTCACCCATCAAATCATCAGATCGTCAAGAACCATGAAGTGATGCCAAACACCAAAGCCATTCACATTCATCCCCATCGGTCACCCCCATTAGTCTTGGATCTCGAAAGATCAACATTGGAGGATAGAGAAGATCGTCCATCCTCTCTTTGAGAGAAGGAGCTGTCATCATTCATGTCTGCTCTAGTGTAGTTGGTGTATTGCCTTCTCCCTTATCTATATCTATCATCTCCCTCATGTTGTACCCTTCACTTCTTTGTTATTCTTGATGTATCTTCCCTTTTATAATGACGTTATGTTGCTTGTTAACATGTGTGGCTAAACATTCAACTTGGATTGAGAGTATCCACTAAGGCTTTCCCAACATGCATATTCTTGCTTCCCTTTAATTATATATATATGCCCTTATCAATATTATCTCCTTACTCTTGTTCTTTATGTTTCACTTGTATGCTTAGGTACCATCTTGTGATGTATGATTATTGGTGCCTCGAAAGAGTATTACTAACCTTATCTAATGTTATGGAGCAGTATGAATGCATGAAAGTGTTACATTATTAAATCAAATGGTCATATGGTTTTCTTTGCGGTTGTTTGTTAGTCATTTTGAGAGATAGGAAACCTTATAATCTAGATCTATCCTACGCTAAAGATAGGAGGGAATAGACTTATTTAATGATTTCTTGTAATCTTGATAAAGGTATACAAAGGGGTGTGAGTTTTGCATGTTTGTGAGAGATCTTAGTAGGTGAAACCCGATCCAACTTTCCTTCCATAATTTTGTTTCTCATTTCTTATTTGACTTTGTTATCTTATTTTATTTTCTTTCTTTTGCTTTTCCTTATTTTATTTAGTGCATCATTGTTCCTTTGGGAACATCACCTTGATCTACATTTTTTTTGGTGTGTTGGAGTCTAAGGCTTCACTTTCTTAGCACTTACCAGCCTTGTCCATGTGGTTTGACACTAATTTACTTCATTGGACCCCATATAATAGTTGTGGGGGGGCAGAGTGTCGGGTTATAAATTCAAGACTCTGACTACTTCAGATCTGCTTCATTTTGGATGTGTGATTTAGTCCGGTCAAATATCAAAACCTCTATCTATTCTATTGATCATGGATGTCATTTTGACTTTAATGGAAATTGTTTGAATGTTTATGAAACTATGCTCCCATGATTACAATGATCATCTAGGTACTAGATTGGGATCCTCCATTTCAGCTAATGTCCAATGTAAGGGATTATGTTGTGGGTGATGTATTAGGATAAAAAAAAGATAAAAAGCATGATGTTATCTACTACAAAAGCAAGACACTAGATGAATCACAACCAACTACATTACTATATAGACATAGATATTATCTATAGTCTATGATTTTAATCAATTGATATTTTATCCAACTGGATCGAAGGTCATTGTTTACACCGAACAAGGTGCAACCATGTATGTTATGACCAGAAATGATAACAAATCAAGGCTTTTGAGGTGGGAACTTCTATTACAAAAATTTGACCAAAAATTAGTTCATATAAAGGGAACTAAGAATGTGGCTATTCACCACTTGTCCATAATAAGCTCCAGAAAGAGACATATCCTTCCCCATCATTGATCATTATAATGAAAAAGATTTGATGATGATGAAATTTGTGGATCGATTGGAATGAAGATACAAGAAATTATTTTTCCTACCAACAACTACCACCAAATATCACTTACAATGAAAAGAAGAAGCTATTATCTGACTCGAAAACTACTGTGATGACCCTCCATTGTTCAAGAGGTGTGCCAACAACCTATATCAAAGATGTATATACCATAATAAGTACTACAGATTTTGTATGAATGTCATTCCTTTTTGTATGATGAAAAACTAGGTGGTCATAAAACTACGGCCAAGATTCTACATTCAACAATTTATTGACGCACTTTTTACAGGGATGCTCATGCCTACATTGAGTCCTACAATGAGTATCAATACAAATGAATTATTTTAAAAAAGAAATGAGATGTCACTTTCTGACTAGAGAGAGGTGGATATTTCTGACAACTGGAGGATACATTATTATTATTGTTCACCTCAACATGTGACAATCAATATATCCTAGTTGTAGTAGACTACATTTATAATTGAGTGGAGTTTGTGGGAACACCCACTTGCGATTCAAAAGTGCCAATGAAGCTATTTGAGAAATTTCTTTTTCCAAAAATTAGGGTAGCACACACCGTTATTACTAATGGGAAATCCCATTTTTGGGAGAGACGATTCAAGTTCATACTACAAAAATATGGGGGGAAGCACAAGCTTGCTATGTCATATCACCCCTAAATGTATCTTCAAGTCAAAGTATTATACATACAAATTAATAAAATCTTTGACAAGACTTTTGGAAGGACTAGGAAAGACTTGTAATTACTCCCTCCCTCTGTTATCCCCAATTGAGGTACACTCAGAGGGAAAGGGCCACTTCTTTAGTTCTAGGATCAAGATTTTGTAAGTAACCAATAATAATTAGAAATTTCATTGAATGGAAATGTGTTTTTGAAACAATATGAAGATAGAATATGTTCTAGGGAGTTACATGGAAAGTGAAACTAACACTCACAACATAAAGTAAATATATCTAAATATCCTATAAGAGCTTTAATCATCTTTTCCTTCGGTGTCATCTTTTCTAGTTGTCAATATCTTCAGATAATTTCTAATTTAACCTAACAAAATGTGAAAAAAAATGAGATCAATATATCTCTATAGTGAGAACATGGGGGAAACAAAATACGTCCATGTAAGTGTAACACATAAATAACCATAGCAAAAAAATTATTACATAACAATGCATTTTCTGTTGTAGCTTCTCAACCCATAATTGCTCAATCTGTGGTATACACACTCTCAGGGGAATTATCTATGGTGTACTCTCTTGCTGGGGTTTTTGTCCCTACAGTGGAATTCTCAAAACCTTCCCTTTCAATGGCTTGGTTTTAATTGGCCTACCTTTACCAACTTGGTCTATTAGCAACCTTCCTTCCTGGATTGGTCTACTAGTGACCTTCCTTTCCCAGCTTGATTACTAGTCATTGCAATAACTTCATCTCCCTCATATGTACATTTATCTTCCCCTATTTAGACGGTTGACTTCATCATGTCTCCCCCTATCCAAGTTGGTGACTTCTCATGTACCCCCTATTCAGGGTAGTACAAAATATGCCTTCCCGTATCTAGGAGGATGGCCTTTCCATAGATCCAGAGGTGGCCTAGAATTAGGCTAGTCATGTTCATATATAATGTGCTAATCATAGTCACTTAAGAAATTTCATGGAATGAAATAAACAAACATGCATATATCTTCAAACCATGGGAAGAAATCTCCTAGAAACCACGTGAAACTACAACAGATATTCTTAGGTGTAACCATAGACTAGCCTCAGAAGCACTTGTAGTTTCAATAAGAAAAATCAAGAGTAATCACTCAAGAGACCAAGAAAGTCAACCTAAAATTCAAGGTGTAAATCCATGTGTCACTACATGATTCTAAATCCTATCAAAGGACTGACATGGTTCTCAAGTTAGGTTTTTATGTCCACTTTCTTATGTCATTATCCATATTACCCCTTGAGTCTGATTATTGCTTCCTTCCACTTTATTAATCCACAAACCCTAATTTAGGTTTTATATACATGATGCTTGCCTCAAAATATGCCTTTTATACAAAAGTCCCCATCTTTATCATTTTTAAGTCCAATTAGGGATAGAGAGATAGAAAGATGGATATTTGGCATTTTCATATCCATTGGGTTTACAGACCCTAGTTTCCATCATTTAGTACACCTTTATAAATAAAGAAACCATAATCCTTTAAATATTGGATTACAATGTTTTTTGAATTCAAAGTGTTCTTTTTATTCATAACAGATCAATCATTGACTTATAACATCAACTAAGTTCATTAGATATATCAATACTAAAATATTAGGGTTTTGATCCATTTAATCACTTTAAAGATAGCAACTTTGAACACTTTTTCGAATCAAAAGAAGATATAGGTTAAGATTATATTTTTATTGAATTCCTTGAGTTCTCTTGATCAAAATTCATATATTATATGTCTTGATCTGAGATATTGATAATTTATTGTGATTATACCAAAATATATACCTTTGAGCTAATACAATGATGCCACGTCATCCTTCCACCTCTCATCCTATTTTCCATGTTGTCTAGCTCACCAATAGACTCCGGCCACGTAAATGGCTCGCTCTATGTGGGTGTCAAGCCTCAGTGGAAAACCCTTTTCGCCCTCTCACCCTTGGGCTTTGTCTCAAGCATCGTGGGGGCATATAGGTAATTTTGGTTGTACGCTTTCTTAATCCTCACAAGACAATCCCTGTTCACGATGTAGAGCCAGGCCATGGTCAACCTCATGGTCGGTCTTGAGATCCAAAGCATCAAAGTGCCAAATGATGGCACATGAACTCCCTCAAGGATACCCCAAACTTGTTGGTAGTCTTTGATTGAGCTAAGGTGAACCAGGAAGGGATGATGATTGCTCGTCCTCCAACGGAGCACATGGATGAGAAAGGAGAGAAGAGTAGCATTTGTGTTAAGAAATTGGAGGTGAGAATAGATTCGTGGAGTCTCATAGAGCATTGTGGACGAGATTCAGATCTTCAAGGGGGTTGTTACCCCCTCTATAGGTCAGGCTCCATAGGATAGGGCATCTACCTACTCTCTAATTGGGGAAAGTCTTGATGGCCTTCCAATGTTGGTAGATATAGGGTTAGTTGGGTTTAGAATCATCTCCCATAGGTGATGGGAGTGTTATCTTTCCAAATTAGTAACTTTGGAGAGAGAGAACTGCGAGAAGGTTACATTTCTACTGTACTAATTTCCAAACCAGGCTGACGGTAGGATACAAATGATTCACCGTTCAATCTTCGATCCAACGGTCCATAAAACTCATGCATATTAAAGGTCCAAGTTATGTGTTATTTCCAAAAAAGGATATACTTGTGAAATTTATGATATATCCATGGCAATCGACTCACTTTATTAAAAAAAATTAAAATCATATCTCTCTCCCTATTTATCTTTTTAATTCCAAATATGATAGCAAAGTCCATAATGACTTTATCTAACTATGGACAGAGCTTGAGACTACAACTCGAAAACAAAAGATGTTTTTCTTATGATGCAATTCATCCACTTATAAGGAATATATTATGCATTTAAAACATATATTTTTACTTTCTTTCTTTTCTATCCTCTGAATTTGGACTATTCTATATATTAGAAGGTAGGGGAAATCGAAAGTCATCCAATTTTGGCCACCTCTGCATCTTTCTACATAATTCTATGATTTTCTTAAATAAAACATACATTATTTATTTTCTTTTTTCCTTTTCATTTATAATGAGTTTTCCTCTTGTCCTTTATCCTTTTTACTCTTCCATTGGCTTATTAAAATAGGGAAAAACATGAAATTCATTATTTAAGAAAATTTCGTAAAGAAACCCAAGTTATAAAATAATGTACACAAATTGTCAGGCAAACCCTTTTTATAAAATTTTTTCCACAAAATTCATTTAATCATACAGAAAAATCAGGGTAGGATTTTACCATGTCCATCTTCAGCTCCCATGTGTCTTCATCCTCTCCATAGTGCTTCCAAAGAACCTTTACCATCTCTATCTTTTTGTTTCTGAGTTCTTTCACCCTGGTATCCTATACTCTCATAGGTGATTCAAGATATGTCAGGCTCCCATGGAGGTCAATAGGTTCAATCCTCAGTACAGGACTAGGATATTTCACATAACACTTTAGATTGGTTACATGGAACATGTAATGCGTCATGCTATACTGTGAGGGTAGGGCTACATGGTAGACTTCTTCTCCAATCCGTTATAGAACTTCAAATGGACCCACATATCAGGGACTCAACTTTCCTATGTTCCTAGCTATAGCTCGGAGGGGTCGGATCTTTGAAAACACATGTTCACCTAGAGTGCAATTTAGATCAGTCTGATTTGCATCTGCATATAACTTTTGTTGATCATGGGCTCTCTTCAACTTCTGCATGATCAAAGTGACTTTATCAACATAAATTTACAATTCCTTTGACCTCAACAAGGTCCTCTCACCAACATCATCTCAATGAAGTGGTGACCGACATCACCTCCCATAAAGAGCTTCACATGGAGGCATCCAGGTACTGGCTGGATAGCTATTATTATAGGCAAATTTAAATAAGGGAAAGTATTTCCCCAATTGAGCAAATATGCCCTCAACCAAACTTCTAAGGTCTAACTATACCTCAGTCTATAGGTGATAAGTTATATTGAATTCCAATCTTTTAGTAAGTTCTTCATGCACTTATTTCAGACTTAGGGACGAACTTTGGGTTACGTTAAGAAATACTTGAACATAAAACACCATGCAAGTGAACAGTCTCCTTATCATATAGTTTAGCTAACATATGATGCATTATGAACTCTCTTTATCATGGGGAAACTCACTACAAGATCCATAGTGTTCGGGTCACATTTCCTCTTAGGAATCTCAATTGGTTGTAATAACCCATAGGTTTGTTGGCGTTCAACCTTTACCATCTGGTATGTGAGACAACTGGATACATATACTTCTATCTCCCTCCTCATTCCCAAAAACATCATTGTAAGTCTTTTAATTTACTTCGTGGTGCCAGGGTGTAATGTATGCTTAGAACCATTAACTTCTTACAAGTTATGAATCTTTAAGGGCGAGTCTAAGTAGAAATTTCACATCATATTCCACCAGTCACCCCAATCGAGTTATATGAATGAGACTTCTTCATCAAACCCTTTCTCAAATCTAATCCTAGGTCATCTAAACAGCTGCTACAAGCTTGATCAACAAAACAAGTTTGGGTTATCATTATTTGGTACCTCAACTCTTGCATCCTATATGTATTGAGTTCAATCTACACTTAATTCTATCCTCAATTGAAATTTCAATTTTGCAATTACCTTGATCTTTTAGTTCTTCCAAACCATTCATTCATTATTCCCCTAATGGTAATACCTCAAAATATAAGTTAGCTTAAGCATTTACTCCTCATATCATTTCCTTTTCTAATATGGTATGTGTTTGTCTCATCTCTCACATTCATAACTAGATGAAATAAGCATATGGATGCAGTCCAAATACAAATATCATTCCATTCCAAGAATAGAGATGGTGCATCACACATGACTCTAAACCATACACACTTTTCAACGCATGAAATCAAAGCCCTTCCTCCCTCTAGGGTTTGTACAATTTTGTTAGTACTTTATTTCCTATACCTCATGTATCATTTACCTTAGTCATTTACTCAAGGTCTCTAGAGGTGCAGGTACTTGAGGAGTGATCTCATCTGTATGCATATAGGGAGTGTGCCTCATTTACCCTTTGGCCTCATGAACTCAATGAAGTGGCCAATATCCTGACCCAAGAGCCTCAGACAAAGATTGTGTTACCTCCTAACCCTATTGTCCTATGCAATTAGGGATGATCACCTTCTAATCCTATAGTTCATATGTACCCTCAATCACCCATTCTTGACCTTAGGATTGACTTCAGGTTCTATTGAGATGTTATGACTTTATTTTATTTAATAATACATTTTCTTGAGGTTTCTCTAAAATATCCAAGCACATCATGTCTTTTGAATTATCTCACCCAGATTCCTTCATCTCTTCGGGTACCCACAATTTTCTTTATTCTCCTTAATTGGGCCCATGGTGACCTACCCATCTAGGCATGGTCCTGTTCTATCAGTCACTTCCATAGTGACTTTTCCTCATGTCCCTTAGAGATGGTCATACATGAATTCCATGAATCATACTCAAGGTATGTGGTTTTATGATTCCTCCACCTAATATCTCACGTTTTGAATGATTCTTGAACTAATTTGTGGGTCTGCTCCCTAGGAAAGGCCTTATCCCAGGATAAGAAAACACTATCATTCATTAGACACCAACCAAAATGATCTTGTACTAAGGAATATTTCCATCATCTTATCTATGCATTTTCTTCTTGGGAGTGATATCATGATATCCCTTGAATTATCATTCAAGGGTTGGATCACTATGGTACTTTACTACTACGAATTGAAATAAGGTTGATGTAATACATTTATTGTGTTTAGGGTTTTAGGAAAACTATCTAATGCTAAGTTCAAAGTAAAATACTTGATATGTTCCATAAAGTAATCCTAAATATATAAAGTGTGCTTAGAAGAAGGTAAGTTCATTCACCATGTATCCTTGAGTCAATTACATCCATGTTCAATATTTCTACAATCATCATTCCATCTCCACTTCCTTGTGCTATGTTGTGTTCCTTATTAAATGTTCATCCTAAAGTGAGTTGGTCACACTCCCTTATCATACTTCATGGAGGTGGCTAACCAATAGCAAGTAGAGATCTTATTCGTTATCCCTCAAGGTTGGACTAGTTTCAAATGTACCTATGATAGCATGGTAGTTCTAGATCAAATTGTATGAGTGACTCATCAAACATATGTCATAGTCCAAGTGGGGTTCCCTTTAATCCAATACTTCAGGGGGTACCATGCTTAATCTTAATGGACTCACTCAACCTTGTCTCTACTACGCACATTGGATATCACCACTTCTTTCTTTAGTCTAGAACCCCAGGTTATCCTCTATAGAACTGGTCATATAAACCGCACGACATAGCCACCCAAGCTCGTACTGAACCAAAACATGGTATGGCATTTTCTTCCCCACTTTCTCTTTTATGTAAATAACCCTTTAAGTCCTACATCGAGAACTACCAATCTGAGTATGAGGATTCACAACATGTTACTATTCTATAGCTCTCCAAGATCTTGGGACTCTCTTTCCCTTACCTAGATGGTCGGTGCTCATGTTGTTTCCACATCCATATAAGAGCCTCCTTCTATTCCTCTAGGCTTTGTACTTTTCAAGGACAACTATTATTATGCATTTAGTAGCTCGACCGATTCACCTAGGTGCAATCTGTCGTAGGACATATCTTACAAATATTTCTCATGCCTTGAAGTCTAGGTTCCCAACCTTCCCCTTATGGGTCTCACTCTCTCCAAAGTTAATCCTATAGTCGATCTTAGTACTAGAGATACCCTCTTAGTAGAAAGGTTGAGATTCTTAAGATTCACATCTTATTCTCACCTGGATTATCTTATATGATGAAGCATATGATGAAATCTTATGTCTCATGGAAATCACCATAAACCATATTTGTGACACCCCGCACCACACAAAGTGACATTACTCAAAAAAAAAACCACGGCAAAAGATTAACGAACAGATTACTGGAAAACACAAAAAAAAATCATTTTTAGAAAATTGCCAAACAACAAGTACCTTTACATATTGGTGCTTTCATGCCTCAAAGCACTTACTATGTGTGCCATCAACCTATTACCAGGGGACATGTTCTAGAACATATATACATATATCCATTACTGTTGTATATAAAAAGGGCACACAAGACAAATATGTATCGAAAGCACATCCAAAAAACATCTCCAAAACATCCCCAAAGACTCGAGCGTATAGGGATGACTCTAGGACTCTATCAACAAAAGGCATCCAGTAACTTCTAACCTTGTTAGCAATTGCTCCTCTTATTGCATCTCAACCTCCATTGCATGATCTCTACCTATTCATGATCGCACACCTAAAAAGGATGTGGGAAACCCATGGGGTGAGATTCCAAATCTGAGTGGGAGATATAACTCTCCATCAACTCTATTATTATCACCGATAAGATAAATAAAGCAGCAGTAAAAATACAACCATAAGAAATAGGTAACCGTTATTAACGGGAAGAGTAATTATTGATGAATTGTGAAACATCTTAATAATTTAAAAGGAATATGAAGAAAATGTATAATTCCTGTCAACAATATTATATAAAGATCAAGAAAGGTCTCATCCAATGTTTCCATACTTTGATCCTATACAATTATACTACATGTCTGATTACACATTTTATTATGCCCCGAGGGTAAGAGTCGTACCACTCAAATCCCACTGATCACTTGATAAGTCAAAATCGGTTCCATAAAAGGTCTAATGGAAGAGTCAAAATCCACGACCTAACCCACTAAGTCAGTACAAGTGAACATGCAATGACATCATAAGTCAAACTTCTATCAGCGACATATTGTCTATCTATACATATCTAGCCTGCCTTAGTATAGGTCACATCACTAGAAAATTGATCTATGACCCGCAACTACACTCCAATCATGGTATGGCCCACAACCAATTGTGTATCACATATTATGGATCTACAGTTCATAGCTGCACTCTAATCAAGGCAAGGCCTGTAGCCAATCCTGTGAGATCAGGATACAAGAAGAAACCTCAACTTGCACCCCGCATATTCAACAATATGTGCTCTGAGTTAAACTTGTTTCACTAATAATCAAGTACTAACACTGATTGATCTATGGCATAGGGAAAACCTACGTGATTTTATTCCACTTGATGAAATAGACCAATTAAGGTATCTTTCAACATCAATCAAGTTACAACATACAACCTTTAAACAAATCTTATATAAATAAGGGCATAACACATCAGAAGACATATTTGAGTACTTAGGGTGTGATCTTATCACATCATCATGTGATACTTGTCATTCATCATAATTTTCATCACAAGGATCACATATCTGGGGTAACAACCCCTCCTCTCATCACTGAGGAAATCATTACTTCATATAAGGCATTAAGCAATCGTTAGGTCATAGGACCATATACTCCTCTTTATATTTTAAGACATCACATGTGTCTCACAAGGCTTATTCAAGCATATCATAAGAACCATAGCTCATACCTACCTATGCATATCATATGGTGTTACCTGCATGGTTAGAAACTTGTAACAAGAAAGGCAAGACACCATTAACACTATTATATTATAAGATTTATGTCATACATAGTACATTTTATGTAACATCCCTGACCTAGGTTATGGCTTAACCCTAGAATTTTTTATTAATAAAGTTATTTATAAACTTTTTATAATCTTTTGAAAAGTAATTAAGACTCTTTTTGAAGTTTATTTACAAGTATGTGTTTAATTGCAAACTATTTGTGCATTATATGGTAGTCTGAGTGAAAAGTGCAATTTACCCAAGATGAAGAGTTACATTTCTAATATCTCACATGTTGAATGTGTCCGAAGTGTTTTAAATATCATAAGAGAGATAATGATGCTAACTGGTGGCTTGTGGAAATCCTAAATTCCAAGTATTGAGCTTGTTTGAACAATGTTGGTGCTTGTGTACCAATTTTAGTACAAATTGTAATTTACCCAAAGTATAGGGTTGATATGCAAATTACCACATATAGTGTGTCCCTACTCCCTCTATGTATCATTTAGAGGATAAAGAAAGAAGTATATGCCATGATTGAACCATCTTTGAGTGATGGTACTCTTAGTGATGAAAAGACCATGGAAGTTGTATAGTTGAAATCCTTATATGAGCTATATCAAGTTGTAGACTTAGAATAGACATCCCTATCGACCAAGGGGCCATATTGGGAGTCTCCTATCAGTTTGTGGACTCTTGGAAAATTCCATGACTACCTAAGCACCTCAGGGAGGAAATCCATGATGGGTTAGATGCTCCTTGCAAAAAGTGTATTAGTTTGTTTTATTTGTGAGATAAAGATGAGATACCTTATCCAACAAGATAAGGAATGGCTGAGATATTATTCCTAGATTATCCTCTAGACATTTGCATGTCAAGATAAGTGTGTTTGGATGCATGGACATGTGTCAACCATGCATGGCCACGTGTCACCTAGTAGTATATGGTGAAGACACCTCTTATACATTCTCTTTCATGAAACAAAGTATATTTACTTCACCTTTCACTTACTAATGAAAAATATATGAACCCCAAAACTCTGTTTCCTTGGATATCATGCATATACTCTTAGATATCGTGCATACCACTTTTGTATCATGCATAAGTGAGGGAGTTTTGAGTTTAGAGCTTGGTATCGGGCATAGAATAAGGATATCTGCCAAGCAAGGTGATATCAGTCTAGCAAGGTATTATCGGCCACAAAAGGTGAAGATATCGTGCAAATTGCTAAGGAGCTCAAGCCTTGGAATTTGATTAGCTCATATTCAACCTTAGGAATGTAAAGCTTTAGATCTCAGAGCTTTGAAGTTGTTCTTGAGGTGGGTTATATAACTTGAACCAAACTATGTTATTATTCAGCTTCAATATCGTTGAGCTTATTGATCTACTTTCAATCTCGAATTCCTTTCATGAATTGATGATCATTTGAGTTCCAAAAGTACCTTAAAACTATTGTTTAGTACCTAGAATAGTAATAATAGGAATATAGAGGTTGATGATGATGACATCATCAAGGTCCAACCAGATATGTGTTTAAGTACCTCTAACTCGATATGATGGAATGAATACACCCTTAACATGATATGGTAATGAGTAGGCACCTCTTACACGATATGAAGATGTAGTGTATATGTCATGCACAATATGTTTCTAATAAAATACTATGTGCATGATATGAAAACATGTCATGCACCCTATGCACGATAGGGAGCCAAGCATGAACTCCAACTCGATATAGCAAAACCCTAGAGGATAGGTAACCCAACATGTTGAGATAAGCACACCATAGACATGACATGGTGAGGAGTGCATACCTTATGGGAAATATGAGTGAAACATATACATACCATAAGCATGATGTACGGTTAGGTATTTACCTCCTACACGATATGGTGTTAGGACTATACTCTAACCCGATATGGGTTGAAAACCTAGATGGTGATGAGAAACTCGATATGAAATCCAAAATGAAGTGTAACTCGATACAGTAGTGAGTGATACCACATGAATGATATGAGTGATACCCCATCAATGATAAGCGTAATACCTACATATAACTTGTGCATTATAGGAAGTCAAGTCCATACTTCATGGACGATATGTTGTCAAGAGAACACTTTAATCGATATAGTGTTGAACCCTAGGTAATTGCATGAAACCTGACACACCTCTATTAGTTTGTGATGGGTTGTTTTGAAACCACTCAGCTAGAGATCTAGCTTATCTTTGGGATTGATTTCATTGAAGGAATAAAAGAATATGAGTACAAGGGTCTACCTGATATGGTAACTCGATATGTCAACCAACATAGAAACCAAATATGGAATCCAACTTAGAAACCCAAGATGGTTTTATGCATGTGTCACTAGAACGATACTATGATGAGGCATATACCCTATGCCTGACATGGTGCACACTTCGTGCCTGATATGGAAACAAGCATTCATCTTATACCCGATATGAGGAAAAGTATCTAGCTCTTACACGACATGGAGTCAACGTGAGAATGATAAAACCTAAGTGATAACTAACTTGACATGGGTACACGATATGGAACTAGGGGATATACCCTAAAACCGATATGGTGATGTGATTATACCACATATCTGATATAGATGCCTTACATGATGATAAGGGTGCATCTTAGGTATTATATGGTGACATACATGTATATTGATGCCGATATGGTGGGAATACCTCAAACCAATGTGTCTGGTTGAGTGATGTATATGGTGAATTGGAACTCAATGCAACATTATGGTGCAATAAATTAAATGCAATGGGATAGTTGTAACTAAGTTCTCTCAATACCCTAGTAGGGGAACAAAGAGAATCTATGAATCGAATGATACTCATATAATGAGTATATAATGATACTCCTAGTATAAAAGAAGTATGCATTAGGGTTAACCTTTTATTATGGGACTTTGAAACCCTAAGTGATTATTAAAGGTAAATCCTTAAATGAAGGGTGATGTTATGCACTTAAAAACCTAATTGATTAAATTGAGAAATCTTAACCCTAAAAATAGGAAGGATGCATTTCTCTTATATCACATAGTGATGATGTGAATTTGAAACCCTATTTGGTTCAAATAGGCAATCCTAACCCTAATAATGAGAAGGATATTTCTCTTGAATTATATAAGTGATGACATATATTGTTAGAGTTTTTATAATAAAATGCAAACTATGTAAGAATCACGAGATGATGAACATAGACATGTATGAGCTATGATGTTTTATAAGGTACAAATTTAAATGAGCCTTGTGAGCCATGTTAAATATCTGTACAACAAGTATAATTATTATACAATTTGATGTCTTAAAACATAATTGTTGCCTACTGAGAGATGATAAGATATTTAATGAACCATGTGAGCTATGTGAAATATTTGTACAAAAAATATGTTGAATACCTTCGTTTGAGGACCTAGAGGTAATAGTTACATGTTGTAGAGGTAACAATGCCAAGTGATGATCTAAGGGTTTGAATACCCAGTTCTAGTAATCATAATGATGATGATGTGAATGGATGAGAATTCCCAATATTGTGATAAGGGACTGAGATCTCGAGTGTTATACATTCAAAGTGTTCCAAAGATCTTAAAAGTACTACACCTTTCTTTATAGCATCTGTTATAATTCATATTTGAAACTTGTTTAATGCTAAAAAAAATACTGTAATGTACCTAATTAATCAAGTCAAATCTCATCATGTAGTGCCCTGACCATAGATCCATTCAGTGTTAGAAATTGTTGATGATGAAACAAGTTTAACTTGGAGAGCATTTTTTTTAATATACGGGAGTGAAGGACGAAATATATCCAAATGTCCCAATGGATAATTGATGACACACCGACCTTATTTATCACGAGATGATGTAAATCTCCTGACCAAATAAGAAATTGATGTGTAAATCCTTCTTAATTACTGTGTGGTATCGGGATTGAAGTATAAAATCTCCTGACCAAGAGAGGAATCGATGTTTAATCTTCCTTATCCTTATATTATAATTTGGGAAAGCTCAGTGGCCTTCTCCCGAAGAGAGTACATGCTATGGTAGTAACTCTATAGAAAAGATGTCGCTATACCCCAAAATGCTATTTGCAGATGACACGAGATGTCCTGCTAGTAGCTGACATGAAATGTCCTGCTAAATCTAAGTTGTGTAGTATTGACCGAGACATGTGAGGTCTTGACAACCGGCTCTGCCATTGACCTTGTATGTTACTTATTTCAGCTTACTAGTGGTCGGTTGGAGCATGAACGGTATACTACATCTCCTCATGGCATAAGTGTGATTGTAATATGTAATTAGCCACGTAGCGTATTTGCTTAAGGATCAAATACGGAAGACATTTGTTGGTGTACATTCCTTTTTATACATATTAGTTGAATAGATGTTATACATGTTCTTCATATTCTTTATAAACTGAATAGGTGATTTATTTCTCTACCATAGATAGATGCATTATTTTTAAGGGAAGAAATTACTATGTTCTGCTTATAATAGTGAATAATTATGCATGTTAATATAAAAATAACCTCTGCTTAGTTTTATACTATTTATCAGTGATGATAATAGTGTCAGCAGAGAGTTATATCTCGCACTGGGACAATTGTCTCACCCCGTGGGATCCGCAATGTTTAGGTGGACGTGCATGAGGAGGTAGAGACCTTACTGTAGAGGGAGAACAATAGCTGGGATAGAAGTAATAGCTCAGGTTGAGTGTATTGTCTGTCGTGTCCTGTAGATTGAAGTCCTATGTGTCATCTCTGTATTATCAAATCCTTGGAGTTAGTATGTAATGGTTTGATGAACAATCTGAGATTTTGGCTTGTATGCCTCGAGGTTTTATGTTGCTTCAATATATGTTTTGATAAAGTAATTGATATATGTTGTCCTCAAGATGAGATGAAATTGTGTATGTACTATGCGAACCTTGATATATATAAGTTTTGGATCTCTCAGTAAGAATTTCCTGGTAATGAATCTCCTTGCAAAATGGTTTTAATTCTTAGTGAACTATGTTAATTTGTTGTTTATGGTTATTCTGCAATTATTACTGGTGATGACTTGATTTGTTTTTGGGTCATCACAAAGTTTTAGTATCAGAGCTTAAGGTTCACTTAGTCTATAGAAACATAGGACTAAGGTGTTGAGTCTGTTCTAATGTCCTCCAGTATGTCTTGTAGTGACCTCTACTTATGTAGAAGATAGACTAAAGCTTAAGGATGTCTGGAGAACACAAGGGACACATTGCTGAAAGCAATGTTGTTGTACCAGGAGAAGGTGCAAGGGATCAGGTGAGAGAAGAATGACTGCCTGAGAATCCCCAGGTTGATCTAACCATGATAGAGAACCCTACTTTAAATGCTCTCACTGGACTAGTTATGACAACATTGAGGCATATTGAGGATCAGATACAAGCAACACAACCTAGATTACTAGTTCCCAATGATGAAATTTTGGTCTCTAGTAAGATTTCTAATCCACATTGTTATAATGGAGTAGTGGAAAATGTTGAACGAATTAGGTTACGACACAAAAACAAAGTTTGCTACAGGTGTAGACAACCAAGACATTTTATAAAGGACTGTCCAACAAAGGATAATGAGGTAGAAATTTAGAAAAGATATATCTAAACTCAGGAACAGATGCCTAGAAGTTGTAAAAGGGGGAAGTTTTTGGTGCCACCAATGCAACAAACACCTAATGCACCAGGGAAGTGGCTACCAAGGAGGGGAAAAGTACCTAATGTTCCTCTATTTAGAACCCTTAGCTTCTACATCGGTAACAAGGCCGACAAGACCAGGGGATGTGTATAGGACATGTTATGGTTGTAGACAAGTAGGGCATATTAGACCCTCTTGTCCGAGAAGAAGGAAGGGAATGACCCAACCACCAAGGCAGAGTCAACAAGTCTCTCAAAAGTGACCATTTAGAAGTGGCATGCGAGGATATGAACATGTGTCTTGTGCGGATGCATCTATATCAAATGATAGAGCACGATGTTGGAATTAGGCACTGACAAGATTCTATGCAATGCATCAACCTGTGACAATAATTGATCAATGAATTGAGACAGATCAGATGAAATTGTGTCATTTTGATATGTCATTTCATGATTTTATCTATTAAGTGTGATAAAGTAGTTATTGTTGAGCTTCCTTTGATTAGTCCTATATATATTCTGCTCAGTAATCTTTAAAATGCTTTACAATTTCTTTTAAAAGAGGATGAGGTGTAAAGAGATTCCTGGAGAAAATCTAGGGATGCTAAGTCCTATTTTTTGTATGATATGAAAAGTAAGGTATATGATATTAAACAAGGAGCATACTACCTAATCTCAGTACTTGTATACCCTAGCCAAGTATTCAACTATTGAAGGGAAGGTAAGTATGGGACTCTTAGATTGTTATCTTTCTGATTACTCTGATCAAGTAGTCATTTTGAGACAATCAAAAGAGAATAGTGAAACTGAAAATATGGCAAGGATATTTTTATCACATCCTAAGTGTAATAAAATGGAAACTAAGATGATCTCAGATCTATTTGTGTGTATGAGGAAGTAAAAAGTATAATCCCCATGACAAGAGAAATGGAACAAGGGAGATGATCCTTGTTTTATAAAGACTGTGTGAATAGTAAATATCTTTTCTATAATGTAAAAATGAGAAATGTGATAAAATCATAAAATGTTCATGAACATGTTAGACAATAACAAAGAAAGGAGTGATGATATGTAATCATCCTTATAATTCCTATGCTGATGGCAAGGAACCTAGGATGAAACAAGAGTAAATGACTCATGAATAGTTGAAAGTTCATGCAATAATCAGAGGAGATGATAATCTCTTCTCTTTGATAAACAACCCTGGGTGATGATGGGGTGATAAGAGGAATGTGTTTCCATATGTTCTTTCTGTATAGGAACATGATAATTAAGTAAGTCTTATGACACTTGATGTGCATGAGTTAGAAGTGTTCTTTTGATGGATACTTAGAAAAGTATCAGTTCGTCCTGGACTCTGGTTCCAAGATAAAGTTATATGTGATAAGTAATGTCCCAAAATGAAAGAAAGGTCTTATTATATGTTTGGATTTGGTAATAAAAATTGGGTGATGAGGATATGATGTTTTTTGGCACATGTAATGGATAAAAAAATTAGAATATGATTCCTGATAAGATGAATCATGTTTGGTTACCTTGAAGGACCATCTTTGGAATAACTATAGTATGGATATCCTATGTTAGGGGCTTATGCTATGCATAAACATGACATCATTAAGGATGTATCAATTGAAGGAACAATTGTAGAATCATTTTGGGAAAAAGCTTCTCAAGCCAAAAATAATTCCTTAGAATACCCCTACCCAGATTTGTTTGAGGCAGTTTATACATGACATCTAGAGATACCTCTGTGATAAGTTCTTGTTTGATAAGTAGCCTATTCTTATGAAAATGAAATATATAGCTAATGGATAGTTGGTATAAGTCATAAGGAAGTTTAGAATTGTGTCAGTAGATTAGAATGACACAACAAAAGTATGACAAGACTGGTGGTCCCAAAACAAGTGACAAAATGAAATTCAAGTCTTCCCTTAGAGAAGAAATGTTAAACTAAGTGGGGGGTGTGGTAAACTCCCTAGAGTCAAGAATATTATTACATGAAAGATGTAAGATGAGAAGGTCATAAGGCAATAAGGTGTGACACCTGAATTATTCAAAGTATGAATAGTATTGCTCTAACTTAGAAAGTGTTACCTAACACAAAATATACACTACAATCATTAATGAAAAGGATATTTGAATGTGTGTCTTGTATGACAGATTCTATGATGACCCTATTAGAAAGGACTTTGTACTGGTCAAAGTACTATGGCACCTTCATGAAAATAAGATGCATGTGGGGAGTTGATGATACGATGCATGAATAACGATTGTCTTCCTTCATCTGGGATTTTGAGGATGATATCCTGGTTAAGGGTTTATAATTGCAACATCCTTGACCTGGGTTATGGCTTAACCCTAGAAGTCTTTCTTAAAAAATTTATTTATAAACTTGTTCTAATCTTTTGAAAAGTAATTAAGTCTCTATGTGAAATTTATTTTCAAGTATGAGCTTGATTGCAAACTATTTGTGCATTATATGGTAGTCTGAGTGAAAAGTGCAATTTACCGAAGATGAGGGGTTACATTGCAATATGTCACATGTTGAATGTGTCCTAAGTGTTTTAAATATCATAAGAGGGAGAATTATGCTAAGTGGTGGCTTTTGGAAAGCCGAAATTCCAAGTAAAGAGCTTGTTTGAAGAATGCTAGTGCTTGTGTACCAATTTTGGCACAAATTATAATTTACCCAAAGTATAGGTTTGATATGCAAATTACCACATCTAGTGTGTCCCTACTACATCTACATATAATTTATAGGAGATATAAAGAAGGATACACCATTATTGAACCATCTTTGAGTGATGGTACTCTTAGTGATAAAAAGACCATGGGAGTTGTATAGTTGAAATCCTTGTATGAGCTATATCAAGTTGTAGACTTAGAATGGAAGTCCATATCAGCCAAGGGGACATAGAGGGAGTCTCCTATCGGTTTGTGGACTCTTGGAAAAGTTCATGATGACCTAAGCACCTCAGGGAGGAAATCCATGATGGGTTAGATTCTCCTTGCAAAAAGTGTAACGATTTGTTTTATTTATGAGATAAAGATGAGATACCTTATCCAACAAGATAAGGAATGGCCGAGATATTATTCCTAGATTATCCTCTAGACTTTTGCATGTCAGTATAAGTGTTTGTGCATGCATGAACATGTGTCAACCATGCATGGCCATGTGTCACCTAGTAGTATATGGTGAAGACACCTCTTATACATTCTCTTTCATGAACAAAAGTATATATACTGCACCTTTCACTAACTAATGAAAAATTTACGAACCCCACAACTCTCTTTCATTGATACATCATGCATAGACTCTTAGATATCATGCATACCACTTTGGTATCAAGCACGAGTAAGGGAGTGTCGAGCTTAGAGCTTGGTATCGACCATAGAAGAAGGATATCGGCCAAGCAAGGTGATATTGAAAAACACTAGAGGGGGGAGGGTGAATAGGGTTTTCAACCAAGAAACCACAAAAATATTGGATAATGAGACAAAAGGCATTTAGAGTGGTTCCACCCTTAGCAAAAACTAAGGGTGTCAGTCCACTACCCAATTGTTTCCAATTGGGATTTTGAAAGTACATGTATTTTATTACCTTTTTAAAGGATGTTACATAAGATACAAATACCTTCCCAACCCTCAGGATATCCTTCACCTAGAATTAGTCTCACCAACCCTGAAGCAGCCTTCCTTTTGAAATGACTTCAAGCTCCCCCTTGAGGTAGCCCTCCTCTTGAAGTAGCTTCCCATTGAGACAGCTTTCTTGAAGTAATCCTAAGTCCGCCGATCTACCTTATCCACCTAAAGAAGCTCCTATAAACTCCTTTTCATAGCCTCCAACCTAGGAGTACCAATGGAGAATACAAAGTAATAAGAAGGAACAAGGAAGAAGTAGGAAAAATACACTTTACCACTTTAACACAAGGTTTGAATCCTATATCAAGCATTTTGATCTCCTATCCATTGTGTATTATTGTGAAAATGTAGTGGGTAGGATATTCTAGCCTATAGGACATGAAATCTCAGCTTATGGAAATTTTTTGCAAGTGAAGGATTGCTCAATTGCTCACAAGAGTTGCTTCTCAATTGCAAGTATGTGTACTCAAGTGAATTGGATGTTCTAAGGCATGTCCTATTCATAGTAATGGATTACAAGGGTCTAGGGACATTCTAGACACTTTCTAGGATGTTCTTAGTGCTCAACTAGTCGTTAGGTGTCCACTAATTTTGTTGCAATGGCTAGTTGTTTAATTCTAAAAAGTGCTGTCCAGAACCTATCTCAGTCGAGAAGTTTGTCGACCGAGTCTCTCTCGATCGAGAATTGTGTCGACCGAGGGAAGGTCTGGAGTAAGTGTATTGCAACGTTCAACTCAAATCCCAACCACTTTTTCCTACCAATTCTAACGGCTATAGAACCTGCTCGAAGGATAGACTCAGGTGATTCTCAGTCGAGAAGATGTTCGACCGACTGTGTCTAAGTTGAGAAGTAGTTTGACCGAGAGAGTCCCTATTTTGGTGTATGTAGACATGTACTAAGTGTATGTATCAAAGTTCCATTGTGATGCTATCATAGGGGATGACCAGTCTAAGTGTTTTAAGTGAATAGGGAAGATCTAAACACTTGATTTACATGATATCTAAGTACGTGTACATTATATATTTGTACAAGTTTACATTTGATTACAATTATGAAAAAAATAAGGAAATTTGATCATATAGATATTCCAAGCTTAGCTATCTACCACCTTGAATTCTTGTTCCTAAAATACTCAAGTAGCATGTTAGATCCACAAGAATGAAATGTTTGTCATTTTCAAAACAAAGGGATTTTGATGATGTCCATTTAGCCAACAATCTCACCCTTTTTGAAGATGACAAACATTTATAAATATAAATCAAATAAGCTTAAATTATATTGATTCTCATACCAAAAGTTTACCTTGTGTAAACCTTCTCTTGTCTATGGAATGTGTGCTTATTATTCCCAAAGAAGTGTGGAATATAAAATCCAACTCTTTAGGTAATATAGCAACATTTGATGTGAAACCAAGAGAGTAGGTATGTAACTCATTGATTGAGTATTTAAGATTTATATTATTTCTCCCCCTTTGTCATTTCAAAAAGATAACCGTTAAAAACATTTTTTAAGACTCCCTCTTAATTAGTGCTCCCCTACAATATGATAATTAAAAGAGCTAAAAGATGTCCATTTACAGCCAAAATGTAAGAATCGGAGAAACAAACTGATTTTAAGAAGGGGAAGCACAAATGTCAAAGGAAATATCTTCTAAGGGAGTGATAAGTAATTTCTTTCTTATGTTATTGAATTTATCTAATGGAAGTAGTTTTGTGAAAATATCATCCAATTGATCTTCTGCATCAACATGATGAAGAGATATATGTTTTTTAGAATTATGATCCCATAGAAAATGATGGCATATTTCAATATGTTTGGCACGACTGTGTAGAATAGGATTAGGTTCCAATTTTATAGCTCTTATATTATCACAATAGATAGGCGTAGATGAAAATATAAAGCCATAATCATTTAAAACTTGTTACATATAAAGCACTTGAGCATAACAAGACCCGGTTGCCATATATTCAGCTTCAGTAGTAGAAAGGGAAACCATGTTTTGTTTCTTGCTAAACCATGATACTAAGGCTCTTACTAATAAGAAACAACTACCGCTCGTTCTCTTTCGATCAAGTCAACAACCAGCATAATCAACATCGGTATAAGCTTTCAAATCCAAAGATTGTCCTTTAGGATACCATAAACCATAGTTTGTAGTGTCAGCTAAGTATCTTAGAATCCTTTTGACAACTTGAAAATGAGTTTGCATGGGTTTTGATTAAAATCTAGCACAAAGTCCAACGAAAAAAATGATATATGGTCTAGAAGCGGTTAAGTAAATCAAACTACCAATCATGGCCCTATAAAAAAAATCATCACTGGGTTCCCCATTTTCGTCCTTGTCAATTTTAGTAGAAGTGGCCATTGGTGTAGTATCATGTTTGCAATGTTCCATTCCAAAATGTTTTAAAAGTTAATTTGTATACTTATCTTGGCTTATAAAAATCCCAGCGGGGGTTTGCTTTATTTGCAAACAAAGAAAGAAAGTCAATTCTCCCATGAGACTCATTTCAAATTCCTTTTGCATAATATCACTAAATTGTTTACATAAGGATTCATTTGATGCACCTAAGATAATATCATCAACATAAATTTGAACCACTAGAAAGTCATATTCATATGTTTTGAAAAATAAAGTAGAATCTAAATTTCCAATTGAAAAACTATTATCAAAGAGATAATTTTTTAGCCTTTCATACCAATTTCTAGGGTCTTGTTTTAAGCCATAAAGTGCTTTCTTAAGTTTGTATACATGATCATCTTTGCCAGAAATTTCAAAACCAGGTGGTTGGGCAACATATAATTCTTCTTGTATAATTCCATTTAGAAATGCACTTTTTACATCCATTTGGAATAGTTTGATGTCTTTGTGGGAAGCTATAGCTAATTGCATTCTAATAGCTTCCAGTCTTGCCACGGGTGCATAAGTTTAATCAAATTCAATTCCTTCTTATTGATTGTACCCCGGTTCTACCAACCCATCTTTATTTCTTACTACTTCCCTAGCTTCATTCAATTTATTAGAAAAGACCCACTTAGTTCCAATAATGGTTTTATCTTGAGGTTTAGGAACTAAGTCCCATACATCATTCTTAGTAAATTGATTTAATTCTTCTTGCATGACCATTATCCAATAATCATCTTTCAGAGCTTCAATTACCTTCTTTGGTTCAATTATAGATACAAATTCCATATTTGCAACATCTCTAAAATTGGAAAGGGTTTTTTACTTTATCATTAGGCTTTCCAATGATTAGTTCTTGAGGATGATCTTTAATTAGTCTAGGAATGGGTAGTTGTATCTCAATGTTTTGATCATTTTCAACATTTTGATCATCTTTAGTCGATATGGTAAGATGTTCAATTTGATGTGTAATATCAACTATGACAATATTTTCAGCATTTTGTCTTAGTTCTTCATGAAAAGTAATGTGAATGGATTCTTCAACTTTTCTAGAGATGGTGTTGTAAATTCTAAATGCTTTTCTATAAAATGAATATCACAAGAAAAAGGCTTCTTGTGATTTAGAGTCAAATTTTTCTCTATCATCTTTTGTGTTTAATTTATAGCAAGTTGAGCCAAAAGTGTGAAAACAATCAACCCTTGGTTTCTTATTAAAAACGAGTTCATATGGTGTTTTCTTCAAATGAGGGTGTATGGTTACTCTATTTAGCACATAACAAGTTGTGTTTATGGCTTCAGCCCAAAATATTTTAGGTGTATTATGTTCAAGCATCATAGTCCTAGCCATTTCTTGTAAGGATCTATTCTTTCTTTCAACTATGCCATTTTGTTGTGGAGTGCATGGAGCTGAAAATTTTTTAGTGTAACCTTGAGATGTGCAGAATTCTTCAAATGTATGATTCTCAAATTCTCCACCATGATCACTCCTAATTGTACATATTTTATTTTGTAGTTGATTTTCAATCTTTATGCAAATTTGTATGAACACTTGAATAGTATCATCTTTATTTGCAAGAAAATGAACCCATGCATCTCTAAATAACAAAGCAATATCTTTTTCCACCAATTGACTGAGTTCTCATAGGTCCAAATAAATCCATATGAATGAGTTCTAATGATCTATTAGTGTTGAGCATGTTTTTGGGTTTAAATGAAGTTTTAGTTTTTTTACTCAAAGTACATGGTTCACAATTTTCAGATTGATCAATAGATAGCTTAGGCAAGCCACGAACAAGGTCATATTTAACTAACTTTTTAATAACATGTGAACTAGCATGACCTAATTTTCTATGCCATAATTGTAGAGAATTATATTTTGCATGTAAGCATTTTCCAACTACAGATTGCATAGAGTTAGGTTTAAGAATATATAGATTTCCAATTCTTTTTCCTTCATACACAACATTTGTAGTGTTCTCTGCTAGTAACTTGCAGTATTTTTTATTGAATAAAACATCATATCCACTATCACATAGTTGGCAGACACTTATTAGATTATGGTGCAAACCATCAACAAGTAAAACGTTTTTGATTTCAAGGTTTGTACCAATATTACCTATTCCAACAATTTTACCTTTACCATTGTCTCCAAAAGTGATTGTTCCACTTTTCTTTTCTTCAAAAGATTGAAAAGCATCCTTGTTGTCGGTCATGTGTTTGGAGCATCCACTATCAACCACCCAATCCTGCAACAAAATATAAGTTTTGGTACCCATGTGATGGTCCATTAAGGTTAGGTACATTAATTGAAAACTGAATCATATAAATAGGTTTTCCAGAACTTAGGTCAGTTGAAGTATTTCATGACTAATTTATTTTTGGTCAAAGTTCTTTTCGATTGAGTGAGTTGTTGTTTATCAGTTAAAATGGTGTTAGGTTCGGTCCACTATTCTTCGATCGAATACCTAATCGGTCGAATTCTTTTTCCATTGGCATAGTTACTATTTTTCCAAATTTCTATAGGTTGATCCAGGTTGCACCAATTTAAGATTCGGTCCACAAATTTTTGACCGAATGATATCTCATTCGTACTCTTTTTAGAACGAATGAGTTATTGATTTTCCATTCATTTCAGGTTCAATACAGAGCCTTTGTCAGTCCAATAGTTTCTCGACCGACTTACTTTCGGTCGAATTATTTGTCGACCGAGAGTATCTCTATAAGTTCGTTTAGAAACATGCTTATTCAAGTTATGGATTAAATTACTTTGGTCCATTTGTTGTACCCTTATGTTAAGTTGAGATAGGACATAAAGATAGTCAAATTAGAGTCTTTGGTCATATCTCAACTTAATTATTCATGTTTAGTTTTGGGGTCTTGGAACCCATACCAACTCAACATCCTTTTTCTTGTAAGGACATGAGAAGGAATAATGTCCAAAACACAAGAAATTGTTACAACAAATGGAATCAATTTCATTTCTCTTACTAGGATTTTGAGTTGTGTTCTTGGGTATAAATATAATTTTGGTCTTATGTACTTGAGTTCTCCTAGGTTTAGGTTGATAAGAGTTTTCTTTTGGAACATATCCTAAACCTCTTCTTCCAATATGACCAGAAGAATTCTTTAGGATCTTATCAAGAATACCATTATTTCTCAATCTACTATCTTCTTTCGTAACTTAGCAATCTCATCCATTTTATTTTTGATATCTAACTTGGCTTGATCTAGATCAGATGATAAAGCATCTCTTTCTTTAACAATAGCATCATAATCTAGATGCGTACATAAGATAGGTTGAGTCTAAAAATTATTTAGTTTTGCAAGCAATTCAACCTTTTTTAGAGTAAGCAACTTCATATTGCAATCATTGAAAGATGATTTCAATGTAGAGTTTTCAAAAATGAGACTTTCCTTTTCAAAAGCAAGATCGTTTAATATAGTATACAAATCCTCATTAGTTTTAGTACTTTTCTTTAGTTTCTTTTTGCAATCAACATATTTTTCATGTGTATCTTGAAGACTAGCGATTAGATCTTCTTTTGGAAAATAAAAAAGACTTACCTCTTGTGAATCATCACTATCATCTTCTTTTTCCATGAGACACTCCACGTTCTCTTCTCCACTCTCACTATCACTTGACTCATCCCATGCAACTTTGTATGATTTTTTTCCATTCTTCTTGGATGAGCTTTTCTTACCCTTCTTTGCCTTAGGACATTCATTCTTATGATGTCCCTTCTTTCCACATTCAAAACACCTAGGAGAGGATTAAGAAGAGGAACCAATAACTTTGTTAGATTTAAATCTTGTATATTTCTTACCATTTACAATTAGAGCTTCTTCTCCCTCATCTCCATCACTTGTCTCATCACTTTCTTAAGTGATGACCTTAGCCTTTAGAGCCATGTCCTTTTTTCTCCCTTGTTGAAGTTCACACTCCCATCTTTCTTCCTCCTCCAAGGTTGCTTCATGTGCTTCTAAGTTGCCAATGAGTTGCTCCATCCTTAGTCGGGTGAGGTCATTGGCTTCTTCAATTGCAGTCACCTTAGACTTATACTTGGGAGGAAGAGACCTAAGAATTTTAGACACTTGATCCTCGTCACTAATGGCTTTACCTAATGCATTCAAACCATTAACAATAGAAGAAAACTTTGCATACATTTCACTAATAGACGTATTTGGTTCCATACGAAATTGTTCAAACTTTTGTTTAAGCATACTAATTTTGGAGTTCTTTACTTGAACAGTTCCTTCATAAGTAATAGAGAGTCTATGCCATATTTCATATGCATTTTCACAATTTGATATTCTATTAAACTCACCTACAGAAATTGAGCAATAAAGGATACTTACAACTTTTGCATTCAATTGGGCTAATTTTACCATATTTGCATCCCATGTAGCATACTCCATTTGAGGAAGAGTGTAGGCATGTGAAACCATTCCCCAAAGATCCCATCTAATCCTTTGCAAGTAGAATTGCATCATCCTCTTCCAATAGTTGTAGTTGGTGTCATCAAATGGTGGAGGCCAAGTCACAAGTGTTCCTTCCAAGTTGAGGTTGTTTAGCACTCCATCACCCATTTTCTTCAAGACTTGTTAAAGTTCCTTGAAGCCTTCTTGGATACCAATTGAAAAATATTAGAGGTGGGGTGAATAGGGTTTTATGATAATTTTAAAATTAATTCAACTGAGCAACCACAAAAATATTGGAGAATGAGACAAAAGTCGTCTAGAGTGGTTTCACCCTTAACAAAAACTAAGGGAGTCAGTCCACTACCCAATTGTTTCCAATTCGGATTTTAAAAGCACTTGTATTTTATTACCTATTTTAAGGTTTTTACATATGATACAAATACCTTCACAACCGTTACGATAGCCTTCACCTATAAGTAGTATCACCAACCCTGAACAGGCTTCCTTTTGAAGTAACTTCAAGCTCCCCCTCGATGTAGCCTTCCTCTTGAAGTAGCTTCCCATTGAGACATCCTTCTTGAAGTAATCCTAAGTCTGTCGAGCTACCTTCTCTACCTGAAGAAGCTCCTATAACCTCCTTTTTGTAGCCTCCAACCTAGGAATAGCAAAGGAGAATACTAAGAAATAAGAAGGAATAAGGAAGAAGTAGGAAAAATACACTTTACCACTTTAGCACAAGGCTTGAATCCTATATCAAGAGTTTTGATCTCCTATCCAATGTGTATGAATGTGAAAGTGTAGTGGGTAAGAGATTCTAGCCTATAGGACATGAAATCTCAGCTTATGAAAATGTTTTGCAAGTGAAGGATTGCTCAATTGCTCACAAGAGTTGATTCTCAATTGCAAGTATGTGTACTCAAGTGATTTGGGTGTCCTAAGGCATGTCCTATTTATAGGAATGGCTTACAAGTGTCTAGGGATGTTCTAGACACATTCTAGGATGTTCTTAGTGCTCAACTAGCCGTTAGGTGTCTACTAATTTTGTTGCAAGGGCTAGTTGTTTAATTCTGAAAAGTGCGGTCCAAAACCTGTCTCGGTCGAGAAGTTTGTCGACCGAGTGTCTCTCGGTCGAGAATTTTGTCGACCAAGGGAAGGTATGGACTAAGTGTATTGCAACATTCAACTCAACTCCCAAAAACTTTTTCTTACCAAGTCTAACGGTTATAGAACCTGCTCGAAGGATAGACTCAGGTGATTCTCGATCAAGAAGATGTTCGACTGAGTATGTCTCAGTCAAGAAGTAGTTCGACCGAGAGAGTCCATGTTTTAGTGTATCTAGACATGTACTAAGTGTATGTATCAATGTGCCATTGTGATGCTATCATAGTGGATGACTTGTCTAAGTGTTGTGAGTGAATAGGGAAGATCTAAACACTTGATTTACATGATATCTAAGTACTTGGACATTATATATTTGTACAAGTTTACATTTGATTACAATCATGAAAAAAAATAAGGAAATTTGATCATATAGCACTTCCAAGCTTAGCTATCCACAACATTGAATTCTTGTTCCTGAAATACTCAAGTAGCATGTTAGATCCACAAGAATGAAATGTTTGTCATTTTCAAAACAAAGGGATTTTGATGGTCCATTTAGCCAACATATATCAGTCAAGCAAGGTGATATCGGGCACAAAAGGTGAAGATATCATGCAAAGTGCTAATGATCTAAAGACTTGGACTTTGATTAGCTCATCTTCAACCTTAAAAATGTGAATCTTTTGAGCTTGGATCTTTGAATTTGTTCTGGAGGTGGGTTATATAACTTGAACTCAACTATGTTATTATTCACCTTCAATAATGTTGAGCTAATTGATCTACTTTCAATCTCGAATTCCTTTCATGAATTGATGATCCTTTGATTTCAAAAGTACCTTAAAATTGTTTTTCATGATCTCAAATAGTAAGACTAGGAATCTGGAGGTTGATGATGATGACATCTTCAAGGTCCAACCCGATATTGGTTGAAGTACCTCTAACTTGATATGATGGAATGAATACACCCTTAACATGATATGGTAATGAGTCGGTACATCTTACACAATATGATGATAAAGTACAATCATGCTCAATATGTTGCTAAGAAAATACTATGTGCAAGATATGAAAACAATTCATGCACCCTATGCACGATAGTGAGCCAAGCATGAACTCCAACTCGATATAGCAAAACCCTAGAGGATAAGTAACCTGACATGTCGAGATGAGCACACCATACACACGATATCATGAGGAGTGTATACCTCATGGGCAATATGAGTGAAACATATACATAACATAAGCATGATGTAGGGTCAAGTATTTACCTCCTACACGATATGGTGTTAGGACAATATTCTAACCTGATATGGGTTGAAAACCTAGATGGTGATGAGAAACTCGATATGAAATCCACAATGAAGTCTAACTTGATACAGTTGTGAGTGATACCACATGAATGAGATGAATGATACCCCATCAATGATAAGAGTAATACCTACATATACCTTGTGCACGATAGGAACTTAAGTCCATACTTCATGGACGACATGTTGTCAGGAGCACACTTTAATTAATATAGTGTTGAACGCAAGGTGATGGCATGAAACCTGACACACCTCTATCATTTTTTGATGGGTCATTTCAAAACCACTCAACTAGAGATCTAGCTTATCTTTTGGACTGATTCCATTGAAGCAATAAAATAATATGAGTATAAGGGTCTACCTGATATGGTAACCCAATATGTCAACCGACATGGAAACTCGATATGGAATCCAACTTAGAAACCCAAGATGGTTTTATGCATGTTTCACTTGAATGATACTATTATGATCCATATATCCTATGCCCGAAATGGTGCACACTTCATGCCTGATATGGCACCAAGCATTCAGCTTATATGTGATATGATGACAAGTATATAGTGCTTACACGACATGGAGTCAACTTGAGAATGATAAAACCTAAGTGATAACTAACCTGACATGGGTACACGATATGGAACTAGGGGATATACCCTAAAACTGATATGGTGATGTGATTATACCACATATCTGATATAGATGTCCAACATGACGATAAGGGTGCATCTCAGGTATTATATGGTGGCATACATGTATCTTCATTTTGATATGGTGGGAATACCTCAAACCAATGTGTCTGGATGAGTGATGTATATGGTGAATTGCAACTCAATGCAATATTAAGGTGCAATAAATTAAATGCAATGTGATAGTTGTAACTAAGTTCTCTCAATTCCCTACTAGGGGAAGAAAGAAAATTTAAGATTCACATGATACTCAAATAATGAGTATATAATGATACTCCTGGTATGAAAGATGTATGGATTAGGATTAACCTTTAATTATGTGACTTTGAAACTCTAAGTGATTATTAAAGGTAAATCTTAAATGAAGGGTGATGTTATGCACTTGAAAACATAATCGATTAAATTGAGAAATCCTAACCCTAATAACGGGAAGGATGTATTTCTCTTATATCACATAGTGATGATGTGAATTTGAAACCCTATTTTGTTAAAATAGGCAATCCTAACCCTAATAATGGGAAGGATGTATTTCTCTTGAATTGCATAAGTGATGACATATACTGTTAGAGTTTTTATCATAAAATGCAAATTATTTAAGAATCACAAGATGATGAACATAGCTAGGTATGAGCTATGCTGTTTTATAAGGTACATATTTAAATGAGCCTTGTGAGCCATGTTAAATATATGTACAACAAGTATAATGATTATATAGTTTGATATCTTAAAAGATAATTGTTTCCTAGTGAGAGGTGACAAGATATTTAATGAACCATGTGAGCTATATGAAATATTTGTACAATAAATGTGTTGAATACCTTGGTCTGAGGACCTAGAGGTAATAGGTACCTATTATAGAGGTAACAATGCTAAGTGATAATCTAAGGGTTTAAATACCCAGATCCAGTAATCATAATGATGCTGGTGTGAAAGGATGAGAATTACCAATATTGTGATAAGGGACTGAGATCCTGAGTGTTATACATTCAAAGTGTTCCAAAGATCTTAAAAGTACAACACCTTTCTTTATAGCATATGTTATAATTCATGTTTGAAACTTGGTTGATGCTAAAAGAATATTGTATTGTACCTAATTAATCAAGTGAAATCTCATCATATAGTGCCCTAACCATAGATCCATTTAGTGTCAGAAATTGCTGATGGTGAAATGAGTTTAACTCAGAGAGCATATTTTTGAATATGCGGGGGTGAAGGATGAAGTATATCCAAACATCCCAATGGAGAATTGATGTCACACATTCCTTATTTATCATGGGATGATGTAAATCTCTTGACCAAATAAGAAATTGATGTGTAAATCCTTATTCATTTCTGTGTGGTATCAGGATTGAAGTATAAAATCTTCCGACCAGGAGAGGAATTGATGTTTAATCTTCCTTATCCTTATATTATAATCTGGGAAAGCTCAGTGGCCTTCTCCCAAAGAGAGTACATGCTACAACAGTAAATCTATAGCGAAGATGCCGCTATACCCCAGCATGCTATTTGTAGATGAAATAAAATGCCCTGCTAGCAGCTGACATGAAATATCCTTCTAAATCTAAGTGGTCTTGTACTGACCAAGATAGGTGAGGTCTTGACAGTCGCCTCTGCCATTGACCTTGTATGGTACCAATTTTGACTTACTAGTGGTCGGTTGGAGCATGAATAATGTATTTCATCTCCTCAGGCCATTAGTGTGATTGTAATATGTAATCAGCCGTGTAACGTATTTGCTTAAGGATCGAATACAAAAGACATTGGTTGATGTACATTCCCTTTTATATATATATTAGTTGGATAGATGTTATACATGTTCTTCATATTCTTTATAAAGTGAATAGGTGATTTATTTCTCTACCATAGAAAGATGCATTATTTTTAAGGGAAGAAATTACTCTATTCTACTTATGCTAGTGAATAATCTTGCATGTTAATATAAAAAGAGCCTATGCTCAATTTTATAATGTTTACCTGTGATGATAATATTGTCAACAGAGAGTTATATCTCTCACTGGGACAATTGTCTCACCCCATGGGATCCACAATTTTTAGGTGAGTGTGCACGAGGAGGTAGAGACCTTACTGTAGAGAGAGAACAATAGTTAGGACAGCAATAACAGCTCAGGTTGAGTGTATTGTCTATCGTGTCTTGTAGATAAAAGTCCTATATGTCATCTTTGTATTCTCAAATCCTTGGAGTCAGTATGTAATGGTTTCATGAACAATATGAGATTTTGGCTTGTATGCATCGAGGTTTTATGTTGCTTCAGTATATGTTTTGATAAAGCAATTGTTATATGTTGTCCTCGATATGAGATGAAACAATGTATGTACTATGTGAACCATGATATATATAAGTTTTGGATCTCTCAGTAAGAGTTTCCTGGTAATGAATCTCCTTGCAAAATGATTTTAATTCTTAGTGTTTTTTGTTAATCTGTTGTTTATGGTTATTCTACAATTATTACTAGTGATGACTTGATTTGTTTTTGGGTCATCACATTTTAGGGTTAGGGTTTCTCTTTACCCAATTTGGGTTTACAAGGTTGGATCCACAACTAGCCTTAGATCATCACTTCCATCACCATTATAAGGTATGATACCAGATATAAAAACATAGCTCTTGTGATCATACACACAACCACCCCATAGGGTATCACATATTAACATGTAGCCCTATCATCAGGATCACATAACATAACTAACACCATCCAGATCTCAGTTAAAGGTATCATACGGTGTAACAAATTAGATCAACTTGAGAGAGTATCATTTTAGCATCATAGGTGTGTCAGACAGCCACACCATGTGGGGTATATTAGGCAGCAACATTTATTGGGTTTGTCAGCCAACAACATCTCCAAAGCCTGTCAGGCAACACCATCTCCAAGGTGTAAAAGGCAACCTACGCCTGGGTGTGATGGGTAGCAAGGCTTGTCTAGCAATGCTGCATAAGGCATGATGGGCATCACATGTCAGGCATCACATATCATGACGGGCTTCTAGGGTTAGGGTCACCTAGGCATCATAAGTTGGGTACATTAGGCATCATAGCTAAGGATGTATCTGGAAACACCATCCTAGGGTGTGTCGGCCTCTTCCCAATCTGGGTGTCACTGTTTCCCTCAACACCAACCAATCCTACTAGTTTCAACCATAGTTGTGACTGCTAACAACCTTTATCTACAATTGGATATAGCATAACAGTTTAACACCATATCAGTCTAGGAGCCTCAAAATCCCAACGGGCTATCATCACCAATGTCTCTTCACCATATCACTTAACAACCACTGTCTAAGATAACAATCTTGACTCGTAACAGACTACTTATGCACAACGCATGATGACCTAGATGTTACCAAGGTGTGCTGACCTAGGCCTCACCAAGGTCGTAACAACCTTTCACAGGGTGTGGCGGTATGTGGCATCACAAGTCGTGACGGCCACCCACTGGAACATATCAACCTAGTTATTTTCAACCTAAGGTCACTCATCTATAGCAAGGAAGAAGGTAAAACAAATGGGCTACAACTTAAGCAAGACTCCTTTAAAACATATCTCAAAACCACCAAGAAGTACTACCAGCATGCAAGAGATAATGAACAACAGATGAAAAATGATATATCATTAAAGGAGTGATAATAACAAAGAAGGTTTAGAGTTATATAACCTTCCTCAAAGATCACCAAAAAGAACCAAGCTACAAGGTCAAGCTCCATGCTCCACAAGCTCAAGGTAGAATATGATCAACCAAACTCGGTCACCACCACACCTCCAAGGAAGAAGATGGAACCAAGGTTAGGAGGGTTAGGGATGGAAAGAAGATAACCAAGTTTCATGGATGAGAAGAAGAAACAAGGAGATAAAGAGAGATAGAAATCATATCTTACCAAGGTAGAAGATGAAGGGAACACAACAAGCTTGGGACTCATCCACCAAGTTTCTAAGAGAGATCTTCTAGATCAAGGTCATCCCCCAAGTTGAGAAAACAAGGATAGGATTCTCTTGGATGTAGGGAAAGTGGTATATATATAAGAGGGATGAGAGAGGGATCATGGAAAATGTGTCACCACCTAAGGAACATAGGTGTCACTTGTCCATGAGAAAGAGCCACGTGAACAAAACCATGAAAAAAAGGTGATAAGATCTAGGTCTTGTCCTCGAGGTCACCTACCAAGGTCTTGCTCGATACCACATCTTGATATGCATAAATCGATAGGGTGTAACTCAAGTCACCCACAAACTGATAGGGTGAAACTCTAGACACCCACAAACCGATAGGGTGTAACTCAAGACACCCACAAACTGATAGGGTGTAACTCAAGACACCCGCAAACTGGTAGGGTGTAACTCAACATACCCCCAAACATATAGGGTGTAACTCAATACACTCCCAAAATGATAGGGTATAACTCAAAACACCCACAAACTGATAGGTTGTAACTCAAGACACCTACAAATTGATAGGGTGTAACTCAATACACCCACAAACTGATACAAGGCCTCTCCAAGGCTCTCAAGCCTGAGACAACACTTCTAGGTGCAAGGCACACCTCAAACATGTGTCCTAAAACATTACCAAGGATGTCACCACACAACCAAGACCCAAAACAAGGTGCCCATCTCTCTCTCCTCTAGTTGATGCCAAGAGAGATAAGGAACACTCAAAAGGTGGCAAACTTACATATCAATCCTAACACTGGGTGAATTGCAATTTGCACCAAAACCTCACCATAAAACACAGGCATCAACCATACAAGCTCAAGAAAGAAACTCAAATTCCAACATGCCCTAATTATATTTCAGATGATTAGAGAAAGGTGCTAAGAAACATGCATAAGAAAAACAAATAGGGTTATCCCAAAATATGGGACAAGGTCCTTACAAGTCATAGACTACTAACAGTGATTTTTCCCCCAAAATCTTAAGAGAAAAGGGAGGAGTACTTCCTCCTCATCTCATCCTCGAGCTGCCACATGGCTTCCTCAACACCACGATGATGCCAAAGAACTTTCACAAGTACAAGGTCCTTCCTCTTCAGCTTATTCACTCACCTGTCAAGGATCATGTAACATCCCATGATTTAAGGCCTTGGATAACATGATCTTATAAGGAATGATTGGACTACCCATATCACCAAGGTGCACCTCCTTTTACCGGATCCCATCACTAATAACACCATAGTTAAGTGTGCTCAGCTAAGAGTAATACTGGGATGGGTGACCTGTCGTGAAGTTGATCCTGGCATGCGCGTGAGTGAGGAAAAATCGTGCAGTTGAGGCTAGTGGTGGCCTGTGGGGTCAGTCGTCATTCCTAAAACTCTACTAGAGCCTTGGGCAGTGGGCCTGGTCATTAGAAATGGTATCAGAGAAAATTCCCCTCTAGTAGGTGGGGCCCACATGGGTATGTCATGCCAGTCTTGCGTTGTTCGGTCCAGACATGTAGGAAAGGGTTGTCCATGGTTGACGTAGCCACCCTTACACTGGTATTCTGTGATTTAGATCTAGGTGTCCATAGGCTATTGTGGGCCAACACTGAAAAGGGGAAGAGATTATGAGGCCTTATAGTTGAGCCTTGATGAGGATGTCAAGAGTCTAAGTGGTTCATATTGTAACGTCCCAGGATTTGAGGCCTCAGATAACATGATCTTAACAGGAATGATTGGACTACCCATATCACCAAGGTGCACCTCCTTTTCTGGGAGCCCATTGCTAAGAACTCTATAGTTAAGCATGCTGAGCTTTGAGTAGTACTGGGATAGGTAACCTGTCAGGAAGTTGATCCTGGCATGCGCGTGAGTGAGGACAAAGCGTGCAATTAAGGCTAGTGATGGTCTATGGGGCAAATCGTCATTCCTGAAACTCTACTAGAGCCTTGGGCAGTGGGAACGGGCATTATAAATCAACACTGGGCCTTCCACATAGGTCATATCCTCATCAAGCTCCACCCACATAGGATGCAGTACTAACTCTATGTCTAGATGGCACTTCCTCAACATACTCACATGGAACATTAGATGCAACATGTGCAAATCAGGTGGAAACTCCAGCCGGTAAGCTACCTTCCCAACACGTGCCACAACTGGGTAAGGTCCCATAAACCTGGGAGCCAACTTACCCTTCTTCCCAAACCTAAAAACAACCTTTTGAAGGAGAGACTTTCAAATATATCATGTCTCCCACTTGAAACTCGAGTGGT
This sequence comes from Alisma plantago-aquatica, assembly GCA_963693085.1. Classification (NCBI taxonomy): domain Eukaryota; kingdom Viridiplantae; phylum Streptophyta; class Magnoliopsida; order Alismatales; family Alismataceae; genus Alisma; species Alisma plantago-aquatica. Next base: position 811,670,817 of record OY856412.1, on the reverse strand, counting down.
CTATGATGATTGTCTGCATATGACTTCTCTATGTCTTGTGCTACCTTCAACTGTTGATGTATCACTTTCTTCTTATATATCATTTGTTGCACAAGCTTAGGACCAATAAGTTGATACTCACTTGTCTTGTACCAACACAATGTCAACCTGAAACGTCTCCCATACATCACCTCATAAGGTGCCACATCAATGCTATTCTGATAGTTGTTGTTGTAGGCAAACTCTATCAATCTTAGGTGTATATCCCAACTTCCTGAAAACTAAAGAACATAGGCTCGCAATACATCCTCCAAGGTCTGAATGGTCCTCTCAGATTGACCATCTATCTCTGCGTGAAATGAAATTCTAAACTTTAACTGTGTACCCAAAGTTGTGGGAAGTCATTCCCAAAAGTGACTCATGAATTAAGGGCCTATGTCAGACATGATAGTAGATGGAACACTATGCAAACATACTATCTCATCCACATAGATATGGAAAAACTTCTATAATGTGAACATTGTCTTCACGAGAAGGAAATGCACTGACTTGGTCAAATGATCAACGATCACCCAAATGGAATTATGGCCTTTAGATATCCTAGACAGACCAACCACAAAGTCCATAGTTACATGATCCCACTTCCATTATGGTATAGGCAATGGTTGCAACGTCCCAACAGGCTTCTAGTGCTCTGCTTTAATATGTTGACATACAACACACCTTGCAACAAAGTCATCCACATCCTTCTTCAATCCTGGCCACCAATACATATCCTTCAGATTGCGGTACATCTTGGTACGTCTTGGGTGCATTACGTACATAGACGAATCAGCCTCCTCCAGTACCATCTTCCTTAGGCTATTAGCATCAGGAACCACTATCTTGTCATGGTAACAAATTGTCCCATCATTTGACTGATGGAAGCCATCATGCTTCTTTCTTCCAAACTCTGATCAAAATTTCTATATCATAGTATCCATCTATTGTGTCTCTCTGATTTTTCTTCTAAGTGTAGACTTCACTTGTATACATGCCAATAAACCAGCTAACAAGGAGATTTCCAACATAACATTTATTTGGCTCAAATAGACCATCATGTCTCACTTGTGGCACATCAAAGAACTCAAACTGACCTTTATCCATTGATGAAGATGAAGACTTTCTGCTCAACACATATCTCACAACATGTGCCTTTCCCAGATGACAATCAATCGTGTAGTCATAATCTTTGATCAACTATATCCAACGATGTTGCCTCATATTCAACTCTTATTATGAAAATATGTACTTCAAGTTTTTGTGGTCTGTGAAATTTCGACACTTCTCCCAATATAGGTAGTGCCTCCAAATCTTGAAATCATGGACCACTACTACTAATTCCAGATCGTGGTTGGGTAATTCTCATCATATTTCTTAAGCTTTCAGGAAAAAAAGAAACCACTTTCTTGTCCTGCATCAACATACATCCCAAACCATTCCTGGATGCATCACAAAAGACCATGTATCCTTTTCCTTGTTCAGGCAAGACCAGAACCGGTGTGCTACTCAACTTCTCCTTCAACGTCAGAAAAGAACATTGACATCTTTCATCCCAAATGAATTGCACATTCTTCCTTGTTAACTTAGTTAGGGGTAAAGTGATAGCACTAATGTCCTTGATGAACCTCCTGTAATAGCCTGCTAAACCTAGAAAACTGTGCACTTTTGTTGGTGTCATAGGTTGTTCCCACTCTATCACAGACTCCATTTCCTTAGGATCCACACATACTCCTTCAGAAGATATAACATGCTCCAAGAAAGCTACCTTCTTCAACTAGAACTCACACTTGCTAAAGTTGGTGTTGCCTCAGCATGGTCAATGCCTCATGAAGGTGATGTTCATGTTGTTGACTATCATGGCTATATATCAAGATGTCATCTATGAAGACTGCCACAAATTGATCAAGAAACGGACAAAACACTATGTTCATAAAATACACTAATGTTTTTGGTGCATTAGCTAGCCCAAACGACATAATCACGAATTCATAGTGACCATGCCTCATCCTAAAAGTTGACTTAGGTATGTCGTCCTCCTTGATCCTCAACAAATAATATTTTGATCTCAGATCTACCTTTAAGGACATTGTCGCACCACACAACTGGTCAAATAGATCATCTATTCTCGATAAGGGATACTTATTATTTATCATCACCTTGTTCAACTGACTATATTCTATGCACAACCTCATAGACTCGTCCTTCTTCTTCACGAACAACAAAAGAGCACCCCATGGTTACTTACTCAGTCTAATTAAACCTTTGTCAAGTAGTTCTTGCAACTATCTCTTTAACTCTAGAATCTTTTTCAGAGCCATCATTGTACGGTGTCTGAGCTATCTGTTACGTCCTCAAACTCTCTGACAACTAGCACCTCATGATAACTAGGACTCCTTACCTTAGTATCCAGCACATGTGCTATGAAAGCCTCACAACCCTGTCTCAAAAGATACCTTACTACCATGGCCGATACAAGACATGTCGGAAGAATCTTCCTATTTCCTTGGAAGATGCATGTCTCACCACCATCTACAAATGTTGCTTGATTGGAACTACAATCCAAAACCACTCTATACTTCTCTAGGGTATCCATTCCAAGGATTACATCAATTCCATGCATGTCAAGTTGTATGAGATACACTTGTATGTTGTGTCTCAAAAAGGAGAGGACACAAGAAGGGCAAACCTCCTGCAACACTATAGAACTGACTGATGGGGTTTCTAGAAACAAACTATTCTTTTTATTACTAATAGGAAAATGACAACTACTAAGCACTTCAAGAGCGATAAAAGAGTGTGTTACACCCAAGTCAACCAAAATAGATACAAAGCAAGAAGAAGACAAATCAGACTAAAATAACTCCATCTGACATGTCACCACTTGTGGATTGACCACTTCCTCTGATAGACTCATAGCATAGAATCTAGTCATTGCATGTTGTCTCCCATATCCTCAAATTCCCTGAGCAGACGGTCTACCCTGTGACTCTTGACCACATCATCATTCTCCTACGTTGTTCTTCAGTTGTCACTGTGAGCCCTACTGAATCTGCCTTGATTGTTGGGTCACTCATCATCTCTCACCAGACAATCTCATACCAGATGTCCTCTCTACCCACACATATGGCAAGTCTGGGTCTCATACCGCTGACTAGATGGCCCTATCACCGATGATGATGCAACAATCTGGACTCCTACATGTGGAAAACTATGACCTCTACCCTTACTTGGTGGCCACTGTATCAAACCACTGAACCTCTGTGATATTGGTGGTGCGTAAAATCTCGACTTCTTAAAACCTCCTACGACTGCCCCTAAGACTGTGCAACCCTCTTCTAGGTACTTGTGTCTCTCTTCTCCTTCACTGATCACTCTATCCTCCAAATAGACTCCACAAACACACCAAACCTCTCACGATTCTCCAAGGCAGATGTTGGGGTAGACAGCTCATTGTTCAACCCCTTCTCAAAATGATGAATCTTCTCGTCCTCTGTGGTAGTCATGTAAGGACAAAACCTCAACAAATCCATAAACCTCGCCTCATACTCATTGATCATCATGGTTCTCTATTGAATCCTCTCAAACTAGTTGATCTTCTAATCAAGTTATGTTCAAGGAAAGTATTGACTAATGAACTCACATCAGAACTCCTCCCAACCAACCACAACATTGGGTCTCTTCTCCTCCTCTATGGACCACCAATGGACAACATTCCCCTTCATAAGGTACACTGTATGCTTCACCTTATCCTCTTTAGGGATACTCAGGATCTTAAAGGCCTTCTCAAGCTTAGTCAGCCACAGATCTGCATCCTCCGTATCAGCCGTCCCAACATACTCCACCGCTCCAACATGGGGAAGTCACTCAAAAGTCTTCCCAATAATCAAAGATTTAGTATGGAAAACCAATGGCCTAGTCTGAGGTGCAGGCATCCTATCCGCCATATGAGTAATAGTAGCAATAAATTTCCCCAAAAGAGATTGAAAGGAAGGGTTTTCAACCATGGCTGGGTCAAACTGGGGGACTACAGGCACCCGATCTTCTCATGTTTGTTCCTTGCACCACCAACTGGTACAACAACACTGCTCTCGATAGCATGTTCTTTGTGTTCTCTAGAGATCTTTAAGATTTCTCTTGTTCTTCTACATGAGCAAAAGTTACTATAAGACAAATTGGAGGATACTAGAACAAACACAAACCCTAGTCCTTGGTCACTATAGAATCAATGAACCTAAAGCTTTAATACCAACATGATTGTGACACCCCCCGCAACACAGAGCGAGATTACTCAAAACAATACTACTGAAGAAGATTAACAAACTGATTACAGGAAAGCACAAAAAAATTAAAATCGTTTCCATAAAACTGCCAAACAGAAGGAACCTTTACATTTAGGTGTTTTCATGCCTCAAATCACTTACTGTGTGTGCCATCAACCTATTACTAGGGGACGTGCTCTACAACATATATACATATATCCATTATAGTTGTATACAAAATGGACACACAAGCCAAACACATATCGAAAGCACATCCATGAAATGTCTACAAAATATCCCCAAAGACCTGAGTTTATAGGGACAACTCTAGGACTCTATCAATAAAAGAAATCCAACAATACTTCCAACCAACTCATCTACAACTTATCTTATTGTTGCTCAACCTCCACTGCACGATCTCTACCGCTTCATGCTCATCCACCTATCAAGGGTGTGGGAAACCCATAGGGTAAGATTCAAAATCTCAATTGGAGATATAACTCTCCACAAACTCTATTATTATCACAGTTATAATAAATAAAGCAACAGTATAATTACAACTGTAAGAAATATGTAGCCATTATTAACAAGAAGAGCAATGATTGATGATTATAAAACATCTTAATAATTTAAAAGGAATTTGAAGAACATGTATGATTCACATCAACAATATTTTATAAAGATCAAGCAAGGCCTCATCTAATGTTTTTATATTTCGATCCCAAACAATTATACTACACGGTTGATTATGCATTTTATTATTCCCTAAGGATTTGAGTCATACCACAAAAATCCCACTAATCACTTGATAAGTCAAAATTGGTTCCATACAAGGTCTAATGAAAGATCCACAATCCACGACCTCTCCCCCTCGGTCAGTATGAGTGAACATGTAGTGACATCATAAGTCAATCTGCTATTAGCAAAATATAGTCCAAGTGTACATATCTACCCCACCTTGGTACATGTCATGGAGCTAGAAAATTGAGCTATGGCGTGTAGCTACACTCTAATCAGGGTATGTCCCACATCCAATCATGTATCACATATCATGGAGCTATGGCCCACAACTGCACTCTAATTAGGGTATGGCTCATAGCCAATCCTGTGAGATCAAGATACAAGGAGATACCTCAACTTGCACCCTACATATTCAACAATATGTGCTCTGAGTTAGACTTGTTTCACCATTCAACAAGTACTGACATTGAATGGATCTATTTCCCAGGGAAAGCCTACATGATTATATTCCACTTGATTAATTAGACTAATAAAGGTGTCTTTCAGTATTAATCAAGTTACAACATACAACCTTTAAATGATTCTAAATAAATAAGGGCATAACACATCTCCAGACATATTTGAGTACTTAGGGTGTGATCTCATCACATCATCAATTGATACTTGTCATTCATAACATTTTTCATCAAAAGGATCACATATCTAGGGTAACAACCCCTCCTCTCAACACTTAGGAAATCATTACTTCATAGAAGGCATTAAGCCATCATTAGGTCATAGGACCATTTACTCCTCTTTCTGTGTTACCACATCACATGCGCCTCACAAGGCTTATTTAAACATATCATAAACACCATAGCTCATACATGGCTATGCATATCATATGGTGTTACCTGCATGGTTAGAAACTTGTAACAAAGAAAGACAAGACATCACTAACACTATCATCTTATAAGATCCATACCATACATATTACATTTTAGGGTTAGGGTTTCTCTTTACCCGATTAGGGTTTACAAGGTTGGATCAACAACCACCGTAGATCATCACTTCAATCACCATTATAAGGTATTTTATGAGATATTAAAGCATAGCTCTTGTCATCATACACACACACACCCATAGGGTATCACATATTAACATGTAACCATATCATCAACATGGTGTAGCATAACTACCACCATCAAGATCTTAGTTAAAGCTAGCATATTGTGTAACATATTAGATCAACTTGATAGGGTATCGTTTTAGCATCATAGGTATGTCGAGAAGCCACACCATGCGTGGTATATCATGTAGCAACACTTACAGAGGGTGTGTCAGCCAACACCATCTCCAAAGCCCTTCAGGCTACACCATCTCCAAGGTGTGGTAGTCAACCTATTCCTGGGTGTGAAGGGCAGTAAGGCATGATGGGAAATGCCAGCCCAAGGCATGACGGGTGTCACATGTCATGCTTAACATATCGTTACGGGCTGCTACTATTAGGGTTTAATGGGCATCACAAGTTGGGTACTCTGGTCATAATAGCTAAAGATGTATCGGGCAATGTCGTCCTAGGGTGTGTCTGCCTATGTCGAATCAGGGCATCCCCATTGCCCTCAAAACCAACCAACCATACTAGGTTCAACCATAGTCGTAATGGCTAACACCCTTTATCTATGAATGGATGTAGCATAACAGTTAAACACCATATCAGTCTAGGTGCCTCAAAGTCACAATGGGCTATCATCACCAAGGTCTCTTCACCATATCGTTAACAACCACCGGCCAAGAGAACCATCTCGACTCACAATAGCCTACAACCTAGACATTACCAAGGTGTGTTGGCCTAGGCCTCATCAAGGTTGTGATGACCTATCACAAGGTGTGATGGTTTGTGGCATCGAAAGTTGTGATGGCCACCCACTATAACATATTGGCCTAGTCATCTTCAACCTAAGGTCACTTGTCTATAGCAAGGCAGAAAGGAAACACATCGACAACAACTTAAGCAAGACTTCTTCTTTAAAATAAATCTCAAAGCCACCAAGAAGTATTAATAGCATGCAAGAGTTAACAAACCAATGATGAAAATGAAATATCATGTAAGGAGTGACAATAACAAAGAAGGTTTAGAGTTATATAACCAGCCTAAAAGACCACCACTAAGGTCCAAGCTCCCAGTTCCAGCTCCAAGATCCATAATCTCAAGGTAAAAGATAATCCACCAAACTTGGTCACCACCACACCTCCAAGGAAGAAGATGGAACCAAGGTTATGAGGGTTAGGCATGGAAAGAAGATAACCATGTTCCATGGTCGAGGAAAGAAAGAAGGATAGAAAGATAGCTAGAAACCATATCTTACCAAGGTAGAAGATGAAGGGAACACCAAAAGCTTGGGACTCATCCACCAAGCTTCCAAGAGAGATCTTCTATATCAAGGTTGTCCACCAACGAGAGAAAGAAAGGATTGCCAAAAGGATTTTCTTGCATTGAGAGAAAGGGGTATATATATACAAGAGGGATGAGAGAGGGATCACAGAATAGGTGTCACCACCTAAGGAACTTAGGTGTCACTTGTCCACGAGAAAGAGCCACATCTACAACACCATGCAAACAAGGTGATAAGGTCCAGGTCTTGTCCTCTAGTTCACCTACCAAGGTCTTTCCCTATACCACATCTCCACACCCATAAATTGATAGGGTGTAACTCAAGATACCCATAATCTAATAGGGTGTAACTCAAGACACCCACAAACCAATAGGGTGTAACTCTAGACACCCACAAACTGATAAGGTGTAACTCTAGACACCCACAAACCAATAGGGTGTAACTCAAGACGTCCACAAACTGATAGGGTGTTACTGAAGACACCCACAACTTGATAAGGTGTAACTCAAGACACCCACAAAATGATACAAGGCCTTTCCAAGACTCTCAAGCCTGAGACAACACTTCTAAGTACAAGGCACACCTTAAACATGTTTCCCAAAACATTACCAAGGATGTCACCACACAACTAAGACCCAAAAAATGGTTCCCATCTCTCTCTCTCCTCTAGTTAATGCTAAGAGAGAGAAGGAACACTCAAGAGGTGGCAAACTTGCATATCAATCCTAACTTTGGGTGGATTGTAATTTGTATTGAAACTTCACCACCAAACACAGGCATTAACCAAACAAGCTCAAGCAAGAAACTCAACTTCCAACATGCCCTAATTATATCTGAGATGATTACAGAAAGGTTCTAAGAAACATGCTTAATCAAAACAAATAGGGTTATCCCAAAATGTGGGTCAGAGTCCTTACAATATTATCTCATTATGTAACATGAAGCTCCTCATTCATTCCATCCAGTATGCATATCTCTCAAACCAACATTCATTACCTCTCTGGCTTGGAACTAAATCTTTTTTCCAGCTTTGTTGTTTCTTACTTCCACATAGGTGCATACCTATTTCCTATTTGTATTTGAGTGGGAACACGCTCATTAGGGTTCCTATCTGAAGGGGTTAAACTTTTTGGTCACTACTAACCTTCCAATTTAGGGTGTTATATCTCTCTTATATCTTTTCTCCCTTTAAGGGACGACCCACCCTAGGTTGGGTCACCAAAACCAAAAGTTGTTGTTACAACACCAATTTTTGGGTTCATTTGGTGAGAAATGTAATTTCTCATAATAAAGATAAATGAACAAATAATGATGTCTTTTAATTGAATGCATGAATTTCGTTTAAAATAGCCTTGTTGATTTATTTCTGGGCTTTATTGGCTATTGGGCCCAATAACAAGGAAATTCGATTAGTAAATGAATAATTGAGAATTAGAGAAAAGCCAGATGTAGAAACCTCTAGAAGGCAATAGAGTATAATACAAAGGTGGATTTTGTGCCTCTTGGGTTCCTTGGGTTCCAAGGAGTCCAAAGTTGCAAAAATAATACAACAAGAAAAGAAAAGATCAATTAAGTATTTCTTTATTAAGAAAGAAATTGAAAACAATGATAAAATGTGAAAAATATGTGGAAAGATGTATAATTGAGTTATCTTTGGAGGATTTTTGTATCCATAAGGTTTCTAATGTTAAAAGGGATTCCAATAAGGAAAATAAAAAGATAAATAAAGGGAAATCATTGAAAAGAATTTTTTTAATAAGTAAGATAATGAGAATCTTTTAAGTGTGTTGCTTTTGACAATTATACATACTTTTTCCATAAAAGATTACGTGAGAGGAAGAAAGAATTTTGGAAAGGAGGTAATGGTAAACTAAGTGAACCTTCATAATGTTATTTGCCACTTTTAGGATTACTTGAACCCCAAGGAGAAAAGAAAGAAAAAGGAAAAGATATTAGTAGGGGTATATTAGTCGAGTATATTGAAATAAATGAAGAAGTTGGAAAATATTTAAAAGAAGGAAGAGGCAATCCACAAGGAAACAAGACTATAGAATGATGATTAGATGAAAAGAATCTCTGGCTTAGAAGTCTATTGGAGTATCACAGGACTAAAAGCTATAGAACCAAACCCTATATAAGTCACCATATTCGAACAGTATAAGGATAGAATTTTTTCGCCCACCTTCAAGTTCTTGGAGATAGACCTAACCCTATGATCATTGGTTCGATCTCAACTGACTCTCTCCCTTCTTCCCTGAATGTTATGAAGGGTTTAGCAGAGCTTCATGTCAGTTCCTAGCTATGGCAAGGAGTGCCCACGTGGCGAAGGAAGCATCCCAACCCCGGTTAGATGCGTTAACCGTTGGGATGAGTTCTTAGATCTACCTCGCCTTCCCTCCCTGGTGCACAACTGACGGTGGCTCTTGGAACAAGAAGTGGCCAACGGTCCTTGTTCCTTGACATTGTTAGGGTAGGATACTGGGACAAACTCCCGGTTTCTCTCGTGTGGTCAAAGCCCACCATCACCGCTATGGAGATAGTGTTCAGTAGGGAGTTGGATCTGGAACGTGACGGTAGAGACCTGGCGGAGGATCAACATGGAGTGAGTAGGATCGACGGCGGTCATACGTGTAGTGGTCTCAAGGATGGGAGTGGCACACCGGAATCCCTCCCTAGGCAATCCGGACTAGGCTGAAGAAGAGGGCGGGGCTATGGCGAAGAGCTGATGGCGCATCCACTAGGGATCACGTCGCTGCTGCGGCGGCATATGATTAGAGGAATACACCTGCACAAGAAAGAAAAAGATCAAGGCCATTTGAATAAAATGCCCTTCCAAGGCTTGAAGATTCGGGTCATCACGCAGGGGAAATTGTGTCATTTAGAAATGTTTTAACCAGCTGCGTAGATACTATGCATGAGGAGATGACGTGACAACCTTCTATTGACCAAAGTAAGTGGATTTTGTAAAATCCGTAGTTAATTATTCGTAGCTCGGATTAGCACGTATAAAATATGAAAATTGCTCAGAAAAATGAGAGGAATCCAATAAAAATTCATATAGAATATTATTCCTCTTGCAATTCGAAATGTAGTGTAAGTGATCAACTTTGATGAATTAAAGATTAAGAAACCCAATTTTGATATGATTAATATATTTAGTATAGTTTATTGGATGATTAAAGTTGGTATTAACAAGTTAATGATAAAAAGGAACATTAGAAACAAAAAGGATGAACTATGCACGTAATTGGTTTAATTTAGAGTTTCATGTGCATGAATATACTTTAATGGGCATTGAAACCCTAATGTTGGTAAATGTGACTCTTAATGGCTATAATTATTCAAAATCGTAAATAAAGTTAAGATTTGATGATTCTAAGATATTTTGAGTATAAAGGTTTCTAATTACGGATAAATACCTTTAATGTAGAAATTATGGTTTTTTAATGAATAAAGGTAGAATTAATGACAATTAGAATTCATATGTGAATTAAACCATAATGAACTATGAATAGATGATAAATGAGCATAATGATCTTGGCATGTAATAAAAGGGATAAAAATGGTAGCTTTAATGTAAAAGAGGCTTAATGGACTTAGTTGATGATTAATTGTATTGTTTCTAAAATTAAGGTTATATGTTGTTAAAGGGTAACCTTAATAACTTTCAGGAAGGATAGATGAGAAATTAGGGTTTAAAAGAGTAAAAACCCTAATTGCAAAGTAAACCCTAGAAGAGGTAGAAATCCTAAAAAGGGAATAGAAACCTTAAGTGGAAAGATGGTTGAATAGATTTTGATAAAAAGGAATTGGATGTAATTTCAGGACTCTTGTACTTGCTTGATTGGATGTCTTGATTGATTGGAGACTATTCTATCTCAATTCGGCCTAATAGGTATTTGATTAATTATGATTAATTGCATTATTTTCCCAAAGTTTTCCCAGATGGTTGATCGCATTGATTGAAACTAAATAGTTTGGATATTCATACTGCAATTATAAAGTCACTATGGTTATCACAATTATAAATACATGTGTATTCTCACACCTACATGCCACCCTGATGGAAGATGTCGTAAAGGTCAGGCCCAATAGGGTAGACCAATGGGCACCATGAGAGGTGACCCCCAGGCACCATGCTCTGGAATGAGAAGGTGGTCTATGGTGCATGACTATGGGGCACTATGAGAGGTGACCCCCAAGCACCAAGCTCGAGATTGAGAAGGTGGATTTATGTCAATGGAAAAAGAGAAACCCTAGAGGGGTATTCCAGGGTCAGGGCAATAGCGGTGGAGAATGACATATTGAAAATGTAAATTGGTTTGTTAATTACACTGATTGTGATAATTAAATTGTTAGCCATATTTGTGAAATTTTGGTTGTTCCCACATACCAGCATATTCCTATATGCTGACCAACGTTTTGTTTGTCGACATTTTTGATACAATAATTGAAAGAACAAATAGTAAAGTGACACATTGTGGAAATAAGAAATAAATTGCAAGGAGGATTACATAGAATGAATCTTTGTTGTAGATAGAGTAGCTTACCAAAGTTTTAAAAGGATGCAAGTTTTTATTTTATACCAGTTTTCGGTTTAGTTGGTAAAATTTGATCATTGTTATTGATTATTTGTTGAACCTTTGATCCTGTTAATTGGGATAATGGCTCTGGCCTCTTGGTCTCCCTTAATTGGGGGTTACCGAGAGGCAGGGTCATTACATTTGGTATCAAAGCATAGGTTCCTCATTTAATCTTTAATAATTATTAAATTTTACAAACTTTGTAGAACCCAAGGTAGTTATTAGACGATTTTCCGAAAGACAGAGGTGTCTAGAAAAGGATCACGTCCGGGGGCTGGCAATATTTTCCTCCACATCGCTAGTCGGAATATGAGGACTCCTGGATTAGTGTGACTGTCTGGCCAATGTCTCAGGATTTGACTCGAATTAAGATACCTTTAGGACTCTCTCATCTTGTTCATCGATTCTCAACTCAAATGTTTCTAAGGACCTTAAGGATTAGGGTTTTCTCTCTATTCCTCACTCTATTAAGATATGGGTAAGGTTGATAAGGTCTAAGGAAACCTCCACCAAAATAATGAAAAGCATGTAAATAAGATGTCATGGACATAAGCTTAATAGATTAAGCGTAAACTAAAGAATACATACATGCTTAGGTCGTATGACATGAGTTGTCATTTCCCTTAGGAGAGACCTGAGGTTAGACCTTCTTATTAGGAGGATGAGTAGAGAAAATTAGTCTTGGAGGTAGAGATCTCCATTAAAAGTAGAGACCTGGCACATCCACTGAGGATGATGTTAACCCTAACCCTAAGTGAAGATGAGAGAGAGAGATGACATGATGAGTTAGATATCATGGTTGACCAAGTGTTTGGATGGACATGCCTTGGGAAGCCGTACGAGCCATGAGAGGTTAGATAACCTAGTACCTTTGGTGACCCAACCCTGGAAAGGATCGTGCATGTTAGAGTGAAGGATAGCTCCTTCATTGATGAGATCAGAGAAGGACCTAGAAACCCCATGAGCTTATATGTGCATGGCATAGTAGGCACCCAGGATACGTTAGTAGTGCAAGCAATAGGTGGAAACCCCGGCTAGGAGAGTATGATGGGTAGCTTATGAGATAAGCATAAAGATAATCCTGAGCGAACATAGGGCTTCACCCATGTAGAGGTATGCTTGTGAGCTTGAAGAGAGGACCTTTAGTAGGGAGGCTATTTGTAGGGTTAGCTCTAGAGAGAGAGCAGGAACCATGCAAGAAGGTCGGAAGCCTAGACTCTGAGACATGAGGAAAAGTGGGAAGTTGAGGATGATGCAACCTAAGGGGATGTTTGTGGTTGCCTCATACTTGATCCTTGGAGGCTGATGATATCTTTGTTGCCATGAGAGGAACCAAACCCTAGAGAAAGGATGAGTCTGTTGGTAAAGATGAGAGGAAGAGTTCCTTAGACCTGAAGAGGTTTAGTAGAAGGTTGTGAGGCCTTATACCATGTTGTATGTCCTTGAAGAGCACTCAACTCTGAAGTGTTGCTCGAATAAAAGGATCATGGGAAGTGCATGACATACCTTGGACATACTTGGTTCGTGGTTAAAGGTTGAGTATGCAGTTGGATAATTGTGGCATAAAGAAATGAACCTACGGTTCCTAGGCCTAAGAGGGGAAGTGGTGTACCTGATGCTCATGATGAGGTTTTAGTTTCAATAGATTCAAGCATGGTACTTATCATGTTTAAAGGAAAGAGAAATCCCTTAAGTTTAAGGTATGTTTGATGAACCCCTCACACCTAAGTTGAAGACATGGGAAGATATGATGAAAACTAGTGTGACCAGGTGGTCTTCTTGTTCCTTAGTGGCTTGCTAGGGTTACGCATGCTCATGTGGATATTAACCCTAAGGATGTTTGTGACCTTGTTGTTGAGAGTTGTAGTTTCCTCAGATCATGGGAGAGGAACCCTTTGGTAGGGTGTGTATCAGTTTGTGGGTTTTGTGGAAAGCTAAAGATGTCTCATAGGATCACGAGAAGCTTAGTAAAAAGTACATGGCATGAGAATGAACCTATAGACCCATATATAATCATCTCTAAGTTCATGTGGGTGTGTTGCCATGGAGGTAACCGGTATGGGGCTTGACCAAGGTAGGAAGGTTGCCAGGACCCCTATGAAAGGATGGGAGTCAACCATGAATGCAGAGAGAGAGAGATGATGAAGGATTGGGTAAGGTTATAAGTTGAAAATGTACTATGCTAGAATCCTAAGGCTATCCTAGGGTTAGGTAGGGATAAGACCGATGGAAGTAGGCGTTGCCTAAGTCCCTAGTTGTACATGACCATAGGGTCCAGAGGTAACAACTATCATTGTTTGAGGGCCATGGGTTAGGAGATTGATCACCTTCATGAACTCATGGGACCCAAAGGGAATATGAGTAGGGCACTCTCTGATGCATGAGGGAAGAGGGATGACCCCAAATGTGTCGACACCCTATAGACCCAGAGGAGATGACCAAGGATTTTGTGTAAACCGCAGTAGGTTCGAGACCAGTTTTCCATGGAAATAATTTTTGATATCATGATGTTTGTGATGTAGAGACATAAGTTTCATGTTTCAACTTAGATTTGAGGGTGTACTGGCAAGGTGGGATGTACCATCTCTACTCTTGGAACAAGAAAAACTCTGTATTTGGACGGCTGCCAAATGCTTATTTCCTCTTGTTATGGGAGTGAGAGATAGGATAGTACGCAAGCCTTACACCAAGGATAAAGATGAGGTAAGTTGGAACGTTGCTATGAGGTATGAGGAGAGAGATGATAGCATACCCTTATGAAGTGAACGATAGGTACAAACAATAAGAGTATTAAGGTAATCATCTTGTGAGAATGTTTTATCATGAGCTATGTGGAATTTGTTAGTTTTTGTTTTTGAAAATTGCTCAATGTCATTAAAAGGGAGCCATATGGCATCTACAACATTGATTTCTCACATCAAAAAACCATATAACAACTCTCTTTGAAGAACAACATAGCACAAGACTCAGATTGGGATGCGATAGGTAAATTTCAATGCCGACCAACTCTAGTAGTGGTTGTCTTAAGCAACAATCAGGGATGGAGGCCATGAATCTGCAAGAGCCTTTGAGTATATTGGGGAGGGAGTGTACATAGCTACCAACAGAGAGCCCCATAAAGAAAACACCAAAGGTCACCTGGAAGAGAACAAGCTCGACACTTCCAAAACAGCAAGACACCAACACAACTGAAACAACACAAGCACAACAATAGCCTACGACACCCATATACAACAAACCAGCAGACTGAAAGCAAAGATAGAAAAAACAACACACACCGGAAAAACCTCGAACAGGTAAAGTGCACCACCAATGGAGCTGTTGGGAAGGGAGCCAAAAACCACAAAGGAGCAAAGCACGGAGGGCAAGAGGGCCCTGGCAGGTGTGAGGTGGGGGTAGAGGGAGCAGGGAACCCCACCACTACCCCGACCACCTCTGCGGCCCCTACGCGCTCAAGCACAACTTGAGTGGATGAGCAGGCAGAGGGGCAGAGGCACCACCAGAAGCACAAACCCTCGCTTGAAGCTCTTGTCCCTATCGACGCACCTGTAGGTGCCCAAACTCACCGAGAAAACCATTGAGGCACAGAGCACTCCTACAGAAAGGAAAGCAGAGGGGAGAAGAAGAGAAGGTCATCTGTCGTGATCCGCCGCACAGTGATACAAGGTTGAGTTTGATACAAGGTTGAGTTTGATAACCAAGAGGATGAGCTCTGAGTGTTCTAATGAAGATAGATTCAGAGTTTGAGATGAGATGATAAGTGGAATTTGTAGGTGACACAAGGTTGAGCTTGATAACCAAGAGGATGAGCTTTGAGTGTTCTGATGAAGATAGACTCAGAGTTTGAGACGAGATGATAAGTGGAATACATGGAAGTGTATGTCTTCAACATTACCTAATACCTAAGGATGTGAAGTGGTAATGGACTCTCTGGTGCAGATATAGCTGCCTAATTTGGCTAGAGACTAGAAGATAGGTTTGGCTAACCCTCAGATGCAACGGTACCGATTGATCAAGTTAATGGTTAGTCAGCCAAGTCTTTGATGCAATGGAAGGATGGTGGTAGAACCTTAGTTACACTTCTTTGGATAGGAAGGTAATAAAACCCTGATGAGAGTGGTTTAGGGATTCTGTGGAATTGAGCTTGAGGAATCATGACATACATGAGATCATGGTTTTAAGATCACCATACACCATGATACTATAAAGATAGTAAGTGATAGTAGCACTTTGGATGCTTGATATGAAGTTGCATGTGGCATGTGGCCATGCAACTCGGGGGTGAAGGACGAACACCAGTAACCTAGTGCTTTGACATAGAGGATAAAGTATCCACGAGAGGGAATGGGAGTTCACCACTATGGATGTTGTGGTAAGTCTCCCCTCGACCAAGGAAGGTCAAGATACAATGTGGGTTATGGTAGATCGCCTTACCTAGATGATAAGAGAAAGAAAGAGTATTGTCAAGGGATGAATTCAGTTGAACTACATATGAGAGAGAAATGGTTCAACTACACCATGATGCAAGTTCAAAAAGTTCTTGAGTAGGACCTAAAGGTTCACTTCCATTAGGTGGAAGTAGATACATGAAGAAGTCGATGTTAGTACAGTTTATCACCCCATACTAATGGACATGATGATCCATACTAGAGGGTCTGATGAGAGCATGTGTGCTCATCCAGGGTGATACATGGGGGGCAGTTCTTGCCCTATGAGAGATATGATGATAACCACCTTATCCAGTATTGGGATGTAAAGAAGCTCTGTAAGGAGGTTGTGTCGGTCACTACTTCATTAAGATGATGTTGGTGAAGGAGGCCTCGTGAAGGTCATAAAAGAACCACAATGTGTGTAGATGAAGTCGCTTTGATCGTGAAATGGCTGAGAGAGAGCCCATAGGTGACATAAGTCGTGAGCTGATACAAAGAAGACTGATATGCAGTTCACTGTAGGAGAGTATGTGATGTGAAAATATGACCCCTCTAAGCTACAACTAAGAAAGCTGAGTTCCCGATATATGAGTCCATTTGAGATGGATTGGTGTAGAAGGTTAGGTTAGACCTTTCCCCTCAGGATAACATAATGTGTAATGTGTTCCATGAGTCTGATCTAGAGCACTATGTGAGGTACCCAAGCCATGTGCTGAGCCCTGAACCGATTCAACTTTTGAGAGGCTGAAATGTCCTGAGTCACCTATGAGGGTACAATATTCCAAGGTAAGAAAGAACGCAGATGGAACAATATGAGCTGATGAAAGTTCTTGGGAAGCACCATGGAAAGGGTGAAGCCACATGGGAGCCCCGATGGACATAACAAAGGCTTATCCTGAATTGTTTGTTTGCTTGATGGAATTTTGAGGACAAAATTCTTATAAGAGGGGAAGGATGTTACAACCCCAATTTTTGGGTTCATTTGGTGAGAAATTTAATTTCTCATAATAAAGATAAATGAACAAATAATGATGTATTTTAATTGAATGGATGATATTTGTTTAAAATAGCCTTGTTGATTTATTTGTGGGCCTTATTGGCTATTGGGCCCAATAACAAGGAAACTCGATTAGTAAATGAATAATTGAGAATTAGAGAAAAGAAAGATGTAGAAACCTCTAGAAGGCAATAGAGTATAATCCAAAGGTGGATTTCATCCCTCTTGGGATCCAAGGAGTCCAAAGTTGCAAAAATAATGCAACAAGAAAAGAAAAGATCAATTAAGTATTTCTTTATTAAGAAAGAAATTGAAAATAATGATAAAATGTGGAAAATAAGTGGAAAGAGGTATAATTGAGTTATCTTTGGAGGATTTTAATATCCATAAGGTTTCTAACATTAAAATGGATTCCAATAAGGAAAATAAAAAGAGAAATATAGAGAAATCCTTGAAAACAAATATTTTAATAAGTAAGTTAATGAGAATCTTTTAAGCGTGTTCCTTTTTATAGTTATACATACTTTTTCCATAAAAGATTACGTGAGAGGAAGAAATAATTTTGTAAAGGAGGTAATGGTAAACGAAGGGAACCTTCATAATGTTCTTTTCCACTTTTTTGTATTACTTGAACCCCAAGGAGAAAAGAAAGAAAAAGGAAAAGATATTAGTAGGGGTATATTAGTCAACTATATTGAAATAAATGAAGAATTTGGAAAATATTTAAAAGAAGGAAGAGGCAATCAGCAAGGAAACAAGACTACAGAAAGATGATTAGATGAAAATAATCCCAGGCTTAGTAGTCTATTGGAGTATCGCAAGACTAAAAGTTATAGAACCAAACCCTATATAAGTCACCATATTCGAACAACAGAAGGACAAAAATTTTCCGTCCACCTTCAAGTTCCTAGGCGTAGCCCTAACCCTCTGATCATTGGTTCGATCTCAACTGACTCTCTCCCTTCTTCCCTGAACGTGATGAATGGTTTAGAAGAGCCTCACGTTAGTTCCTAGCTATGGCTAGGAGTGCCAACGCGGCCAAGGAAGCATCCCAGCCCCTGTTAGATGTGTTAACCGCTGGGATGAGTTCTTCAATCTACCTCACCTTCCCTCCCTGGTGCACAACTGACAGTGGCTCTTGGAACAGGTAGTGGCCAATGGTCCATGTTCCTTGATGTCTCTAGGGCAGGATACTGGGACAAACTCCTAGTTTCTCTCTTGTGGTCGAAGCTCACTGTCACCGCTATGGTGATGGTGTTCGTTAGGGAGTTGGATCTGGAACGGGACGACATAGAACTGGCGGAGGATCATCCTGGAGTGAGTAGGATCGGCGGCGGCTGTACGTGTAGTGGTCTCGAGGATGGGAGTGGCGCACCGACGTCCCTCCCTAGGCAATCCGGAGTGGGCTGAAGAAGAGGGCGGGGCTATGGCGAAGATCTGATGGCGCATCCGCTTGGGATCTCGTCGCTGCTGCGGTGGCGTATGATTAGAGGAATACACATGTGCAAGAAAGAAGAAGATCAAGGAAATTTGACTAAAATGCCCTTCCAAGGGTTGATGAGTCGGGTCATGACGCAGGGGTAATTGTGTCATTTCGAAATGTTTTTAACCAGCCGCGTAGATACGATGCATGAGGAGATGACGTGGCAACCTTCTATTTGCCAAAGTAAGTGGATTTTGTAAAATTCGTAGTTAATTATTCGTAGCTCAGATTATCATGTATAAAATATGAAAATTGCTCAGAACAATGAGAGGAATCCAATAAAAATGGATTTAAAAGGTAATTACTCTTGAAATTCGAGTCGTGTAAGTTATCAACTTTGATGAATTAAAGATTAAGAAATCCTATTTTGAGATGATTAATATATTTAGTAGGGTTTAATTGATGATTAAAGTTGGTATTAACATGTAAATGATAAAAGGAACATTAGAAACAAAAAGGATGAACTTTGCATGTAATTGGTTTAATTTAGAGTTTCATGTGCACGAATATACTTTAATGGGCCTTGAAACCCTAATGTTGGTAAATGTGACTCTTAATGGCTTTAATTATTCAAAATCATGAATAAAGTTAAGATTTGATTATTCTAAGCTATTTTGAGTATAAAGGTTTCTAATTGCAGATAAATACCTTTAATGTAGAAATTAGGGTTTTCTAATGAATAAAGGTCGAATTAATGACAATTTGAATTCATATGTGAATTACACCATACTGAACTATGAATTGATGATAAATGAGCATAATGATATTGGCATGGAATAAAAGGGATAAAAATGGTAGCTTTAATGTAAAAGAGGATTAATGGACTTAATTGATGATTAATTGTGATGTTTCTGAAATTAAGGTTATATGTTGTTAAAGGGTAACCTTAATAACTTTCAGGAAGGATAGATGAGAAATTAGGGTTTAAAAGAGTAAAAACCCTAATTGCAAAGTAAACCCTAAAAGAGGTAGAAATCCTAAAAAGGGAATAGAAACCTTAAGTAGCAAGATGGTTGAATAGATTTTGATATATAAGAATTGGATGTAATTTCAAGACTCTTATACTTGCTTGATTGGATGTCTTGATTGATTGGACTATTCTATCTCAATTCAACCTAACAGGTATGTGGTTAATTATGATTAATCACATTAGTTTCCCAAAGGTTTCCCGGATGGTTAATCGCATTGATTGAAACTAAACAGTTTGGATGCTCATACTACCATTATAAAGTCACTATGGTTATCATAATTATAAATACATGTGTATTCTCACACCTACATGCCACCCTGATGGAAGATGCCATAAAGGTCAGGCCCAAGAGGGTAGACCAATGGGCACCATGAGAGGTGACCCCCAGGCACCAAGATCGGGAATGAGAAGGTGCATGACTATGGGGCCCCATGAGAGGTGACCCCCAGGCACCAAGCTCAGGATTGAGAAGGTGGCCTTAAGTCAATGGCAAAAGAGAAACCCTAGAGGGGTATTCCAGGGTTAGGGCAAAAGCAGTGGAGAATGACCCATTGAAAATGTAAATTGGTTTGTTAATTACCCTGATTGTGATAATTAAATTGTTCGTCGTATTTGTGAAATTTTGGTTGTTCCCACATTCCAGCATATTCCTATATGTTGACTGACGTTTTGTTTGTCAGCATTTTAGGTACAATAATTGAAAGAACAAACAGTAAATGACACATTGTGGAAATAAGAAATAAAGTGCAAGGAGGATTAGATAGAATGAATCCAGGTTGTTGATAGAATAGCTTACCAAAGTTTTAAAAAGGTATGTAAGGTTTTATTTTATACCAGTTTTCAGTTTAGTTGGTAAAATTTGATAATTATTATTGATTATTTGTCGAACCTTTGATCCTGTTAATTGGGATAATGGCTTTGACCTCTTAGTCTCCCTTAATTGGGGGTTACCGAGAGGCGGGGTCGTTACAGTTGCACTAGGGGTCATGCAGCCACTTATTGTATATATTTCTCATGCATACTCAAGTCCTCTACATAAATTATGTATCCCTAACCTACATACTTGCATGCATGGACAAAATAAGTTATCCAACTTAGTGGGCTCTCTCTTTTCCTTTAGCTCTGCTCAAACCCCAAGATTAAGGTTTTGGTTGAGATTACGGTTTAAAACCTATAATTTAGATTTTTACCATTCTCTTGGCCTAGTAAGGTTCTTTCCCAAACCATCCCTAGTTCCATCTAGGGTTTACCTTTATGGGGGAGGACCCATACAACATTTTTTTTCATCATCCACTTTTATTATTTTGCGTAGGATGCTTTAATGCTTAACAATCTAACCCCAAACTCAGGAGGAGGTGGAGGGAGAGAAAACCTTAAACACTTAAAGTTTGTCCAGTGAAAGAGGGTGAAGAAGGGATGAAAGTAGATAAGAAATCCTAGAGGTATATTATTTTAAGTCAAATACTTATATTTTGGCTAGGCAATCACACAGAATTTGGTAGTCCTCATAAATCGACTAGTGGGGTAGAGGAAAATTATGCCAGTCCTGGGATTGTGATCCTTTTCTAGACACCTACATCTTTGGAAAACTCTCTAATAACTCCCTTTGGGCTGTAAAGACTTTGCAAATTTAATAATTATCAAAGATTTTGTGGAAAATCAATCTCTGATACCAAATGTAACGAACCCAATCCACAGCAACCCCCAATTAAGGAAGGCCAATTAACTAGGGATGTCATCCCAAAAATAGGATCAAATGGTCTTGCACATAACAAAAATAATTAATAAATTTATCAAAACTAACTAAACTTGTTATAGGATAAAAAAATCTTTTTCCAAAATTTAAAAAATATAGGTTCTAGAATTTACCGAGAAATAAATCATCTGTCTATATCCTTCGGGCCTTACTTCATTTGTTTTCTTCCAATGTTGTCTTTCTTTGAATGTCCATTTTCCAGTAAGATTATCCTAAAAATACTAAAAATCAAAACGTCGGTCAGTATGACATGTCATACTAGTATGTGGGGGAAACAAAATCTCACAAGTAATGATAACAATATCACTCAACAATTATTGTGTAACAAAACAAATTTAACATTTTCTTCATGACTACCCAATCTAGGTTTCTCCACCCTCTGTCATAACCCCTCAGGGCCTCATATTGTAGTATTCATTGTTTTCCCCTATCCAGATAGATGACTTCATCATGTCTTCCCCTATCTAGGAGGGTTACTTCTCATGTATCCCCTATTCAGGTTGGTACCAAAATATGCCTTCTCCTATCCAGGCGAATGGCCTTTCCATAGATCCAGAGGTGGCCTAGAATTAGGCTAGTCATATTCAATATAATGTGCTAATCATAGTCACTTTAAAATTTGTATGGAATCAAATAAACAAGCATGCATATATCTTCAAACCATGCAAAGAAATATATGAGAATCCATGTGAAACTACAACGAATATTCTTAGGTGTAACCACATACCTGTCTTAGAAGCTGACACGATTTTACTGTGTGTAGAATGCAAGTGCACGCGTCAATGTAGTACAGGCCCTTGGGAGTCCCGAGTCGAAAGTAGGGACACTAAATTATCGGTAGACTACTACTAACTACTCACGATCAGCTAGACCAATAAAAAGGTTATGAGAGTTGTTTTAAAAATAAAATAAAAGAAAATAAAACAAAGCAATCGATTAAATGTTTTGTTTAATCAATTCAAGTGGAGATCTTTAGGATTGCAGTTTCACCGCGGGTTTTCATTGTATGAATTTTCATATAGTTACTTAGGTTCATCTCTCAATCTGGGTAATGGCTTGTAGTTAGAATTGTCCACTGTCCTGGTACAATTCACTACCAAAGTCTAGGTCGGTTCCACCGTCGTAGTAACCTATACCCCAAACTAGGTGCATTAGAATCGACCTCTGGGTTTCCACCATTAACCTTACATCACCTTATTCAAGGGATTTGTTAATTAATGTGAATTTCGTCTCTTTACAACTATTAATTCTTCTTTCAAAGTAATTAAAGGAATTAGATTATCATTATGGTGATCAAGCATAATAATATAATTGAGAAAACGAAATCATACCACGGATTTAAGAGATAAATTATGAATTACTATGATAAAAATGTCATACAATGCTTCCCCGGGCTACTCCCGCTCCTAAAGATAAAGGGGATTATCCCTGCATGTTCAACTCAGAGCAAAACATGGTTGAGGAAAGGGGAAACATGGAGAAAAACGTGAATAAGTGATGAAACCCCTGAATGGAGAAGATCCAAGCGTTCCTTGTCGTAGAATGTGCAATCTGTAGCCTTTCGGCGGTGGAAAATATCTTCTTCAGCTTCTGGAACGGATGGGGCCTATTTTTGGGCTCCATTCTTCTCTCCACACCTTCTCAGGATGTGTGCAGTGGCTAATGACGTGATACCTTTCTCTTTGCCACCTTCATTAGGTATAATCACCGAGTTAGGTTGCAAAAATATCACAACCGTTGGATTCGAGCTGATCTAAAACAAACTCTGATCTGACGGTGTCGATACCATCGACGTGGGTCGATGGTTTCGACACGGGTCGATGGTATCGACCCCTCACGATATCGGCAAGCCTTCTTTTCTTTTCTTCATTGCGCCTGATGCTGACTCGATACCATCGATGCGGGTCGATGGTATCGACACCCTTAGGCGTCAGTTTTATCCCTTTTCCGTCACTGAAGCTAAACGTGTCGATAGTATCGACGTTGGGGTCGATAGTATCGACTAACTAATCACCAGCAACCTGATGGAATGTCACTACCATCGACTTCCCTGTCGATGGTATCGACTCTACGCTTCTCCTTGCGGCTGGCTTCTTGTGGATGTGTCGATAGTATCGACAACCGTCGATGGTATCGACAACTGCAGATATGTGTTTTTCCTGAAACTGTAAAACAAAACCACATAAGACGAGATAAAACCTAATATTGTAATCATTTATGCTAAAAACAATAAAATAAGAGATATTTGAAACTGAGATGGATCATAGACTAAAGTAAGTGAATTATGCAATATTAACCACCAAAGTGACCAAAAAACACATAAAACACGAGTAAAACAAGTCTATAAATGCGACTCAAAATCATTGCATCAAAATTCCCTAAGATTGAACCTTGCTTGTCCTCGAGCAACTAAACTTTAGAATAGAATTGCGAGGGTCAACTAAAGAACAGATTATCACAACAACCATCACCATATGATCCCCGTCGGACATTCACATTCCAGCCCTCACTAACCACGAAATGATAATTACCCTAAAGGCGATCGTAATCATCCATAAAAGATATCTACCTCAAAATTGGTGAACACTATCACATAAGGAAATTAACATAATAAAATTCTCCAGTCTAGACTTGGTGCATCTTGTGATCTCCTATCTACGTCGCTCACCCTAACTACCATCTACATGGAAGTAGCTCTCCTGGTCTTAATGAGTGAGGAGAAAATCACGGTGGCCTAGAAATTCGAGCAATGGGTGGATGGAATGGGTGGCTCATGGAAGAATTGCAAGAATTATATGGTTGTAACATGCACAAAACATTAATGACCTAAATGATGCATATGTAAGTGAAAATGTCCTAATGCCTACATTTGGGTAGAATGATGCATGCACTATCATTCTGTCTCAATGTGAGATGGAATATCTAAGAGAACTACATCATGTACTTATTCTTCTTAAAAGGCAGTGAGAACAGGTTCCTTTCTCCCTCTCATTTTTACTTCTTAATTCTTTTTTTTCTCTTTTTTTCTGATTTTTTTTCATTTTTCTTTTTTTCTAAGACCTTATTTTCATAGATGACAATGAATCATTTGTCAGGCTCACTTATTGCTGCATAACTTATACATTTGAAACATTCAGAAGGTATGGAACAAGTTCATCACCTTTTATGTTTCAGAAGACATAAGATGCATGATGTATTATATGCACAAAAATGTGAATGCAGCTACAAAATGATAATTATGCAACTAAATGACACACACCTAAGGATAATGTACATGTATAACTATTCTTTCTTATTTATTTCATTTTCATGCCAAATATGTGAAAATAGTTGCAATGCAAGACCTATCTACATGGAATGCAATCAAAGAGATTAAAACTGTAATGTACTTCCAGTTCTTAAGGTGGATTATGAAAACAATGGGTTGGATAGATCCCAAGACTAATTGACTGAACCTTTGAAAATTATTATGTGTCCCTCCTTACTGACCTGTGTAGTAATTAAGAGGTTTTTCTCTCCCATTTCAAATTAAAGTCTCATTATCATTCGGTCAGTTTAGGCTCAAACAACCAATCCCATCCATTTTTCATGAACCACAGGAATGTACAGTTGTGATTTCCTGTTTTAGAGTTGACAAACCCAATTATTTCCTTACGTTATGTGCTCAAAGTTAAACAACCCAAGCTTGCAAAAGCACTGAAAATTTTCAAATTTGCCCCTAATTTCCATGTACAAGCAACGAGATGACACAAGACCTTAGACATCCACAATTACACTAGATAGAGTGTGGATCCTACAAAAAAACTAAGAACTACAAGAAATAAATGACAAAAGACGAAACAAGAAAAACTAAAAACTAGGAAAAATAAAGGATAGAGTTGTTCCAACTCCCCCCCCCCCAAGCTTGAATTCGACTATGGCCTCATAGTAAAAAACAACCTTAAAAGGTGGAAAAGTGATACCGATCATTCTTTGGAAGGAGGCGGGTACTGCGGAGCTGTGGGGTCCCATGATGGGTATTGCCCCTGAAAGCTTGGATCATACTCGGGCATGGGCGGAGGTTGTGGATACCCCCCAAAATAATTCTGGCTCCAGTAATGATCATAGAAGTGTTGTTGCTGCATTTCCATCCTATGCAACCTGTCATGGATGTGCTTTTGGTTGTCGAGGAGGAGGCACTCATTCTCGAAAATGGCCTTCTGATTATCTAACAGTCGATTTGTTGTATCCTGAATATCGGCGTATGAAGCTGTATGATGCTGCTGCGTCTGATGAATCTCCTGCAGCATTGTATACATCCCCTTCATGGAGTAGACATCCTCTCCTTGATGAGAGGGCGGATGTGGCGGAGGCTGTGAAGATGAAGATGCACCTGGATGCATGTGGGGGTGCTTTCGGGGTGCCACTCGTGCACGAAGAGGAGGGAAGGCCTCCTCTTCCTCTTCATGCTCGTCGTCGTCATTATCATTGTCGTCATTGCCACCGTCTTCATCCGAGTCATCAGTGGATGTGATAGGCCATCTGAAATGCAGAGCACCCTCGATGTGGAAGACGGGGTCTGGAAGTGAACACTCTTGATATGTGTGATTAACATGGCAATGTGCATATGCCAAGCCATCACGGAGCAGGAGGAGGTTGGAGCGGTGCAGATGTTGCAGGTTGACCTTGCTTCTGGTGGAAAGGGGAGTAAGCTGGGAGAGATCCAACCCAAGATAGGTTGCCAATGGTGTGATTAGCCCTCCAAAATGGATTGGAGCCTTCAGTGTACTCCTCTGGATGGCCAACACGCGCGTCAAGAAGAACGCGCCCCAATTACACTCCTCGCGCTTCAACAATTTGTGCAGGATAAACAAATCCGTCTCTTGAAACTTGCTGAGAGACAAGTCACCGCGAGCGAACAACGTGGTGCAGAGCATGCGGTGAAGAATCCGCACAAACGGATGCTCGAAATCCACCACTGCAGCGTTGTCATAGCTGATGGATTTTCCTGGGGGCACAGTCACGAGGTGGGTGAATATATCATCGTAGTCCGTCCTGTTGTCTGGCCTCCGGTGCTGGTAAGCGTCATGATACCAGTTGTACACTGAATTGAACTGGGCGAGGGTAATGGTGTAGTTGATTTTGAAGAGTCTGAATGACACCAGACCTTTCTTCCATTTTCTGTCGGTGGCGATCAAGTCATTGGGTAACACATTGATGTCCAATGATGCCATGAACTTTGCCACGAGTTCTTTGTAAGTCGGCTACTCGTCGAAGAATGGTTGGAACTCCATCTCGTCCGACCCCCTAGTTGTGTGTCTCACCTGCCCCTTCAAGACGTAGGCGAGATTGTCATTGAACCCCAGGTCGCAGACCATAGTCCGATCAACATAGTGTGTGGGATCGATCTTTCTCTTCATCAGTTCCTCATAGACCTTCTGAACCTCTACGGAAGGATGAACAATCCTCAGACGAGGAATGGATGCAGTAGGTGGAGGAATGAACTCGGGGATCTCCATAGGATCCTCCTGTGAAGAAGATGCATCGGTTGTACGCCGAGAAAGAAGGAATATAAGATGGAGCGGGGTGAAGGTCGGAGAAGACAATCTCCGCTCAGTGAAGGCTCGGGGAAGATCGTGCTCCTTGGATGCTCGTAGCTGGGCTTCGATCACACAACAATATGCATGGCACAAGTGGAGGGCAAAGGCTCTGAAGGTGTGACGTCATATGACAACCATCCCTCCCTTTTATAACTGTGGTCGTCGCTGCTGTGCACCCATCGATACCATCGACGTGAGTCGATGGTATCGACACCTGTAGCACATTCCAGTCTTCCACTAGTATCGACGGTTGTCGATAGCCTGATGTGGGGGCCCGGATCGATGACGCGTCGATACCATCGATGCAAGTTGATAGTATCGACCCATCCCACTGATCGATTCTCTTGATGTAGCGATCACTGTTGATTTCCTCTAGCGGATCGATGACATGTCGTGTCGATAGTATCGACTCTGCTTAGGGCACACACCCTCGCGAGGCCCGGCCGCCGCTTTCTGCCTGTAACCGGGTCGATACCATCGACAGGCCCGTCGATGGTATCGACTTCACTAAGACACTTTTCATCTGAATATCTCCAGAGATCGCGTGAGTATCGATAGCCATGTCGATACTATCGAACTCATTTTTGCGATCAACCTGATGGTGGGTCAATACCATCGATGAGGCCGTCGATAGTATCGACTCAGAGAAATTTTTGCAGCTGCCTAACTGTGCCCCTATCGATGCCATCGACACAAAGGTCGATGGTATCGACCCTGCCTCATTCATACACATTGAACAAACGATCAAGGTATCTTGTTTACACTAAAAACAAAATCGAATCAAACTAACTTACAAATGTAAAAGGAACTAAACAAAACTACCAATGGTTGGGTTGCCTCCCAACAAGCGCCCTTATTTAACATCTCAGGCTAGACGAAGTCAAGCTCCTCATGTATCTGTAAGTGCAATGAGTTTGACCTCATGCACTCTCCTAGTGTAATCCTCACCGAAGTACAACTTCAATCGCTGTCCATTAACCAAAAATGTTGTCTCGCCATCACGCACCATGATTGCTCCATGTGGACTGACCTCCTCTACAGTGAAAGGTCCATTCCATCAGGATTTCAATTTTCCGGGATGCATCTTCAACCGTGAGTTGAACAAGAGCACACTATCTCCCTTCTTGAAGGCATGCATATGAATATGTTGATCGTGAATCCGCTTCGTTCACTCCTTGTAAATCCATGAGTTTTCATAGGCATTCATCCTCAGCTCATCAAGTTCATTCATCTCTAACAAGTGTTTCTTTCCTGCTTCATCATAGCTCAAATTTAGCTTCCGCAGCACCCAGTGCGCCTTATGCTCCAATTCCACCAGAAAATGACAGGCCCGACCATAAGACAACCTAAAAGGCGTAGTGCCTATAGGTGTCTTAAATGCCGTCCTGTACGTCCACAGAGTGTACGGTAGAAAGGTACTCCAGTTTTCTCTCGTCGAAGTCACATTGCGCTCCAAGATCTTCTTAATCTCTCTATTGGAGACTTCCAGTTTCCCCTGTGTCTGTGGGTGGTGCGGGTACCAATGTTGTGCTTTACCCCAAACTTTCTCAACAATGCCGCAAACTTATGATTTTGGAAATGTGTACGTCCATCATTAATAATCATTCTTGGTGCACCAAACCTGCAAAAAATGTATTCTTTGACAAACTTGCACACTACAGCAGCATCATTAGTCCTAGTGGGTATTGCCTCTACCCACTTTGATACATAGTCAACAGCTAATAGAATGTACAAGTTAGAGTTGGAGGACACAAAGGGTCCCATAAAATCAATACCCCACAGATCGAACACCTCAACCATTTGAAATACATTGAGGGGCATCTCATGTAGCTTTGAAATGTTACCTGCCCTTTGGAAGGAATCGCATTGCCGCACATAGTCATATGCGTCCCAAAACAACGTAGGCCAGTAAAGGCTACTCTCAAGTACTTTGGCCGCCGTTCTAGAACTAGTATGGTGGCCACCAGTTGGTA
Source organism: Alisma plantago-aquatica (assembly GCA_963693085.1). Classification (NCBI taxonomy): domain Eukaryota; kingdom Viridiplantae; phylum Streptophyta; class Magnoliopsida; order Alismatales; family Alismataceae; genus Alisma; species Alisma plantago-aquatica. Next base: position 811,641,650 of record OY856412.1, on the reverse strand, counting down.
GAGTATGGCAATGGCGAAGGACACTATCATATTCCACCTCTGGTACACACCTGTGCAACACACCATCCCTGCACTGCTTCAACAGAATGGGGTCAATCCAGAAATAATATCGCAAAGAATGAAAAAAATTCTTTTTTCTCTTGGTATGTCCAATCATCTAGGATAATTTTGCATGCAAGATAATTTACAATATAAGAGAACCATGGATCTTTAGATTTCACAGATAGAAGTTGTTCATCAGGAAACGTCTCAGTAATGGGTATATGCACACCCTTCTCATCTACCCTTTCCAACCTAGACAAATGGTCTACAACCACATTTTCTATTCCCGCCTTATCTTTGATTTCAAATTCTTACAACAGTAAGATCCACCTAATCAGTCTAGGTTTGGCATCTTTCTTTTCAATCAAGTACTTAATGGCGGTGTGGTCCGTCCATACCGCGACTTTAGATCCAACAAGATACTGCCAAAATTTTTCAAAAGCAAACACTACAGCGAGAAGCTCTTTCTCAGTTGTTGTGTAATTAAGTTGTGCTTCATTTAATGTTTTGGATGCATAGAAAATCATAGTGGGTTTATTGTCCACATGTTGTCCTAAAACAACCCCTACTGTGAAATCCAACGCATCACACATCAATTCAAAAGGTTTTGTCCAGTCTTGTGTTTGCACAACTGGAGCAGAAATTAATTTTTCTTTAAGCACATTAAATGCATTTAAACACTTTTCATTAAAATCAAACACATCATCCTTCTCCAACAACTCAGAAAATGGTTTGGATATTTTTGAAAAATCTTTTATAAAGAGGCGATAAAACCCGGCGTGACCTAGAAAACTCCGTACCCCTTTCACCGAATTTGGTGGGTGTAATTTGGAAATAACTTCAATCTTCACCGGATCTACCTCCAACCCTTTGCTAGATACTTTATTTCCAAGCATGATCCCTTCGCTAACCATCATATGGCATTTCTTCCAATTGAGAACCAAATGTGTGTCCTCACATAGTTGCAAAACCTTATCCAAATTGTATAGGAATTCATCAAAAGACGCATCATAGACGGAGAAATCGTCCATAAAGACTTCCAAACAGCGTTCAACCATATCGGATAAAATGGCAAGCATGCAACGTTGAAAGGTTGCTGGTGCATTACACAATCCTAAGGGCATACGGAGGTATGCAAATGTTCCGTAAGGAAAAGTGAAGGCGGACTTCTCTTGGTCCTTAGGATCAATGGAAATCTGATTGTAGCCTTAATAACCATCGAGAAAACAAAAATGAGATCGACCTGCCAATTGCTCTAAAATTTGATCAATGAATGGGAGAGGAAAATGATCCTTTAGCGTAACAACATTCAATCTACGGTAGTCTATACATACACGACACCCGGTTACGATACGGGTCATGACTGGCTCATTCAACAAATTATGTGTAACAGTAATTCCCCCCTTTTTAGGGACTACCTGTGTAGGACTCACCCACGTCGAGTCGGATATAGAATAGATGATACCTACAGAAAGGAGCTTGATCACCTCCTTTTTGATGACCTCCATCATGCTAGGATTTAGTCAGCGCTGTGGCTGAATTACAGGTTTGGCTCCCTCCTCAAGCCGGATCTTGTGCTGGCCCAATGTAGGGGAGATCCCCATGATGTCCACGACTGACCACCCGAATGCACCTCGGTGGTTCTTCAGCACGATCAGCAGTTTATCCTCCTCCTCAGCACTCAAATATGCCAAAATAATCACTGGCATCTTCTCACCCTCAGCTAGAAATGCATATTTCAAATGAGGTGGCAATGGCTTCAATTCCAAATCTGGTGGGTTGATCAAGGATGACTGAAGCAGTGGTGGGAGTTCTCCAAGGTCTTCATAGTACCTAGCGTAGAAACACAGCAGCACCTGAAGCATCTTGGCGCATTCTTGTAGTGACTTGCTTCTCATCCAATCATGTGTTATATTAACCAGGCAGGCTTCAAGAGGTAGTTTTGGATATGCATTGAAAATAGAACTTGCTATAGCCTCATCTTCAGTAGAAGGAGGAATTTCCTCCTCTTCATCATTGGGAAAACCCATAGCCTTTCTAAGAGACACAACCTTGGTCTTCTCCATGATGTCTACAGCCAGTGTCCCCTTCTCTACCTTAGTCATTACATGAGCCATATCTAAAAATGGCCTCCCTATATAGAGAGAGATATTCTGATCAAAGTGCTTCATCATGCAGCATTGCTCCTTAGCTTTTGATTGTGTTGTGTTGGAGGGCATGACCATCTCAAACTGATCATCAGCGATACCCAAGGTCAAACGACCTCTCCCCATCTCAAGTATCATGTCAGCAGTGGCTTGGAAGGGTCGTCCAAGGAGTAACTCATTACGCTATTCATCTTGCATTTCCATTACTACAAAGTCAGCTGGAAACACAAACCGATCAACTTTCACCAACACATCTTCACAAATACCATACAGTTTCACCACTGAATTATCCACCAACTGTATTATCATATTGCTTGGCCTTGATTCTTTCAGTCCCAATTTCTTAAACGTAGAGAGAGGCATCGGGTTTATACTTGCCCCTGAATCACACAGTGCTTTTCCGAATTTCAGCTTACCAATGTAGCATGAAATATTAAAGCAGCCCAAATCCTGCCTTTTACATGGTAATGTGCCCATGATGAAGGCACTCACCTGCTCCTTGAGAACCACAACATCAGTATCAGGGATTTTACTTTTCTTTGTGATAATGTCTTTCAAAAACTTCCCGTATGAGGGTATCTGCTCGATTGCTTCTAAAAGTGGGATGTTGATAGAAAGCTTCCTAAAACTATCTAGAAACTTCTTAAACTGAGCGTCCACTTTCTTGGCCGTCACACTATTGGGATATGGGACCAGAACAGTCTGTGCCCCTTGATGTGGCGGCACATATGGCATCCTATTCTATGTCTCCTCCTCAACAATGACTGGTTCTGTTGCAACATCCTCTACCACATCCTCTATCGGTGTTGTGGTTGGAATCGAGACCTCCTCTGCGGCCTCACCTATGGTCTCTGACTGGGGTGTGCTCAGTTCCTCGGCCCTGGAGTTTAAAATCTACTTGCCACTCTGTAGCAAATTTGCCTTCGCCTGTTGTTTCCTCCTGGAATGTTTGTATTTCCGGGAAAGCCTTGTTGCACTGGCTTCTTCAAATTTGCTATTTCAGCTTCCATCTGCGCCAAAGATGTCTCTATCGTCCTCATCTGAGCACCATGACTCTGTAAGGTCTGCCCAAACTGATTCATAAATTCACCTTGTTTCTTGATCTGCTGGCCAAAAGTGTTCATTAGTTCTTGATTCTGCTTTATTACTTGATTGAGCAACTCATTGCTCTTATCCTCTGGTGACGGTTGGGGTTTTGCATCGGGGTCCTGCAAGAAATTATTTGGGTCCTTCGAGGAAAATTTATTGTCCTTCCTCCATGAATAATCGTTGTTTCTGTACCCCTGTTGCTGACGCATGAATTTTACTTGAGCCTCATCATCTGATTTTGTGTCTTCTTTTGCAAGCAATTTCTTTGCTAGAAGGTCCATCTTCTCATTTATCTCTTTGATGGCCTTTGACTCCCCCACTGCCCTAACATGATCTACGGCATCTCTGTCACCCCAAGATTGCTTCTTAGCCATGTTCTTCAAAAATTCCCAACACCTCGTTCCTGTGTTGTTTAAGAAGAAACTTGAACCTACGGAGTCTAAGTTACTTCTATCATGCTCGGAGAGAGAAAAATAGAAGAATTTAACCTACTTCTCCTTGTCAAGCCCATGATGCGGGCACCTCCTTAGCATGATATGAAATCGTTCCTAGGTCTCGAAGTAAGTCTCTCCTGCTTTCTGACTAACATTATGAATTTTTATGATCATATAATTTGTCTTCTCGGGTGGAAAGAACCTTTCAAAGAACACTTCCACCATGTGGTTCCATGATTCTACATACTCATCATCAAGATTATGTAGCCATTCTCGTGCATTTCCCGCCAGAGAGATGGGAAACAGCTTCAAGTACAACGTCTCCTGTGGAAACCTGTCTATCTTGATCATATCACAGTTCTCCACAAACTGGCTTATATGAGTCACCAGATCTTCGTTTTTAAGCCCGTGAAATGCATTAGATTTAACCAAATTTATTAATGCATGATCAATTTTATAAGTTGGAATATTGACTGCCTGCTTCTTTATTGGCCCCTTTGAAGCGGATGAGGAAGAAGCTTTTATCTTCTCCCATATCGTCTGCTCTTCTGCCATGGCTTCTTGTTCTGAGTCAGAATCTATTTCGTCTGGTTGGTTTTGAATATAGTTATCCTTGTCGTCTAGTCCCGGCAGTGGAACCTCTGGTGATTGTTGCGTGTAGTCGGTGCTACGCGTCCTCACCATGCACCATCACATGCAAGATGATAATTTTCAGTTCTGTACTGTGCTAGATGATTACAATAATATGAAAGATAAAACTATGAATTTCTAAAAGGATAATAAAATAATAAAATAAAAATGTGGCCTAGAATGCCAGCTTGCAGCACTCGTAGTACCGACAATTGTTGTGTCCCCAGCAACGACGCTAAAAACTTGACACGATTTTACCGTGCGTAGAACGCAAGTGCACGCGTCAATGTAGTACAGGCCCTTGTGAGGCCCGAGTCAAACTCATGGACACTAAATGATTGGTAGACTACTACTAACTACTCGCAACCAGCTAGACCAATAAAAAGTTTATGAGAGTTGTTTTAAAAATAAAAGAAAATAAAATAAAACAAAGCAGTCGATTAAATGTTTAGTTTAATCAATTCAAGTGGAGATCTTTGGGATTGCGGTTTCACCGCAGGTTTTCATTGTATGAATTTCAATATACTTACTCAGGTTCATCTCTCAATCTGGGTAATGACCTATAGTCAGAATTGTCCATTGTCGTGGTACAATTCACTACCTAAGTCTAGGTCGGTTCCACCGTCGTAGTAACCTATACCCTAAACTAGGTGCATTAGAATCGAACTCTGGGTTTCCACCATTAATTTTTACATCACCTTGTTCATGGGATTTGTTAATTAATGTGAATTTTGTCTCTTTTGAACTGTTAATTCTTCTTTCAAAGTAATTAAAGGCATTAGATTATCATTATGGTGATCAAGCATAACAATATAATTGAGAAAATGAAATCATACCACAGATTTAAGAGATAATTTATGAATTACTATGATAAAAATGTCATACAATGCTTCCCCGGGCTACTCCCGGTCCTAAAGATAAAGGGGATTAGTCATGCATGTTCATCTCAGAGCAAAACATGGTTGAGAAAAGGGGAAACATGGAGAAAAACGTGAATAAGTAATGAAACCCCTGAACGAAGAAGATCCAAGCGTTCCTCTCCATAGAATGCGCAATCTGCAGCCTTTCGGTGGTGGAAAACGTCTTCTTCAGCTTCCGGAATGGCTGGGGCGTGCTTCTGGGCTCCATTCTTCTCTCCACACCTTCTCGGGATGTGTGCAACGGCTAATGACGTGATACCTTGCTCTTCGCCGCTGTCATTTGGTATAATCACCGAGTTAGGTTGCAAAAATATCACAACTGTTGGATTCGAGCCGATCTGAAACAAACTCTGATCTGAAGGTGTCGATACCATCGACACGGGTCGATGGTATCGACCCCTCGCGATGTCGGCAAGACTTCTTTTCTTTTCTTCGTTGTGCATGATGCTGACTCGATACCATCAACGTGGGTCGATGGTATCGACACCCTTAGGCGTCGGTTTTATCCCTTTTCCGTCACTGAAGCTAAATGTGTCGATAGTATCGACTGACTGGTCGCCAACAACCTGATGGAATGTCACTACCATTGACTTCCATGTCGATGGTATTGACTCTGTGATACTCCTTGCGGCTGGCTGCCTGTGGTTGTGTCGATAGTCTCGACAACCGTCGATGGTATCGACAGCTGCAGATATGTGTTTTTCCTGAAATTGCAACATAAAACCACATAAGTTTAGATAAAACCTAATATTGTAATCGTTTATGCTAAAAACAATAAAATAAGAGAGATTTGACACTGAGAAGGATCATAGACTAAAGTAAGTGAATTATGCAATATTAACCACCAAAGTGACCAAAAAACACATAAAACACGAGTAAAACAAGTTTATAAATGTGACTCAAAATCATCGCATCAGAAGCACTTGTAGTTTGAATAAGACTAATCAAGAATAACTACTCAAGAAACCAAGCAAGTCAACCTGAAATTTGAGGCATACATCCATGTGTCACTACATGATTATAAATCTTGTCAAAGGAGTGACTTGGTTCTCAAGTTAGGTTTTCATGTCCACTTTCTTTTGTCATTATCCATATTACCCCTTTAGTTTAGTTAATGCTTCTTTCCACTTTCTTAATCCACAAACCCTATTTTAGATTTCATATGCATGATGCTTGCCACAAAAGATTCCTTTTATACAAAAGTCTGCATCTTTATCATTTTTAAGTCCAATTACGGTTAGAGAGATAGAAATATGGATATTTTGACACTTTCATTTCCATTGGGTTTACAAACCCTAGTTTCCATCATTCAGTACACCTTTATACATAAAGAAACCTTAATCCTTTAAATCTTATACTATGATGTTCTTTGATTTCAAAGTGTTATTTTTATTCATAACAGATCAATCTTTGACTCATAACATCAACTAACCCCATTAGATTCATCAATACTCAAAAAATAGGGTTTTGACCCATTTAATCACTTTAACGATAGCAACTTTGAACACTTTTTGTATTGGAAGTAGATATAGATTAGGATTATTTTTTTATTTAAGTTCTTGAGTTCTCCTAATCAAAATTGATATATTATATGTCTTGATTCCAGCTACATATAATTTATTATGATTATTCACAAAATATATACCTTTGAGCCAATAGAATGATGTGATGTCATCCTTCAACCTCTCATCCTATTTTCCATGTTGTTCAGCTCACCAATAGACTCCGACCTTGTACATGGCTAGCTCTAAGTGAGTGGGCATCAAGCCTTAGTGGAAAACCCTTTTTGCCCTCTCTCCCTTGGGCTTTGTGTCGCTCATTTTGGGGGCATATATGTAATTTCTCTTGTACCCTTTCTTCAACCTAGTGAGAAAACCCTTGTTTGTGATGCAGCTCTAGATCATGGTCAACCTCGTGGTTGACTTTGAGATCCAAAGCATCAAAGTTCCAAGTGATGGCACGGTAACTCCCTCAAGGCCACCCAGAACTTGCTGGTAGTCTTTGATTAAGATGAGATATACCAGGAAGGGATGATGATAGCTCATCCTACGGTGAAGAACATGGAGGAGAAAGGATAGAAGAGCAGTGTTTGTATTGAGAAATTGAAGGCAAGGAGAGTTTTTTGGAGTCTCATAGAGCATCGTGTACGAGGTTCAGATTTCCAAGGGGGTTGTTACCCCCATTTATAGGTCAGGCTCCAAAGGGTTGGGTGTCGACTTTCTCTTCGATTGGGAAAGTCTCGATGGCCTTCCAATGTGGGTAGATCTAGGGTCAATTGGGTTTGGAATCATCTCCCACAGTCAATGTGAGTGCTATCTTTCCAAATCAGTAACTATAGATAGAGATAGAGAACTGTGAGAAGGTTGTCGTTCTACTATACTCATTTCCAAACCAAGTTTAAGGTGGGAAATAAGAAGTTCACTATCGGATCTGGGATCCAACAATCCATAAAAATCGTGCATCTTAAAGGGTCGTGTTATGTGTTGTTTCTAGAAAAGGATATATTTGTAACATTTATGATATTTCCATGGCAATCGAGTCACTTTATGAAAACCTATTAAAATCACATCTCTCCGTTTATCTTTTTAATTCCAAATTTTAATGTAAGTCTGTAATGGCTTTATCTAACAATGGGCAGAGTTTGAGACCACAACTCAAAAAGAAAATATGCTTTTCTTATCATGCAATTCATCCACTTATAAGGCATATATTATGCATTTAAAACATATATTTTCTCTTTATTTCTTTTCTATCCTTTTAATTTTAAATTTTCTAGATATTAGAAGGTAGGGGAAACTGAAAATCATCCTATTGTGGCTAGCTATGCCACTTTATAGATAATTCAATGATTTTCATAAATAAAACATATGTTATTTATTTTCTTCTTTCCTTTTCACTTAATATGAGTTTTTCTCTTGTACTTTATCCTTCATACACTTCATTGGCTTATTAAAACAAGGAAAATCATGAAATTCATTATTCAAGACAATTTTGCAAAGAAACCCATGTTATAAAATAATGCACACAAATTGTTAGGCAAGCCCTTTTATTAAATAATTTTATTATTACTAGTAGTTCTTATGAAGAAATTTATTATATGGTTTAAATGTATGCATGTCTTAAACATGTCATTGTTTTTTCTTATATTGACATAATTTTCAAATATATAGATTCCTACTTCACTTGTATCCTCTTTGTTTACCTGGTGGCTAAGCAAGTTTGAGTAAGGGACAGATAAAGATATTCTTAGAATAGAGAATTATCCTTACCCACCTTTACCTTATCCATTGAAGAAACACCATGTCTACACGTGGGTAGCGGTGGCAGTGGCAACCCTAGGAGAAACCCTCCCAGACTTGAGGGGAGGAGAAACACTCAATGATAGAGGTAGTAAGGGTAGTTTAGGGCCCTAGGGCTTCAACAGACTTCTTCAAATCCTAGGTTGGCAATATAGACACTAGAATATAGGAAGCAGATCTCAATCTAGAAGATGGAGTCCTAATCATCCTACAAGATGAAGTCAATTCCAACACATCCCTCTAGAGTAATACCCTGGTGGGGTATATTATGCGGTTTAAATCACATCCCTATATTGTAAGAGTACCTTCAATGAATCTAGAAATTGTGTGGATTGATGGAGGTTATGGGGAGAGAGAGAAGTAGTTTTATCATCAAATTTCAAGAGAATAAGGATCTTCTTTTTGCCCTAGAAGGTGGACCATGGCTGGTCAGAGGCAAACCAATAATGCTACCAAAGTGGGAGAAGGGTGACCCTCTTATGTAGGAGAAGCTTGCCTCTTCTTCAGTGTGAATAAACTCCTCAACCTTCCATTGGAACTCTGGGGTAAGAAGATGCTTGGAACGTTCTAATGGTTGATGACCCCATAATCATATCTTGGAATGTTTGTGGATTGTCCAATTGGGAGAAATAGGGCATCGTCCAAGATGAGATAAAAAAGGTGAATTCAAATATTTCTCTACTTAGTAAAGTAAAAATAAGGAGAAGCAAAATAGATAAATGTATGAGATGGACATGGACAGGTTACTATTTTCTAGAAAATTCTCCTCACTGTGATAAGGTGGGGATTTAAATCAACTAGGATAATCCTTCCTACAAAAGTCAAGTGCTTTAACAAAAAAGTCAACTTATCTACTTCTCCGAGACACTGGAGAGAAGTAAGTGGATATTACTATTGTATAATCCAAGAAAGAAGGCATTCATAGAAAAGTCATGTGGGATGATCTGGGGAAGACCAGTTCTAATTTACATGTTGTTGGGAAACTGAGCAACAAATAAGGCAGTGGAATAAAAGTATGCCTAAATATCAAACTAGAAGATGTATACAACAACGATGTATCTAGGAAAGTGGTATTTGCAAGGTATATACTTGGTAATAGACCATATCTGGTGATATCCTGGCAACATTGTACTTCTTCTTCAAATAGCACTCAAATGGTCATTACTAATAGCCTCCTGATGCAACACCACAGATGGAGGTTGGTAGTGTTCTCCAGTGTGATGGTGAACACCATCAGATTTCAAAGTAGCTCAATAGCCTCCAAACCTCTATGTAGTCCACACAGACCACACAAGACTATATGTTGTGCTACCAAATCCAACGGGAAGGAATTGTCACTTCAATGTCAACGTGCTAGCACTCACTTATTTTCCCTAACTGTCTCTCCCTTTTATAGGTAAGACTTTCTTTGGGATCTTAAGTTACCACAACTATGAGACGATGATGTTTGTAAGTGTTAGTTGTGTCTTCAAAAATTCTTGACTACCCATCTACTTATAGGAGGGTTAGGGTCAGGATTTCTAGATCAACTAGGAGTTAAAGAGATAGATTATCTTGAATTTCTAACTACTACAAATTATGAATCAGTCGGTTACATTTAGAAATGGTTGGTTCACATGTTAATTGGTCGAGTCAACATTTGAATCAGTTTCTTCACTATATTTCATATTTACAAACATATTGTTTTTCAATGTGATTATTAATGCACAACATGAGGTCAACATCAATCATCAATCCAATCTTATTGATTGCTCAACCGGTCAATTCACATTCTGAATTGGTCAGCTCTCATTCAGAACCGATAAATTCACATTTTGAAGTTGTAAGTTCACATTCAGAACCGGTCGATACACATTCTAGTTCAACAAATGTTGTTATATATTGGTAGGACACTTGATTTGCTTGACTCAACACTCGAGTCAGTCGACTCACCTTCTTAGTCAGCCATTTTTTAGCAAATGTCATTTATATTGTATAGCTAAACACTTTAGTATTAAAGTTAAACCTTTTTCATGAGTAAACTCCTATTCCATGTGCATCCCATGACTGTGTTTGGCAAGGGACCGAAACCCGGTTTGGCCTTGTCTTTATGTGCCAACCCCGCCAAACAAGTGCCGGTTTGAGGTTGATTTTTGTTTGGTTCGCAATTCTAAAAAACCCCCATTTTGGGATAATAGAACCCCTAACATAGGTTCTCCCAGTCCCACGAGGGGCGGGATTCCGGTTCATAACCCGATTTCCGCAATCTGAGTCCATTTTCATCTCGCCCTTTCTGTGATGGTGTCATCGCCCCCCGACGCCTCCCCGCCCCTTCGCCTTTCCCCTCTCCCTCTTCTGCTCTCTCTTTTACTCCCTCTCCCGAGAAGTCGACGCCCTCCCAGCAGTTAAGACGCCCTCTCCCACCCCTCCCAAGACATGCAGCAGCCCATCGTTTCCTTATGGTAGGGCAGTGTCGTATGGATAAGCCTGGACAGTGGCGTAGGTGCAACAGCCGGTCAATCAAGCTGACGGAGGGGTACGGTGGGTCATCTGCAAATGCCAACCTACACCGCCAGTCTAGACGCCGAGAATCAAGCATCATCTGGAGTTGTCATCTCCCAATAAAGCCCCCCTTTTCACTGTGTGCAAACCCAGTAAACCCTAGCAAGGGCAAGCAGTGTCGCTGCTGCTATATAGTGTTGGGATTCATATCTGAACTCCTCCCTGTTCACATTCACATCCTCCACAAAATCTTCTCTGAAGGTGCCGCTACAGAGCCCCTATACCCAGAAGTCGCCCAGTTGCTTGAGAGGTATGTCTTCACCGACCCTCTTCTTTGTTTCAGTAGGCTACCGGTTTATGTGTATCGTCCCTCTACATTTGTTGTATGTACCGTCCCTGACCCGTGCTTCTATCTTCAACCTTGAATTCGGCTGGCTAACCATGTATTTCTCCTGATCAATACGAACATGTTTTCTGTGTAATGAACCAGATAAGAGCAAAAAATTATCTCATCTTTTGGGATATTCCAAGAAAAAATGGATGCATTGAAATGAAATAAGTCGACCATATGGGATACTAACAAAATAATTGTTATTATTATATATTTATATTGACAATTTATTTAATGAGTTCTCCCTGCTAGTAACCTCATTTACGAGGACAGAGTTATATCTAGAAATGATTGTTCTCCCTACAAATATCTTATGTAATATATTTTGTTTAAATTTGAACAAATATGTGTTATAATCCCTACATTGAGGTCTAAATCATTCATGTAGGTTTTTTTTATGTTTCAACTTTTTAAAACTAGAACTGGGACAACCTAATTTTGATTATTCAACTTCTTCTTATTTAGTTATGACTGTGCGCATTGACTGCTTATGCTTTGTATACGTGTAAATTGTACACCCATTAGATCTTTTTGATAGTCATTTCATTTATTTTGTAAACTTTAGTACCAACTTTGCTTTGTGTTAATATATTTTGGCACCTTGTACACAACCCTTGACTGAGGTCTGCCCCCCACCCCCAACTAGGTCTACTATGATGGTACAAAATTGGAACATACTAGTGTGAACATATATCGGAATACCGACTATTGTGTTGTAGATCACCTAAATTATGGTGTTGTTAATCATGTTATAAACATGAATACACCAGCATTAGACGTAGAGCACAATATTCTGGATTGAAATGAAATAGGTAGACCATATGGGATATGAACAAAATAATAGTTATATATTTATATTGATAATTTAATTAATGAGTTCTCCCTGCTAGTAACCTCATCTACGAGGACAGGGTGATATTTACACATGATTGTTGTAGCATATTGTTTGGTCATGCAAGGAACCCGAGAAGTACATTTATGTAATATTTGTCACTGTGTTTTCAGGTGTGTTTTCATGTTAATATGTATCATGTATTATGTTTGATAGGTCATTAGTTGTTCAGGTAAAAATATCTTATGTAATATATCTGTTTAAGTTGGAACAAGTATGTGTTACAAGCCCTACATTGAGGTCTGAATCATTAATTTTGTGTCAACTTTTCAAAACTAGAACTGGGACACCCTAATTTTGATTATCCAACTTATTCTTATTTGTGTTATGACTGTGCGCCTAGACTGCTTATGCTTTGTATACATGTAAATTGTACACCCATTAGTATAGGTAGATCTTTTTCATAGTCATTTCATTTATTTTGTAAACTTTAGTACCAACTTTGCTTTGTGTTAATATATTTTGGCACCTTGTACACATCCCTTGAGTGAGGTCTGCCCCCCCCCCAATGAGGTCTACTATGATGGTACAAAATTGGAATCCACCTATTACGTATTAATTATTTTTATTTGGAACATACTAATGTGTAGTGTACATTGTATATGCTCATAAAATACTAGTTTGTAGTTGGAACAATTATGTGCTATAAGACCTAATTTGTTTGGTCAGTATTTGTTCTGTTTAAAATAATATGAAGTAATATTTTTGTTTAAGTTGGAAACATATATCTGAATGTCGACTAATGTGTTGTAGATCACCTAAATTATGGTGTTGTTAATCATGTTATAAACATCAAATACACCAGCATTACATGTAGAGCACAATATTCTACTGCTCCTGTCCCTGACACTATCACTTGCTCATCTCTTTCTATGTAATGAACCAGATATATGAGTTCACCCTGCTAGTTACCTCATTTACGAGGACAGGGTTATATTTAGAATTTTAGACATGATTGTTGTAGCATATTGTTTGGTCATCTTTCAGTATGTTTTCAGGTTAATATGTATCATGTATTTTATTTCATATGTCATTAGTTGTTCAGGTACAAATATCTTATATAGTATATTTGTTTAAGTTGGAACAAGTATGTGTTACAAGCCCTACATTGAGGTATGAATCATTAATGTAGGTTTTTTTTGTATAAGCCCTAATTTTGTGCTATCCATTTAAAATGGTCACTATTATGTGCTCATTGTATAATCCCTAATTTGATTGGTCACTATTTCTTCCATTTAAAATAATATGATGTAATTTTTTTTCTTAAGTTGAAACATATATTTGAATGCCGACTATAGATCACCTAAATTATGGTGTTGTTAATCATGTTATAAACATCAATACACCAGCAATGTAGAGCACAACATTCTGCATTGAAATGAAATAGGTCGACCATATGGGATAGGAACAAAATAATTTTTATATATTTATATTGACAATTTAATTAATGAGTTATTTGTGCTAGTAACCTCATTTACAAGGACATGTTTATATTTTAGGCATGATTGTCTTAGCATATTGTTTGGTCATGGAAGGAACCCGTGAAGTAGATTTATGTTATATTTGTCAGTGTGTTTTTAGTTGTGTTTTCATGTTAATATGTATAATGTATTATGTTTGATAGGTCATTATATGTTCAGGTACAAAAATCTAATGTAATATATTTGTTTAAGTTGGAACAAGTATGTGCTATAAGCCCTACATTGAGGTCTGAATCATTCATGTAGGTTTTTTTATGTCAACTTTTCAAAACTAGAACTGGGGCACCCTAATTTTGATCATTCATGTTAGCTTGAATGAATGATTTTAATGTTAGATTGAATGAATGATTTTAATTTTCATGTACGACCAAAATGTACACCCATTAGTATTATGTTGATTATATTGCATGTAATCCAACTATTTCGGCTAATCTATATTCCCTCTGAATTTCTTGTATGTACCATCCCTGACCCTATCGCTGGTCGTGCAACTCTGTTCAACCTTCAATTTGGCTTACCATGTATATCTCATGAGCAATACAAACACGTTTAATGTGAATGTCATGTTGAATGCTTGCTATTTATGTAGTTTTCCTGTAATGAACATATTGGATGATGTGTTTTCTAAAACCATTTCAAATTTAACAACAATTTCAAATTTGTTGTACGAATTGTGGATCTTATGTCTGGTTGCGACATTGATGAGACAATATGACATGGGTTATTGCTTTAAACAAGTTATTTCTTTCAATACAAGTTATTGCTTTCAACTGCGTAGTCTCATACTAGATTTGTATAATGGTTTTTTTTTAAACACCCATAGTAAAGTGATATATCACAATGTCATTGGTATTATGGCTACACCCGACTTGAGGTTCCGTATTGTATGGTCGAAAGAGTTGGATGAGGCTCTGGTTGCGGCATTGAAGAGACAATATGACATGGGTAGGTGCGTCGATGGAATATTTACTAGGGACGCATGGAGGTAGATGCTACGTGATTGGCATATCAGGATGGGGAGGAACGAGGGTACATTGGATCAGTTAAAAACTCGGAGGAAGAACCTCAGGAGAGACTATGCAAAGATAAAATCGGTGACCAACAAAAGTGGTGTTGGATGGGACGACAGCAGGCACAAGCCAATATTGTCTGACACCCTAGAGTGGAGGGAGGCACTTGCGGTATGTCTAATAATATACACTCCCCTGACTATTATATATTAAATTAAACTTGTTAATATTGACCTAATCAATAGTTGTCCCCTATTTTAGGCAAACAGGGAACTAGCGAGATTGATCAACAAACCATTCTACCACTACTACAATGTCGAGCTGATGGGGGGAGGAACATAGCTAGGGGCCATCATGCAATGTCCTCAACTGATAGACAACCTCCTTCTGATGTTGCATCTGAAGATGATGTTGCTATTGACCTAGATACATCTGATTCAATTGTCAGCCCAGAACCGACCGGTCCAAACGGTCCAACCGGTTTCACTGAAGACATGGTTAATTCTGGGACGCAAAGTGAGGACACCAACGGCGGATCACACAACTAAGGTGTTGGTGCAAGGACTCCCACTACGATCAGACGTAGGAAGTGAGCGTCAAGCTCACAGGATAGTTGTGTCCTGTCTAATGATGTCGTGTCCGAATTCACAAAGGTGTTTGCCAAGGTACATGAGATGGGCAACGAAATTGCTGCTAGGTCTAATGATAAAGACGAATACCAAACCATTTTGCACCACTTTCATGCAAGCTACCTTGACGCCCCTGTCCCAGTTTTTACCACTCTTATGCACGCCATAAAAGATCCATCTAACCGTAACATTTACCTAGGCCTTATGGACACCCCACAAAAAATTACCATTTGGTTGCAAGACTTGTGGAAAATGAAGAACACAGCTTCTGCAGCTTCTGCATCAAAATCACCCTCCACGCCACAATCTCTATCGTACTTTTGAGGTTGTGTAATTTATTAAGAACTATATCAGTATCCTGCCTTTTATTTGATGAACTTTATCAAAAATTGTTATACTATTTTATTCCATTGGGAACAATCTCTGAACTATGGTACTATGTAATGGTTTATCTTGTTATTTGCTATTTGGTCAGTATTTGCTATTTTGTCGCTATAGCCCTAATTTCATTTCGGCAATATCTCGATATTTCCCTGATGCGGATAATCATTTTTAATTATAGACATGATGGCCGATATTCATCCTTATGAAACAACTGATGACATTCTACAACTACTGGATATTATGTCTGGTCTGGCTAATGACAGTGCTAACGCAATATCCTACCAAATAGCTGACCAAATTTCCCACAATATCATGCAAAATTCAGATTCCGCAACTACACACCAACCAATAACGAGATCGGTTAGTATTAGGAGCGGCCATCAAAAGGTTTTAGAAATAATAACCGGCCATG
Source organism: Alisma plantago-aquatica (assembly GCA_963693085.1). NCBI lineage: Eukaryota > Viridiplantae > Streptophyta > Magnoliopsida > Alismatales > Alismataceae > Alisma > Alisma plantago-aquatica. Next base: position 811,625,409 of record OY856412.1, on the reverse strand, counting down.
AAAGGAGGGCGTACGATCTGTACCGTATGCTACCCAACACGGTTTTAGCCTTTGTTGACAAACTTGAGGACCGAGGTTTGTTGAAAAGTACCAAAGGTGTGTCATCAGTGGAGGTAGTTTGCTACTTCCATCAAATGGTTGTCCATGGCCATACCAATCGTGTTCTTTCTGAGGACTACATTTACAGTGGTGAGACCATAAGTAGAAAGTTTAATGAGGTGTTGCATGCAGTGTGTGCTTTGTGCAACAAATATATTGTCATGCCAATTGCATCCACAACTCCGCACCGCCGCATCACTAAGAGTTCAAGATTTTACCCTTACTTCAAGGTATGACCATCACTTAGTTGACCATTGTCCATTCCATTGTTAATATAACCACTATCGTCATCGTTGAGTGTGGTATTTACTTGCATATTTCTTATATTCTTGTCTTAGGATGCCATTTGGTCAATTGATGGGACACACATCCCCATTTTTGTGAAGCGTGAAAATCAGAACCGATATAGGAATAGAAAAGGGAATGTTTCCATGAATGTCATGGTTGTAGTAGACTTCTCAATGGAGTTTACATATATCATGACTGGTTGGGAGGGATCTGCTGCTGACCAAAGGGTACTTCACGCAGCTACAACCATAGGCGGGTTCAAAGTACCCGCTGGGAAGTGCTATCTTATTGATACAGGGTACGCCAACACCAGCAAATTTCTTGCACCATATCGAAACGTTGCTTACCATATAGCAGAGTATCAATGTAACAGAGGCTCATACACAAGTAAAAAGGAAATGTTCAACCACCGGCATGCTCAACTACATAACATTGTCGAACGAGCATTTGGTGTGTTGAAAAAGAGGTTTTCCTACTTTCCTAAAGGAGTGACTTTTCCCGTGCAGTATCAGTCTCAGATTGTAATGGCTTGTTGTATCGTTCACAATTTTATCCGACGCCAAAATGATGGCGATCCTATGATGGACGAAAACTTGGATGAGCCTCATACTACCACTGACATCTTGAACGAATTGAGTTCTCTCCAACAAACAAGCCAGGTCGATGCTAGAGAGGGAAATGTTTTGTGCAAAACTGTTGCCAATTCTATGTGGGAAAATCAGTGATTTATGCATTTGTTTTCTAACTTGTAGACATTGAAACATGTTGTACAACATGTTTCACTTACATCCTTTTTTTTGTAACTTAACGACCAACTTTTGTTCTCAAACAATATTGTTCACTACAATTTTGCCTACTTATAAACAATGTGAAATTATGTCTCATTAGGTTTTCTATCTAGAAATGGACAATGACATGACGTCGTGCCCATGTGATCTGCACTGCACCGTATGAGTGTACATGCATGCCACAGATGCGGCAAATGGATGTTTTGAAGACAACAATCCCCACATGCCATATTTTACATGTGGTAGGGGTCTTGTACCAACCAGATGCCATATGAGGTTGCCCGCGCAGCAAGTACCACCTACAATGGCTACGCTGACTGCAATTAGGGATGCAATGGTCTCAAAACTCGCATATGCACATCGCTAATGTATGTTCTGGTCAGAACATTGTGCCTTTGTCTGTTCAACAAGAGCAGACATAGATAGGTTACAAGAAGAAATTTCAAGTATGCGGGAGAGGTGTCGATATCTTCTCCACCGACTTCAAATAACGAGCGATAATGACTCTTCAACAGAAGAAGATGGATACAATACGTCATAGATATACGATATTATGATATGTCCAAATTAACTGCACTTGTCTGTTGCAACAATTAGCTACTCCTGAACAAATGGTCTTCATATTATCTTTGAAAACTATGTCATGAACCCGATATTTTTCTATTAATCATCAATTTTGTTTAATTAGATGTTGATGATTCCATCTGAGGTTCTTAGGTGTGATTGTGGGCTAAATGCAGCCTTACGGCTTAACACAGAGGATGCAGGGTTAAATGACTTTGCCATTCTGATTCAAAGGTCGGGCGAAATGTATTACATATGCCCTACTCGTGAGGTGTGATAGTACATCAATAAACAATACACTGTCCTTGTCGAGGCTCCGCATTCTTTGCCATTAACGTGTACTTCGTACTACATTTTAGGGAAAAGACCGATGCAGATACTTCCATTGGGAAGTCGATCTCCCCCCAACAATTGATTCATTGAAAGTAGAGATTATGTTACTAACAGTTAAGTGCAAGTCAGTGTGGGGTCAGGTGATGAACATGAAGGACTTCATTGAAATTCATTACAACTACGATGAATTATACTCTAACAAAAAGTATGAGCATGAGGTTTTAGAACGCAACATTGCCAGTCTGGAGAAAGATTGTTGTCTGCTTCTGGACATCCCTTCACCTCAAATGACTCCATAACGTTGAATGGCAAATGCATTTACATTGTCTTCTCTGTTTAGAATGACTATCAATGGATGTTATGAACATCATACACTTGTTTAATTTAGGCACTTTTATAAACATCATATTACATTTTAAGTGGTATGAAAATTTTCTTCATGTTGATTAGTGTTTTATTAATGTTGTATTTTATTAATCGAAATTTTGCTTAACGTTAGCTCAAACCAAATAATACAATTAATTGTGATATACACCCTTACTTTTGAAAAATATATTAGTTACAAAATCTGTTATATGGTTGGCCAACCGCTGAAACCGTCTTTTATCTGGTCTACCGAGCTTGATATGGTTCTCAGGGGTTTGATGAGAACCCAATATCACGTGGGTAGATGTGTAAATGGAGTATACTCTACACAGGCTTGGATGGAGGCATGGCACCAGTTCTTATACATAACAGGAGGCCCTTACATTTCATTTCCTGAGTTGCAAATGCGATGGCAATACATCAAGAGAGAGTTTGTAAGAGACAATATGTTCATATTGGCATATGTATTGCCTCCCCCCACATTGGCCGCGCAACAAGGCATTGAACGCAACTTCTTGACGACGCGTTGCACTTACCCACCAGGGATTTTTTTTAGCACTGACGATTGAAATAAACAAATGAACTTGTAACATATGTGCTAAATGTAGTTGTGTTTTTGCATTGCAACAATTTACATTATCTACTTATGTGTATCCCGCCCCCGGTGGTCTACCTTGCGTCGGACGTAGGGGAGATGAGCGGTTCCCTGCAGAGCGGTTGAGTTGTCTGTCGTGAAGAGGCGGACGGTGCTAGGGTGCATAGAGGTGATCAGGCGGACGACGTTGTTGCGGCTCACTTACCGGTGCGGCATCCCGCCCCCGGTGGTCTACCTTGCCTCGGACGTTGTGGAGATGAGCAGCGCCTAGCAGAGCGGGAGCCAAGGTCTGCGGGGAAACAACAGAGCGCGGGAGGCAGTCGCTGACAGGAGGGCAGGATTGGCGGCGCAAGCCGTGCACGTAGACGACATCCTTCCGGACATCAGGGCACTGGTTCAATCCGAGCCGAGACCTTTAGAGGCGTCCAGCATGGTGGGGCGTGGGGAAGATTCGGCATCTCGTGGAAAGGTGCAGGGTGGTTTGATGGGGGACAGAAGCACGCCAATACGGATGACTACTACTCCAGTTCTAACGGGGAGAGAGCAGATGGAGGCTCACACGGCTCAAAATCATAGGCTAGCATCGATTGTCCGAGTCCCACGCGTGGAGGAGGAGCGGCGCTTCTACGGTAGGGGCAGCGATGAGACGGACAGCAGAAGCATGATGATAAACCCTAACCGGAGGGTTGAAGAAGGTCGACCGAGCATGAGGATGGAGTTCAATAATGATAGACACACACAGATGGGTGGCGTCCTTTGGGACACGTGCTATAGGTGCTTGGAGAAAGGTCATTGGCAGTCACAATGCAATCGGGAGAAAGTGTGCTACAAGTGCCGCAGGCCGGGTCACCTTGCTCGAAGATGTACTGCTGATTTAATTTCTCGTCATCCTCCCCCCCCGGATATCATGTCGAGAACTGTGTTCCCACCCCTGCACGTGGGTATCCCGGCTCGTGGTGCACCTCAGCATGTCTCGAAGAGAGTAGCTGTCGATCTAGGGCCAGATGATGATGATCGTAAAAGAAAGGCTCAAGCATTGTGCAAGGCGGTGGAGATACGCTGGCCACCCCAGGTGTCCTGGACGGAGCTATCTCCTTTCCTAAAGAATGTGTGGAAGCATGCCATAGATCTCTACAGATTTTCTAAGCGTAAAGCAGTCGTTTTTTTCAGTAGTGTGCAGGAAGCACAGGATGCTGCCAGTTCTATGAGGTTGGGATTCAAAGGTTTTGATATCAGCTTGCATAGCATGGAGGAAGGTGAGAGATGCGCCAGAAAGGAGGCGATATGGTTCTGGATTGAAGATTTACCTATTATATGTCGGGATGACAAGGCGATAGATGACATTGTGAACAGCTTTGGGAGATTGGTAGTAGCTTCTGGATGGATGAGAGGACCCGATGACATAGCTGGTATACTGGTGTTAGTTGAAGCTTTCAATGAAGATGTACCTCAATATGTCACTTTGACATATGGAAACAGAAGGTCTAGCGTACACTTGCAGATGGTTGCTCGGGGGGAGCCGGATTCAAGTCTTTTCTCACTGACGGAAGTTGGACGTGACCTTGACATTCCTTTGCATGCGTTGGCTATTAATCGGAGTGGAGGTGTAGCGGGACAGACTCCTGATGAGGGATAGATGATGGTTGTGCATGATAGTGGAGATGATGACCTTGTGCAACATGAGAAGGATCAGCAGATGCTGACACAATCTGAACCATGTCGTGATGAGGTTGTGTGTACAACACAGCAGGTTGGCCCACGTAGGATCGTGTTTGATGAAGATGGTGCAAGGAAGATGCTGCATGATAGAAGCCTGCGTGACTACATATACATAGGCAATGAGGATGATGGGATACATCGTGAAGATTTCAGCCATGAGGAGCGTTTGGGACAGCGAGGACGTATGGGTAATTCACACAGAGTTGTTCATAGAAGAAGGCTATCTGATGGTGAGCTTCCTTTTGCTTATGCTGATCGGGAAGACAGAGATAGGAATTTCTGAAGGAGGCAGTGTTTGTTGGTGGTCGTTTTAGTCCATGCACTCGAATTACCTTTTCTGGAATATTAGGGGTGCGGCGAATAATAAGACGAGAAGAGTCTTGGGTAGGTTATGCAGGAGGCATAAACCCAGGATTGTGTGTATCTTTGAGCCTTTTTTACATGCTAGGGTGGCTGAAGAACTTCTGGACATTGTGAATCTGGATTGGGTGACTGATAATGCAGCTGATGGGGGTAAAATATGGTGTTATGCGGATAGCACTCTCAAGCCGGAGGTTGTGAAGTGTCATGGGCAACATGTGACGATGAGATTTACTGATGAGAGGAGTAATAATTTTTTTGTTACTGCGGTCTATGCAAGTTGTAGCTACGTTTACAGGCGGTCTCTTTGGGAAGATGTTCTTGAGATGTCGGGTATCATTGGAGATAGTAGTTGATTTCTTGCAGGTGATTTTAATATCATTAGAAGTGATCAGGAGAAGAGAGGGGGCAATAACAAGAGCTTTCAGGAAGTTGTTGATTTCAACACCTTTATCCAGAGCGGGTATTTCAAGGAGACGCAGTTTGAGGGCAGCAGGTTCACGTGGGTCAATAAGCAGTACAATATGCCTACTATCTGGGAGAGACTTGATAGGATTTTGCTGAATGATACTTGGGCTGCTCTGCGACCGGATTCTTGCACATGTCATCTTACTCGTTATAGAGTGTCGGATCATTGCCCGATTTTGTACAAGTCTGGAAATTTGGCTACTATCAGAAAGAAGAGTTTTTTTGCTTTCATGCAGACGTGGCTGCAGCATGAGGATGTATGAAGATCATTGCCGATACTTGGGATGATTCCAGAGAGGGGCACCCGTCAAATGTTTTCTACTATAAGCTTAAAAGGATGAGAGAAGCTCTAAAGTCTTGGAGCAGGAAGACCTTTGGGGACGTAATCCAAGAGATCCTAGATCTAGAGGATGTGGTCCACGTTACCCAAACTGCCTTTGATGAGTTCCCTTGCACAGCCAATGAGACTGCTTTGAGGATTGCGGAGTTTGAGCTTCAAGAGGTGTTAGACGTGCAGGAGAATATATGGAAAGAGAAGTCCCGGATCCAATGGCTGAACGACGGTGAGCGCAACTCTAGGTTCTACCATGCTGTTGTGAAGTCCCGTAGAAGGAATAAGAGAGTTAGATGCATCACTTTACCGTCGGGGGACAGGGTGACTGACCCGCAGGAGATTGCGTCATGTGCTGCTGATTTCTATAGGAATGCTTACAGCGAGATGGTGCCTCATGATGATGATGTTCTGGAGGAGTTCCTAGCTAGTATACCGGAGGCTGTGTCTATGGATGATAATATGTCTCTTACTGCTGTTCCTAGTGCGACTGAGGTGTTTGATACTATGAGCCAAATGGACAAGTTTTCTGCTCCTGGTCCTGATGGTTTTACTATTCCTTTTTATATGGCTGCATGGGAGTATATAAAAGATGATTTTATGAGACTCGCTGAAGCCTTTTTTCTTAGACAGAATTGTCATCGTAGTTTGTTCTGTTTCCGTATTGTGCTTATTCCCAAGAAGGACGATCCGACGATCCTGGAGAAGGATTTCCGCCCGATTTCTGTTGAGAATGTGGCGCTGAGAATCCTTGCACGTGTTATTAGTAACAGGATGGTTTCTTTGATGCCGGCTTTGATTTCTGAGGAGCAGGCGGCGTTTATTAGAGGGAGGGAGATCACTCACCATGTCCGGTTGGTGAAGGAGTTGATGCATGACATTTACTATGAGGGTGATAGGCCGAACATCATGATTAAGCTTGATATGTCTAAGGTGTATGATCGGATTAAATGGGATGTCCTGGAGCGGATCATGGCGAGGTTCGGTTTTGTCAAGGAGTTCATTGAGTTCTGTATCAGTTTCTTCTCTAACTCATGGGCTACGGTTACGATTGGGGAAGAGTCATCCGGTTTTTTTCCTTTGCTCAGGGGGCTGAAACAAGGTAATGCCATCTCTCCTTTTCTGTTCATTTTGTTTGAAGAAATCCTTTGCAGACGGATTGCGCTTATGGGGGAGTTGAGGAGAGTGGCGAGATTTCGTACTAGAGGAAATGGGATCCCTCCTCTCTTTCTGAGTTATGCTGATGATATTATGATCTGTGTGAATGCTACTCCTAACACCATGGATGAGATTCAGGTGCTTCTTTCTATGTATGAGACTGCGTCGGCCCAGAGGATTAATAGGCTGAAATCTTCTTGTATTGTGGGCAGCAAAGACCCGACTACTAAGATGGATATTGGCGCTTCTATTCAGATGGATAATGTGGTTGATCATTTTGTATACTTGGGGGTGCCGATTAGAGCTGGAAGGAACTTGATTTCTGACTTTGATTATCTTATTCAGAAGGTCTCTCATAAGACTGCTTCATGGAAGTCCAGGCTGTTATCTTTTGCAGGCAGGAAGCTTTTGATTGCACATGTGTTATCTTCTACTATGGTGTATACAGCGACTTCTATTGGTATTCCGGATGGTATTGCTTCTCGTCTTGATGCCATGTTTTCTAAATTCCTTTGGGCGGACCGAGCCAACGTTCATAGGAAGGCTTGGGTTAGCTGGGACAGAGTGGCTCTTACTATAAAACAAGGTGGTCTTGGGTTGTCTACTACTCGCAGCATAAGCAACGCTTTTGTGGCAAAGGCGTGTTGGGAGATGATTGTTGGAGATACTTTATGGGCCAAGTTCTGCAGCGCCAAGTATGCAAATAGAGCGGTTGGTCGTTCTGCTTTATATCCCCACCATCTGAAGTATAAGTCGAACGCTTCTCCTTACTGGAAGAAAGTTTGGAATATGTTCCCGAGCATATATCCTCATTGCCGCTGGATTGTTGGAAAGGGTGATTTTCCGTTCTGGGATTTCTTGTGGTGTGATGAGAGGTTGTTTGATCACGCACGGTTTAACAGTGATCGCAACCAACCTTTTTTGGTGCGTGACTTCTGGATTCATGGGAGTGGTTGGGATTGGCTATCTTTGCAGCAGGTCCTCGACGAGCATGGGGTGGAGCTTATTAGAAAGGCGGGTCAACAGATTTCAGACACGGATGATTATCCCATTTGGATACCGGATTTGAGAGGCCAATTTTCCGTTCGCTCTGTCAAGATGATTTTGGGAAGTGCAAGTTATGATGGACCGCATGGGCTTCACCGAATTTGGCACGTCAACTCTCCTAAGGCGTGTGCTTTCATTTGGAAGATGATGAAGAATGCTGTCCCTACTGATGAGAACGTGGCCAGTTGCTATATTTCTCTGGCGTCCAGGTGTGATTGTTGTGATGAGCCAAGTGTGGAAGACATTGACCATCTTATGTTTCATAGTCAGATTGCCACGTCTTTCTGGACCAGGTTCACGGAGATCACGGATTATCCTGCTCCCGCGGATCGGATATCTTTGATTGATGCTTGTTCCTTTGGTAGTTCTGGCGATTTGCAGCTTTGGCTTGTGGCGTGCATCGCCACTATTATTCCGTACTGTATTTGGCGGATGAGGTGTGCGGCTAGATATGATAACAGGAAGATTCTGTGGAACAGGGAGGTGGATTGGTTGATATACCAGATTAACGCTTTGATGAAGCAAAAAAGATTCACCCGCATAGCTGATTCTTCTTTTCATAACAGGATTAAGGCTTATGGGGCGGAGGGTCCTATGTACATGCTGAAGGAGATTAGTTTGGTAAGGTGGATGAATCCTGACATTTATAATTTGAAGCTGAACATTGCGGTTGGGCAGAACCGTGATATCTATAGCCGTAAAAGATGGTGGATGGCTGGGGTTGTTAGGAACCATCATGCTGCTGTTTGTCAGATTTCTAGAGCTTGGTTGTCGGCTGATTGCTACCAGATGGCGCTTGTTCAAGTGTGTGCTGTTGGGGTTAAGTTTGCGGAAGATCAGTTTTTACATGTTTCTAGTGTGGAGATTGATGATCGTTCGGTCCATGGTATGTTGTGGGGAGCTGATGTTGCACCTTGGAAGATCGTTAATTTGATCAAAGAGGTGAAGGAGATCATTGCGGAGAGGGACATTACTGGATCGTTAGTGCATAAAGTTATCAATTCGATCCCGAAGGAGATAGGGAGATGGGGTATGCATTTGACTGAGCCGATTGTTGTTTCTGATATGAGGACTGTTCCTAGTAGGATTAGGGGCATGGTGTTTCTTGAGAAGCACAAGACGCCTTATGTTGTGTTGAGGAGAGAGAGGTAGGAGGTTTTTTTGGGTCGGTTTGTGCGGCCATGTTTGTTGTGTGTTTTGTGTTGGTGTGTTTTGTGGGGCTACCTGCGGTTCAGCAGGAGATGTATCTTTGCTTTTGATTGTGCCCACACGAGGGGAGTGGGGTGAATAGATGGTCCCCTGGCTTAACCAAAAAAAAAAAAATCTACTTATGTGTTACATTATTATATGTTGCTACCAAAATGCGATCAAATTTCCTACTTCATTATTATGTTATTGCCATAGTTACTTTACGAATTCTGTTATTTGTTTATACCTTTTTTTTTATTAATTTTAGATGTCGACATCGCGCGCAAAGGCAAGGGCAAGGGAAAAATTTGAAAAACTTTTGATGTCACCGGAAAAAATTCAAAAATATGTTGAAGATAACCTTTTATGCACAAAACCATGTTGCAATCACACAAAGGAGGAGGGAAAAATTGGGACCAATGATCAAGTCAAGGGCAAAGTCAGTCAGCATGTTCCTCATTTGCCATTGTTGTTTGATTGGCCAAAAGACGACATCAAACAACAAAACAAGCAGTCGGTGCAGGAACCATGCCCAGTGTCATGGGATGAGTACGATGAGGCCATAATGTTGGCCTATTTTAATCAAGATCCACATCCAACCATGTCCCCCCAAAGTGCCTTGTCAAAATCATAGCTTTTGTTTGGCTGTTTATTGCTCCCATTTTTTTCCTTCTCCCCTGGCGAAGATCACCCGTAAACAATTATGTTATTATCAGCGATCGTTTATGTATAACTAATGATGACAATATGATTATTATCAGTTGCTTTTATTGACGATAATGTAATTTGTTTATGTTATGAACAAAATATATTAGTCCAATTTCATATTTCATGTAGCTTGATTGTTACTAACGATAATGTAATTTGTTACACTAATGACAACAATTAACTATGTTCAACATTACATATATACCACATGCAAATGTCATTCCAGACGATAGTAACGTTTCATTAATTTTTAATCACTACGTAAAAATTAGAATTATCATATCTTATTTGCACTATTATAAATATTCAAAATAACACCCACACAACACAAATAAAATATTTTTTTAATATATTCTAAACTTTGGTTGAAGTGACACCACAAATACACATTCTACGTACTTGTTCAAACAGTGATGCAAGAACATAACAGAATAAGTAGATTCTGACTATGCTGCCAAACAGAATCAGACTTCCAGCCAAACAGATTCAGACTGCAGTCAGACTGAAATCAGACCAGCTGACCAGAATTAGACTGCGTTGCCAAACTAAAAGCAACGAAAGAAGCCAAGAAGCTAATTGCCAATCCAATTAAGGAATCACCCCTTACTCCATTTCATGGCTGGGTGGGGAGGCAGCTAGCTCTGAAGCAGAAGCGCTAGAAGCAGGCAAGCAAGGAAGCATCCGGACGAGCATCATTTCATTGTTGTTGGTGGGCCGGAAGGTGCAGTGCAGCAGCTTTCTAGCAGCAAAGAAATCAGACTGCATCCTGACTGCCCCAACATCGGAATCCAGATTAACCTGACTAACCCAATCCAGATTCCAGAATCCCAGTCCTGTGCCAAACACAGGCTATGTGTTTTACCCTATAGGTCCTGAATTAGGTTAGAAATAAATGTCTATAACCAATTTATGATGTCACAAGCAATGTGCGATGTATAGAGACACATCATTGCTACTCATGTAATTGGAAAGTTCAAGAACAACTTCAACGTACATTTAGTGATCATTGTTACTATGATATAATAGTTCATTTGTCTCTAATATCTAGATTGGACTCGAGGTATGGAATCATCATCCTCTAAATTTTCAATCTATGTTTCTTAAACTAGAACAAACTATTGAGATACACGTCAGCTCAATATCAGATTTTGACTCACATGAGAATGGAAGGTGTTTCTCAGTCTCGCTTATCAAGTGGCCTAGATATCAACTCCAATAGGAGGGACAAATCTCATCTACATCACTCACAGTCAATCCCCATGTGTTACAATTTACCCGAGCACCACCTTTATGGCAACCCTTATTCAAGGTAATGTTGGATGGTGTCAAAATAAATAGAACAACATGTGATGAGTGTAGTGACTTAGGTATAAGAGCCACAATCACCACTATCACTGTGAGAGAGGATTCTTACTACCATTCCATGGTCTCCATGTATCACTAAGGTGGGTCTTCCTAGTACACTTGTTATCTAACAAGTAATTATGTGTTTGGCTTGATATCATAAATCATGACTAGTGAGATTCTGTCATCAGCCAACACACAATCTAGTCTTTATATATTATTGTTGCCTATTTTTTTTCCATAGTAACATCTGAATAGGGACATAACAAGAATTTATGTACTCTTATCATACATATGATCTCATTGTTTAGGTCCTCAACATGAAGACGTATGTCATTAAGTAACATCATTCTTTGGGCATATATTATGTTACTTCATTATTTCATAACTGAATAAAATGGAATAAATGCGATTTTCATTTGTGATTATAAAATCAATTGCATGCCACATTACAATCATCACATGATCGACTCACTAGGAATACGTAACAACACACTCCCACTCGCACTTAGTTCTAATCACTCATGAATCTTATTACAAGTGATCAAACATGTCCATCATGCTTCTACTATGTCCGTGGGTCAACAAGATTGGCTTCAGTCAGTATTTTGGAAATCTTCACATCTCCTATCTGTATGATCTCTCGTATGAGATGGAACCACTATAGTATGTTCTTGGAATGCTGATGTGATATGGGCTCCTTAATTGTGCAATAGACCCATTGTTGTCACAATACAGCTCGCTTGCATTACTAATGCTTGGAACCACCCCAATTTCACTAATGAACTTCTTGACCTAGAAAACTTCCTTTGGTGCATTGGATATGTAGCAATATACTCCATCTCTATTATAGAATCAACAACTTTCTCTTGCTTGGAACTTTTCAGCTAATAGTTCTATTGTTGAGGCAAAACACAAATCCAAATTTCGATTGATAAACATCTTTTTTAGTTTGGAATCTTGCAATTGTGTAACCCCTTACAATAAACTCTTCCTCACCGCCATAAACAAAATATTGATCCTTAGTTCTTCTCAAGTACTTAAGGATGTTCTTTATGGAAATCATGTGACTCTCATCAGGATTATACTGATATTTTCTTATTTTTCTCAAGGCATACAAGACATTGGGATGAGTGCATAACATGGCATACACGATATATCCAATTGCAGACACATATCGAATTGAACTCATGTGTTCCAGTTTTTCACAAAAATTGGGACATTGGAACTTAGAGAGGCTAATTCCATGAGACATGGGAAAATTTCCTCTTTTTAAGTTTTCCATGCTTAACCTCTTCAACACTTAGTCATTGTATATACTTTGGTTAGGCCAAGAAGCCTTCTATATCTATCTCTATATATCTAGATTCCTAGATATAGGATGCTTTGCCTAAATCCTTCATAAAAAAGGTACTTCCCAACCAGTTCTTTACCCTATGTAAGGTAGGGATGTCATTCCCCATTATTAGTATGGCATGTACATACAATATAATGAATACAATTATGCTCCCACTAATCTTCTTGTACACACAAGTTTTATCTTCATTTTGACTGAAGGAAAACTCTTTGACTATCTCATCAAATTTAAGATTCCAGCTCTAAGATGCTTGCTTCGATCCTTAGATTGACCTTTGTATCTTATATACTTGTTGGCTTCCTCTGAATTTATAAATCCTTCAGGTGGTTTTCATATACACATCCTCAAGTAGATTTCCATTAAGAAAGGCAGTTTTAACATCCATCTACCTAATCTCATAGTCATAATAAGTTCCAATGACAAGAATGTTTTTGATGGACTTAACCCTGGAAATTGGTAAAAAAGTTTCATCACAGTCAACACCTTGTACTTGTATGAAACCTTTTGTAACGAAACTACCTTTATAGGCTTACACTTTACCATCGATGTCAGTCTTCTTCTTGAAGACTCACGTGCATTACATGGGTTTTACCCCTTCGGGTGGATCCACCAAGGTCCATACCTTGTTGGTGTACATGGATTCCATCTCAGATCTCATGGCCTCTAGCCATTTCTTAGACTATGGTCCCTTAATAGCATCTAGGTAGGTTTTTGGCTCATCATCTATGACTAACTCACTGCCTTATTGAGACATAAGATAACCAAACCTTTCAGGTTCAAGGTGTGTCTTACTAGATCTATGAGGTTCTTGCGTTCAATGAGGAACTTGAGATTCCACAATAGTTTGAGAGTTTCCTTGTTCCTTCTGTACCTCTACAGGTTCAATGTTTTCTTGTTGGTCTCAAACCTCTTCAAGTTTTACTTTCTTCCCACTCACTCCTCTGGAAATAAATTTCTTTTCTAGGAATTCAGCATCCCTAGAAACAAACACTTTGTTGTCAGATGGGTTACAAAAGTAGTATCCCTTGGTTTCCTTAGGAATTCAAAAATATAAAATTTATCTAGTCTAGGTCTAAGATTTTTAGGAACCATTTTCCTCACATAATCTTCACGTCCCCAAATCTTCATAAAAGACATCTTGGGACACTTTGCAGACCATATCTCATATGGTGTCTTTTGAACTGATTTAGATGGTATGATGTAAGGTGTAGACATTATGATTTATACAACATATCCCCAGAAGGAATTTGGAAGATTAGCGAAACTCATCATTAATCGCACAATATCTACTAATATGTGATTCCTTCTTTCTGACACACCATTATGTTGTTGTGTTCCGGGTGGAGTCCATTGTGATATGATACCACGATCTTGAAAAAGGTCTGAAAACTCTTATCTTAAGTATTGTCCACCTCGACAAAGTGCCTGAATACTTTTCCCAAGTTGGTTCCATAATCCAATTAATAAATCCTTGAACTTCTAAAGGGGTTCTAACTTATGTTTCATCAAGCAAACATAACCATACCTACTGAAGTATCAGTAAAGATAATGTAATATCGATAACCACCTTTAGAATTTATTCTAAAAGGGCCACATACATTAGTATGTATGAGTCATAATCAATCACTTTCCCTACCATTGTTACCACTATAGGGACCCTTTTTCATCTTTCCTGAAAAATAAGAGTCACATGTCTCTGTTGATTCAAAATTAAAAGAGTCTAGATAATTGTCACACCCACATCCCATGATTTCCACTAATCATGAGATTAGGGCATGACTATGAGGATTACACTTAATACAAAGTTGACTCCCGACTTTTCCTCTTTATTTTAAACTCTTTGTTTTTTCGCATTTAATCACATAAACAAACTTTACAAGAGAATTAAACTTTTATTACTGTAATATGATCTCAACATTAATGATACACATTCATATATTCATTTTGTTTCTCACACTTCCATGTTCATACGACATGATAATCAGATACATTCTCTCTTATCAACAAAACAAAGATACAAAACCTCATTTATAACCCTCTGACATCTATACAAGGACATAGAGTGACAGGGACCGAATGAACTTAACTAATCTCATACTTAACTCATGAGTTAGATCTACTCTGATGTTTTGACCTTCTTCAAGTCCATGTGGTTTCCCTAAAAATTTTGAGTAGAGGGGTGAGCCTACTCGCTCAGTGAATGAGAACTTCAAAGAAACAGTCTAAAGCACTGATATAATTATAGTTATACCTTTGATCAACTGATATCGGTTATAACAATAGTAATTACTACACTAAGCAGATCTACAACAATACAGTTAAAATAACAGAGAATGTAAATATTGCACGTAAAGAACAACTACTATGAAATTGTTATTCAAATCATTCTTAACTCTTTTTACGTATAAGAAACTCTTTAAACATGTATGATCATATGTTAGCTTATGCCCTAATCATATGCGGTGTACTCTACATATTAGACTCACAGTGCACTTTGATCACACTGTACAAGACTTAGCTGACACACCCAAGAATGCTAAGTCTGACTACGTCACTGGTTTACAACAGTGTAATGGAACTCTGGCCTCTGGACTCCTCCTTTAACCTGAGCACACAGGCGGGGAGTCAAGCCCCTATTGGCTTTTCTGTACTCTAGTGCCACCAAGACTTCTGGTTGATGTTGGACACTCTTTTCTATACTCTAGTGCCACCAGGACTCCTGGTTGATGTTGGACATTGCAAACTATAATTTAAGGAGACTTCCACTAGGGATTCATCCCCCGTACCGCCTTTTTGTACGTTCTGACCCCTGTATACTGGACACTGTTAGGGTTAGGTTATTTCATCCCTAAGGCACAGACCTCACAGAGGGGTTCTACGATGTTTAGGGCTATTGAGTCTATTATTTTATTATTCTTGGAAAGCTCTTACTATATTGTATCTTTTCCTTACTTCTACTTGACTTTGGTATCTCTATGGTACCGCGTCTTTTTATTTGAAGTTTATAATACAACATGTATATCATTCTAAACTTGGCAGAGCAGTATATTCAAAACATTGTAATATTTTGAGTAATCATCATATTATACATACAAGCAAACTAAAATTCTTAAATAAATAGAATACATGTCAACTTGGAACTTCATACGCTAAAATCATGCAATTGAACTGTTAAGCATCACCACATCTCATACTGAGAACTTTGATATCACAATTTCTTGATTCATTGAACACCCTATCCTTAGGGTTTCATTTACCTCATTCACTTACAAAAAGGAAACACCCTATCCTTAGGGTTTCATTTGCCTCATTCACTTATCACATGGAAACACCCTATCCTTAGGGTTTCATTTGCCTCATTCACTTGTCACATGGAAACACCCTATCCTTAGGGTTTCATTTACCTCATTCACTTATCACATGGCTCTCATAAGGATTTCATACGATATAAACATTCATTGAATAAAGACTGCTTTCAACAAATCATATACAATCAATATATGTATGAAACCTTAGAACTAAGCTAAATTTAGGTTTCCATGCCATTTACTGAGATATCATGCATCAAGAATAACATTGTATAAATAAATTCTAAGATGTCAAGATAAACACTTCTAATGGATTTTATAATATCTATTCTCAAATTTCCAATTTTTCACTCATCTAGGGTTTCAACCCTTTCTACTGAGATATCAAGAAAACACTATTCACAACACACAAAATCCAAAATAGTATCTGACATGTATGTACTACGCATTCAGATAAACAATCATTCGTAATTAATGGGATTCTGATAGACAAATTTCTCTATTTAATTATATAGCAATTTCAATCATAGCCGAAAATCCTAAATTTCAGTTTACTCTTATAACCTCTATAATTACTTAAGGAATTCTCATTAAGATAGATTGTACCCATTTCTTATATGATTTTATCATCTAAAATTCATCAAAATAGAATAAGAATCCATTTCATATCATTTTACAAAAAGTAGATCAAAAGGAGAATTTAGGGTTTGTTTGTCACATAGTGAGCAATTGAAGATTATGGATGAATTAACCAAATTTTTGGAAATATGCTATTTAAAGGAAATTCCCACTCACCCTAAGGTATGAAAACACCTTAAAAACTTAGCTCATCCCTAAAACTCTCAAAGTCATATCAAATCCCTAGCAATTCACCCAATTCTTCTTCCTTTCAACAAGGAAACCCTAAAAATAAGGAATTATGAAGGAAGAGTGAGAAAAGGGGGAAATTTTGATACCATTTCAGATCAAATCAGAGGAGGGATGGAATCTTGACATGTGAGATAAGATTCACCATAACATTCTATGCAAAGAAGCTAAACTTACTTGATTTCATCATATCTCGAATAGAGAAACCCTAATTCAGCAATTTCACCACTTTCTTCTCTCAAACCTTAACTCTCCCTCTCTCTATAGGATTTCTTTTCTCTAAAATGAATTAAAAATCATGAGATCTGCTAGGGTTTTAGGTTGACCATATAGAGAAATTGAGTTGATTGGGTCAATTGCACATTGACCCCTCACTGTACTTTTTCTTATTTCAGTTGAATTTCCTGTTATAAAACTGTTAATGTAATTCATCTACTGAATAGCTAACAGATCCTACAAAAAATCTAACTATTTGATATGTTATTTATGATTGAGTTTCAGATCTCTAGTAAAAATTTTAGATTATTTGGAGTTACCAATAAATAAATAAAAATCAAATACTACATTGTTGTATTGTAGTCAGTAGCATGGTCGGTCGAAGTATATCTCGACTGAGAATGACTTTCAGGGAACATCCAAATATTCTAAAATTTGTCACTAAAATGCACGATTGAGTTATACATATTATATCCAAATTTCATTTCAATTATAGTTACACATAAAATACTAAAAATCATTTAATGAGACACTATACTTATCAAATTATGTATTCATATATCATCAAAACCCTAATTTGGGCCGATTAGGGTTATATTTCTTAAACCCTAATTTCTCAAAGAATCATTGATTATATTTAAGAAATGATCAATCTAATTAAGCATGTAATTATCCAGTTAACCATAGTTTACCAATTAAGCTCAGATGCGGTCATAACAATTCTTCCCCCCTTAAAATGTTTTGTCCCCAAAACATAAATATGCAAGCAAAGTATTTTCAAGTTTTATTTTAAGCTTCTGATATCTTACATGTCATTATATTCTTGTATCTCATACTTGAATGCATATTTCAACATTAAGTCCTTTACTAAATCACAAAATGTTTGAAATAGTTCTCAATGATAACAAACAAATTCTCTATACCACAATCAATTATAGGATAGAGAGACAAACAACCATTTGCAAATTTTCATATTCTAGAGGTGTTACTTCAACATTGACAATTTGATCCAACTATTTCAATTCATATGGCTCAATATGTACTATCATTTTGTATTACATTTAAGTCACAAAAGATAGTTCACCATGTTGTTTTGAATTTTACTGTTGTGCTACTCAAATAGCAAAACAGTCCTTATTTGGAAGACTGGATTCAACAACAATTATATAATACTAACATGGATTATTGGTATGAATGACTACAACTATCAGACACCTTTAATTAACATATAGCTTGTACATGTACAACTTAAATCATAAGTAAAACAAATTTACATTGCTTAGTATACCTTCAACAAATTATACTTCTAAAAACAAATTCACATATTACGAAAAGCCATTTTTTTTCTCTTATATCTCTCCTCATTCATTACTACTTACTTTTTGCTACTATCCTTCTCATTTTAATCATGTAGATTAAACATCCCTAAAATTGAAACATACAGGGTACAAATATATTATTCATCATTCTTGCTATCACTGCAAGAATTTATTTCATATCGCACTTTAATCGTATTGTATTTCTACTTTTGTTCAAAACACACCTCTTATATTTCAAAAATATTTCTTATCCTTCTATCTGAATCATTTCCCTATTGTTTATCTACCTTTCCGATTAGCTACCTTTAGACCCTGGATTACTATCAGTGCTAGTTTACTTCTCATAGGGCATATCTCATAATCTTGTTTTATAGAGATGCTAGTTGTGACATCCTGCTATCACACAGACTACGAAATATCATGCAAAAATGCATGGAACCCCCCATAAGCCACATATTACAAAAAAATTTGTTAATTAAAACCAATTGCAGAAAATATCAAAACAGGAGAACTCTTACAACCAGATCCACATCCTGCAAGAAAACATGTTATAGGTGTACATAAACTGGATACATGTCCACCATCATATAGGATCCAACTGTTCCATAAGTACAAAGAGTTCATCACCTATTTATGTACATATCAGGCCATACCAGGCCAATAGCAAACAAGAAAATCCATATCAACTATACATCGTGAAGCTTCGTCAAAACACCTCCTAGGACCTGAGAGTACAGGGATGACTCTAGGACTCTAATACAAAACACCCAAAATAGTAGCATATCCAACTCTTGCCTTCTACTGCTCTTCTTGTTGCTCGGCTGCAACGCTGCAATCACCACCGTGACCAGCACGACCACCTAAAAAGGGTTTAAACCAGCGGGGTGAGTTACACAGTCCCAGTGAGAAACATAAATCCCCCTTAACCTCAGAAAAGCTAGAACAGTTAACGCATGTAACTGATATAAGCAGATTATATACTACATCATACTGAGCAGAACTATCGCTGTCAACCTTATCAGGATTTTTGAGAGGTATAAGAATACATAATGTATGGAACATGATTGACAAGATACGTCAAATAAGAACTTTTCATAATATCTGAGGAACATGTAATTAACTACCAGATATAATTAGAACAACTACATGAACAAGGCCTCAACCAATGTTCTATGTTTGTCCTAAGCAAATATACTATACGGTTGGATTATGAATTATTATGCCCTAAGGAAGTGAGCCGTACCACTCAAATCCAACCTTCGTCTGCAAAGCCCAAAACCGGTGCCATACAAGGTCAATGGAAGAACCAGACTCCATGGCCTCTACCCTTATGGTCAGTGCACAAGAACCAACAAGCAGGATCGTAGTCTCATGCTTAAGTGGCCTCCGACACACAAGGTCAGGATACCCTCTACCTAGCCCACCTTGGTATAGGTATCGGTGCTAGAAAACCGAGCCATGGGACTGTTCACTGTGCTTCATCATCACTGAGCCATGGGCCTATTCACCATGCTCTATCACATATCCTGAGCCATGGGCATGTTCACCATGCTCTATCACATTGAGCCACGGGCCTAAAACCGTGCTCTGGAGTCTACAACTGAAGTTGCACTCTAATCCTCCTATTTTTGGCTAGGATCAACCCCACATATTCCACAATATGTGCTCCGGATTAACCCATAGGAGAACCCGTTTCCCCATCACCAAAGTCCTGACTATGATGGATCTATGGCTAGAGCTAACTACATGAAAGGTTTATTTGTAATTAATTAACATATTTTAAGTGGATTGCAAGATTCAACCAAGTTATGTAACATGAAACTATAACAAGAATAAACAACATAAAACTCAAAATTCATGTATTAATGTTTTCATTACCATCAATATCATCCTGATCCATCATAAGGATCCCACATTACATGTTACTACTTGGCCTCTTGCCAATCATCAAAATCCATCTCAAGGATCAACATCACAAGGACTCAATCCCATCATCAAGGCACACATTGCCATTCCATGGGTAACACCCATCATATAACACTGGGTTCATCATAACCCTTGATGTTCCACATCATATCATTATCATGACATCACCATGGCCTCATCGAACAAATGGTACATGCATGGTTAGCATAAGCATAGAGGTACAACTTTACTCATACAAGGAACATCTTAAACTTATTGCATATATCAGGAGAGATATAATTATGCTATTGGATGAGCATATCTAGGCATGGCATTATCATATATATCTTTTCAATCAAGCATTAGGGTTACCAACTGAACATGAAGTACAACCCCCACTATAGGTGTATCAGGTAAGGAACAACCTTCACCAAAAGCATCTCAGGTAAGAGATAGCCCTCACCAAAGGCATAACGTCTCTCACCAAAGAGTGTGACACCCAATTCTATATCGGTTAAGCATGCAACTCTTCACCACCTAATGTATCGGCCAGCACCCATCTAGGGCTACAACCATATCGGCCAACCACTATCACCTTGATATCGGGCAGCGTCAAATAAGAAGATATTGGGTAAGAAGAGGGTAAGCTTCATAACGCCTCAGGTAGCAAACCCTAACGTCCCCTTCATATCACACAAGCCACTAAGGCACCATGTAGGGTAGCACAACTAAGGAAGTGTTGTGCAAGGCACTAGCATGCCATATTGCCCAACATAAGGGGCAGCTCACCATACCCATATCGGTCAAGGAAGAAATAAGCTGCTATATTGGTTAAACAACCTATCAGCCAACCAAGTCTACCAGGAAAAGCACCCACTATCAAGAGTTCATATCATTCAAAGGGATCAACAAGACACCCACCTAACATATCGTCCAAGCTCCACCCTAGGAGAGGGATATCGGTTTGGTAAGGGTGTCGGGTTGCACCTCATATCAGGTTGGTCATCTTCAACCTCAAAACCACCACCAAACCCTAAATGATCAAGGGAATTGGCTCACTTATCAACAACTAAGTGGGAGGGGTCTTGCACAACCACCATCACATATTGGGCAGATGGGTCATCACCATATCGGCCAACACTCCAACCTCAACTAGGTAGACACCAACCAAAGGCTCACCTCTCAAGTCCATGGTAAGAGAGGGGTATTGTCCAAGGAACTAGAGCATAGACTCACCTCTCAATGACTAAGGAAGAGAGGGGTTTTGCCTACACCACTAGAGCTCAAACTCACCTCTCAAGATCAAGGAGAGAAAGGGATTTTGCCCCAAGAACACACCACACGCACCATGGAATTAGGAAACCCTAGGCTCACCTCTCAACAACTAAGAGAATGGGGTTTTTCCCAAAGAACCATAATCTAATGGTTCAGCCAACAAGGTCTAAGAACACATCTAAACAACATAACCATGTCATCATATCCCACAACGTCATGGGCACATACTAGAGCAAAAATATTACTAACAAGATAAGCATGGCCGATCAAGATAGCATATAAACAACCAACACAAAAAGAAGGTAATATATCTAGGGTTAGGAGTTATGTAACCCACCTAAAGCAAGCTCCAAAGCTCCAAGCTTCAAGCACCACCTTCGGCCACCTCAAGAAAAGAAGGGAAACCTATCACCTCCATGGTTGAACAAGCAAGGAAGAAGAAGAAGAAGGTGCCAAAGAAAGAGAGGAAGATACTCACCACAAGAGCACAACACACTCTAGGATTCGGCCAGCACTAGAGGAAGCAGAAGACTCCATCAAGGAGATCGGCCACCAAGAACTACCAAGGAGAGGGTATCGGCCAAGACACCAACTGTATCGGAAACCACTTCCCCTTTCCTCTCCTGGCTCGGCCACCAAAGGAAAGGGAGATGATGATTCATACAAAAGGAGATGTGAAGAACTATAGAGTAATGACTAGAAGAAAATGTTGCTAACCCATTGACAAAATCACTAGTGCAACCGAAGCACGATGATCATGTTAAGATCATTTGGAATAACATTCATGGGTAATTCTCTTTAAGTGAAAGTTGGAGTTTGTTGGTATTTATGTCTAGAGAGCCAATCATAGGATGATTGTAATGGGACATCATATAGTTTATTTGATAAAGGAAATTCCATATATCATGTTTGCCTCAGTCATGAGATGATGAAACAAACATAGTAGATGTCTAAGGAATGATGTTACTCAATGAAATATGTCTTTAGGCTAGGGACTTGGATAATGAGATCATATGTATGATAAAGGCACATACATTCTTATTATGTCCCTACTTGAATATTACTTTGGAAGAAAAATAGATGACAATAATACATAAGACTAGAATGTGTGTTCACTGATGATACAGCCTCATTAGTCATGATATAGAATATCAAGTCAAACACATAGGTACTTGTTAGAGAAAAACATACTGAATAGACTCACCTTGAGAGTGATACATGGAAAAGCAAGGAATGTTAGTAACACTCATGTCTCAAAGTGATACTGGTGATAGTGAAGTCACTATCCTTATCACATGTCATTCGATGAACCTCAATACCATCCACCATGACCTTGAATAAGGGTTTCCATAAAGGTGGTGTTTGGGTATGTTGTGATGCATGAGGATTGAGTGTGAGTGATGTTGATGGGATTTGTCCCTCCTACACGACTCGATATCATGGACCCTAGATAAGTTAGACTGAAATACATATGATCATACTCATGTGACTCAATATGTGATATGTGAGCTCACATGCATGTCATACAGTCTACTCTAGTTCAAGTAACATGGACTGAATATTAATAGGATGATGTCATGCCTCAAGTTCAATTTGGATATCAGAGACATAGGAAGTATACGATCACTATAACACAAATTTGGGATGTAGCTTGAACTTGCTCTCCAACTTTCCAATTACTTGGGTAGGAATTATGTGTCTTTATATACTGTTCATTGTCTGTGATGTCATAATCTAGTTATGGACATTCACTACCAATGTAATTTGGTACCTATAGGGTCATACACATAGGGTGCACCTAGAACAGCAGTTTACTCATGGATAAGGCGTAACTTGGTTGCGAAAGTGTTTTGGTAATCAACTTAAACAACAGTAATTGATAGTTGGATGACTGGGGTGTCTATTTGACCAACCAGGAATGTGAGTCGATTAAGTGAAGTGTCCATTGAATTGAGTAAAAAGTCCAATTGACTAACTAGCTAATCAGTAGGACTAGATCAAGGATTGATATTGATGTCATGATGTGCAATAATAGTTGCATTAAAATCACATACTTTTATTATAGGAAAAATATCCAATCAACTGGTGGAGTGTCCAGTCAACCGATTTGCATGCCAATCCAATGAATGGTGATTTATAGGAGCTGAAAGTTCATGAAATCTATCCCATCATGTCCCCATGTTTGTGGAAACCCTAGCCCATTCACTCCTATATAAAGGGGGTGGTGGTGGCCAAGGCTCTCAATGCTCACGTATGATAATACTCCTCATCTCAATGTTGTGGTAATGTGAGAACTAGAGGAATCTTACCTGTAAAAGGGATAGATAGCCAAAAGGGAGAAAATTTGTTGCTAGTACGTTGACAACATGAAGGTACAAATCCTTCCCGTCAGTACTAGATGAACAACAAGGAGTTCTAGATGGTCCACATGAACTACGTAGAAGCATGGAGGCTATCACCATCATGCTTGGAGAACTTTGTCAAATGTCATATCTGGTGCTACACCAGGAGGTCGTCACCAACAACCATTCGTGTACTGCTAGAGAAAGAAGCACAGCTCTACAAGGATTGTCATTGGACTTGCTCTAGGAAAAGGTATATTCCTTGCAACCCTCCTTCCCACATAATAGAGTTCACACGATCCAGTAGTTATGGGGAATATGGCAATAAAAAAATTATTTCTGCTACCATCTCTGTCACCATATTTCCCTACAATAGGCATGTATCAAAAGAATCTCCACAGATAGAGAATTCATCAATGATTATCTCCATTATTATCTCACTAAGGTTGAAAAGATTACATACATGCAATTTTGGAAAGTGGCAAGTGCATTGCATAAGTTGAGGGACATATAGTGAAAGATATACAAGCTAAAGGGGCACATGAAGGTAGTACTCTCTTGATCACTAGGGTGGATGCCTGGGGATCGGGTAGAAGATAGAGTATCTATCTAAGTAAAAAAATAACTAATGGTGTGCAAGTATTATTAGGAATTGTGAAGGTGGCAAGCACAACGTAAACAAAAAAAAAGTTTCCCCATGTATCCTACAAGTATATCTTGTCAATAATGATGTTTTTTAATGGAGGGTACATGAGGTATACCTTGTCACATTTCTAGTTCAACAAAGTCCTCCTCATACACATCTCTCCTCGTGTGCATGGATGATCCTTGTCAACATCCTTTGAACACAGTTGAACGTTGTCTGCTTCTCTACATAATCCACATGCATGGGATGGAACTCCTCAACATGCTACCTGAGCTGGTGGGTAGGAGAAGCCTCTAGATTGGTGATGTGCTTGTGTCACAGTCACTCTCCTTTTATCTCTCTTGGGGATAGTGATGGTTACATTTCATGTACAAGAGTGTGTCTAAAAATCTAGTCACCATACCCTTTAAATAGAAGAGGAAAGGAAGTAGTGTTTCCCAAAAACCCAATAAAACAAAAGGTTGCGGCCGCATATAAAGAGGGCCACTCACGGAATGCCAAATAGGTAATTAGAATATACAATAATTATGTCATTAATTAATTAATTAATCACATTAATTTATTTATTAATTTTATGTCTACTGGATGTCAACATTAATGATCTCTTTTGGTTAGTCAGTCAACTAATCATATAAGTCAACAATTTAAATCCAATTAAATGGCTTAAACCTTTTGACCAATTATCTTGGGTTATATTCCAATATGGTTGATTACCTAAACATTTTAGTAATCAATTTGACTTGGAATATTTCCAATCATGTCCACAATTAAACTCCTACTCTAGTGCATCCTATGTGTGTGACCCTATAAGATCCAACTTGCGTTGGCAGTGATGTTCATAATCAAATTATGACTTTACAAGCAACGATTGACATCCAACATGACTTCATTGCCACCCTAATAATGGAAGAAGCTGGAGAACAACTTTCACCTAGTATTATGACCAATGTTATAGTGATTGTGTAATCCCTTTGTCTCTAATATCCAGATTGATTAGAGGCATGGAAACATCATCTTATTAGTGTTAAATACTTGTTACTTGATATAGAGTAGACTAATGAAATAAACTTGAGCTCAATATCATATATTGACTCACATGCACTCATCAAGTGTCCAGGATATCACTCCATTGGGAAAGACAAATTCCATCTACATCACTTACAATTATCCACATGTGTCACAATGCTCCTAAACACACTTGTATAGCAACCCTTTTCAAGGTCACATTGAGTAGTGTTAAAGTACATTGAACAACATGCAATATTTGTAGTAAATTTTATGTTTACGGATCACAATACCCTTTGTCATATTGATATGTGATTCTAACCGCCATTATTGGCTTCCATGTATCACACTCAAAGTGGGTTTGTCCAGTACACTTGTTCATAGCAAGTACTTATGTGTTAGATTTGATATCCAATAACATGATGAATCAGATGTAGTCACCATTTAACACACGTACTAGTCTTATTGTATTATTGTTGTCCTAATTTCTACAATAATATCTGACTAGGGATTCAGAAAAGAATATATATACTCTTAACATACACATGATATCATATATAGGTCCTCCACTTGAAATCACAAGTCAATGCATCATACACTCTTAGGACATTATTATACTTATTCATTCTCCCATATTGAAACCAACATAATAACTAACTTTATTAATAATAAAATAAATAAAAAGATGTGCCATTACAATCATCATATGATTGTCTCACAAGACATATCATCAACAAGTCTCTCGATTACCTTATCAACAATTGAGAGTGGAGAGTGGTCCTTCCAAGTACCATTGTTGAATTTAAAATAATCGATGCACATGCATCACCAAGTGAAGTTGTGGGTTGGGATAAGCTCATCCTTGTAGTTCAAAAAACCTACATTAGCTCCCGTCTTTGGCACTACTAGCATGAGATTCACCCAGTTTGAATCGTATTGGGATATATGATCCCAAAATGTAGTAGTTTTATCACTCCTTGTGCACAAGCTCTGTCAAAACTAGGTTCAACTTATGTTGAGGCTCGATGGAGGGATTGTATTTGTTGATTATATTAATTTAGAGTGCTTAGCTCACTCTAGTAGATCAATCATTTTGTAGTCTAATGTCATATGTCTCTTCCTAGATTTTGTCAACAACCTATCCTCTTTCTCAACTATGAGAAAGCAGTGATGATGACTAGGTAGGCCCTTTTATCATCAAGGAAGGTAAAATTCATCCCACGTGTAGAGGCTTCATCTCTGATGAAGTGGATACCTTGTTTTCTCCTTCCATTAAGGAGATAGATTGGATATCTTCAAATTCAACTTCAAGGTCTTCTTCGGCATTGTCTATGTGGAAAACCACCATGCTAAATGAGATTACTTAAAAGAAAAATACCAATCAAACACTAATTAATTATATACCACAAAGGTACAAAATTAAAACCAAATATATTTTTATACATTTCAGAAGAATACATTTACACAAAGATCCAACTTTACATACACACACACAGATATATATATATATATATATATATCTTTATATATATATATATATACACTAGGTATCTTTACATGAGTTCAATGGCCTTAGACACATCCTATATGAAAGTAGGTGATTTCTATATAATTACAACATTTACATTATACATGACAAATAGCAAAACATTCGGGTTGATATACATCAAGTACAAAAACCCATGTTCGTACCTAAGAGTACATGGTCAACTTTAGGATCCTACACAACCAAACCAACCTCTCTTACTCTATTGATCTCCAAAAATTTCCTCCTCACCAACACGGGGCTGACAACACTGGGGATCACCTAAAAAGGTGTGAAAAACCCTCCAGGTGAGACCCATGTTCCAACAATATCATATAAACTCTGGTAACATATATTGCTTACAGGCAGGTTAATTAATTAAAAAATAGTTTAAGACATGTAGTATAACACATTAGGAAGACTGATAAGTGTATGAAAAATGATCAAGCATGATAAGAGTCACATGTATAGATAGTTACACATGAAGACATATGAACCACATATAATACTAGCAAAACAAACAAACCAATAATACTAATCCAATGTGATTTTCTAAAGAACCCTAACAAGTATACTATATAACTAAATTATATATTTTATTAACACATGTGTAGTTTGAGGCATAACTCTCAAGCTACTAACTAAAAAGTATGAAGTTTAAATCAACCTAGAATAAGTTCTAGGATGACTAAAATCCTAAATCTCTATTCCCCTCGGTCAATTGACTAACAACCATAGTGGCACATTTTCCCAACTACTAAAATAGGTAGGTATGTCCTGGGTACACACTCCACAACACTAGAAATCAAGGTATGAATCCTCAAGTCCAAATTATAGCCACATTTTCTCTCTATCACATCAAATTTGAGACACGACCTCAAGGCCTCTCTAAAACCTTAGAATCAGGCTGACTGGGATATACCCTCCCTACATCAACATATATTGAATAATATATGACTCCGAGATCCTTTTAGATTACTCATTTCACTATCTAGCAAGTTCTAATACTAATATAGTTCTATGGTCACATGGATCTACATGATTATAGTTACACGATTAGTTAAGCTATTTAGATATTTTGAATTCATCAATCTAATTACTTTTGGGAAAGCTAGGAGGATATTTATTGATCTCACCCTCCTCATGCAAGACAATAAGGATAAGTGTTACAAGGAGTCAAATTTGCTGAAAGGTATACTTGTTAGTACTACTACCATTACATTTCTCTTATTCTAAGCTAGGTAAAAGGCATTGAGGTGGTCTGGTATAACAAAAATAGCAAGTAGTGTGTTTTTGGTGAAATTTGGCCAAAGCATCAACCACTCTATTACAACTTCTCAATTCATATTTAATATTCCAATCAGTGTGCACCCTCTTCTTCTACAGGATTCTTTCCAAAGCAATGTCAAATCTAAGATTCTCCTCTACTTCTGACTGCAACATTTTGAAGAACACTTTATAGTCAGTTTCTACTATGACTTTTTGGAACCCAAATCTTTGTGCAATCTTTAGAGCTATATCCACTGCTATGATTTCAACATGTAGGGAAGACTTCATTGTCATCTCCCTCTCTTGATCTCTAACCCATTTGTCTTGTGGTCTTGAGAAATCATTGCGATTGTGGCCTTACTTTTGTTCCATGTCGCATATGTGTTCAACTTGACATACTCAGGTTGAGGCTTAGACCAATGACTTTCTCTCATGGGTTGTCTTTGATGTTTGTCCCTCTCCCATGCCTTATTAGTCAATTGTATGTCCTGTGTTATCCAATGTACCAAGTGGCTGATAGGGAGCTTAATATTCTTGAAATTTTGGGCATTCTGTGCATTCCAAATGTATCAGGATGCAATCATGAACAACTATGCCATTTTATCATCTTCTTTTAGATGTTTCTTTATCCATGTATTAGGTTCTAGTTGGAAGAAATTACTAGGTGGGCAGTTATTGAACATTTCCATCCATACTTCCTTTGGTTGTTGACAGTCTCTCACGACATGGACAGTAGATTCCTCACTAGAGTTACATCTTTCATATGTGTTGTTTATAGATAGATTGAATTGAACACACCTCCTATTGGTTAATAGAGCTCCATGTGATGCAGTCCAAGCAAAGAACTTAACTCTAGTTGCCACTCGTGTATTCCAGATTGTGATGCATTCCCGATTGATGTTTACATTATGATCTTTCTTTAGGATTTGGTATGCAATTTTTGTAGCAAACACCCGATTAGACATTGCATTACAGACCCGTATGTCATCCAAGTCGTTGTTCTTTGGGGGTTCTAGATTTAAGATCTAATTGACCACCCTCTAAGGTAACCAAAAGTTTAAGAAGTCAACATCCAAATGAACATTCTCCATGTTGACACCCACCACTTAGAAGTCCATCAAGGACTCTGGTATTGTGTGTAATGTTAATTGTTTTAGTATAACACCAGCCTCATCCCAGGTATCCTCCCAGAAATTGATTACAATACCTCTCAGAAGGATGATAGGAATTGTTAGAAATCAGTTCCTTGCATTTCAATGTGGATTGCACGAGGCAAGATAGATTGATGGCCTTCCCTTGTGAGTACTCCTTGCACCTCCATTTCATGAAATCACACCAGATGGTTCTCCTATTGCTTGATATATCCCACACATTTTTGGCTATTCGAGCAATGTTCCATTCCTGTATGGTCTTAAGTCCCAGACCTCCATTCTTCTTGACATTGGTTACTTTTTCCCATGCCACCAAGAACATGGGGTTCGTCTTACGGATCCCTCCCCACAAAAACCTTCAAATGGTACTATCGTTTCTGTTTCATAAAGTAAGAGGTAGAATTGTGGTTTACATAGAGTATGTTGGAATTCCCTCTAGAATCAATTTTTCCAAGCAACATCGCATGGCTAGTTACAGTGTTCTTGTAGCCCACCCATTCATTCTACATTCAATCTTGTCTAGCATGGTAGCATAGGTCTTCTTAGTAACTCGTGTGTGGATGATCGGTACTCCCAAATACCATCCTAGATCTTTAGTCTCCTTAAATTTACAAATTCTATTAATGCAAGTTCTTATTTCTTGTGGTACATTTCTAACATAGAAAACCTCGGTTTTAGCAATGGAGATATCCTGCCTTGAAGATTTTTCAAATTTCTAAAAAACATTGCCTGATCGTGTGCATTTGAGCACATGACACTTCTCCAAATTGTATCAAATTGTCTGCAAAATATAGATGTGAGACTTCCACACAACTTCTTCCCACTCTAATTGGTTTCCATTCATCACATTGAACCAGTTATTGTATCATTTGACTCAGCCATTATATGCATAAGACAAAAATATAAGGGGATAGTGGGTCTCCCTGACAAAGCCCTATGATTGGTTTGAAAGGGTGCATTTTTTCTCCATTTTATATCATTTCACATTCACCTATGGTAAGAAAATTCATGATGCAATGGATGATGTTGTCAGAAAATTCAAGCTTCTGTAATGTATCTGATATAAACACCCATGATAGCTTATCGTATGCCTTGGACAGGGTGATTTTAATGGTCGTATACTTGTTGCCTTTGTTCCTCTTCATCATATGGATAGTCTCCTATGTAGTTGCTATGTTGTCTGGGATCCATATTCTAGGGACAAACTATGACAACCCAATTCTACATAAGAGAGATTACTCAAAACAAAGCATGCAACTAACACTAAACAACCAGATTACCAGAAAACATGGTAAACTAAAATCGATCATTTATATAATCACAAATGGAAACATATTACATAGAAGTCCACAAACTATGCCACATGTATCACATATCATACCCTTAATGTATATACATCACTATACAGTGACCATCCTATCACAAACATGTTGTAAAAGATAACCAATTTTTGTATACAAGTCATGCATGTAAAACCATGGCATACTGCCAAAATCCTCATATTGATGTACAACATCTAAAAACACCCCCAGGGACTTGAGAGTACAGGGATGACACACATGACTCTAGTACAAAACACCAGTAGAATATCCAACCTTCACTAGCTACTGCTCTCCATGCTGCTCTTCCTCAAGCGTACAATATCTACCTTGTCATGCATGACCACCAAAAAGATGTGGAAACCCACTAGGTGAGACAAACATCCCAATGAGAAATATAAATCTCTGTCAACAACTATTATTAGCACATATAGGTTATAATAGATTAAGCATTATGATCATATTAAACTAAATGAATACTTTAAACTGATAACACAGATAAATAAGTTTAAGCAGTTCCACACTGATCAACAATTATGATATATTTTCGGAAGGAATATGAAGAACATGTATAATCGTTATTCATTTAACAATATAAGAGATGGGGAAAAGGGTCATCTAATGTGAATCATATTTAACCCTAAGAAAATATACTACACAATTGTATTACGTCTTTTATTATGCCCTGTGGAGATGAGGTATACTAATCATACTCCAACTTATGACTGTGAAGTGGAATCATTGCCATACAAGATCTAGGCGAGATAGACTCCTATATCTCCCACACCCTCGGTCAGTTTGAGTCCTCCGTAATGACATATAGATTTAAACTACAAATTATCCTAATCTGCCTTGATATATAGGCACGCCACTAGTGAGATATGACCACAGTCGTTCTCTTTATAGGGTATGATCACAACCATCCCTTAAAACATTTCATCTGAGATACAACCTCAATTGTTCTCTTTTCGGGGCATGACCACAATCATCCTTAAGGATATATCCTCAACCTGCACCCCCACATATTCAACAATATGTGCTCTGAGTTTCCCTTAGGAATTACTCATTTCACCATCCAACAAGTATTGACGTTGAAAATGGATCTATGGCTTAGGGAAACCTACATGATTGGGGTTTCACTTGATTTAAATTAGCCAATTCGGTATCTTTTAGTGCATCAATCAAATTACAATGTACAAACTCAAAATGAATTCTATAAAGATAAGGGTAGGTTGCAATGTCAAAAGATATAAAAAATATTAACATAAAGTTGATCACACCATCACAAGATACTATCTTACTTCCTTATACCAGGTCAACACCAATATCAACTCACCGGGGGATAACAATCCCTCATCAGATGACTAGAGAATATCACCTCACATTAGGCATTAAACCTATGCCAGGTCATAAGACCTAATCACATAGTATCTTCATGTTAACATTATCTCACCATGCCTCATAAAGGCTCATAATCATCACCCTGTATCATATAAGAGATACCATAGTAGTGATAAGCTATGATATGTATTCAACCTACAACATTAGAGTTACACAAGTAGGAGAGATAAAACATCATTACATGCTAAGCACTTCAAGAATGATAAACATTATGGTATGTACTCATGATGAAGGCTAGGGTTTCTCATAGATTGCCAATTAGGGTTTCCATAGAAACACTCAACATCAGACCATATATACAGCACTTCCCATATTCTTGGAACACATCGGTCAAACATCATCAACCATCAAGGATTCAACACAGCAACATGTATCGACCCTACAAGGATAAGACCATCTGTAGTGACCAACATTCATAGCACATGTAGAAACCACTAGGGTGAACACATCTAGCGACCAAACCACATAACACATGTAATGACCAAACAAAGAAGTACATCAAGAGTAATGAACATGCATGAATCAAGGTGTAGCGACCTCAAGAGAAACTAGGGTTAGGTTTTGTAATGAGCAAACCACCCTAGGTAGCGGTCATCCATCAAACCAAAGCCATTTCGGCCAAACCAGCCATCTTATGTAGAGACAAACAATAGATCTCAAACGTAGCAAACTGATGCGATGATTTTGAGTCGCATTTATAGACCTGTTTTATATGTGTTTTATGCTTTAATTAGTCATTTTTATGGTTAATATTGCATAATTCATCTATTTTGGTCTTTGCCACTATTTTATGTCAAATCCCCTTTATTTCATCATTTTGAGCATTAATTGTCAAATTATTATTATTTGTGTGAATTGATGTGATCTTGTCTTTGAATTTCAGGACAAACGAGTATTTGCTTCCGTCAATACCATTGACGGAAGTCGATACCATCGACATGGTCACAGGTTGCCAGCCGAAAGAAGCAGGAAAAAGTCGATACTATCGACTTTGATGTTAATGGTATCGAGTCACCTTCCGGTTGTTGGCGAAGAAGCAGTCGATAGTATCGACACCAAGTCGATACCATCGACGCACGGAGGCTACATCATCACAAAACGACAAAACTGACGCCTAAAGGAAGTCGATACCATCGACCTGAGTCGATGGTATCGAGATGATGTCGGGCGCAACAAAGGAAGGGTTCACTACTGCAGTGGGTCGATACCATCGACTCGCGTCGATGGTATCGACGCCGTCAGATATGCGTTGGATTCAGATTGATCTCAATCGGACGGCTGGAGTTAATTAACGACCTAATTAGGGACTTATACCTAATGACGGCCACAGAGACGAGAAAAAGAATCTGATGAGCCATTGCACAAGTACCGAAGAGCAGTAGAGAGGAGAACGGCGGCCAGAAGCTCATACCAGTCGATCTGGATGCCACAGAAGATGGATTTCACCACCGAAAGGCGGGAGAGCACGTGTTCCACGCAAAGGATCAACCGGTTCTTCTCCGTTCAGGGGTTTTCCCTTTCATTCCACATTTTTCACATGATTTCCCCTATCTTTACCTTGTACTTGTGTGAGATGACCATGCAGCGCTAATCCCCTTCATCTTTAGGACCGGGAGTAGCTTGGGGATTCATTGTATGACAGTTTTATAATAGTAATTCATATTTTCTCTCTTAAATCCGTGGTATAGTTTCGTTTTCTCCATATATTGTTATGCTTGATCACCATAATAATAACCTAATGCCCTTAATCACTTTGAAAGAAGGATTATCGGTTGAAAAGAGACGGAATCTACATTAATCGACAAATCCCTTGACCAAGGTGGTGTAAAATTAATGGTGAATACTGAGAGATCGTTCATAATGCATCTAGTTTAGGGTGTAGGTTACCACGACAGTGGAACCGACCTAAACCTAGATAGTGAATTGTACCACGACAGTGGGCAATTCTGTTTTCAGGCCATTACCAAGATAGAGAGAGAAGAGTGAGGCATTATATAAAACCTAATACAATGAAAACCCGTGGTGAAACCGCAATCCTAAAGATATCCTTTTGAATTGATTAAATTAACCTTTAATCGATTGTTTGCTTTGTTTTATTTTATTTTCTTTTAATTTTATTCAACAACCCCAATTTGTTATTCGGCTTAGCTGATCACAAATAGTTAGTAGGAGTCTCCAACATTTCCGAGTATCCCTGTGTTCGACTCGGGCCTCACAAGGCCTGTACTACTCGACGCGTACACTTGCGTTTTTAGCGCGTAGTAAAATACACGTCAAGTTTTTGACGCCGTTGTCAGGGATACGGCGAAATTGTTGGCACTTCGAGTGCTACGAGCGGCCACTCTAGGCCACATTTTTTTTTATAATTTTCATTCAACTTCAAATATTTTCTTTCTATTGTTCGTTCATTTTTACACTCGTCAAAGCACTGTACTGAACTAAATTTTCTTATTTCAGGTGTTGTGTATGGTGCAAACGCGCAGTAATGACTATGCGAATCCCACACCTGAGGTTCCACTGTCGGGACCTGAGGACGAAGATTTTAACAAGCAAGAACACCAAGAAGAGATAGATTCTGAATTTGAACAGGAAGAGATGGCCGACGCACAGACCATATGGGAGAAGATTAAGGCTTCTTCCGCATCAGCTTCCAAGGGGCCTATAAAGAAGCAGGCAATCAACATACCAACATATAAGATTGATCTGGCTTTGATAAATCTGGTCAAGTCGAATGCTTTTCATGGGCTCAAGAATGAGGATCCTGTTGCACACATCAGCCAGTTTGTTGAGAACTGCGACATGGTAAAAATTGACAGGTTTCCACAAGATGCATTGTATCTCAAGCTTTTCCCAAGTTCATTGGCGGGAGCAGCACGAGAGTGGTTACATAATCTAGACGATGAGTTCGTGGAGTCCTGGGACCATATGGTGGAGGTCTTCTTTGAGAGGTTCTTCCCTCCTGAGAAGACTAACGACATGATCCGGAAGATTCATAATTTCACCCAACAGGCTGGTGAAACATATTCTGAGACCTGGGAGTGATTTTAGGTTATGCTGAGGAGGTGTCCGCATCACGGGCTGGATAAAGAGACGCAGGTGAAAATCTTCTATTTGTCTCTCTCCGAGCATGATAGGAGTAATCTGGATTCAGCTGGGTTGGGATTTTTTCTGAACAATACAGACACCAGATGCTGGGAAATACTCAAGAACATGGCTAGAAAGCAGTCCTGGGGTGAAAGAGGCCCAGTAGAGCAAGCACGAGTCGTCAGTGAATCCAAGGCGATGAGAGAGCTGAAAGAGAAGATGGATCTTCTCGTAAAGAAGCTACTGTAAAAGGAGGATAATGAGTCCGAGGATGAGGCTCAAGTCGAATATATGAGACAACAGTAAGGGTATAGGAACAATGACTACTCATGGAGAAAGGACAAAAAGTTCTCGTGGAAGGATCCGAACAATTTTCTGCAGGATCCGGAGGCCAAGCCCTCGCCAGTTGCAGAAGACAAGAGCACGGAGTTTCTCAATCAGGTGATCAAGCAAAATCAAGAGCTAATGAACACGTTTGGCCAGCAAATCAAGCAGCAAGGAGAATACATGAATCAATTTGGGCAGACATTGCAGAGCCATGGGGCTCAAATGAGGACCATTGAGACATCCATGGCACAGATGGCAGCCGAGATAGCTAGTTTGAAGAAACCGGCACATCCGGGTTTTCCGGGGAATACCAATGTTCCCGGGGGAAACTAGCAAGCTAAGGCTATCCTGCTTAGAAGCGGTAAGAAAGTGTTGAATCCAAGAACTGATGAAACAAGCACACCGCGAGATGAAGTTGAAGGTGAAACCACTACGGAGCAGCCCACACCAGTCATAGGGCAAGTTGAAGACATAGCCGTGGATGGTACTGAAGAACATGTTGCAGAGGAGGAACCTCAGAAAAAGACACCTTATATGCCACCTCATCAAAGGGCACAAGTTGTTCTGGTCCCGTATCCAAATAGCGTGAAGGCAAGGAAGGTAGATGCACAGTTCAAGAAGTTCTTGGACAGTTTTAGGAAGCTTTCAGTCAATATTCCTTTACTGGAAGCCATTGAGCAAATTCCTTCATACGGGAAGTTTCTAAAAGATGTCATTACCAAGAAAAGAAAAATTTCGGATACAGAGGTCGTAGTGCTAAAGGAGCAAGTGACTGCCTTCATCATGGGCACTTTGCCACTAAAGAGACAGGATCCAGGGTGTTTCAACATTTCTTGCTATATCGGGAAGGTTAAATTTGGCGAAGCATTGTGTGACTCAGGGGCAAGCATCAACTTGATGCCCCTTTCGACATTTAAAAAGATGGGATTGAAAGAATCACGGCCGAGCAATATGACAATTCAATTGGCAGAAAACTCTGTGGTGAAGCCATATGGAATCTGTGAAGACGTCTTAGTAAAGGTGGATAGATTTGTCTTCCCGGTTGATTTTGTGGTTATGGAGATGTAGGATGAGCATGGCAACGAGCTGTTACTTGGACGTCCCTTCCAAGCTACATCCGACATGATCTTAGAGATGGGGAGAGGTCGCTTGACCTTGGGCATAGCAGATGACCGCTTTGAGATGGTCATGCCTTCTAGCAATGCGTCATTTAAATCAAAAGAACAATGCAATATGGTGAAACATCTGGATTGCAATATTTCAATCTGCCTTGGAAAACCATTTCTAGACATGGCTCATGTGATGAGCAAGGTGGACAAGGCAACCTTAGCTGTAGATATCATGGAGCAGACTAAGGTAGTTTCTTTGTGTAAAGCTGTGGGATTTCCGAATGATGAGAATGAGGACATTCCACCTTCTTTGGAGGATGATGTGATAGCTCTTTCTGTTTCTGATGCATATCTGGAATTACCGTTGGAGACTTGTTTGTTGAATATTACATAT
The DNA here is from genome assembly GCA_963693085.1 of Alisma plantago-aquatica. Classification (NCBI taxonomy): domain Eukaryota; kingdom Viridiplantae; phylum Streptophyta; class Magnoliopsida; order Alismatales; family Alismataceae; genus Alisma; species Alisma plantago-aquatica. The sequence continues at coordinate 811,588,234 of OY856412.1, read as the reverse complement.
GATTGGATGCGGAGTAAATCACTCAAGGAGTGCGCTAAAATGCTTCAGATGCTTCCATGCTTCTATGTGAGGCACTATGAAGATTTAGGTGCACTTCCCCCACTGCTACAATCATCTCTTATCAGCCCGCCGGAGTTGGAATTAAAGTCGCTGCCCCCGCATCCCAAGTATGTCTTTCTAGCTGAGGAAGACAAGTTACCGGTAATCATTTCTGCTTATTTGAGTGTGGAAGAGGAGGAGAAATTGTTGATAGTGTTGAAGAACCACCGAGGAGCTTTTGGGTGGTCCATTGCAGACATCAAGGGGATTTCCCCTACTCTATGTCAGCACAAGATTCGGCTCGAGGAGGGAGCCAAGCCTGTGATTCAGCCTCAAAGACGTCTAAATCTGAGCATGATGGAGGTCGTGAAGAAGGAGGTCATTAAACTTCTTATTGCAGGGATTATCTATGCTATATCAGACTCGACATGGGTGAGTCCCACACAGGTAGTCCCTAAGAAGGGGGGAATTACTGTCACTCAAAATTTATTGAATCAACCTCTCACCACCCGATTGGTAACCGGGTGGTGAGTTTGTATTGACTACCGTCGTTTGAATGTTGTCACACTTAAGGATCACTTTCCTTTACCATTCATTGATCAAATTCTAGAGCATCTTGCCGGGCGATCGCACTTTTGTTTTCTAGATGGGTACTCGGGGTACAACCAGATCTCGATTGATCCTTTGGATCAAGAGAAATCTACGTTCACTTGTCCCTATGGGACTTTTGCTTACCGTCGAATGTCGTTTGGTTTATGCAATGCACCGGCGACGTTTCAATGCTGTATGCTCGCCATATTTTTTGACATGGTAGAACGTTGTCTCGAGGTTTTTATGGATGACTTTTCGGTGCATGGTGCATTGTTTGATGAATGTCTCTATAATTTGGATAAAGTTTTACAACGCTGTGAGGACACTCATCTGGTCCTCAATTGGGAAAAATGTCACATGATGGTGAATGAGGGAATAGTGCTAGGACATAAGGTTTCTAGTAAAGGTTTAGAGGTCGATCCAGTAAAAATTGAGGTCATTTCCAAATTGCCCCCACCAAATTTAGTAAAAGGGGTAAGAAGTTTCTTGGGACATGCCGGGTTCTATCGACGATTTATAAAGGATTTTTCTAAAATTGTGAAACCTCTATCCGAGCTTTTGGAGAAAGATGCAGTTTTTGATTTCAATGATAAGTGTCTACATGCGTTCGAAGTGTTAAAAGAAAAGCTAATTTCTGCACTGGTTGTTCAAACACCGGATTGGACAAAACCCTTTGAACTAATGTGTGACGCTTCGGATTTTGCGGTAGGAGCCGTATTGGGGCAGCGGGTAGACAATAAGCCCACCGTGATTTTCTACGCTTCAAAAACTCTGAATGATGCCCAATTGAATTATACAACTACTGAAAAAGAATTACTAGCCGTTGTGCTTGCTTTCAAAAAATTCTGGCAGTATTTAGTTGGATCTAAAGTAGTTGTATGGACTGACCATGCTGCAATAAAATACTTGATGGAGAAAAAAGACGCAAAGCCTAGACTCATTAGGTGGATTTTGCTCTTGTAGGAATTTGACTTTGAAATTAAGGATAAATCTGGGTTTGAAAATGTAGTGGCTGATCATTTATCCAGGTTAGATAGGGTGGATGAAAAAGATTTGCATATACCCATAACCGAGACGTTTCCGGATGAACAGCTATTGAAAATTAACTCTAAAGAGCCTTGGTTCGCTGAAATTGTAAATTATTTGGCATGCGGGATCATCCCGGAAGATTGGTCATATCAGGAAAAGAAGATATTTTTTCATTCTTTAAGATACTATTTTTGGGATGATCCAATTCTTCTTAAGCAATACAGGGACGGTATTTTACGCAGGTGTGTGCCTGAAGTGGAGTACGAGAGTGTTCTCCATCATTTCCATGCATCACCTACGGGGGGACACCACGCCAGCTCATGCACGACAGCTAAGGTGTTGGAAAGTGGCCTTTATTGGCCAACTTTGTTTCGGGATGCCTATGATTTTGTCAGGCAATGTGATCCTTGTCAGCGAGCAGGTAATATCTCAAAGCGACAGGAGATGCCGCTGAATGTATTTCAGGAAGTTGAGGTATTTGATTTTTGGGGCATAGATTTCATGGGACCCTTTGTGTCCTCGAACTCCAATCTATATATTTTGTTAGCAGTTTATTATGTGTCGAAGTGGGTGGAAGCAATCCCCACAAGGACTAATGATTCCACTGTAGTGTGCAGGTTCGTGAAGGAGAATATTTTCTGCAGTTTTGGGATACCCCGAATGATAATCAGTGATGGGGGTACACACTTTAGGAATCAGAAGTTCTCGACATTATTGAAGAAATATGGGGTCAAGCACAACATTGGCACCCCATATCATCCGCAGACTCAAGGCCAAGTGGAGGTCTCCAACCGTGAAATTAAGAAGATTCTAGAGCGTACGGTGGCATCCACGAGGAAGAACTGGAGTGCCCTACTACCGGATGCACTGTGGGCGTACAAAACGGCTTACAAAACACCTATAGGCATCACGCATTTTAGGTTGGAGTATGGCCGGGCTTGTCACCTACCAGTGGAGTTGGAGCACAAGGCCCATTGGGCGCTTAGAAGGATAAATCTAAGTTATGATGAAGCTGGGAGAAAGAGAATGTTTGAATTGAATGAGCTGGATGAGTTACGGATGACGGCATATGAGAATGCCCGGATATACAAGGAGCGCACAAAACTGATCCATGATCGCCACATCGAGTTGCACATGTTCAAGAGAGGAGATAGTGTTTTGTTGTTTAACTCCCGACTCAAGTTGCATCCCGGGAAGCTAAAATCCCAGTGGAGTGGGTCGTTCGTGGTGGAAGAGGTCAAACCACACAGTGCGATTTTAGTGCGTGATGGTGATACCACATTTTTGGTGAATGGACAAAGGCTGAAGCTCTATTTTGGGGAGATTTACAAGAGGAAGGTGAATGAGGTCAAACTCATTTCACTTTTGGAAGATTGAGATGCCCGGAAGCAATCTAGCCTAAGACGTTAAATAAGGGCGCTTGTTGGGAGGCAACCCAACCATCGGTACATTAGGATAGATTATTTATAATCGTAGGTTGCTTTATTTTTGTTCAATTTTTAGTGTAAAGAAGATACCTTGATCTGTTTGTGCATTGTGTAGGCTGAGGCAGAGTCGATACCATCGACACACTCGTCAATGGTATCGACAAGGGTACAGGTTGACGACTACAGATTTCGTTTTGAGTCGATACCATCGACGGCCTCGTCGATGGTATCGACATACCTACAGGTGGTCGAAAAGGAAAAGTCGAGAGTATCGACACAGGCGTCGATACCATCGAGATCTCTGGAGAAGTTCAGACCGATATGTCACAGTCAACTTGATACAATCGACGGCCATGTCGATGGTATCGACATGGTTACAGGTTGAAATGCAAAGTGGCGGTGTCGCAATGAAGAAAAGTCGATACCATCGACCCGAGTCGATGGTATCGACCATCCATGTCACCGATCCGCGCAAACAAATCGACGGCGATCGTGGCTTCCACATCATCGATCCAGGTGCAGCGTCGATACCATCGACCCAGGTCGATGGTATCGACACGTCAGCGATCCGTGTTTCAATATCCAGCAATCGACGACCATCAATACCATGTGAGGGGAGGATAGCATCGACCAACGTCGATACCATCGACTCGCGTCGATGGTATCGATGGGCTAACAGTGGCACCGGCCAAGTCTATTTAAGGAGAATCATTACATCATTTGACGTCACACCTTCAGAGTGATCTCCTCCCTTTGCGCCGAGCACTTCCCCGAGCCATCCAAGAGCGAAGACCAGCATCACCAAGCGACGATCGTCACCGAGCGGAGATTCATAACTCCATTCTGCACCAAGCTCTCTTTATAATCCCTTTCTTATCGCCAACATGGTTCACGTCGCTGGAGCATCTTCTTCACGTGCGGACCGGGAGGAGATCCAGGAGTTTGTGCCACCTCCTCCCGGGTCAGTTGCACGGCCGCGCATGATGCATCCTTCCACAGAGGTGAAGAAGATCTATGAGGAGATCTTAAAAAGGAAAATCGAACCCCCCTGGTATGTGGACCGGGAAATGATCTGAGACCTCAAATTCGAGGCCAATTTGGCCTATGTTCTGCAGGGGCAAGCGAAACGTACAAGCAGGAGGCCCGATGAGTTACAGTACGATGTTGATGGCCAGCCATTTTTCGGCGAGTGGCCAACCTACAAAGAATTGGTGGCAGAGTTCATGGTGTCACTTGACGTCTGCGTCGTGCCCAACGACGTCGTCGCCACCGACCGTGAATGGATAAAGGGTCGAGTGTCTTTCCGACTGTACAACCGTGACTATACCCTCACGCTTCGCCAATTCAACGGGATTTTCAATTGGAATCATTCTCCGTACGACCACCGGCGGCTGGATAACCGCACCAACTACGACGCTCTCTTCTCCGAGTTGGTGACGGTGCCACAAGGGAGGTCGGTGAGCTACCACAACGCTGCGGTAGCCAACTTCGAGCACCCGTTTGTTTGGGTATTGCACCGGATGTTGAGTTCCACCATCTTTGCTCGAAGTGATCTGGCGCTAAGAAAATTTCAGGAGATGGATCTTTTCTTCTTATATCAACTCCTGAAGCGCCAAGAATGCAACTGGGGTGCATTCTTTCTACAACGAGTATTGGCGGTGAAGAGGAGCACGAGAAAAGCCCCGATTCATTTTGGGGGGCTTGTCACCAAGGTAGCCCTCTACTTGGGCTTGAATCTCGATCAGCTGACTCCTCTTTCTACGAGAAGCAAGGTCAACTTGCAACATCTACACCGAGCCAATCTCGTTCTTCTCCGAGCTGGCGTGGCTTTTGCGCATTGCCACGTAAATCAAGAGTACCAGGAGTGCGCGCTGCCTGATCCGGTCTTCAATATCGAGGGAGCACAACATTTTCGATGGCAATCATAGCTATCACTGACTCTGATGAAGAAGGCGGAAATGACGGCGGTGACGACGGACAGGAGGACGAGGCTGAGGAGGAAGAGGAGACCCTTACACCTCTTCGAGCACGAGTAGCACCCCGGAAGCGCCCTAGGATGCATCCGGGTGCGTCTTCATTGTCACAGCCTACGCCGCCTCCACCACAACCCTCGCAGCCCAACGAGGATGCCTATTCCATGCAAGGCATGTACAATATGCTGCAAGGCATCCAGCAGACGCAGCATAGCCACACAACTGCCTATGCCGGTATTCAAGACACCACCAACCGGCTCTTCATCAACCAGCAGGCGATCTTTGAGAATGAGCGCCTTCTTTTTGCAAATCAGGAGAACATCCATGATCGGCTGCACAGGATGGAGCAACAGCAACAACCGTTTTACGATCATTACTGGAGCCAGAATTATTTTGGGGGGTATCCACAGCCTCCTCTGATGCCCCAGTATGATCTGACCTTTCAGGGGCAATACCCGTCTTGGGACCCCACGGCGCCGCAATACCCGCCTCCACCACCACAGGACTGATCTGGTATCACTTGTTGTAATCTTTAAGTTTGCTTTTGACTATGAGGCCATAGTCGAATTCAAGCTTAGGGGGTAGTTGGAATAGATTTATCTTTTATTGTTTTTAGTTTTTAGCATTATTGCTTTTGTTCTTGTTATTTGTTTTCTTGTTTTTTTTTAGTTTTTGTAGGATCCACATGCTATCTAGTGTAATCGTGGATGTCATAAAGTTGTGTCATCTCTTTAGTAGTGCAAGGGAAAATCAAGGGAAATTTGAAATTTTTTTGTGTGTGTTTGAAAAGCTTGTTTTTTTTAATCTTGGGCACACATCCTATGAAAATGATTGGTTCTATCAACTCTAAAACAAAAACTCACACCTGTACTCCTAATGATTCATGAAAGTGGACGGAAATGGTTGTTTGAGCCTAATTTGACCAAATGGTAATGAGACTTTAATTGGATGTAAGAGAGAGAACCCTCTAAACTACTACACAGGTCAGTAAGGAGGGATGCATAATATCTTTCTAAGGTTCAGTCATCTAGTCTTGTGATCGTTCCACTTCATTTTTCCATAATCCACCAAAGAATTGGAAGTAAAGTGCAGTTTTAATTCCTTTTGTTTGCATAGCATCTAGATAGGACTTGCATCGCAATTTTCCATATGTTTGCATAAAAAGAAAAAAAATATAGTGATTCATGCACATTACCTTTAGGTGCATGCCATGTAGTTGCATTCATGATTTTCATGCATAAAGTACATCATGTATCTCAATTTTTCCCGAATGGTGAATTAAATTGTTCCATACCTTCTAAATAGTGCACAAATTTCTGAGTATGAAGAAAATAGCCCAATAAAATTATCTTTAAGCAATTATGGATATGTGGGCTGGAAAAAAATCTAAAAATCTGCAATAGAAAAAAAAAGAAAAGGAAAAGAATTTAGAATAAAGTGAAATAAGAAGGAGAAAGGAATGTAATACCACTTGCATTTCAGGATAATTGAGTACATGATGTAGCTTGACTAGATATCCATCTTATTTTGAGGCGGATGGTTAGTGCATACATCATTCCACCCAATTTTAGGCATTAGGGCATTTCTAATGTGCACTTGCATCATATAGGACATTTTTGTATTATGCATGTTGAAACTGTACAATACTTCCACTTTCTTCCATGAGCTACCCATTTTCATCCACCCGTTGCTCGGATTGGTAGGCCACCGTGAATTTCTCCTCACTAATGAGTATCAGGAGAACTGCTTCCATGTAGATGGTAGTTAGGGACAGCAACGTAGTATAGGCGATCACAAGATGCACCAAGTCTGAACCGGCAAATTTTATTATGTTAACTACCTTATGTGATAGTGTTGATTGGTTTGGATGTCAATGTCTTTTATTGATGATTACTGTCTCCTTTAGGGTAATTATCATTCTGTGGTTAGAGAAGGCCAGTTTGTGAATGTTCAGTGGGAGTCATATGGGATGTTGGGTTGGTGTGTTGTTTTTCAGTTGACATTTGCAATTCTATTCTAAGGATTAGTTGCTCGAGGGCAAGCAACGTTCAAGCTTAGGGGAGTTTGATGCGATGATTTTGAGTCCCATTTATAGACCTATTTTATATGTGTTTTATGCTTTAATTAGTCATTTTTATGGTTAATATTGCATAATTCATCCATTTTGGTCTTTGCCACTATTTTATGTCAAATCCCCTTTATTTCATCATTTTGAGCATTAATTGTCAAATTATTATTATTTGTGTGAATTTATGTGATCTTGTCTTTGAATTTCAGGACAAACGAGTATTTTCTTCATTAGATACCATCGACGGAAGTCGATACCATCGACATGGTCACAGGTTGCCAGCCGAAAGAAGCAGGAAAAAGTCGATACTATCGACTTTGATGTCGATGGTATCGAGTCACCTTCAGGTAGTTGGCGAAGAAGCAGTCGATAGTATCGACACCAAGTCGATACCATCGACGCACGGAGGCTACAGCGTCGTAAAACAACAAAACTGACGCCTAAAGGAAGTCGATACCATCGACCTGAGTCGATGGTATCGAGATGATGTCGGGCACGAAAAAGGAAGGGTTCGCTACTGCAGCGGGTCGATGGTATCGACGCCGTCAGATATGCGTTGGATTCAGATTGATCTCAATCGGACGGCTGGAGTTAATTAACAACCTAATTAGGGACTTATACCTAATGACAGCCGTAGAGACGAGAAAAAGAATCTGATGAGCCATTGCACAAGTACCGAAGAGCAGTAGAGAGGAGAACGGAGGCCAGAAGCTCATACTAGTCGATCCGGACACCGCAGAAGACGGATTTCACCACCGAAAGGTGGGAGAGCACGTGTTCCACGTAAAGGATCAACCAGTTCTTCTCCGTTCAGGGGTTTTCCCTTTCATTCCACGTTTTTCACATGATTTCCCCTATCTTTACCTTGTACTTGTGTGAGATGACCATGCGGGGCTAATCCCCTTCATCTTTAGGACCGGGAGTAGCCTGGGGATTCATTGTATGACAGTTTTATAATAGTAATTCATATTTTCTCTCTTAAATCCGTGGTATAGTTTGGTTTTCTCCATATATTGTTATGCTTGATCACCATAATAATAACCTAATGCCCTTAATCACTTTGAAAGAAGGATTAACGGTTGAAAAGAGACAGAATCTACATTAATCGACAAATCCCTTGACCAAGGTGGTGTAAAATTAATGGTGGATACTGAGAGATCGTTCATAATGCATCTAGTTTAGGGTATAGGTTACCACGAAAGTGGAACCGACCTAAACCTAGATAGTGAATTGTACCACGATAGTGGGCAATTCTGTTTTCAGGCCATTACCTGGATAGAGAGAGAAGAGTGAGGCATTATATAAAACCTAATATAATGAAAACCCACGGTGAAACCGCAATCCTAAAGATATCCTTTTGAATTGATTAAATTAACCTTTAATCGATTGTTTGCTTTGTTTTATTTTTATTTTCTTTTAATTTTATTCAACAACCCCAATTTGTTATTCGGCTTAGCTGATCGCAAATAGTTATTAGGAGTCTCCAACATTTCTGAGTATCCCTGTGTTCGACTCGGGCCTCACAAGGCTTGTACTACTCGACGCGTACACTTGTGTTTTTAGCGCGTAGTAAAATACACTTCAAAAACCTAAGCATCTCAAGTAGCAACCAAGGTAGCTAGGGTTAGGATTATGGCAACCAAATCAGAACCCAAGCTCCCCACCATTATGGTAATAGAAACCACAAAGGACCAAGAATGCATGTCGATCAAATCGAATGTATAACATCAAGAAACTCAAGCGTCACCAATGTGAAAACTCCACAAAAGGATGAACGTCAAAAACCTAAAACGACCATCATCAAGATCAGGAAAAAAAACCATGCTAAAAGAGAGAGAAGACCAAACGTCGAGCACATGTAAATAAGAACCAAAACCTCCATCTAACATATGATGGCAGAACCATAAACATGGTGATAAAACCAATGATCAATATGCATGTAAGAACCATCAACTCCATCATCTACTAGGTTTCGAGTACAAGAATTAGGGTTTAGGGAAAAGAACAATCCATACAAGAATATTTCATAATCTTCATCCCTAAACCAAGATAGCGTCATCTAGCAACTTATAATCATATTTTAGAGATAAGATAACATGCATGAAAGATAAAGTGCAACAATAGTAGAGGACAAAGTTATATAACCAATAGTACATAACCGACCTTTAGTGTCGATTATTTAAGGCCTCTCATGTCGGTTTTAATGCGAAACCTATGTGGGCGTCGCTAAAAGGCCAATTGTTAGGCGTCGGTTCTCAAACTGACGCCACAACCCTTCACACGCCACTGAAAACACACCAGCAGGGGGGTATAGGCGTCGATTATTAGCTTTGAAACCGATGACATAAACCTTCGCGCCACAGAAAGGGCGCCATCTGGGGCACTATCGGCATCAGTTTATTAGTGATAACTGACACCATTGCACCCTCTTCCACGGTCGTGCTGGCCAGCACGGCCGTGTTATCTGGCCCGCTGCCACAGCCGTGCTGGCCAGCGCAGCTGTGGTGTCTGGCCTCATCAGGGAATCGATGTCAGTTATTGATAACCGACGCCACATCTCATGCATTAGGCGTCGTTTTTAATTATTTATCCAACGTTGTAACTATTTGTCGTCGGTTTCAAACAAATAACTGACGCCTATTGCAAGTTTTTTTTATCAGTCTGCAGACCTATTGTGGCTGGTCATAGGATGAGAAACCTACAGTTCAGCTATGAACTACAAGTTTTACGACATCCATTGATATCAACCAACAACAGGCCACAAACCTACAAAATTAACAACATTAATTTTCACACATTTAGCAACCTGCAGTTCCATTCGATTTTCACACATGTAGAAACATTCATGTAGCAATTTGTAGTTCCATTCATTTTCACATTCACACATGTAGAAACATTCATATAGCAACCAGCAGTTTCATTCATTTTCACATTCACACATGTAGAAACATTCACACATATTATAATTCAGAAATTCATTTACAAAATATCATTCTTTAGTCATTATTCACTATCAACATCCCAATTATATGTTAAAACCCCCACTACTTGTATGGCTGTTGCCCATTCTTCTCTTACTTCATTTAATTCTCCCGTCATATAGGGAGCATGTACATCTGGTAAGGCCTTTCCTGTAGTGTGGTCAGTTTTAAACACCTGCAAAGAGAATGATGTATATATATAATTAATGAGATATAAATAAGATTTATATACTTCATATTATCTAATAAGACTATATAAAACAACTCAAGAATGGTATCGATGTCCAGTGTGGCATATTTTATAATCATGTGCATAAACCGCATCACATAGTATGCACATGCCCATCTGTTGTCTTATGTAGCACACTATAAATTGAAACATACAAAATATTAAAAAATACAACTAATTAAGCATTGTTCACATAAATAATATATACATTATATTTGGGAACTTACTTCCACGTTCTTCCAAGTTATTTGCTGGTTCTTTTTCCTGGGGACCTTTCCTCCAGCCTTTTTGAACTCATCTAAACCCCTACATGTTAATGTAACACAATACATTGCATAATTAAATAGTAATGTAATAACATATCTTAACGGATATGAATATGAAATATTTCTCACCGGAATAATGCCATTTTCATTGTGTGTCCATATTTTGAATTCAATTTACTCTCCTTAGGATCTAGATAATAGACATTGAACGTCTCGAGGACAATAACTAGTAACTCCCAATGCATACCACTAGAGGTAAAACAGTTAAAATTAATAACTCAATATCCACAATAAAAATGTAATTTTCTTAAGTCCAAATTATAATAAGCAAAGTAAACTTACTCCACATTGAATGGAGCTATTATCAACGTCTTCTTATTTAGAGAAAAATTTGTAAAAGCATCACAACAGTATTGTTGAACTGATGGAGGGTCTTTAGCTACTAGACTAATCAAAGATGGAATCAAAAATCCTACATGTTCGAATGAAAAATCTGCACATATCTTGTCTAAGTAGCTGCAAAACATGTATAATGTATGCATTAGTAAATAAGAAACCAGATCACTAGATCCTACACAAGGTATATGGATGTATAAAGAAGATCTCACCTTATCCATATCTCTATCACAGATGTATCCAGCCAATCATATCGAAACAACTCCAAAATATCTTGTATAAATATATTGTTTTCGTATGATTGACCTCCAGCATCCGCATCTATAGAAATAGTTATAGGGAAATTTATATCATGTTCGCCTAACCATATTGCCATACCCCTACAATTAGGACCTAACGGGACAGGTAGGTCATGTGGAACCCAACTTGGTAATGTAGGAGGTGGAGGTGGAGGCCTAGATGCTTTGGGTGTCTTTTTTGTAACCTTTATATATATATAATTTTAGATCAATTGACATCATATACACACACTAAAAATTTAACGTAATGTAAATTTACCATACAATTTTAGTATAGAGGACATCTGCTTTTGGCCACAATATCACTCCGCCTTCTGCCTCACCAAGCATTTCACAATCTGGGTGGGCATATGGCAATGGAAGATCCATCTATTTGGGGAATATACGTATCGGGCTCACACGAACCCAACCAGTTGGTAATGGATACCCATGAAACATTTCCCCAGGTAGGGATGGGTAAGTTGATGACTCTGCAATGACAAATTTTTTACTCTTTAGACGGCATGGCTTCAACCCCTACAAATATTTTTGTAAAGAATATTATATACATATATACATATCATCTTGAAAAGACTAGTTACTATGTCATAAAAATACTTACAGTGGATGTGCTAGGTGGTGGGTCTACAGGATTACTCCCAACCTTTACAGTAGGAGTAGAGTGGGATTCCATAGGTACTGTCTGCTGAGTGGCAGTCAGCGATGCCTGCCACTTTCTCATTGCTTCTTTGAGTTTCCTATCAACTAACTTACCTACCTATACATGGATAAAAGAAATGTTAGCTTCTGATTATTGAATTCTCTTATACAGTAACATTATAAAGAAAGAATATGCTACCTCTTCTTGTGAAAGTCCCACTTTTGGGACATGTTTCCACTGGGATGGCCCAAAGAATGCTTTGATGCCCACTCCAGCGCCTGCAGCCCTAACACGTCCAGGATGCTCTGGGTTACCCAGAGCAACTATCAATTCATCCCTTGTGCCCTCAGGGATGAACTTTCCTTGTTTCCTCAGCTCGTGCAGCTCTCGCTAATCGCCAAAACAAAAATTTGTAATTAAGTAAACACCACAAATAATCAATATTCAAATGATTGCTCTAAGAGTTGTATTTTACCATTTTTGCAGCCGCCTCAGCAGTTGCTGGCTTCCTTATTTCTCCCTTCTTATTTTTCCTCCCAACTATCCTGACATCATGGTGAGGCACTGGTGTGGAACCTATAGTAGAGGACTCCTGAGTAGCAACAGACTGAGCATTAGACTCATCTTGTAGTCTTTGGCGAATGCCTGCACACCCCTTTGGACCCATTGTATGGTCATGCACATTCAGTGCACGCCTTGCTTTTTGTGCCCCACTGAGGGCCTAGTTAGGTAACACTAAATGTTAATTGTGAATAGGTGACAACGTATATTAATTAAATTTAGAGTGGCGCCCGATACCTTGAATTCATCATTTTGTCTTGAAGCAACAAACACATCCCATTCTTCTTGGTCCAGGAAGTTCCACTATTCAGTGGTTGTCTTCTTCTCCTTGCCACCTTCTTTTATGTATTCTCGAGTGAGATTTGTCCTGTAGTTCCTTAAGACTCTCCCACAGTATTGCATCATGCATTTACGATGCAACTTTTCATCTAATTCAAATATACACTGTAAATTAGAATTGCTATTAACTAGTATCCAAAAAATTAGTAATCTACAAAATAGAATTGAAAATTAATAATAGCTCACACATAAATCCTTCCATATTATGTTTTTATTCCCCTTAGCAACTTTGTGCCAAGAATATATCTTACAACCGCAATGTCTACGAATAACATACCCAAGATATGAAACAAATGAATTGCGATTCACTCCAATTGCATTTCCTGCATTATCAAAATCCACAACAAGTTTGGGTTCATTGCCCCTTTGCGCTATTAACTTCTTCATCATAGTGATGCCCCTTCTCTTTTCAACTTTTTGGTGCTGCTGATCAAGTGCCTCAAGTGCTTCAGAGGGTACATGTGCATCATCAACCTAAAATTTGACAAAATAAACACACTTACAAGATAGAACTATAAATGGATGTGTACATATAAATATATGATATCTTTTTAAAACTTACATTGTGATGTGGCACATTGATGTCCTCACCCTCATAGTAATCATCAGCATGCTCATCAGGAGAAGGCTCATCCATCTAAAAGTCCACATTCATATTGTAAAGTTCACATTGTAAAGTAATTCACATTGTAAAGCTCACATTGTAAAGTTCACATTCACGTTGTAAAGTAATTCACATTGTAAAGTTCACATTGTAAAGTAATTCACATTGTAAAGTTCACATTCACATTGTAAAGTAATTCACATTGTAAAGTTCACATTCAGAAAAATAAAACATATAAAAAAATATAAACATGCCTCTAATATTGTTATTTTTTATCAATTAACAATCCTTGATTGTGATCTTTGCGCACATACAAGTCATCATTAGCTTCAATGTTTGCTGGTGTTGGCAACCAAACTGAGAATGGACTAGAGTCATCATACTTATCATAGTACTCTTCTTCATCTATAGGATCTTTAATGAATTGCCTTTCACCATGAAGAACAACCAACCATTTATCATTTGCAGGATCATCGATATAAAATACTTATTTCGCCTGTGATGTCAATATGAATGGTTCACCCTTCTCGCCAATCTTTTCAAACTTCACTAAAGTGAAGCCTAATTCATCCACTATAACTCCTTTGGTGTTATCAACCCAATTACATTTGAAGAGCGGAATTCTAAAATCTATGTAGTCAAACTCCCATATGTCTTCAATGACACCGTAATATGACATTTTAGCTTCACGTGGACTCTTATCCTTTGCACTTGCAAAAAACATAGTCGATGCTTGAAGGGTGACCCCACTGTTTTGGACGACACTCTTATCATCTTGGAGCTTTGTGTAATATGTGAATCCATTAATGTCATACCCTTCATAAGACATAACATTCAATTTTGGTTTAAAGGAGAGGCATTTGATAGTTTCAGTAATATCATCTGGTGTTTGAGATAGTTGATGTAAGACTTTATCTTCAAACCACTTAATAAATGTCTTGTTATGCTCTGTAGCAAGCCACATCGTATTGGCTCGAGGATATTGTCTCTTGATGAAATTGGTACGTTCCTCGATATAAGCACTCACTTCATCCATGTTGTGTAAAATATACAAGTGACCTTGTTCCAACTGCTCACGGCTAATTACTTTCACCCGTGATCCCAAAATTCCTTTGCCAAATTGCTCCTCAATATTCTTGTCATTACCAGGATTGTCATTACAACTGAGAAAGTCATTGAAAAAATGCATAACCTCTCTTACCACATAACCCTCAATAATACTCCCTTCAGGATGATAACGGTTTCAAACATAACATTTAAAAATGCTCATGTATCGTTCAAAGGGATACATCCAATGCAAGAAAACTGGTCCCAACATTTTCACTTCCCTAATCAAGTGGACAACAAGATGTACTATGATATCAAAGAACGATGGAGGAAAATACATCTCAAGCTGACATAGGGTAACAACCACTTCTCTTTGCAAATATTTGAGAGTATCAGGGTCAATAACTTTGCTGCACAGACTGTTGAAAAAGAAACAAAGTCTGGTGATTGCAAACCTTACATGCTTCAGCAATATAGATCGAATTGCCACAGGCAATATTTCTTGCATTAGAGTGTGACAATCATGAGATTTATGACGTATCAACTTCAGATCTTTCATTGATACCAATCTACGGATGTTGGATGAGTAATCCTGTGGCACATTAACATTTACCAAACATTCACAAAAAGCTTTCTTCTCCTTTCTAGACAATGTGTAACAAGCGGGAGGTAAGTACGTTCTCTGATTTCCCATTTCACATAATTCTGTTAATTCTGACCTTATTCCCATTTCATGTAGGTCCATTCTGGATTTTATCCCATCTTTAGTCTTACCTTGTATATTCAAAAAAGTACCAATGACACTATCACAGACATTTTTCTCAACGTGCATGACATCGATACAATGCCTAAATGTCAAAGAACTCCAATAAGGAAGATCCCAAAATATTGACTTCTTCTTGAATAAATATTTGTCACTCTGTGTGGCCATACATTGTGATCTCTTACCAAATTCATTGACAAAGTCTTTTACTCTTTCATAAAAAACCTCCCCTGGTATAGGTTTAGGTGCACTCCATTCCTCATTTAATCCATTGAATGCTTTGCGGTTCCTACGATATAGATGGAATTTTTTAAGAAACCTTCGATGACTGAGATATACAGTCTTACCACCATGTTTTAGTCTGTTGAATCAGTGTTCTCTTCACATATAGGACACGCTTTAGCTCCTTTGATACTATATCCAGACAAATTCCCATATGCTGGAAAGTCATTAATAGTGCAAAACAACATAGAATGCAAATGAAATGTCTCTCTTTGTGAAGCATCATAGATCATCACACCTTCACCCCAGAGTTTCTTTAAGTCATCAATCAAAGGTTCAAGATAAACATAGATATCATTTCCAGGTTGTTTAGGGCCCGATATCAACAACGACAACATTAAGTACTTATTTTTCATACACAGCCAGGGAGGAAGATTGTATATAACAAGCATGACTGGCCAAGTGCTATGTTGGCTGCTCAATGTCTCGTACGGATTCATCCCATCTGTACAAAGCCCAAGTCTTAGATTCCTGACTTCTTCACCAAATTTAGGGTACAATAGATCAATCTTCTTCCACTGTGGGGAATCAGACGCATGTCGTAGGATCCCATCATTATTTTACTTAACATCTACATGCCACCTCAAATTCTTCACATATATCGGATTGGGAAACAAGAATTGAAACCGTGATATTATAGGTAGATACCACATCACCTTAGCAGGAGAATCAGTTTTGGACTCCCCCGAATTCGTCAATTTATATCGTGATGCACCACATTTTGGACAATCTTTCAAATCCACATAGTCCATTTGAAATAATACACAATCATTCGGGCATGCGTGTATCTTCTTGGCATCCATTCCCATTGGGCACAATAATTTCTTTACCTGGTATGTTGAGATTGGCAGCTCGTTTCCTTCAAGAAGCATTTCTTTCAACAAAGACAACAATGACGTGAAGCTTTTGTTGCTCCATCTATTGTTAGCTTTCAGCTTATACAATCTCAACACAGCGCTAAGCTTCGTAAACTTAGTACAACATGTGTATAATGATATCTCAGCATCATGCACAATGTTTCTAAAAATGGGAGGTGGATCGATGTGCTCTACCCCACAAGTATCCAGCATCGCATCAACGATGTCTACTGGAACTAGTTCATTCACATCTATGTCATCGGAGGCAATTTCTTCTTCCACACAAGCACTGCTATCAACATCCACTGGTTTCGGGTTTGAAATCTCTCCATGCTAATGCCATTCTGTATATCCTTGTATAATCTCGTTGCACATGACATGACTTTTGATTTCATCACTAGTGCCGACTTTCAAGTTGTTACCGCAATGCCTACATGGACAGTAGAACCTATCTCCAGGTTGTTTCCTATGTTCCTCGACAAATCTAATAAACTGGTCAAGACTAGAAATAAACTCTGGGGTGCAACGATTGCGAATGTACATCCATGATCTATCCATTCTATGATCAAAGAGAAAACAAGTATATATTACAACAAGATTAGGGTCTAGGGTTAACATATTATAGTTTTTGCATGGTTAAAACTTTAGGCCAACAAATACATGTGGTGTCAATCTTATATATAATAAATGTGTACCACCTATCCCATTCTTGAATGCCTAATCTCACCAGTAAGTGTATAATGTGTATTGGGTTTTTAAGAAAATTTTGGCAACATTTCCTCACTATTCTCCAAGTGCATATGTACTTAGAGAACAAATGGGGAAATTATGCCGAAATTTTCTTGAAAACCCAATACACATTATACACTTACATCCTAAGTGAGATTAGGTGTTCAAGAACAGTCCCAAACCAGGGACTATCCAAGATTTACTCCTAATGAGTAAATCTTAGATGGGTTTCTAGGCCAACAAATACATGTGTTGTCATTCTTATATATAATAAATGTGTACCACCTATCCCATTCTTGAACACCTAATCTCACTAATAAGTATATAATGTGTATTGGGTTTTCAAGAAAATTTCGGTAGCATTTCCCCACTGTTCTCCAAGTACATATGTACTTAGAGAACAAACGGGGAAATGCTGCCGAAATTTTCTTGAAAACCCAATACACATTATACACTTACATCCTAAGTGAGATTAGGTGTTCAAGAACAGTCCCAAACCGGGGACGATCCAAGATTTACTCCTAATGAGAAAATCATGGATGGGTTTCTAGGCCAACAAATACATGTGATGTCATTCTTATATATAATAAATGTGTACCACCTATCCCATTCTTGAACACCTAATCTCACTAGTAAGTATATAATGTGTATTGGGTTTTTAAGAAAATTTTGGCAACATTTCCTCATTGTTCTCCAAGTAGATATGTACTTAGAGAACAAATGGGGAAATGCTACCGGAGTTTTCTTGAAAACCCAATACACATTATACACTTACATCCTAAGTGAGATTAGGTGTTCAAGAACAGTCCCAAACTGGGGACTATCCAAGATTTACTCCTAATGAGTAAATCTTGGACGGGTTTCTAGGCTAATGAGTACATATCCACTAGATGTATTTTCTCACTTACATTGCATCACTCACAATTAGAGCATTATTAAATAATAAAAACAGTTTCAAACATGCAATAATTCACAATTAGAGCGATAAGATTCACTTTGTGCAAACATACATGGCATAATTTAGGCACAATAGTGGGTGTTCAGCCACACAAATACACACAAATGTAGATGCATGTTCACCATCAAGATAATCATTACACACAAATGTAGCTATCTGATTATAATTGAGCAATATAGCACAAAATCAGCCAACACAGTCGTTCTATGCAACACGGCCGTGCTACCAACATGGTTGTGCTGCCCAGCACGGCCGTGCCAACCTGTGATTTCATACGGTTGTGGAGCAGGGTACCTGCTTGAGGGAAGAGGAAGAAGAGCAGAGTAGGTACCTTTGGCAGCATCGGTGGGGAGAGTAGCAGCAGCGAGCAGAGGAGGTGCGGGAAGAGCAGGCCGCTGAAGAATGAGAGAAGGCTGGCGGTGTGGGGAGAGTAGGCCGTCGGAGTAGGAGAGAAGGCCGCCGGAGCAGCGAGCTGGGGCAGCAGTGGCGGAGGTGGGCAGAGGACCAGTAAGCGAGCGGAGAAGCAAGTGAGCGGAGCAGCGCGCGACCGGAGCAAGCGGCAGTGGAGGTGGGGGCAAAGGAGAAATCGCCAGACAAACCCTGGAGTAGCGCGAGAATGAATGAAACAAAGAAAGGGGAAGATTCGGGCTCGTGCGGGTGCTGTTAAGTTAATAATAGGGGTCGGTTCTTAAATAAAACCAACACCTAAAACTAAAGGTGTCGGTTCTACAAACACACCGACACCTATTCTCAATGATAGTCATCAGTTTTTACTAGACAAAAACTGATGTCTATATACATATGCTAAATAAAAAATTGTTCTTGATTAATGACCATATTCATCGGTTGATAGTAACAAACCGATGTCCAATTGGACATTCCTTTACCCTAATTTTTTTGGCGGGGACAACGTGTGCACCCTTATCACGTCGGTTATGCTAAGACAACCGATGCCCATATTGGAACTTTTGGCACAAATTTTATCTTCATTCAGTGTCGGTTATTAGGTAAAACACCGACGTTGCATCTGATACTTTGGCGCAATTTTTTTTTGCTCAAAAAAATGGGATTTCATGGGCTATTTTAGGCTTCAGTTTCTTTTCTTCAACCGACACTGAATGAAAAGTGATACCCGTGTCTAGCTGGTCTTCAAATATAGACATCGGATCTCGTTATTAACTGACGTTTAATGTTAACAGCGTTGATTTTACTAAAAAACTGAGGCCTCTAAAAGCGACATTGAACATTGTTTATGTAGTAGTGAACCCACCTTGAGGTGAAGATAAACTCCAAAATCCAAGAAGCTTCAAGATAGAGAGGAAATTCCATTCTTGGATCAACTCCATGGCCAAACAAGATCACCTCAAGAGAAGAATAATACACCTAGGTCACCTGAAGTTCAAAAGGGAGAGGGTAATAACCCTAGTCCAAAAAGGAAAGGAGAAAGAAGGAAGAGGACAACTTCATATCACTCAGGTACTACCGTGGTCGAACCATAGTCTTGATCTCTATGAAGAGAAGTTCCTCAAGATAGACACCATGGAGGACCATAGTCTAACGACAGAGAAAAAAGTGAGAGGGCATGGTATATGAAAACAAGATCAAGAAAGATACCCCACTTACCAAGATCAAATATCACCAACAAACACCACAAGGGATATGATCAAGCCCTAGATCACCACATACAAGAGGGGAAACGACCACCGTATCCAAGATCAACACCTCTGCACCACTAAGCTCAAGTCTGAACACAAGCAAGAAGAGAGAAAGAAGAGAGATGAAAGGGTTACTTTTCTATGAAAGAAGGGGTATAAATACCCAAGGGTAGGAGAGAGATATAGGGATATGAGGTATCAAGATATTAGAGCCTCTAAGGATGCATGTCCCACAAAAGGTCAGCCATGCAAGCACTCTAGATATGCATTCAAGAAACAACGTTAAAACCAAGGTTGACTAGAAAACTCTAGGCCACTCAACACTCCTTCAGATGAAACAAAACCAAGGGTAAACATAGTACCGACAGCTACACCATGTCACTCAAACAAAAATTCAACACACACAACAACATAAGCAAACCCTAGCAACCACAACCAAGGACAAGGCATCTAGGTCGCTTCAAAAACAACCAAAAAAGGTGTTTCGGTTGAAGCACTCCAAATAGACTCAAAGCATATCAGGCGCTACACTCAAGGGTCAACAACTCAAGCATCAATGAAAACCAGGGAATCAACACCCATGATGCCACCTCATAAACCAAGGTCCAACAAGGCACCCTTAATTATCATTCTCTCTATCTAATGATGCTAAGGAATAAGAGGCACAACCAAGATGTGACAAATTTCAAGATAAACCCTCAACATAGGTAATTGGAAACTTGGTCCAAAAGCAACATACATATAGCATAACTGGCTCAAACATCAACCAAACTAGACCAAACTGAAATCATAAATGTGTGACATGCTAAGAAGGTACATCTCATGATTAGATTAAGGTCTAATCATCTTATTAAACAAAGCAAGAAAGATCAAGCACTAAGATAGGTTAGGGTTCATACACAAACGCACTTTGTGCTTGTAATATCCATACATGCAAATCTACTTTCAGTCTTTTGACCACTATCTTGGATATTAGCTTCAAGAAGAAGTTATTCAGTGATATAGGATGTAGATGATCACAATTGATAGGTCATTGTACTTTGGGTATTAAGGCAATTGTCAAATTGCACATTTTATTTAGTAGCGGTTTACCTCGCAAGGTTTGTTGTGTTGTTAACATGGCATATGTCTTCACTATATCCCTTGCAGTTTTTGATGAACAAGCTAGTAACTCCATCTGGCCCTACTTCCTTGTAAGGACTCACTTACTTAAGAATATTCAAAAATTCTTCTTCATTTGGAATGAACTTAATATTATTATTCTATAGAGGTGTTAACTTTCTCACTACCTAGGTATGGATTCAAGGATGTTGCATCAGCAATGTGATGGTTTTATCAGGACATTCAGAAAGTGAGATCTAACCATATCTTTCAACTCAGATGCCTATGTGATCTACATACCATCTTTGTTTTTGAGCAGTGTGATTGTATTCTACCTTCAACATTGTTTCACGTAGGTATTTTTAAACCTTGTATTGAAGTCCCTATTATGGAGCCAGTTGATATGGTTGCACATTTTTCATTCCTCTTCTTCATCAATCTAATTACATATATGTACATAAATGATTCTTATAAAACAAAACAGTGTTGCAACTCTATAAGATATAAAATGTATGAAATAGTTCCATGTATGCCTTCATGGTATATTTATCCATTCTTGGTTTTAAAGAAGACTAAGCCAGAAACAAGGGCATAATAAAGCCCAATTCAACCTTTATACCCAAAGAATAATAACTCTTTATAGGAATGTCATTTACATCCAAACTTTTGCAGAGATATTTAAGAATCATCAATTTGGAAGCACTCAGAATTTCTAATTAAAATACTATTGGATATAAAAATTATGCTACTTCTAAGAATTTTGCCATTATCTCAAAATCTATCATTGATGCACTACCTTCATCAAAAGAATTTCGTCTAACTATTATTACAATGCCAAAATAGTAAATAAAATAATTACAAACATCATGGGGGTAACCGCCGTATAGAAAGGCTTTATATGTGGGTCGGATTTCTTTTCATTCGGCACTAAAACACCATGAAAAAATACTTTTTAAGACCATTTATACTTGTATTCTGAAATTCAGTTCTTTCATGTTCAAAATAAAGTTCATTGTACAAGTGAAAATGTTTATAAAGTCTAAATAAGATTAAGAACTTTCTTATAATTTTATTTACTCAAAATAGTGCATAAAATCTCTTGTTTTGGTATAGTACATATCTTCTAGGACAAGATTAAAGCCATGAATGTACAAGTAGGCAAGAAACACAACAAAAGATGTATCACTTGCTTTATGTGTGAAGGAACATGTCCAAACAGCCAGGAACCTTGAAAAGAGAGACAAAGACCCAAGATTTATTCTTTGAAGCTCAAAGAAATTTTCCTTCTCCAAGAATGAGATGTATTCAAGGAAAGAAAAGAAGAAAAGATAGTTCTTCATCTATATGCACAAGTTTTCAGCTAGGAACATCGTAAACTTTGTCCATTATAGCAAAAGGAAGGAGAAATATCAAGAAAATTGATTTAAGAAAGAAGATCTTACATGAAGGAAACAAGAACACAATCAAAATCCTTCGAATCGTCCAAGGAAAACGCGATCCAAAACATGCACCCATGAACAACAACTCAACAAGTTCTGATGGACCTTCATCTATGTTATAGTGATTCTCGTCTGGATCCTTCAAACACAAATGATGCTCCACCAAACATAATGGAAAGATAGCAGAGGGGTATTTGTAGGAGGCTAAAAACTGGATTTTTGTTGGTCAGAAGACCTATTAGGCTACAACTCAAAAAGCTCATTGGTCTACTCTCATGGAACTTCATCAGTCAAATGTAAAACATTCCCATCAGTATTGGCTCAAAAACCCCATCGGTCGGTGCTTGGTCAATAGTCAAGCGCACACATAGAAACTTCATCATCCATGTTTAAGAAGAAACTTAGTCAACCTAGAAAACTCCTTGGGAACTTAAAGTCCATCATCCTAACAAACTGAAAAAATCTCATCGACCTACCAGCTAGTAGCTTTGTCAGATGATGAGGGTCTATCAATCTGATGAACTAGCAAGGTCCTCATCGACCCATGAATAACAAACCTTCCATTGGCCACCAAACAAGGAAAACCATCCTTGGTCCAACAATATTCCTACACAAAGCACTCATTCCTCAAAGGTAGTGAGGTCTATCAATCTAAAGGTTGATCAAGCCACTGTTTCACCAAAACATATGGTATTATTATTAGTAAGTGAAACTAATATTTCTTATCCTATGAAACATAAGTTCAAAAGTATGCAAGAGAGAAGACATTTTGCATGATTGTTTGAAACATCATGTAAAAAATGTGTTAAAATAATTATTTTTAGATGCCCAGAAATGGGTAAGTTGCAAAATAAACCAACAAGTTACATAAACTTGCATATCTTAACCAAACAAATTCCAATTTGATTCAAATTTTGAACACAAACTTGTTAGACTTATTAAATCATAATCCGAAGTTTAATTTGGAAATTGAGAATACCATTAGGTAAAATAATTTAGTTTATGTATAAAAAAAGATTAGTGCCCTTACAGTCTAATTGGAACAAAATTTTCTTTACTTATTCATCATTCAATTCTTAAGCATTATAGTTGATGAGTGATGTCTCAAGGGGGTATTTAGAAGTAGGCTTCTCTTGAAGAAACATTCCCATCTTGTCAATATAATCAATGAGGAAGCATCATGTCTAGAAAGAGGGCCTCTTAAGATTATCAAAGACCATCAAGTCAATCATGTCTATCCAAATTTTCATGTTAAGATTCTAGCTTTGTTGTCAATCAAAGATCTAGTTTTGCAAAGAAAGTACACCAAAAGATGAGGTGATATCACATCTCCTCCTTGATTCCCATGATGAGAAAATGGCAAGATACATAAGATTTAGGACCCAATCTCAAAGGGATTTCTTCCACAATGCCCATATGAGTGGTCGCATTAGAGTCAACAAGTTGAATCACAATGTTGGTGAGGGGGATGTCAATGGTGAAATCAAGTCTTTTGTATAGGTTGTAGGGCATGATAGAATACTTGTTCTAAGGTTATCTATACCTTTTGGTCATTTGGAATCCTCAATGAAGTTAGACATGGCAAAGGATCTTAGAGCCTTGACTTTTAGTGATATCTTTCTCTAGATAATGTCAAACATCATCTTTTTAAGCTTTATAGTCTTGTACTCCTCTAATATTTACTTTTGGGTGAGGTTAGATTAACTTTTTTTGGCCCATGAGGTTTTTTTGCCAAGATCATTGCAACATGTTTTGTTTTTCATCTTTTTAGGTGGTTGGCTTATGTAAATATACAAGGATATGAAGATTTAGATGAATGCAATAAGGATCAAAAAGTACATGTCACAAGGTGGATTAGTTAGATAGTGATACCTTTCCATGTAGTACATTTCATCTAATAGGATCTATTTTACTTGAAGAATTATGTAAAATCATTTGATAAGAATTCTAGAATCATTCTATTCAAACAAGTTGATGAAATGGAATTATTGGTTATTATTTATTCTTTATTAAATCCAAATCCTGGAAAAATGAGGAAATGATCCTTTTCCCTATGGTATGTCTTCAATGGGGGATAACTAGGGGAGAGGATCATCGCATCACCGTTCATACATTGGTATATAGGGAATGAAGCTCAAACCTACCATGAAAATAAAGTAATTAGACCAAAACCTTGCAGATTAACATAAAACTAAGAAAAAATGAATGGAAATTAATTCTAAAGTAAAATGAGGAATATCAATTCAAAACTAATCTAAAAAAGAAACTAAAACTAAGATGAATATGAGTGCATCAATCCCTACATTTAAATTCCCAATAGGACACTACATAGATAGTGGTGGATGATTTCTCCACACCATCTAGGGGTACAAAGTCGCTCCTCTAGCCTAGCTCTAATTCTAATACCAATGTATGAATAGTGGATAATGTAGATGAAGTCAATTGATGGACAAGAATGGTAGATATTTAGGAGGAGTTCGCTCATGGACTGCTAGCATCTAGGGAGGAGGGAAATTCTAGCTTATATCTAGCAGTCACCTCACCATTCCATACACCAGTGCAATAGATGTGCAAAGATCCTTCTCCTAGCAAGGAAAGGGTTGTGCAAAACAATGCTCAAAGACAAAAAGTGGTGAAGGTATAGGGAATATGGGTTCATTAATTCTGTAATGTACGTGCAAATACATTGAGCTAATTGGGACATCAAGTTCATACTAAAACAAAATCAAGGGATTCAAAGTTGTACTAGTTTGTTTACTTTATCGTAATGGTCTACAAGCAACTAATTTTTTATTTCCTTAGTTCCTTATAAAGAGTATGTTGATAAAATTCCCTTCATAGATATTATGACAACCAGATTCCACACAAGTAATATTACTCAAAACAAAGTGTCTGATTAATAGTTAAATAATCAGATCACCAAAATAATAGGTAAATTATAACCAATCATATATTACCATCACTAAATTGCTACATGAATGTTTCTACATGTGTGAAAATCGAATGGAACTATAGGTTGCTAAATGTGTGAAAATTAATGTTGTTAATTTTGCAGGTTTGTGGCCTATTGTTGGCTGATATCAATGGATGTCGTAAAACATGCAGTTCCTAACTGAACTGTAGGTTTCTCATCCTGCGACCAGCCACAGTAGGCCTGTAGACTGATTAAAAAAAATGCATACAATAGGTGTCGGTTAATTGAAAAAACCAACGACAAATGCATACAGCATCAGATAATAGCTAAAAATGATGCCTAATGAGACTAGACACCATAACCGTGTTGGCCAGCACGGCCGTGGTAGCAGGTGATATGGCGTCGGTTATTAATAAAAAACTGACATTGATGGTGTCCTAGATGGTGCCCTTTCTGTGGCGCAAAGGTTTATGGTGTCGGTTTCTGTAGTAATAACTGACACCTATATCCCCCTTTTGGCACGTTTTCGGTGGTGCGCAAAGGTTTCTGGCGTCGGTTTGGAAACCGACGCCTAACGGTTTGCCTTTTAGCGGCACCCACATAGGTGTTGCATTGAAACTGACACTAAAGGACTTAAATAACCAACACTAAAGGTGGGTTATGTACTAGTGAAATCATGAGTTCAAGTGGAACATCAATTGAGCCTACGGTCTTTATGAGCACAGTTGGCGCATAAGAGTAGAGGACATTATAATTAACCATTAAAAGCATATTATGTGAATCAAGGATTTATTGTCCAGTTACTTTTATAATTTTTTTTCTTTTTGCCCAGTTATTATGTTGTTATAATAATACTCAATGTCGCTTACTCTAACGTGTTTTTCATTTTGAATGCATGGTTGGGGACGTGATGTCCACAGGGGGAAAGAATAAGGAAGGAGCTTAAGTGAGGAACATACATCTTGAGGAAAGACTAAGAAGCTACACCTAGTGGGGTGCCAGCTATCATATGGCATTTACATTTTGTTTTTCAATTTGTGCTGAGATTATGTACTAGTTTAGTTTAGTTCAAAGCTTTAGTTTTAGGTTATGGAACTTGAGACATGAGAATTGCAAATTATGTATCCTATGATGGTTTATTAAACTTTCATTTTATGCAATGATGATCATGTTTGTGACATCCTAATAAAATGTATGCTTCCTCTTAGTTTGTGAAATTGGGGTGTTACAATATCTTTATGAATAGGATGGAAATTTCAAGTACATTGGGATCCAGTTCGTTACAACAGGTACAAGTAGTAAGTGCTAAGAACGTAAAATCTTGATTCAGATACACCAAACAAAAGACGTAGAATAAGGTGATGTTTCTATGAAACAATGTTACTCCGAACAAACAAAACAAGTAAAAGAGAGGTTCATAAAAAAAGATAAGAAAGTGTGTGTTAATAAATATGCAGGG
Source organism: Alisma plantago-aquatica (assembly GCA_963693085.1). Lineage (NCBI taxonomy): Eukaryota > Viridiplantae > Streptophyta > Magnoliopsida > Alismatales > Alismataceae > Alisma > Alisma plantago-aquatica. Next base: position 811,561,588 of record OY856412.1, on the reverse strand, counting down.
GAACTTGGATCGGGTTTTACCTACTAATATATCTCACCAACATGTGATACTCGCACCCCTTGTATACCCTTCGTAGGATTAGAAGCAGTCCCATTTATGTCTATTACCTCTTCTCTCGAGCTTCAGATAGATCTAGATTATAAGGTTGTCTCTCTGTCGAGATGCAAAAGAAACAATCGCAAAAGTAACCATGTGACCATTAGCTTAAGCATTCCAACATTTTCGTGCATTCATGAAACTCCAAAACACTTAGATAATATTAATGTCACTCTCTTGAGACACTAACTATAAAACATCACTATATGGTAGCTAATCATACAAGTGAAGTATTAAGAACAAGCATATGGAGATAATCCTTGATGAGAAGATATATATTCAAATGGATTTAAGTGTGTACAATTTGTGAGAGCCTTAGTGGATATTCCCAACCCAAGAAATAAGTTAATCCACTCATTTTTCTGAGTAGCATTACAGATCTACACAAATGAAGAGACATTAAGGATAAATCAAGTACACACAAAAGAATAGATCTAGAATGGAAGAAAGGGGATACAGTGAAAATGATCCCAAACAACCACAATCGGTGCACTTTGTCTTCAGATCTAGATCTGGTGTGTGTGATAGCGAGCGACTGGTCCCCCTTGAAAAGGACGAGTCGAGGATGATGGAGGCAACGTAGATCTTCTCTCTCCTCCAACTCTCATCTTTAAAGATCCAAGATCAATGGAGTGGATGATATGTAAAGAAGTGAGATAGCACCTCTCTACTAATAACAATGATAAACAAAATCCAATGAATAGCAGTAGAAGTTAAAAATTTGACTATATTCAATTTAAATAAAGAGTACATAAATTTTGCCAAAAGGGTGTACATTCTTTAAACAAAAAGAGGATCTAAGTAGAGGGAAACTAGACTACAACAATATGTCTCTAATAAAAATAACTTAACAAATAATTTCATGAGGGAAGTATGGACTCCTTTTCCTAGTCATAGGATGGTTTTCCATGCTTCTGTTGTGCACTCTGATCCTAATTTGGGTTGTTGGGATCACCCAACAAGAGGAGAGAAAATGTATGTGTCACATAAATAATAAGGGAAATTATAAACTAAAGTAGGAAATATAAAGATTCACTATGATAAGAGGGTCAAGAATATGAGGCTTGTAAAACAAATAATAATTTTTGCAAAGTTAAACAATAATAAGTAGCATGTATGATTAAAGGTGACTACATTAAACTAAAATATGGCTGAGGCACCTATCGGACCTCAACCTCTGGGTGAGGGAGAGTAACACATTCCCAAACACCTGAATATATATAAAGTGGGGAGAATTATCACATTCCCTTGGGGAGAGTGGTCACATTCCCCTAGGCTCATGCCCAAAACTATGGGTGGTTTGTACTCATGTACATTACATTAGTTAATTAGTCATTTTCATCATCATGCTAAAGTATTTCAATGGTAGATAAATTTAAATAACATTGCAAATGGGGTCCAAGACCCTAGAATAATTGAATTAAAACTTCCAAAATAAAGCAATAAAGGGAATAAAGGCTAAGCAATGCCTCACTAGACATTAGGGTTGGATATCAAATGACCAACTGAAGGATAGTGTTCAAACTCATAAATAAATAGGGTTGCACATACATACCTCTTTTTCACACATAATGATTAACTCGAATGGTACACTTTGGTCCACGAAGTCAACTTTTCATCCTAGAAACATATTATGTATGTTAGACAAGTCAAAGAGAACATATTCATTCCTGTTATATTTTTATATTATTCCTACCCTATTCCCAATCATTGAATGTCATGTTAGGGTTTATGATTTTAATCTTTGTTGATAGAATATGTAATGCTTTATACATCACTCTTAGTTCTAGTTATCCATCTTTAGTCACACAAGTTTATGTAACTCACATATATGTGGATAGTAATATATATTCTTCCAATTTAGGTTTGATGATGTCATTTTCTTCTCTATAATGTAAATCCATATTATTCTTAACATCATGCTTACCATGTATTCATGTGAAAATCTGTTAGGTTGACTAATATACACATGCTTTGATCCAACTAATATGTCATCTAGATATATGTTTATAAAAGTATATTCTTTTACACATTGTTATCTTTTACACCATTTAATTCATAAGAAGGCAATATGCATTCCATAACTATATTTGAATATGTAGTTTCCATCTACTGCATAAATATACATGTATATACAATTATGTAGCTGAGTATAGTTAGTGTTGATGAAGCTATCAACTAATCCATATTAGTTTCATGATTAATCATCCAATGGATAATAGGTCTACATGATTTCATTTCACCTTATAGATCATACTTGTATTGGTACTATTATATAAATACAAGTATTATATAGTTAATAGGATAAATAGTCTTACTAAGATTATCTCAATCTTCAAAATACTCAAAGTCTGATCTAACTAATCTTAACTTTATTCATTTTATCATTCCCATTGGTTTGATTATTATTATAGTTATGAAAGAACAGAAACTAAAGAAGGTGATACTGACCTGAAGCTATTGATGTTCTACTGGTATGAAAAGATTGTTTCTGTATTGGTTCATGGATATTGGACACGTAGGGACGAGTTGTAGACATCATGGTGGTTGTCGGCATCGGGTTGTAGCAACCCGATGATGGGGACGACATGGAATTGTAATGGTGGAGGAGTTGCAGCATGGTGTTGTAGGTGGGGGTCGAGAGGTGTTGTTGGGTGTCGTACGTTGTGTTGTAGATTGGAGATGGACATCGACAGCAAGAGGAGATCGGCGCATCGGATGGGTGACGCCCTATTGCAGGTCTGTTGCATGTTGGTGGGTGTTGTTGGTAGTTATCATTGTGGATTGATTGCAAGTGGGTCTAGGCATCATGGTTGGAGGAGAAGAGAAGTAGGAGGGAAGATAAGGTTTTTTTGGTGTGAAGAAAATAAGAAGGATGGGGGTGGAAGATATAGGAGGTGGATTATAGTTGTTGTTCAAGGGGCAACGGGGTGTTTCCCATTTTAAAAGGCAAGAATATGTGATGTCGCATTAGAGATAGAGGGGGAGGAAGTAACGTAGTATTACATTATGGTTTAGGAAAAAGTAATTTGCTTAATCAAATACCACTATTAAAGCCTATGGTAATTAGTATTCTAAATACTAATTCAATTGGGAAAGTGATTGCTATTTAATGGTCAAACAAATTAAAGGCCAGACCAAATAGGAGTCATTCTTTTTCCATGAAATAGGCATTTATATATATTAGAGTTGCATAATTAATTAATTAATTAAGAGGGTAGAGAAATACCAATTGATATGAAAATTCATGGGTTTTCTAATTAAAGAGTGAGGAATTTAACTTTACATAAATTTCTAATGCATTTTGTATTTGGTTGTATGCTAAGTGCCTAATAAATATATTTAGTACGTTTCCTTAATAAATTTTGATATACAGTTTTTTATTTCTCATTTCTTATCCCACAAAGCCATAAAATATCCAAATTAATATAATCTACTAATTATCTCTCATTAGTGGTCATTTTGCATTATTATACTCTAATTAACACATTATTTGAGATATTTGTGCAAAACCCATTCATTGGATTGAATGTGGGTAAATGTAGATCAAGCCATCAACTATAGCTCAAATTCAACATTGAGGCCAAAGAGGATAGAAAAATCTAGGAATATTAGGGAAAAGTTCAAAACGATAAGAAGGAAATGAAAATATTGAAAATGGGTTAAGTTGCAATTGAATCTAAGATTCAATATGTTACATCACTGCACCCCTTAAATAGGACTTTGTCCCTAAAATCTCAAAAAAAGGAAAGGGTGAGTATGTAACATCCCAATCTTAAGTAACTAGGTTATAACCCCTTCCCATGTTGTACTCATAAGTAATGTTTTACTAAGGCTTCCACTATTCACATTACTTTTTATCAAATATAATACAATAGACATTTTGTCTTATTAGCATTATCTTCATTGTGAAATTAAATCATCATTAATATTCTATAATTTGTGTCATTTTGTATTCGCATTGTTGTAAAAATAATTATATCTCAACATTATACAGAAATCATATGTATTTCTCATTACTAATTTAGAATTTAAAGCACAATTAGGGTTTACTAAATCATCTCAATATCTATTAATGTACTAGGTCTCAATCCTTAATAACTTGAATTTATTCTCCATTATCCTCATATTACCATCATAGAGAATTATCACAGATTATTTTGTAAGAAATAGATAATATTATCCAACAAGTTATTAAGTCTAAATAATGTCACATTAATTTCTTACACCTATATGACATGTTGTCACATCACTTTTCATACTCACATTAATGTCATCATTAACCATATTCTCATATTTACACTTCATATTATAAATTATACATTTAACATCACATTAGGCATTAGGAATTATTGTATACTTAATAATCATGCTTTTGTAAATCCAATTACTCCTTCTCACATTTGAGTCATTGTATGAATTTTATAGAATAAGGTGGAACACATTCCCTTTTAATGAAATTATTCATATATCAATTTATGATTAGGTGATTATATTCCATCAAGGTATATTATCTGATGATGTCACCTAATGTCACTAATGTATCATGAAGGCATATATGTATATATTTATATTTTAAGGCTAGATGATTACATCTTTGGACTTAGGTGAACATGACCTTTATATGTTATGTATTCTTAGTATGCATTAGCTCCACTTATCATATCATTACGGTGACATGGTCAACATTAGGTGTATCCACCATTAGTGAGTTACTCATATTATGTGCCTTAATTATTTGTTGGGGTTCAAGCACATGAACTAATAATTATATGACTTATTATATATTCATTAGTATATAAATAAACAAGTTAAATTGTAATTATAATTTATTTGGTCAATACTAATCATATAAGCTCACAAATCTCTTTTACACGGAGTTAGGGTTTCTAATTCGAAGGTGTCTAGATTTTTCTATGTATAGGATTCCATCCCCCTACAAAGGGATTTCGTCCTCAAAATCAGCAAATACAAAATCTATCAAGGTACTACTGCTACCACTACTCCACCCCTTAAAAGGGTTGACCTATTATGTAACATCCCTGACCTAGGTTATGTTGTAACCCTAGATTTTTGTTTAATAAAGATAATTATATGCTTGCTCTTATCTTTTGAAAAGTAATTAATACTCAAGAGGAAGTTATGTTTCAATTTTGGTCCTATTTGAATAATGTTGAAACAATGTTTTACTTGTTTTGGACTAAAGTGCAAATTACCAAGTTGAGGGGTTAACTTGCAAATGTTAAATAATAAAATGTTCCTCAAGTGTTGAAGCATCATCAGAATGAGAATGATGCAGGGGTATGGCTTGTGGTATCCTGAGCACCAAGAAAGAGCTTATTAAGCAATGTTTGTGCATTAAAACCTAGTTTTGGAGCAATTTACCCAAAAACCTAGGGTTCAATATGAAAAATACCACTTCTAGAGAGTCCCTAATGTTTCTTGGTATCCATTAGAAACATCAAAATCAGAGGGACGTCTCATTTGAATCTCTTTGGAAGAGAGAGAATCTTGATATTAAAATAATCAAGATTTAAGCATAATTGAAACCCTAATTCAATTTAATGCAAAAATAAATATATTAATGGAAGTGCCCTTCAACAAAAAGTGTGATGGTTGAATTTTTATAAGTGTGGACGTCCTTGTGCCTTGCAATGGCACTGAAATATCAAAAGTGAGTGCAGAGCCCACTCACATTAGTTAAAGAAAAAGTAATATCCACTAATTTTGGATATTATTATTATATTGATTAAGGTGCTTAATTTGTTTTCTTTAATTCATAGATAATGAAGAGGAATTAGAAGTTGGGGGATATGGATTCGAATTCAAGGGATTGAGGGGAGTATGTGGCACCAATTTTGGGAGTTGAAGGAATTATTCATCACTTTCTCTCTCAAGAAATTCCTTTACATATATCTCATTTTTTCACCCACATGAAGGACTCTTTTCGATCCTTCTTTCTTTCCCTGCTTTGGCCATGCACAAGGGAGATTAGCAGCAATAGGAGGACGTGCCCCAACCTTTAGGTAAGCTCCATAGTCATCTTCAACCTTGATTTCATGGTGGAAATTGAAATTCAATGCTTCATTTCTTCTTTTCTTCATTCAATCTTCAACCTTAGCCATTCATTTCACTCAAAGACTTGAGAACGGGCCTTGGATTGTTGAGAGAGCTTCATTCACCATTGAGTACGTGATTCTTGAAGCTTGGATTCAGCTTTGAAGGTGGGTTATATAACTTGAACCCTTAAATTTCATTATTGCTTACAATTTATTCATCATGTGTTGAACCTTTCTTCTTTCTCGATTTCCTTTTGATTAGTTGTTGAAATCACCATAAGAATCAAAATTGATTTCAAAGGTTTGAATCTTGAAGATTATGATTTCATCTTAAGCAAACACCTCAACAAAGGAATGGTTAAACGGTTTTCAAAACCGATTGAGCTAATTCGGTTTCAAAATCGATTGAGTTGATTCGGTTTCAAGACTGAATGGGTAATTGAACCCAAGACCGAATGGGTAATTGAACCCAAGACCGAATGGGTAATTTAATTCAAAATTGAATGGGTAATTGAGTTCAAGACTGAATGGGTAATTGACTTCAAGATTGAATGAGTAATTGAATTCAAAACTGAATGGGAAATGGATCTCAAGATCGAATGGGTAATTGAACTTCAAAACCATTTGGGGTTAATTGCTGATGTGAATGATGAAGATCCAATGGCTCAAATTGATTTAATTTTAATGGATTCAAGGATGGGTGATCCATTTATTACTAACCCTGATTGGATTGAATGGTTGAAACCTTAAATCGATTGAGTCAATTTCTAAGTTGAATGGCTCAAACGGTCTCAAGACCGTTTGAGGGCAAACGGTCTCAAGACCGTTTGAGGGCAAACGGTCTCAAGACTGTTTGAGACCAAATGGTCCCAAGAACATTTGGAGGTCAAGGGCTATGATGGATGGTTGGAGATCCAAGGGCTGTAATTTGATGTACTTTTAATGGTCCAATTGATGTTTGATTCAATAAAGCAAACCCTAAAATCAATTGATTGATTGATCGGAGGAAACCCTAATTGGTCCGTTCGGTTTCAAGGTGGTTTGGATCAAACGGTCTTGAGACCATTTGGGATCAAATGGTCTTTAGACCATTTGGAGGACAAACGGTCTCAAACCGTTTGATGTTCAATCAGTTTCAATGATGGGTGGTCCATTCGGTTTCAATGATAATTTGATCAAATGGTTTCAAAACCGATTGAAGGAGTTAGGGAAAGACTATTTGTTGGTCAAGCACCTCAAGTCCATTTGGAGATACAATGAACCAAGACCATTTAAGGTCAAATAGTCTTCAAGACCGTTTGAAGGTCAAGTGACTCCAAGACCGTTTATAGGTCAAGGAGGTCAAAACTGTTTGAGGGTTCAAAAAGTAACAAAACCATTTGGAGATCTAATAAACTCAAAGCTATGAAAGATTAATTAACCCCATGATTGCTAAGGATGTTTATCAAAGGTAATTACAATGGTTGTACCTTTAAGTTACTAGGGTGATTAGTACCCTTTGAGGGGTCAACCTTTTACGCTTATGGAAGCAATATCTCAACACACTATGCTAACCCTAAATGTGTGTACATAAATGAGGGGTTGACCTAATCTAATTAAGCCTAAAGTAATCAACATCCTAGAGAGGATGAGAGAGAGAGAGGAATTCATACATGTATGATAATCATGGAGTGGTTAAGCCTCAACACTTTCAACATGAATAAAATATGTATTTAGGGTATGATCCTTGATAAAGTTTTCATGAAACCCTTATCGAGATGGTTGAAGAGCCCGAACCCTAATTTAGGGCAATGTTACGTGAAACCCCAATATAGGGTGATGTCATGTGAAACCACAACATAGGGTGATGTTATGTGAAATGCTAATATAGGGTAATGTCATGTGAAACCCCATCATAGGGTGATGTTATGCAAAATCCTAATTGATAAAGAAGGGAAACCCTATTCCTGATAATGGATAATCTTATATCAATAATGGTTGAATAAATTAAATGAGTGACTTATGACCAATGCATTACATGATATGTGATGAACTGGTGCATAAAGTATTAGGATGGGAATTACCCTAATACAAGATAAGTTGATGAACTTAAGTAAGATAAAGGTGATGAGGGAATTGAAACATCAGGACGTGATAGATATCACATTCAGCACCTCAAGGTTGATAAACCTTGATGTACCCTAAATCCAATATACCTGGATGAGTAACACATGAAGTGTGTCTTGACAATTATTACATTAAGATGTAATGCACTTTGATAAGTGTAGGCTAACATACCTTGATAAAGGGTTAAGCCAAGCTAATAAAGTATGATGGAATCAATATCCTAGAGAAGATGAGAGAGAAACTCACACTTTGTGATGATTATCATTTAATGATAAAAGATGAGAATAAATAAGTATAATTGAATACTTATGATATCAATGTATGCTCCTAGATGTGTGGAGCAATGAATTAGCGTTTGAATTAATAACATGAACTTGAAACCCTATTCGGTTATAAAGGGAAACCCTAACCCTAATAGTTGTTGCCTAGTGAAAGGTGACATGATGTTTAATGGGCCCTGTGAGCCATGTAAATAGTTGTTGCCTAGTGAAAGGTGATAAGATGTTTAATGGGCCATGTGAGCCATGTAAATAGTTGTTGCCTAGTGAAAGGTGACAAGATGTTTAATGGGCCCTGTGAGCCATGTAAATAGTTGTTGCCTAGTGAAAGGTGACAAGAGGTTTAATGGGCCTTGTGAGCCATGTGAATAGTTGTTGCCTAGTAAGAGGTAACAAGATGTTTATAAAAGTTTCATGTAAGAAATGATAATGTTGAAATAAACTAGGAAATGGAAACTTAGTAACATAATAATAATAATAAATGGATACAATAATAATAATAATGAAATCTTAATCATGCATGCTTTATGCTTATAGCCAAATAAGGGCTATAGTGTTTTGAATAAGCTTAAAGAAGATAAGAGGAATACTTGAATTACATAAAGGATGTGAATAAGTATGATGTCTTAGTCAAGGTTTAATACCTAGTAAAGGTGATGTCATATTCAGTGATGATGCACAGGATTTCCATAGTCTAATGCCTGGAATAGATGCACAGGATTAACATAGTTCAATACCTGGAATAATTGCATAGGATTGGTAATAACGCAATACCTGGAATAATATCACAGTATTGGTCATAACCCAATACCTGGAATAATTGCACATGATTGGTAATAACCCAATACCTGGAATAATATCATAGGATTGGTCATAACCCAATACCTGGAATAATTGCACAAGATTGGTAATAACCCAATACCTGGAATAATATCACAGGATTGGTCATAACCCAATACCTGGAATAATTGCACAGGATTGGTAATAACCCAATACCTAGAATAATGTTATAGGATTGGAATAGTCCAAATGCCTGGAATGTTTGCACAGGATTAGCATAGTCCAATGCCTGGAATATTTTCACAGGATTGGCATAGTCCAATGCCTGGAATATTTGCACAAGATTGGCATAGTCCAATGCCTGGAATGTTTGTAAAGATTTGTCATAGTCCAATGCATGGAATGTTTGCATAGAATTAGCATGGTCCAATTAATGGACAGAATATGATGATGTATACTCACATGACTGGAACAATTCAGTATCTGGCTAATAGATTGGCTAAGTTCAACATATAGAAATGAGAATGATTCATGGATGACATACCATGATAATGAGTATCTCAAGATAAGCTAGAGATGTTGATACAGTAAGATGGATAAATAATATACATGTTCTTCATATTCCTTATAAAGAGAATAGATGAATTATTGTTCTATCATAGATAGATGCAATGCTTTAAAATATGAGAATGTTCTAAATTGTTTATCCTTTGATCAGTTTTATTCTATTAAACTGCAATAATAATGTTTCTGGAGGAGAGTTATGTCTCTCGTTGGGACAATTTCAATTGTCTCACCCCCATGGGATCCAACATTTATAGGTGGACGAGGACGAGGAGGTAAGAACCATACTATAGGGAAAGGACAAAACATCAAGGACAGCAGTAACATCTCAGGTGGAGATATTGACTGTCATGTCTTATAGATAAGTGTCCTATGTGTCGTCTCTGTACTCTTAGGTCCTTGGAGTTTGTACTTAGTGTTTTCATAATCGATCTGAGATTTTGGTTTGAATTTCTTGAGGTTGTGTATTGCTCATGTGTAGACTTAACAGAGCAATTGATGTATGCAATCCACGAGAAGAGATGGTACATGGTATGTACATGTAATACTTTGGTTCTTGTTGTTAAGAGTTTCCTGGAATTGGATCTCTTTGAAAAAGGTTTTAATTTTTAGTGATTTTCAGTAATCCGTTGCTAATGATTGCTTCCACTTAGTTAATGATGTTTTGTTCAAATGGTATAGCACAATTAGTGGTATTCGAGCTTAAGGTTTGCTGAGTCTACAGAGACATAGGACTAAGGTGTTGAGTCTGTTCTAGTGTCCTCTAGTATATCTTATAGTGACTTCTGCTTATGCAGAAGAAGGGAGATAGCTTAAAGATGTCTGGAGAACATGAGCATCACGTCGCTGAAAGCAATGTTGCTGCACCAGTAGGAGGTGCAAGGGATCACGCAAGAGAGGAATTAGTGCCTGAGAATCCCCATTTTAACGAATCTATGAAAGAAAACCCAACCATTTATACTCTATTTATGGAATTCATGACCACAATGAAGCATATGGCAGACCGGATGCCCACACCAGCACCTAGGGAACCAACTCCCAATGAGGGACATGGGTCTGATAAGACTTTTGAATGACTATGTCGTGTAGGAGCTATAAAATATGTTGGGACAACTGACCCAGTAGATGCTGATCTATGGCTCACTGAGTTAGAAAAGGCTTTTATGATCCTTGGTATTCCAGATGTTGACAAAGTCAAACATGTTGTATACCTTTTGAAGCGTAGTGCTGGCCATTGGTGGGCCATAGAAGAAGTAAAAAGGAATGATGAAGAGGTTGGTTGGGAGGAATTTCGTCAAGAATGTGTCAACAAGTATTTTCCAGGAACATACTTAGATGAAAAGATCTCACAGTTTGAGAAGGTTCGACAGGGAACCATGTCAATAAATGAATATGAGGTTAGGTTTATGGAACTTTTACAGTTTGTCCTCAAATGCCTTCTACTGAGCAGGAGAAGATTTGACATTTTGAGAAAGGATTGAATGCTAAGGTGTCTATCTCGGAAGCTAGGTTAGAAAGTAGATAGAGATTTGCCACATTCTTGGAGTTAGTTCGTAGGATAGAAAGGTCTATGATGAAGAAACATGAGGCAAACCTCAAAAGGAGATCTAAACAGTCATAGAAATAGTGGATTGGTGGTACTAAACAATCAAAACTTTCAATAACACCAGTTCAACCACAACATAGTGCACCAATGCAGTGGTCATCAAGTGAGGGCCGAACTTGCCATAAATGTGGACAGATAGGACATTTTAGGCAGCAGTGTCTAAGAAGAAATAATGTGGTGACCCAATAGTCAAGGCATAATCTGCAAAACACACAAGGACCACAGGTTAGTGAAGCAGAAGGCCGAGGACAAAGAATACTGTCACAGTTTGGTCCATCTACCTCTGGTAGTAGAGGACAAAGGCTATAGTAGATGACAATTGACTCCATGTATTGGGTCAAATAAGACACTAGATAACCCGTAAAGGTAACATGTCAAATAAAACTTTTCATTCTGAATTATCTTTCCTTTTCCTCTCTCTGCCTACTGATTATAAGAAAGGTAGTTATTGTTGAGCTTCCTTTAATTAGCCCTATGAGGACATAAGGAAGAGACAAAAAGGATGAGAATCTATATTCAGAATAATATTCTCTTATATGTTTTGAAATTTCTCTTTTCATATAGAAGAAATGTAAAAGAAACACCCAGAGAAAATCTAAGATATTAAATAGTAAATTTAAAGAGATGTTAAAAGTATGAAACAAATGAGAATTACCTAATTTTAGTCTTGAATACCCTGGCCAGGTATTCATCTATTGAAGGTAAGGTAAGTATGACACTCTTAGATTGCTATCTTTCTAATTACCCTAATCAAGTAGTCATTTTGAGACAATCTAAAGATCATAATGAAGTATGAGATGTGGCATGGATAATTCTAATACATCTTAATTGATATGGAGAGATCTGAGTTAATCATAGATCAACTTATAAACAAAAGAGGATGTTTAGTATAATGTATACCATGGTCCTTAGACCTAGAAGTAACAATGCTCAGTAATTAACTAAGGGTTGGAATACCCTGATCTAGTAATCATGATAATGATAATTCTGAGAGGTGGTGATATGTAATCATCTCTATAATTTCTATGATGAAGGCAAGGAATTTAAGAGGAAATAAGATTGAATGACACATGAACAATTGAAAGTTCATGCAATAATCTGAGGAGATGATTTATGTTGGTTACCTAGAATGGCCAACTATGAAATCAGTCTAGTTATATAAAATACTATGGACATCATATTTTAGGGGTTTATTCTTTGCATAAACATAACATCAATAAGGATGTACTAATTGAAGAAACAATTGTAGAATCATTGTGGGAAAAGCTTATTAAAGATAAAAATGTATGATAAGATTTGTAGTACCAAGTGGGTGACAAATTAGTGAGGTTTGACACCTGAGCTAAATAAGGTAGTGTTACCTGACACAGAATTGACTCTACAGTTAATAATGAAAAGGACAATAGAGTATGTGTCCTATGTGACTGATTCTATGATAACCTTGTAAGGAAGAACTCTGTGTTGATCAAAGTTATATGGCATCTCCATGACATTAATATGTCATGAGGAGACCTGATGGTATAGTGAATGAATAATATTTGTTTCCCTTTTACCTGGGATTTCAGGGACGAAATCCTTGTTAGGGGTTTATATTTGTAACATCGCTGACCTGGGTTATGTTGTAACCCTAGATGTTTTGTTTAATAAAGATAATTATATTATTTCTCTTATCTTTTGAAAAGTAATTAAGACTCAAGAGGAACTTATATTTCAATTTTGGTCCTATTTGAATAATGTTGAAACAATGTTTTACTTGTTTTGGACTAAAGTACAAATTACCCAAGTTGAGGGGTTAACTTGCAAATGTTACATAATAAAATGTTCCTCAAGTGTTGAATCATCATAAGAATGAGAATGATGCAAGGGTATGGCTTGTGGTAGCCTGATCACCAAGAAATAGCTTATTAAGCAATGTTTGTGCACTAAAACCTAGTTTTGGTGTAATGTGCAATTTACCCAAAAACCTAGGGTTCAATATGCAAAATACCACTTCTATAGAGTCCCTAATGTTTCTTGGAATCTATTAGAGACAAGAAAATTAGAGGGGATTCTCATTTGAATCTCTTTGGAAGAGAGAGAATCTTGATATTAAAATAATCAAGATTTAAGCATAATTGAAACCCTAATTCAATTTAATACAAAAATAAATATAGTAATGGAAGTGCCCTTCAACCAAAAGTGTGATGTTTGAATTTGTATAAGTGTGGACGTCCTTGTGCCTTGAAATGGCACCGAAATATCTAAAGTGAGTGGAGAGCCCACTCACATTAGTTAAAGAAAAAGTAATTTCAACTAATTTTAGATATTATTATTATATTGATTAAGGTGCTTAATTTGTTTTCTTTAATTCATGGATAATGAAGAGGAATTGCAAGTTGGGTGAGATGGCTTCATATGTAAGGGATTGAGTGGAGTATGTGGTGCCAATTTTGGGAGTTGAAGGAATTATTCTTCACTTTCTGTCTCATGAAATTCCTTTACATATATCCCATTTTTTCACTCATATGAAAGACTCTTTTCAATCCTTCTTTCTTTCCTTTCTTTGGTCGTGCGCAAGGGAGCTTAGGAGCAACAGGAGGAAGTGCCCCAACCTATAGGTAAGCTCCATAGTCATCGTCAACCTTGATTTCATGGTGGAAATCGAAATTCAATGCTTCATTTCTTCTTTTCTTCATTCAATCTTCAACCTTAGCCATTCATTTCACTCAAAGACTTGAGAACGGGCCTTGGACAGTTGAGATAGATTCATTAACCATTGAGGACGTGAATCTTGAAGCTTAGATTCAGCTTTGAAGGTGTTTTATATAACTTGAACCCTTAAATGTCATTATTGCTTACAATTTATTCATCATGTGTTGAACCTTTCTTCTTTCTCAATTTCCTTTTGATTAGTTGTTGAAATCACCATAAGAATCACAATTGATTTTGAAGGTTTGAATCTTGAAGATGATTATGTCATCTTAAGCACACACCTCAACAAAGGAATGGGAAAACAATTTTCAAAACCGATTGAGCTAATTCAGTTTCAAAACCGATTCAGTTGATTCGGTTTCAAGACCGAATGGGTAATTGAACCCAAGACTGAATGGATAATTTACTTCAAAACCGAATGGGTAATTGATTTCAAGACCAAATGGGTAATTTACTTCAAGATTGAATGGGTAATTGAATTCAAAACTGAATGGGTAATGGATCTCAATATTGAATGGGTAATTGAACTTCAAAACTGTTTGGGGTTAATTGTCGATGTGAATGATGAAGATCCAATGACCCAAATTGATTTAATTGTAATGGATTCAAGGATGGGTGATCCATTTATTACTAACCCTAATAGGATTGAATGGTTGAAACCTTAAATCGATTGAGTTAATTTCTAAGTTGAATGGCTCAAATGGTCTCAAGACCGTTTGAGACCAATTGGTCCCAAGACCATTTGTAGGTCAAGGGATATGATGGATGGTTGGAGATCCAAGGGCTGTAATTTGATGTACTTTCAATGGTCCAATTGATGTGTGATTCAATAAAGCAAACCCTAAAATCAATTGATTGATTGGAGGAAACCCTAATTGGTCCATTCAGTTTCAAGGTGGTTTGGATCAAATGGTCTTCAGACTGTTTGGAGGGAAAACAGTCTCAAACCGTTTGATGTTCAATTGGTTTCAATGATGGGTGGACCATTCGGTTTCAATAATAATTTGATCAAATGGTTTCAAAACCAATTGAAGGAGTTAGGGCAATACCGTTTGGAGGTCAAGCACCTCAAGACCGTTTGGTGGTACAATTGAACCAAGACCATTTAAGGTCAAACGGTCTTCAAGACCGTTTGAAGGTCAAGTCACTCCAAGACTGTTTGAAGGTCAAGGAGGTCAAAACCATTTGAGGGTTCAAAAAGTAACAAAACCATTTAGAGATCTAATAGACTCAAAGCTATGAAAGATTAATTAACCCCATGATTGTTAAGGATGTTTATCAAACATAATTACAATGGTTGTGTCGTTAAGGTACTAGGGTGAGTAGTACCCTTTGAGGGGTTAACCTTTGATGCTTATGGAAGCAATATCTCAACACACTATGCTAACCCTAAATGTCTGTACTTAAATGAGGGGTTGACCTAATCTAATTAAGCCTGAAGTAATCAACATCCTAGAGTGGATGAGAGAGAGAGGAATTCATACATGTATGATAATCATGTAGTGGTTAAGCCTCAACACTTTTAACATGAATAAAATATGTATTTAGGGTATGATCCTTGATAAAGAGATCATGAAACCCTAATCGAGATGGTTGAAGAGCCCTTACCCAAATTTAGGGCAATGTTAGGTGAAACCCCTATATAGGGTGATGTCATGTGAAACCCCAACATAGGGTGATGTTATGTGAAACCCTAATATAGGGTAATGTCATGTGAAACCCCAGCATAGGGTGATGTTATGAAAAACCCTAATTGATAAAGAAGGGAAACCCTATTCCTGATAATGGATAATCTTATATCAATAATGGTTGAATAAATCAAATGAGTGACTTATGACCAATGCATTACATGATATGTGATGAACTGGTGCATAAAGTATTAGGATGGGAATTACCCTAATACAAGATAAGTTGATGAACTTAAGTAAGATAAAGGTGATGAGGGAAGCGAAACATCAGGACGTGATAGATATCACATTTAGCACCTCAAGGTTGATACACCTTGATGTACCCTAAATCCAATATACCTGGATGAGTAACACATGAAGTGTGTCTTGACAATTATTACATTAAGATGTAATGTACTTTGATAAGTGTAGGCTAACATACCTTGAGAAAGTGTTAAGCCAAGATAATAAAGTATGATGGAATCAATATCCTAGAGAATATGAGAGAGAAACTCATACTTTGTGATGATTATCATTTAATGATAAAAGATGAGAATAAATAAGTATAATTGGATACTTATGATATCAATGTATGCTCCTAGATGTGTGGAGTAATGAATTAGGGTTTGAATTAATGACATGAACTTGAAACCCTATTCGGCTATAAAGGGAAACCCTAACCCTAATAGTCATTGCCTAGTGAAAGGTGACAAGATGTTTAATGGGCCCTATGAGCCATGTAAATAGTTGTTGCCTAGTGAAAGGTGACAAGATGTTTAATGGGCCCTGTCAGTCATGTAAATAGTTGTTTCCTAGTGAAAGGTGACAAGATGTTTAATGGGCCCTATGAGCCATGTAAATAGTTGTTGCCTAGTGAAAGGTGACAAGATGTTTAATGGGCCCTGTGAGCCATGTGAATAGTTGTTTCCTAGTAAGAGGTAACAAGATGTTTATAAAGGTTTCATGTAAGCAATTATAATGTTCAAATAAACTAGGAAATGGAAACTTAGTAACATAATAATAATAATAAATGCATACAATAATAATAATGAAATCTTAATCAAGCATGCTTTATGCTTATAGCCAAATAAGGGCTATAGTGTTTTGAATAAGCTTAATGAAGATAAGAGGAATACTTGAATTACATAAAGGATGTGAATAATTATGATGGCTTGGCCAAGATTTAATACTTAATAAAGGTGATGTCATATTCAGTGATGATGCACAGGATTGGCATAGTCCAATGCCTGGAATAGATGCATAGGATTAACATAATTCAATACCTGGAATAATTGCACAGGATTGGTAATTACCCATTACCTGGAATAATATCGCAGGATTGGTCATAACCCAATACCTAGAATAATTGCACAAGATTGGTAATAACCCAATACCTGGAATAATATCACAGGGTTGGTCATAACCCAATACCTGGAATAATTGTACATGATTGGTAATAACCCAATACCTGGAATAATATCACAGGATTGGTCATAACTGAATACCTGGAATAATTGCACAAGATTGGTAATAACCCAATACCTAGAATAATGTTACACAATTAGCATAGTCCAAATCCATGGAATGTTTGTACAGGATTGGCATAGTCCAATGCCTACAATATTTGAACAGGATTGGCATAGTCCAATGCCTCGAATATTTGCACATGATTGGCATAGTCCAATGCCTAGAATGTTTGCACAGGATTGACATAGTCCAATGCCTGGAATGTTTGCTTAGAATCGGCATGGTCTAATGCCTAGATAGAATATGATGATGTATACTCACATGAATGGAACAATCCAATATCTGACTAACATATTGGCTAAGGTCAATCGACAGAAATGAGAATGATTCATGGATGACATACCATGATAATGAGTATCTCAGGATAACCTAGAGATGTTGATACAGTAAGATGGATAAATGATATACATGTTCTTCTTATTCCTTATAAAGTGAATAGATGAATTACTATGCTATCATAGATAGTTGCAATGCTTTAAAATATGAGAATGTTCTAAACTGCTTATCCTCTGATCAGTTTTATTCTATTAAACTACAATAATAATGTTTCTGGCAGAGAGTTATATCTCTCACT
This sequence comes from Alisma plantago-aquatica, assembly GCA_963693085.1. Taxonomy (NCBI): domain Eukaryota; kingdom Viridiplantae; phylum Streptophyta; class Magnoliopsida; order Alismatales; family Alismataceae; genus Alisma; species Alisma plantago-aquatica. The sequence goes on along the minus strand of OY856412.1, from coordinate 811,543,640 downwards.
GGGACAATTTCAATTATCTCACCCCTGTGGGATCCAAAGTTTTTAGGTGGACGAGGGTGAGGAGGTAAGAATCATACTACATGGAAAGGACAGCAACATCAAGGACAACAGTAACATCTCAGGGGGAGATACTAACTGTCATGTCTTATAGATAAGATTCCTATGTGTCGTCTCTGTCCTCTCAGGTCCTTGGAGTCTGTACTTAGTGTTTTCATAATCGATCTGAGATTTTGGTTTGAATGCCTCGAAGTTGTGTATTGCTCATGTGTAGACTTAATAGAGAAATTGATGTATGTAATCCTCGAGAAGAGATGGTACATGGTATGTACATGTAATACTTTGGTTCTTGTTGTTAAGAGTTTCCTGGAATTGGATCTCTTTGAAAAAGGTTTTAATTTTTAGTGATTTTTAGTAATCCGTTGCTAATGATCGCTTCTGCTTAGTTAATGATGTTTTGTTCGAATGGTGTATCACATATTAAGTCACTCTAAACTTGAGGCAAAAGTGTGAGTCTAAACATGTATAAGACCCTACACTTAATTGTCTTACTTATCACTATTACAAACCTCAAAGTCTATAATAGGGCACACTAACCCTAAACATGGAAATCTAAGCATCATATAAGGAACTTATGGGTTAGAAAGTGATTTTGTTTTGTTTCTAAGGATACTGAATAGTGAGGTTATTTTCCTAAAGGTAAGCTATTTCGAGCATTCCATATCAGATCAGGCCAGGATGGTGTCATATGAACTCGGGAGTCCTTGTAAACCAAGCTAGTATCGTGAAGGAAAATATTGCCAGCCCCCAAGTTCTGACCCTTTCTAGACACCATCACTTTCAACTTTGTGCCCTATTAGCTACCTAATAGGCTAATCACCTAAAAGTTGACAAAAGATATATCTAATACGAAACTATTATGGTTCTAGATCAACCTTTCACCATAGGTCAATTCTAAGGTGAACATATTAACTAAAGGGAAACTATATAAGGTAAGGTTTTATAACTAGGGAGACAAATTGAAATATTCAAGACTTCGACTACCATTGGCTCTGATACCATGTTGTAAAGAAGTGAGACAATCACCTCTCTACTAATAACAATGGTAAACAAAATCCAATGAATAGCAGCAGAAGTTAAAAATTTGACTATATTCAATTTAAATAAAGAGTACATACATTTTCCCAAAAGGGTGTACATTCTTTATACAAAAATAGGATATAAGTAGAGGGAAACTAGACTAAAAAAATATGTCTCCAATAAAGACAACTTAACAAATAATTTCATGAGGGAAGGATGGACTCCTTTTTCCTAGTCATAGGCTGGTTCACCATGCTCCTGTTGCGCACTCTAATCCTAACCTAGGGTGGTTGGGATCACCCGACAAGAGCAGAGAAAATGTATGTCTCAAATAAAGTATACGGACAATTATAAACTAAAGTAGGAAATAATAAAGATTAACTATGCTAAGAGGGTCAAGAATATGAGGCTCGTAAAACAAATAAGAATTTTTGCCAAGTTAAACAATAATAAGTTGCATGCAGGACTAAAGGTGACTACATTAAACTAATATAGGGTTGAGGCACCTACCAGACTTCAACCTCTGGATGAGGGAGAGTAACACATTCCCAAACACCCAAATATATATAGTGTGGAGAATTATCACATTTCCCTAGGGAGACTGGTCACATTCCCCTAGGCTCATGCCCAAAACTATGAGTAGTTTGTACTCATGTACACTACATTAGTTAATTAGTCATTTTCATCATCATGCTAAAGTATTTCAATGGCAGATATAAGGAATTTAAATAACATTACAAATGGGATCCGAGACCCTAGAATAATTGAATTAAATGAGTCACAAAGGAAATAAAGAGAATAAAGGCTCAGCAATTCTTCATTGGAAATTAGGGTTGGATATCAAATGCCCAACTGAAGGATAATGTTCAAACTCATAAATAAATAGGGTTGCATATACATACCTCTTTTTCACACATAATGATTATCTCGAATGATACACTTTGGTCCACAAAGTCAACTTTTCATCCTATAAACATATTATGTATGTTAGACAAGTCAAAGTGAACATATTTGTTCCTATTATATTTTTATATTATTCTTACCCTATTCCCAATCATCTAATTTCATGTTAGGGTTTTTTATTTTAATCTTTGTTGATAGAATATGTAATGCTTTATATATCACTCTTAGTTCTAGTTATCCATCTTTAGTCACACAACTCTATGTAACTCATATATATGTGGATAGTAATATATATTCTTCCAATTCAGGTTTGATGATGTCATTTTCTTCTCTATAATGTGAATCCATATTATTCCTAACATCATTCTTACCATGTATATTGGTGTAAGTATATTCCACGTGAAAATCTATTAGGTTGAGTAATATACACATGATTTGATCCAACTAACATGTCATCTAGATATATGTTTATAAAAGTATATTCTTTAACACATTATTATCTTCTACACCATTTAATTCATAAGAAGACAATATGCATTGCATAACTATATTTGAATTTATAGTTACCATCTTTTGCATAAATATACATGTATATACAATTATGTAGGTGAGTATAGTTAGTGTTCATGAGACTTTTAACTAACCCATATCAGTTTCATGATTAATCATCCAATGGATAGTAAGTCTACATGATTTCAGTTTGCCTTATAGATCATACATGTACTGGTATGATTACATACTTACAAGTATTATATTTTTAGGAGGATAAATAGTCTTACTAAGATTATCTCAATCGTCACAATACTCATAGTCTGATCTAACTAACCTTGATTTTATTCATTATATCATTTCCATTGGTTCGATTATTATAGTTATGAAAGAACAGATACTAAAGAAGGTGACACTAACTGAAGCTATTAATGTTCTACTACTATGAAAGATTTCTTCTAAATTTGTTCATGGATATTGGGATGATAGGGATGAGTTGCATACATCAGTGTAGTTTTCGGTGTTGGTTTGCAGCAACCTGATGATGGGGATGATGTGGAATTATGATGGTGGAGGAGTTGCAACATGGTGTTGCAGGTGGGGGTCGAGAGGCACCTTGGGAATTGCAAGTTATGTTGTAGACTAGAGACAGACATCGACAGTAGGAGGAGATCAGGGCGTCAGATGGGTGACGACCTGTTGCAGGTCTGCTTCACGTCGGTGGGTGTTGCTGGCAGACAACATTGTAGACTGATTGCAAGTGCATCTACGCATCGCAATTGGAGGAGAAGAGAGGGAGGAGGGCAGATATGGTTTTTGTGGTGTTGTGAAGAAAAAAGGAAGGATGGGGTGGAAGATATAGGAGGTGGACTATGGCTGTCGTTCAAGGGGCAACAAGGTGTTTCCCGTTTTAGAAGGAGTAATGCAGTGTTACGCTATGGTTTAGGAAAAAGTAATTTTCTTAATCAAATACCACTATTAAATCCTATGGTAATTTGGATTTTAAATACCAATTCAATTGGGAAAGCAATTGGTATTTAATGGTCAAACAAATTAAAGGGTAGACCAAATAGGAGGCAAGGGGGTTTCCTTTTTCCATGCAATAGGAATTTATATATATTAGAGTTTCATATTTAATTAATTAATTTAGAGGGTAGAGAAATACTAATTGACATAAAAATTCATGGGTTTGCTAATTAAAGTGTGAGGATTTAACTTTACATCAATTTGTAACACATTTTGTATTTGGTTGTATGCTAAGTGCCTAATAAATATATTTAGTACCTTTAATTTTGATACAAAGCCATAAAATGTCCAAATTAATATAATATACTAATTATCTCTAATTAGTGGTTATTTTTCATTATTAGACTCTAATTAACACACTATTTGAGATATTTTTGCAAAAACCCATTCATTGGATTGAATGTGGGTAAATGTAGTTAAGCCATCAACTATAGCTCAAATTCAACATGGAGGCCAAAGAGGATAGAAAAAGCTAAGACAGTTAGGGAAATGTTCAGAAGGATAAGAAGGAAATGAAAGGATTGAAAATGGGTTAAATTGCAATTGAATCTGAGATTCAGTATGTTACATGATGGGTGAGTGTGGAGTGCGACAACACTTTGTAACCTCCTTAATATCGTGACCACCCTTCATGGATGATGTGCATGCCTTTTTATAGGCTCTGCCAACCAACTCAAATATCCCATCAATCATAGAGTGTGTAGAGAGTAGCAATCATGGAGGGTGAATGGAAGTTGTGCTCGCTAAGGTGAGGAAACTTTCATCGGTCAGAGAGAGTCTGAGCTCAGTGACCGCAAAGGCATCATGAGTATGTTGGTTGTAGAGGGATTGTTGTTCATCGATCGATGGGTATGTGTGCTTCTTCGAATGCAGGGGAGTTGGAGGTCAGCGATCGGTGACACTATGCAAGATTCATCAGATATTGAGGATCTTGAAAGCCCAAGAAGGGTTCCATGAATGTGACAAATCTCTATCTACTTTCCAAATCAGTTGTAGAGGTAGACATTTCAACATTCAATCCTTTCTCAAAACACCAGATATTCTCAAATTGTGAGATCTTTTGGTCTAAGTATGTCTATGGAAAGTATTTATTGACAAATTCTTGATGAAATTCCTCCCAGCCAACCTCTTCATCATTCCTTTTTACCTCTTCTATAGCCCATTAGTGTCCAGCACTACCCATCAAAAGGTTCACATCATGATTGACTTTGTTAGCATCTGGGATACTAAGGATCATGAAAGCCTTTTCTAACTCAGTGAGCCACAGATTAGCATCTGTTGGGTCAGTTGTTCTAGCATATTCAATAGCTCCTATATGGTGTAGTCATTCAATGATCTTACCAGAACCCAAAAATTCTGCATTGGAAACTGGTGTCTTAGGTTGTATTTCTAGAGTTCAATCCACTATATGCATCATTGTTGTCATAACTTGCCCAATGAGAGCTTGAAAATTAGGATTTTCTAGCATGATTGGATCAGGTTGGGGATTCTCAGGCACTCATTTTTCTCTTGTATGATCCCTCGCACCTTCTCCTAGTGTAGCAACATTGCTCTCAACAACATGTTCCTCATTTTCTCCAGACATCTCAGGCTCTATCCTTTCTTTTGCATGAACACAAGTCACTATTAGACATATTGGAGGATACTAGAATAGGCTCAACGACCTTAATCCTATGTCCCTATAGACTCAGCAAACCTAAGGCTCTGATACCAAAAATTGTGATGACCGCTATCAAACTGACAACTTTATGCACAAAACTATGCGGAAATAACCATTAGTAGTGGATTACCGATTATCACAAAAAATTGAAACCTTTTGACCAAGATATATAGTACCACAAAAATTATTATAGAAAGAACCAAAGCCATATACATCACAGTTCTCTTCATGCATATATCATTTCATCCCATCGCAAGGATATGAGATACCAGTTGCTTTACCAAAACACATACAAAAGTAACATTATACATTCAGGCATCCAATTCAAAATATCAGATCGATTATAAATAAAAAAAATTCCCACTATCTCCTAAGTACCTGAGAGTACATGGATGACACATAAGACTCTATCTCTAAAAGACACATAGCAGCACACTCAACCTGAGTTGTTACTATTGTCCTTACTGTTGTTTCCTTCTCTCTGCTACACAATCTCTACCTCCTCGTGTATGTACACCTAAAAAGTTGTGGAACTCACGAGGTGAGACAAAAGTCCCAGCAGGAGATATAACCCTCCGTCGACAATATTATTATCACAGATAAATCTTTATGAAAGAGAGCAGAAGAAACCATTATTGAATTAAACATGTATAAATACTTGTGATATACAGAGTAGAGAAATCTCATCATTTAAGTAGTTCAGATATCCATGACTGAGCAATAGATCATCTAATCACTTTTAAAAGGAATATGAAGTACATTTATAACATTTATCAACTAACACATAAAGAAGCAATTACAGCCTCGTTCAAGGTTTCTGTATTCGATCCTGAAGCATATACACTAAACAACTGATTACATCTTTCAACAATCAATCTTATGCCATGAGGAGATGAGGCATACTGCTCATGCTCCAACCAACCTAAATTAGGTAGTATCAGTGCCATACGAGGTCCATGGAAGATTCAGACTCCACAACCTCACCATTCTCAATCAGTAAGAGATTATTGGCAGTGACAACTTGAGTCAAACTAAAATTAGCTAGCCTGGGTATAAAGGCTCATCGCTAGAGAGATATAGCTTGTAGTTGTTCCCTCATCAGGGGATGATGACCCGTAGTCAATCCTGATTCTTATCAGGGTATGCTCTGTAACCAATATTGATTGTTAGGGTATGGCCCAAAGCCAATCCTTATGTATATTGAGTCACAGACTACAATCACACGCTTTGTAGGGTATGGCCCACAACCAATCATGATGTTTGTAGGAAGCAAGGAAATACTTGTCTTGCACCTCACATATTCAAAAATATGCACTCTGATTAAAACTCATTTCATTATCCAACAAGTTCTAACACTGAATGGATCTATGTTCAGGGCAAACTACATTTTTATTTCACTTGATAAGTTAAGTGCATTACAACATCTTTTATCCTCAATCAAGTTACAAGCATGAATTATAAATAAATGCTACAAAGAAAGTCATAATACATTTTTCAAGGAATCTTGTATTAAGTGGAACACATCTTGTTACACCCATCCAGGAACTCAATACCTTGAACAGATTACCTTCAACATTTTCATTATTATGATCACATGTCTTGGGTATCAAACCCTCAGTTCATCATTGAACATTGTCGCCTCTTACCAGGAAACAATCATTTCTAGGTCATTAGACCTATATATATCATACTTGTTTTACAAGCATATCTATATCATGCTAAATCATTATAGCTCATACATGTCTGTACTCATCATCTCATAATAAATGCATGGTTAGGATTTCATGGTAAAAGCAATATCAAATAAATATCATCACCATGCCATAAAGAGAATCATTCAAATTACAGCCCTCTCATAATTAGGGTTAGGGTTTTCCCCTTATAGATGATTAGGGTTTTCAAGTTCTTATTAACAACCAAACATTAATTCACATCATAACAACTTATAATATTTCCATAAGTATTCAAGAATACTTAATTACTCTCATCAGTTATCATCAATTGATTATTACCATGAATTATTTCCTTTCTCATGTGAGTAGTATAAGTTTATCTTCTCATCCGTACTAGGATATTGATTTCTACATACTTATCACATTGGCTTGACCCTCTTTAGGGGTTATCAGCCTACACTTATCAAATTGTTTCCATCTCATTACTTCATAGTGTATCAATTGGTTATATTCATCATGTGTTGGCTTACATTCATCAAGGTGTATTGGCCTACACTCATCAAGGTGTATCGACCTACACACAACAAGGTGTATTGTCCTACACTCATCAAGGTGTATCGTCCTACACTCGTCAAGGTGTATCGGCCTACACTCATCAAGGTGTATCGGCCTACGTGCTAACCCTTGTGTTTTCCTAGACACATTCACTTGTGACGACCTAGACACATATATCGGCCATCACACTCTTGACTTCTGTCAGCCATGGCACATCAAACACATATTAGTTTAGAGGTTCTTAAGGTGATAACATTTTTGAGGTTCTTCAAGTGATCTTGGCCATGAATCACATCTTGGTGTTTCCCCTTCACCATACCTTGGTGCTTCACCTTCTTCATACTTTAACAAAATATTTTCACCTCGCTTAAGCATGACAACATGTCCTTACTTTAGGGTATTGGTCATCCTATCACTTTGTGTCTCAGTCATAGTATATTCTAGGGTTTTGGCCATACTATCAGTTAGTGTGTCCTCCATGACACCTTCTATTGTGTTTCCTTAGCTATCACCAAGTGATATGGACCTCTAGGGTTTTTCTAGTATCGGGTTAACCATCATCAACACCCTTGTTTCCTTTATCCTATCAAGGTATCAGCCTCACCACTACTTGGTGTGTTGGCCATGACTTCAAGGAGTGTGTCGCCCACACCTTTCATAAGGTGTGATGGTCAAGTTGTGTCACCCATCACACTTGTGTCAGGATAGAGGGATATCGATTTAGGGGTGTGTTGGGTTGCTAGGGTTAGGGTACATCAGGTTGCCCTATTGTCTTCATATTTTCACTCTTCTTTCAAGATATTGGCCATCCATTATCCTAGCCTTAGGTGATAGGCTAAACAACTGTAAGAACCATAGTCATTCACATCTAACAAACTGGTAACAGTTTAGGCACTCACGTGTATCAGTTTCCCCCCTTCACATAACCCCATATCGGGTTAGGGTTTCTCAAACCAATATCAATTTGTGCAAAGGAGATTCCATCTTCTTCAAGCTTCAACCCTTCATCCATTAACACTTTATTACATGGAAAACATCCCCATATATCCATTAGATCTCATAAAATCATCATTCAAGCAAAGAAAGTCAAAATTGAAAAGGAATCATCAAGTATTGTATGATTGAAGGTGAATAATAATTGAGTCGAGTTCAAGTTATATAACCCACCTCAAGATCAACACAAGAGCTTCATGCTTCAAAAATCCACATTCCCAAGGTTGAAGATGACTTATCAAAAGTCCAAGACTTCAATTACAACACTTCTACATGAAAGAAGATACCATAGTTAGGAACTTTATGAAGAAGGAAAGAAAAGAAAGGAACCATGATCCGAGAAGCATAGTCCACACAAGATTGAGGATGAGCATGGCTTCACCTTAGGAAATATGTTTGACATTCATCTTGATCCTTAAGCTCATAGAGTAGTACACCAAGGGAGGGATGATATGAGGGTCAAAATGTTTACTAGTAGGTGAGAAGAGAGGTTTATATAGTTGAGGTTCAAGAGAGAGAGTGTATGTTAAGTGTCATCACCATATGCACTTAGGTGACACGTGTCCATGCATGGTGGCACCATGAAACCATAATTATCTCGACATGCAAAACTCTTGTGGATAATTCAGTAATGAGGTATCGGCTATTGGGTATCTTTCTTGACAAGATATCACAACCCAATATCACTTTATGTGTAAACTGATACAACTTTTGCAAGGAACATGTAAACCAATATGCTTCACCTACTTGAAGTTCTTAGCCTGATATGATTACTTCCAAAAGTTGTTAAACTGATATGGGACCTCCTCTATGGTTTCTAAACCAACAGACACTCCCATATACTCTTCATAACTCGACACAACCTCATCTAGTGTTCAAGATACTCAACATTCTTTGGTTCTTTCACCACCAAGAGTGCCATCACTCAACCAAGAATCAAACAAGGAACCCCCTCATTTATATTTCCTATAAATAATTCTAAGAGAGAAGGGACACTCTAGAGGTGGTAAATTGCATATAAACCCCATATTTTGGGTCATTTACAATTTCCACCAAAACTATCATATATAGCACAAACAGCCTTCAAACAGGCCCAAACTTGAAATTTGAGGTCTCCATAACTCTTAATTATTTTTGAGAAGATTGATACAAGGTTCTAATCATCTTACATAGGCAAAAAATCCAAGGTTACCTCATAACCTAGGTCAGGGGTGTTACACTACGAGAGGTTGGATTTGTACCTATAGGAGTCTCTTTAGTTACCTCACATGAAGCCATCCATAATGTATTGCCATTTTTTTGCTAGTGTAAATTATCACGTATGTTTTCTGTCAGTCTAAAAACCCAATCTATTTTGACAGAAGATTACTACAAAAACATTGTCCAACATTTCATTACAAGTGGCCTCTCTCAGCGATGACTAACTATCTCTGTTCTTTCCATGCAATCCATGCATAAGACTTCCTACTTGTAATTCCCATTGATGGGATTAGTTTTTACATGTCACTTATTGAGTATCGATCGAGCCATCCTTTGTTATCGACTTATGATTTCCTTATATCCAGGTGATGAATGTTTCCCGCTTTGTAACATCGTAGACCTTAACGCCTTGAATGGTCATGGTGTTCAATGTTGTAGAAGAGTCAGATATAAGTTGTGGCATGACTTAGTTCATGATATTCTTTTTTATTTTTCCTATTGAGCTGGCTTAAAGGTCCTAAAAGAGGCTCATTTGGCCTTTCTTGACACGCGACTTGATGATATCCACTCTCAATGTCATATTGACATTTTGTTATTTGATTGGATAGAAGGAAACATACATGTGTTGACCTCACTGGAGTCTCTCCTCTATCATTTGTTCTTTCAATTAGCTTTAAAGAAAGTTAAGCAGTTGGTGATTCCGCTACACCAAATGTACAAAAGTACGGTGCAGCTTGTATGGAAAATTACCTTCATTTTTATCTTTTACTTTTGATACCTTTAGAGTTCTTGTTGATGATGCAACCTCTCTTCCATGATGCCTTTTATACGTCACCAATAGAAAACTCATTCTACCATCCTCTTCGGCTTGTGCTTTTATTTCTAGATCTATAAGATTTGCCATCCAGAATGGAGTGACAACTTTATTTGTTGTTCGTACTTCTGTGAAGGCATTTTTATATTAAAAAAAATAAAAGCAATAATTAGACACTACTTTTTAGAAAAAGAACTAAACATTGATTAGAAAAGATGTTTGAATTATCAAAATGTTATCTTAGGGACTTAGCTAGAATTTCCAAATACCAATTACCACATTAGCAATTGACATAAGTGTCAATACGCCATCTAAAAACTTTAGTCTTAAAAAGAAGCTAAGATTACTGCAGGGGCATTGTTGAAAAATAATAAACTACACGGATGTATAACTATTTGAAGTAGATGGTCTTGGTTATTTGGTTGACTAGATATTATGTCAGGTCGACATGAACCAAGTTTTATGAGAACTTCCAAGCGAGTTCCGACTGCAAATATAAGGACACGTTTTGGGGGTAGCTGCGTGGTACTTGAGCCTTTTCCTGCTCATCCCCTCCTCGGTCTCCACCTCTCCGGGCTTAACAATTTCCAAATTTCAATCACGAGTAGCAACTAACATGAGTATCAGAATGCCATCTAGAAAATTTTAATTAAAAAAAGATTATTTAGGAGTTGAACAACCAAAAATTATAAAAATAATTCTACACGTAACTAGCTACCCATTCGGTTGCCCACACGGTGGGGCGGCTGCAAAGGCCAATGTGAAGACAATATTTTTTTTTAAGTAGAAGCAAAATAAGAAGAGAATAATTGTATTGCTCTTAAACTTTTAAGTAATGATGAATTTTTTGATGAAATAAAAAGAACTAGATTCGTTATAAAAAATATTTTCAACAAAATCAATGTTGTTATACTTTACAGAAAAAATAATATAAGAAAATTTAATACACGTATTTCGAGGTACAATCACCAATATTTTGGATGCAATACTGATACAATATCTATCAGAATTTTTTTAATCCATAATAAATTTTTTGATGAGATAAAAAAATTAGATTATGTGAAAATTATACTTTTCAACAACACTAGTATTGACATGATTTAGAAAAAATAAAATATGAGAGAAATATAATACTAATATTTTGGAGTGAAATACCCATTTTTGGTACGTTATCATGTTTTGAAGTACATACATGTGTTTTGGAGATGGGATGTTGTACTCCAAATAACATATATTACACTCTATCACGCGTGAGTGATGTACTCCAAAATGAGAGTAATGTATCTTTATTTTAGGTGCAATACCCAAAATGAGAATAATGTACTTAAAACACGTGTATTGTACCCAAACATGGTTGTTGTATCCAAACACGAGTATTGTACTCCAAAAAAAAGATATGTACCTCAAAACACAATTAAACATTAGTATTGTTCTCCCAAATTGGGAGTAATTTATCCCAAACACACGTACTACACCCAAAATATTAGTACTATATTCAGTTATACAATACTCATTTTGGAGTACATTACTCTCATTTTAGAGTGTACAGTATGAATACTTGATGATGATGTACCGTACACATAGTACATTACCCCAAAGCATGAATATTTTACCCCAAGATATGAATATTATACTTCACTCATATTATTATTTCTCCAAAAATATCAACATTAAAATACTTAGAATATATATTTCATAAGAAATTTAAAACTTTTTATTTTGACAAAAAATTATTCAAAATTGAAAGTTAAGGACAAAATCATTTTCTCTCTCTTCTTTTAATTTCTTTTAATATCTTAAGTGGACCAGTTTGCCACATCACTAGTGCTTCCTCGAAACCACCAGGTAGACGCTCTAGTGGGAGAGCGGAAGTGTGTTGCATTACTCAATTAAAAGAGATATCTAATTTTTTTATGGATTTGGCCCCACCATCCGTGTAAGAAGAATATATTACTTCCCCATCCTCACTACTCCTCCCACCCGGATAAGGTTCGGCTTCACATCTTCTGTCCATTTGTCTATCACATCTTCGATGCCCCCGATTTATAGGCTTCTGCTGTGCTGAAATTTATTCCTTTCTTTTCCGGCGTCTGGCGTCTCAATCCATCTCAAATTGTAGTGGCCCCAAACACATAGGTGCCGAGGTATCTAAGTTTAGGCCTTGTTTGGTAGGGTGTTATTGGTACAAGTGATGTTTAATTGTCATCATTTACATTTGATGGATTATTTGATAGGGTGTAATTGTGGGAATTCTTTTTGCATGCTACTACCCGAATGACCCGTAATTTTTGGAATTTGTTCAGCGCCCAAAAAGCTGGTGGTCGGTGCAGTTCCGCCAGCATGCCAGCCACGTTTTGTACGACTACGATTTTGACTCGACTGCTCTCCCTCTCTCTCTCTCCTACCCCACCACCCCCACTAACCCCCTCCCTCCTCCCGGCGAACAACTGACCTCACATATCACATGTATTGCTCTCTACCTTCCTTCGCAATACGCATTCAACTTACATAATCAGATAACGTATAGAATCAGTAATGTATACTACAATTTGAAAAAAGAGGGATAATGTGACTGTACCAAATAGCGGAAAATAAACTCCTATAGTTCTAGCAACATCTAACCAAATGAAATAGATGCAGTTGCAGATCCATGTTTTTGTCATCTGTGTTCTTGAATTCTGCTTTCTACCTCCAACCGCACCCTACCAAACAGGGCCTTAACTACACACGGATTGTTCCAATTTCTTAGGTTGACGAGGTTCCCCTTTTGAATCTTCTCCGAGGGGTAGGATTCCAACCTTTCTACACTTGTCTTCATTTATCTACGTGATGCTTCAATAGCGTCCGATTTGTTCGAAGGAAACAAGGGACTTGGTATAGTCCTTTAGCTCTACTAAGTTAGAAAACCTAATTACACGTGCTAACACAATTGAATTAATATAACATGATACTATTAAATGTATAATGTGATATACTTCATCATATAATGATAGATTTAGGACTCTGTGAATATAATTTATTGTTTGTATGGTGTTTTAGAAAATACGTATATATGTATGTTTACGGGTACTGAAGATAATACATAAGTTATAGTAACAATAATTTTTATGCAAGGTATTCCAAACAAAAACACGGTTCCAAAAGATGAAAAATAGGCTTGTATGAAAAAAACACATACCAGAAACACTTTTATTAATAACATGATATACAGATTCACCAGACAATTTAGAGACACCCTGCTAAAGTAAACAATTCGAGTAATTTCCATTTGACTCTCTCTAATCAGTGGTGTGTTATTTTCAAAATTATAATTGTTTATCTTATTTTTGTATTCTCACCATTGACGACTAATATATAAATAATATTTACATTAACTTATATACAACTTGCCAAAAAGGAACAACCCAATTAATTGTCAAACTTAATTCTACCAACATCTAGCACGTCATTATCAAAATTACACGTGATCTTTTTCTTAAGGAAGTGTTTGTTGATGGATAATAAATAATAAGTATTAAGATAATATAAGTACAGCCCTAAAAGAGAACAAATTGGATAGCATTCAACTAACTTCTCTTACCTTAAAAGAGAATAACTTGATTAGCTTTCACCTAATTTTCTCCGATAAATGGTATGTGATTACTAAAATTACATGTGTTTTCCTTTATATGTATTCACTAACGACCAATATATAATTAATACTCCAAATAATCACCATTTGGCATGTCTTTATTTCTTGCACACGTTCCCATTTGACTTAATATAATTACATAGGACCCCCCTAAAGGAAACATATTGAGTAACTATCAGTTAACTCATATTGACTTGAATTGTGTCATTAGCTAATGCACAAGCTTATGAAAATGGTACGAGTGAACTTTTTTAAAATTTATTCAAGTCATTCAAGTAGGTTTGTAAGTCCAAAATTAATAACCTTTTTGTAAATTTATTCACCTAACCTATCAATCCAATATATATATATATATATATATATATATATATATATATATATATATATATATATATATATATATATATATATATATATATATATATACTAGTAAATGCACGTACTTTGCACGTAATATTTATACATTTGAAAGGAAAGTAAGTACTCAATATATCCAAATGTGTTATATGATTTTAATGTAATGGTATCATACTACAAAAGAAAGAAATATCACACCCAAAAGTATTTCTTAAAATAAATTTCCATCGTCCAAGTTGTTTATCAATGTTTCGTATAGGTCCGCAATATATAGTTTCTAAAAGAAGGTAAGTTCCTCGGTTGTTTATTATACATCTATTTCAATTATTATAATGACTTTTATGTGGTTCTTCATTATTCAACATAATTTTGAGACATTTAAATTAATTGTTTGTTTCAGTATCAATCAACATTTATTTCTTGCACGAGATCACTTTGTATTGGTTTGTTAATTTAATACAAATAACAACTTATTTCTTATACAAGTCTTCATGTCTAATAAAAATGTTCATTGTAAATCAATGTTTAATATAGGATTCTTTTTTATTTTTTTCTACAAAACACCCCCAAAAAGGCACAATCTAAATCTTAATAACATTACATTCTAACATCATCTATCTCAACTCACTAATATATATATATATATATATAGTCAACAATTAAAGTTAATGAAAGAAATTTTGATAAAAATATTTGACAAAAAAAATTATGATACGTTTATAGAAATACGTCAAATAAATTGGAGGATTGGGAAAATTTCCCAATGTCTTGCACATATTTATTTTAAAATTCAATGATAGAATGATAAATATAATATCTCTTATATCATTTGAGTTCAACAATACTTGCTTACGCATTATAGAGATCATTCATATGTAAGCTGTATCATATATGATAAGAAGATATGTTTTTTTGGTTGTTTATGATTGTATAATACATGAAGAAATTGTATCACCTTATTCTAGTCATATTGTATTCATAACATTGTGATATCTCTACAATCACATTTAAAAAATGTGCTTTTATATCTCCTTAAAGAAACTTCGTATTCGTTGCTACCACATATAAGACATCTCTATAATTTTATAATTTTAAGAGACTCATTAAGAGAAATATTTAATTGTTAAAAGTATATTGAGTTGCATTGTTGTTACATATAAATAGTCAATACAAGACAACATCCCCCATCCATAGATCTTCGTCCACTTTTATCCAATTAGATACAAAATTATTAGGCACGGAGTTAATCTATGTTTCTTCCTCACGTCATTGCTTCTGCTCTAAGAAAAGAAGTTCACGACCCATGGGCAATGGCGAAGTCAAGATTATTGTCTTGGGGGGGGGGGGGCACCACCTAAAATACATGTAATTTGTGATGATATGCATCATAATAGGTGGGGGGCACAGATGGATTTTTAGTGTGTATTTGTTATGAAATCTAGTGTATAATACAACTCGTTTTGAAAATGAATGTAGGGCACCCGCTAGCACTATGTGGCTCTGGCACTGACTGTGGGATAAGGGATATCTTTCCTACAATGATCTCTTCCTCGAATCCTTGAATGATATTTCCGTCATATGGAACATTGCACTTTCGAAGACCCAGAAATTGCAATCCCCGTCTCCTTTTTTATCAATTTAAGTTGTTGGTCTATACATATCTTAAAATGTGTTAATAAAATAAAATACATTATTATACTTACAAAAGGTACTTTTTGAAATTCCTTTAATATTCTTAAAAGGATATAGGCAATTGTGCAAATTCTATGTTATAAAGGTAATGCAATATGGATATCCAACATGCGTAATGTTACATATAAATTCAATATTTGTAAAAACATCACTACCATCATCCATACAGTTGTCCAACTGAAAATATAACAACCAATGTAGTCAAACTCCATTCCAACTAATTTATAGCAACAAAGTAAACTTATATTACATGTACAAGTCAACATATAAATGCAACATTTTTTTTTTGAGTTAGGCGAGGCATTAGTCTCCCCCCTCCCTCAAACTCATGGCGGAGGACGGATGCCCGGGAGGGTGCTAAATTCAAGGCAGCTTTTGGGAATCGAACTCGAGTCCCTTCGTGAGAGGACGTCGTGCTTGACCACTTGGACCACTCCTTGTCGGCTAACATCTTATATTTTTTAGATGATCTCACATACTGACACTAACAGTGTTTGATAAGTATTGATAGAAGCTTTACCAATAGAAAATTAATTCAAGGAACCATTTCAAATCCTTCGGGCTTGCATCGTTACACATGACGATAAGAACATAAAACAACAAACTTTCAAAAACATATCATGTCATATTTTACTTTGAAAAAATTTGTTTTTAGTATAAATATGAGACTGGAGATTTCATAAACGTAAAAGAACTTACAGCTATATCATTCCAGAACTGTCTAAATTCTCCAGAAAAAACAAAGAACCGTTTAAATTGTTAACTATGAAAGAGTCTTCAGTTTCATCACCGTCCAAGAAACTTTCAACTCTATCCTTGTGTTGAGAATTATGATTATAGTCTAAAATGACTCCTCTCCACCTGATGAGGAAACTGACTTCTTGACGTTTGATTTCGTTGGCGTTACTGTCATTCGTCATCGAACAGTAGGATATGGGGCAATCAGTTTCAAGTGGGACCCTGCTTTTGTGGCTTGTCGGTCCATATAGAAAAACGCGGACTCATGCTAGAAGATGACGGTGCTAGATGAATCAAAATTCTCAGCTGTGTATATGTTGCGGTTTACAGATTTAACCGTTGGATTTCACCCAAAACGCAAGATAGGAAATTAGATCCTTCTAGCATCAATTTCAATCTAATCCCAAGCTTCATCACATCCCATATATATGTTTCCCATATTATTCTTTTAGCAGTGCAACATGTTGGACGGTAGATGTGATCGAATCTAGGACTCTGGCTTGTCCATCTTGTAATATCAACTCTAACCTCCGTAATGAAGTGGTAATATAACTGATAGTTTGGTAGCAAACCTGTATACAACGTGCACCAGATTTTCGATATGTTTCTTGGTGAGAAGTGACAATGCTTGATTATCATCTTCATGAAGAAGGCTAAGCCATGGTGAAACCGTCATTGGAATTTGGGTCAATGTGTATCACTCCAAGTCTGCAACCAATCTGCTAGAGCATGCAGGTTGCTATAGTCTCTAAGATCACGTACGACAATTTGCGAACGTGAAACCAGTATATCTTCAGGCTGCACATTATCGATGTCTCCACAAGATTCCCCGCCATTTTTAACTTGACCCTGCCCGGGCGTCGCCGCCGCCAACCCATGAATCACATCTCTGAGATCCATTACAATGATGTAGATGACAAGCCTCTCACTCAAGATTTACGAATCTTCGGCATCAAGTTGTTTTCAGTGCATGGCCACTGGATACAGGAGCCACAGAGCCGCATCGGCGATCGGAGAAGAGCTCTTTCTAGTGAAATTACGTGCCATGCTGGCTGGGCTATTGTAGTGTCTTCACATGAAAATTGGGATGTGCTACCAATACGATCTTGGAAGATCCAGGTATCTATCTAAACACGTACTCACGTTATGGAGTTTGATAGACACTTAACCACTCGTCAATATCCAAAAGTATATTTTATTAGTAGGAGATTGAGTTAAATAGGAAGGCCAAATAACTAACGACCGGATCGTTTTTTTTTAAGTCCAAGTCACGTAGGGAACTAAGGAAACGGAGACGAATCTTGACATATATATATATATATATATATATATATATATATATATATATATATATATATATATATATATATATATATATATATATATATATATATCAAAAGTATATTGTTTGTGTATTTTCAGATTACCATCCGAATTATGTGAGCCCTCCTTATCCATGTCTTCCACCACCCGAGCTACGTGGGCCATATGGGACTCTCTAGTTCCTGTGCTCTAAAGTTGGATGGTTGGCGAGTAGCGATGAAATTAAATTAAATAAAGATTCAAAGGAAATATATAAATTGTCAGTCGACAGAAAGCTAATGCGCAAGTATATGGAAATGGTACAAGTGATTTTTATTTATTTATTCAAGGAATTCGAGCAGGTGTGTAAGTCCAAGATTAATAATCTTTTTACAAATTTATCCAACCAACCTGCCAATCCAATGTATATATATATATATATATATATATATATATATATATATATATATATATATATATATATATATATATATATATATATATATATATATATAGAGAGAGAGAGAGAGAGAGAGAGAGAGTCGGGCTAGAATACACTCGAGTGTACAGATCACGCCGTACACCCCAATGGTGTTTGCCTATCTAGACCATATTTTTCCAAAATCTAATTCATTGATCTTCATGGTTACAATAATAATAGATCAACGGTTTAGATTTTTCAAAAATTTAGTGCATCTTCAAAAATGACTGAGGTGTACGGTGCCTCCGGTACACTCGAGTGTACACTAGCCTGACTATATATATATATATATATATATATATATAGAGAGAGAGAGAGAGAGAGAGAGAAAACACCATTGGAGTGTACACTAGCCTGACTATATATATATATATATACACACACACACACACACACACACACATATAGGGTTGAGCATCGGACCGGGCCAACCCGACCCAGCCCGCTACCCGACCCAGACCCGACCCTAGTATTCTAAATGGGCGGGCCGAACCAGCATTTTAGGCCCATTTTCATATCCGGGCCGGGCTCGAGCCACCATAAACTCGGACCCAAAAACCCGGTACCCGGCCCACATAAATAATCTATACCATATAATATAAATACACAAATATGTATATCATTTTAAAACTTCTTTTTCCATAATAGGATCCGCCATCTAATGATTGATATTAATCAGCCAACTCCCCCTATCCTAATAGTTGGTTATAATAACAAGTCTAATAGTTAATCGGCACGAATCAACAACTAGCAACAATATTGTAGATTATTAATTTGTCTGCTCATTCATATTATGTTCAACCTTCACGCAAAGCACCACCATTCCTAGCACAACGACATTCTGAAATTTAATAAATATGACTACAACAAATATCTTTCTACTTACATACAAATTCAACATTAATTGTAAATCAAACACGTCATTTTGATGAAACTTATTGTTAGACGGGCTGGCCCGAGCCCGACCCGAAAACCATATTTTTTATACTGGCCGGGTACGGGCTCGTCTTTCTTAAAATTTTCCGGGCCAAAACTCGGCTCGTGGCCTGCATAATAATATGGATATGGATATGGGCTTGCCAAAACCCGGGGTGACCCAGCCCGATGCTCATCCATATATATATATATATATATATATATATATATATATATATATATGGCTTTGATCTAGTGAGAGATATTGTATGGTGAGAGCATGAGAAGCATTTGAATAACCATAAAGTTATAGCCTTTTTTCAATATCCAATCTTATGGATGGGAAGAATGGCATTTTGTTTACATTCAAAAAAAAAAATCACAGCATTCCAATATTTTTTACATGTCCACATATGGAATATATGTATATATATATATGGCTTTGATCTAGTGAGAGATATTGTATGGTGAGAGCATGAGAAGTATTTGAATAACCATAAAGTTATAGCCTTTTTTCAATATCCAATCTTATGGATGGGAAGAATGGCATTTTGTTTACATTCAAAAAAAAAATCACAGCATTCCAATATTTTTTACATGTCCACATATGGAATATATGTATTTTACATCCAACATTCAACTTGAAATTCAATATTGAGCGTTGAAAAGTATTTGCTTGTGTGAATGAAATACAAGTCCTATGATGATCAAATTTTGTAAGAAGGTAACTAATAAGGTATTTTTTAATCCATATGGTTGGATTATGAAAAATTGATCGCTATATAAAGTTATTCAATTACCTCTCATGCTCTCACCAAGATATGTTTCTCACTGGATCATTATCACATTATATATATATATATATATATATATATTCATATATATATATATATATACACACATATATATATAAATATGATTAAAGTTATCTCGCAAAAGCACGATGTTCATGTGTTTTTAAAATACCATCTGAATTACATGGGCACTCTTTGTCCATTTCTTCCACGATGTGGGTTATGTGGGCGATCTAGGACCCTCTAGTCAGGGGCGGAACCAGAAATACATAATAGGGGGTGTAACATACCGAAATCTGGGCATTTTGCCTTTTGGTCCTCTTTTTCATCTTTTCCTTTCATTTCTATACTCTTTGGCCTTTCTATTTAATTTGTGGACAATATTATGATTTAATAAATATTTGTTCACCTTTGATTCCAATATTTGGGTTTATGCACAAATACCTCAGTAAGACTTTAGATAATGGGCCTAAAATGCAAATTGTACACTAAGCAATAAAAAGAATAAAATATTTCATCCTAAAACTTTCTAGCACTTACTAGAATAAGAGAAATAAGAGAAAATCTGAATTTGAAATAAAGACGAAGATAAATGCAATAATTAAAGGTAATATGGGAATTAATGGGTAAAGAAGATAATGAGAAAGATTTTGCACAAAATATTATAATTGGAAACCCATCAGGATAATTTGATACTCAAATTCGTTTCATTGATCAAAAAGTAACTTAAGGGCCAAGTATCATTTAAAGTGGAACATAAATATAAATATTAATGACATTATCAAAAGAAAATAGGAAATATGCCAATAAAGTGAAATAAAATACTAAATGTTCTCAAATCAGAAAAATAACTCTGAATTCGTATTCTAAACACAAAAATAATATTTTGGGCAAATTTGAATTTAATTTGGTCAATGTTTAATATTTTATTTTATTCAAGAGAGAGAAAATGACTTAAAGACCAAAAATATTAAATATATATTGATAAAAATTAATTAATGTCAAAAACGTGTTCCTAACGTTTACTATTACTTGTAGACCAAGTTTTATATTTTTAGAAGGTTTCTAGATGCCTCTAATAAATTAAAAGGATAAAATAAGTGATAAAATTTAAATGTATTGAATAAAATATTAAAAGTCTTCAAAAAAATAAAATAATGCTAAATTCGTGTGATATAGGTTAAAATAGACCTTTGGATGAATTTTGAATCAATTTGGAAAATATTTGGTGAGAACGTGAATTTAGGAGAGAGAACATGTGTAAAATATTCAAATCATTAATTAAAATAACTAAACAAATGAAGTTAATAACAAATTCATGTTCCATATATTTTGTTTTCCTTGAGAGTGAAGTTGCACATTAATTGATAATTATATGAATCTCTAATATATTAAGAAAGAGAAATATGAATTACTTTAAAGGGATTAAATAAAATACTTAGAATTCCCAAAAAAGAAAACTAATGTTACAATTGGGATCTACATGTATTAAATAGTAAAGGCTTCAAATTTTATATTTAACTGGATAATGCTTGCTTTCCCAATTGAATTGGTATTTAAAATCCTAATTATCATAGGCTTTGAAAGTGGTATTTGATTAAACAAATTACAGTTTTCCTAAAGCAAACGTAAAGCAACGCTGCGTTGCTTCCTCTCCCTCACGTTTCCCCCCTTCTAAAACGGGCAACGCCCAACCCTTCCTCTACGTAACCTATTTATATATCTTCCTCCCTTCATTCCTTTTCTCCTCAAACACATGAAGCCCTAGCCGCCCAGCCTACTCTCACCTTGCGTCCAACCATGGCGAGCAACACCAAACAGAGTTGAGAATCATTGGGCAGCATCACCTCCTCCTCTTCTTCTTTCTCTCCCCGAATGACGCCTGAAACTCGACGCCCAGCAACCCCGACGCTGCGTCGGCGTCGTTAACATCTTCACATCTGACCTTCGACATCCAGCAGCCCCCGACGCTGCGTCGGCGTCACTAACAACTGCCCAACCGATGCCTCGACGCTGCGTTAGCGTCTCTACCACCTGCCCTTCTGACGCCCTGATGCTGCGACGCCCCGATGCCCTGATGCTGCGACGCCCCGACGCCGACAACACCACTTCCAGAGCAACCCCGACACCAACACACTATGACAGCAGGGCATCGTAGCCACCAAGTGCAACGTCGTCGACCTTGACAATGACACTGTCATTCGCAACCGCTAGATCTGCAAGACCATGACGTTTGCAAACACCTTCATTCAACCTGACGATGGTGACTCATTACATGTTGCTTCTTCCTGGGTCACATGATCATAGAGAACGTGATGATGTGTTTGGGTCCCCATCTTGTTGTGAATCAACCAGACATGCAACCCCCATGGTAACTCTAGACATGTAAGTCTTCATTTCATTTTCAATAGTTTTGTTTTAGAAAATAGATTATAAAGATGGGGTAAGAATGGAGTAAGGATAATCTAGTTATTTAAAACCATAACATGAACTAGTCAATTATCTTACCTATCAACTTTGTTGTATACAAATGTAAATATTAGATTGCATGAAATCAAACCTGTAATGATACGTTAAAGTGGAAACTTGATATTAAATAAAAGATGTTGTATAAGACCCGGGTAGATTGATATCCAAAAATGATTAAAGAATCACCCTAATTGCTTATTGTATACTTACCGAACTCTAAGAATCATTAATGGTGTATCCTTGTGTAACCTTTACATTAGAAATCATATATATATATATATATATATATATATATATATATATATATATATATATATATATAGGTGCATTACATGATAATTAGAAATACATATGGATCTAGGGAACACTCTCATCTAAATTAATCCTAAGGGAACTTGAAATCTGTATAAGAATTCATCTAATGATATTGTCTTCTTAGGAATTAAATAGTAAAAAAAAAGATAATAATGTGTAAAGGAATATACTTTTATAAACATATATCTAGATGACATGTTAGTTGGATCAAATCATGTGTATATTAGTGAACCTAATAAATATTCATATGGAATATACTTACACCAATAAACATGGTAAGCATGATGTTAGGAATAATATGGACTCACATCATTAAACCTATTTTGGCAACATATATATTATTATCCACATATATGAGTTACATAAACTTATGTGACTAAATATTGGTAACTAGAACTAAGATAGATATGTAAAGCATCACATATTATGTCAACAAAGATTAAAATCATAAACCCTAACATGACAGTACATGGTCGGGAATTGGGTAATAATAATATAAAAATACAATAGGAACGAATATGTTCACTTTGACTTGGCTAATATACATAATGTGTTTCTAGGATGAAAAGTTGACTTTGTGGACCAAAGTATACTATTCAAGTTAACCTTTATGTGTGAAAAGAGGTATGTGCATCTACCCCCTTCAGTTGGGAAAATTTTATACCAATACCCATATTCCCTAATGAGGCTTAATCTGAACTAATCCTTGATTCTTGAAACCTCAATTGTTTATTGCCTCAAAAGTAGTTGTAGTATTATCTTGATTGGGTATTCATACCCCACTACCATGTTATATATTCTTTTGATTAATCTTGCCATAACTCTTTGCTAGCATGTAATTAAATGTTCTATTTAATGTTTAAGTAGTGGTACTTATGTACAACCACCCATAGAGGGCATGTATATAATCGCCCTAGGGGAATGTTTATAATTCTCCCCATAATAAAAATTATAGGTGACTGGGAATGTCTTATTCTCCCCTCACCTAAGGTTAGAGGTTCGGTAGGTGCTTCAACCCTACTTAGTTAGGTAGACATATTAATTTACATGCAAACCCTTTATTTACTTTTGTTATTGGCAAGTTTCCTTAATAACAGCCTCATACTCTTGATGTTTCATCTTATGATGAACCCTAGCCTGTTTTCACATGCTTTACTTATCTTTCCATCTTAGAATAGTTTTGTAACACATACTTTTTATTTTCCTTTCCCTTTTGCTGGGTGACTTCCCAACCACCCAGGTGTGAAGCAAGGTGGTTGAATAGGACTTGAAGATCTTGGCTTTGGCTTGGACTTAGATGATGGATATGTTGCTTGGAGACAAAAGTGGAGTAGTTAGATTTCCCTCTACTTAGATCCTCTTTTTGTATAAAGCATGTACACCCATATTGGGAGAATTTTTATGTACACTTTATTTGAAATTGAATATAGTCAAAATTTTATCTTCCGCTGCTATCCAAATTGGATTTTGTTTACCATTGTTTTGAGTAGAGAGGTGGGTTTATCCCACTCTTTACAGGGGGGGCTGAGTTCTTAAAGGGGGGCTGAAAAATAAAATATGCACACATTGAGATTTGAACCTACACCATTTACACAAGTAAAGACACAAAGTACCACTTCATCTAGTACTATTTATGTCAATTATACGGTAAAACATGTATATATCTAATTATTATTTATACTTTTTATATTTTCATAATCATATTTCATCATTTTTGGGGGGAGGAGGGGGGATAAAGCCCCCCCCCACTCTCCTTCCTAGTTCCGCCCCTGCCTCTAGTTATTATGCTCTAAAATCAGGTGGCTAACGAGTAGATGATCTAAACAAAACAACATGAAATTTCATAAGATAAAAATTCAAACAGAAATATAAGTTGCTAATAGATAGAGGAAAGAGACGCTCGCATGATTAATTAATAGATTCAAAAAATGTTGACAAATAGAGAACTATGAAAAACACAGAAACTGAGAGCGGAGACG
This sequence comes from Alisma plantago-aquatica, assembly GCA_963693085.1. Lineage (NCBI taxonomy): Eukaryota > Viridiplantae > Streptophyta > Magnoliopsida > Alismatales > Alismataceae > Alisma > Alisma plantago-aquatica. The sequence goes on along the minus strand of OY856412.1, from coordinate 811,518,577 downwards.
CTCTATTTTATAGGGAAGAAAGACTCATAATAATCCGATACACTCCGTTGAAACTGAACAATCAATTGATTGGTAGATGACTCAAAAATATAATTTGTAGTCCCCTTCTTGGCTATGTGTCTATTGCTAAAATATAATTTGTTCTCAAAATAATTTACATATAAACTACTCAAAAGACTACTTGATTAACTATCAGTTGACTCCTTTCAATCTATATAGTATGTCATTGTCAAAATCAAATGTGATACCCTTCTTAACTATGTATTTGTTGGTGGCTAATATATAATTTGCACGTACAAAAACTTATGTCTGACTTCCTAAAAGAGAACAACTCAATCAACTACATGTTGACTCACTCTCTATAATGTATTATTATTGAAATTACTTTTGCTCTATTTTTTGGGTGGATGTAATGTATGTCCACAATATGAACTTCTATCAAAATTGTCGAAATTGGACTCAATGGATTCTATAGGTCCATACATTGGAAATGGTTCAGGTTCATCCAGAAAGTTTAGTATGTCAACAACCTCTCGAGCCTTAGTAGAAGCTGTTACAATGGCAGGAGGATCGGTGGCCACTGGAGATGGTGGTATATGACCTTCTTCTACTGCTTCTTGATGTAAAACTAAGTGTAAGGGTTCTTTTATAGGTCGAGGAATCAACGGGTAAAGATCTCGTAAATTCTCAGGAAGCTCTAGATCTTGAAAGAAACACCGGTCGTGAATGACTTCCATGGTGTAGCATCCATGAAGACTAAATACCATTAGAATTCAGGTTCTCCACTAAAAGCTGGCGATCGAGAGCCTCCATCACCCTAAGGATGATGAAAAAACTGTGATCTTTATCTCGATTTTTTGGTGAACAAATAGCTCGATCACGTGATTGGTCTAATTAAGATGGTAATAAGGGACCTTGTGTATGACCTGTTGTAGCCTGATAGGAATATGAGGCAGTTTTTCTAGTGTAGGACCTTTGAAATGCATGTCAAAATTTTGCTTATTGGTTATACCAGGGTTAAAAAAGAGTAATTTGATGTTTTGTTAAATAAGCCACACATAACATCCATAGGCCACAGAAGTCAAAGGGCAGCAGGATAACTCATGTTCTATACAACTTAAGTTTGTCCAGAATTGTCATAATAGCTGGAGCTTCTTGGAGGTTCTTGAATGGACAATCTTATAAGGAAGGTATTGCATTGAAATACAATAATTCTTTATAATTGGGCATGACATCTTCTAGGATTTTGGACACCAAGACTATGAACACATGTTTAGTAACTTTAGTAGGACAAAAAATATCTCAAAAATCTTCGCGAGAAAAGAGGTAGATCCATTGTTATATGTAATATGGCTCTTTTCACTGTGATCATCTAGGATATCGTATAAGACAAAAATGTCACGAGCTGGCATCCCTTTCAAGAAATCATAATCAAGTTCACTCATTTTGGAAGGAAACTGTGGTGGAAGAGGTAGTGGTGGCTCAAGATAGATTGGGTCAGGTGGCCGCAGAAGTGTTACTAAAATAACAGTGAAAAGATCATCATTATTTTCACCAGAAGAGGCACGCTCATCCTCAGGAGGATTGTTAGCATATGCTTTTAAGTCCAAATGGGTGGTATGCACTCTGATAGAGATATCTTACTCCGAGGTATGGTGACTTGAAGAGATCGAATATGGATATTACTAAGTAGGGCCTCATTCATTTTCTTCATCAGGTCATCTTTGAAAAAAATCTTGAGGTTATCTTTGAGTGAGAGGCAGTATGTTCTCATATGGGTGAGCATGGGTGTCTTCAGATGGACTCATGCAAGGTTCTATGTGGGAAAAAGGAATTCCACCTAGTTGAAGTTGTGGGACAGATATATGAATTTTAGATGGTGGAGGTCTACTTACACCATTGTTAGAGAAAAGAGTTTTAGAAACATGTCAGATAGATTCCCTAAAGGACATATCAAAATGCCCCAGAGTGTAGCGGTGGTCGTCTTTTCTTGTAGTATTCAGAACATATGAGTTGTCATGGGAGGAGAGAGATGATGGTGAATAGCTTGTAACAGTAGAATGAACTTGAAACTCATGACAGTAATTTAGGTTATGAAGTGCACGTTTATCTATTTAGCAATGTTGTTCATCTTCTTTATTCATCAATGATTCAAAAATTGATGCCCAACAACCACGATTTTGTTGACCTTAAGCTCAAGTGTAGCTACTTATTGAGAAAGGTGTTGTAAATCACCAAACTTATGTTGGAATGTATGGACTTTTTGGGACACATATTATACATCTTTTGTTAGTTTAGGAATGATGGACATGTTGTCACAGGTTATCTGACTAAGCGATTCAACTTCACAACCGAGCCACCCAGTGTGTTAGGATATTTTATGTCAGATGAAGAAGAATGGCGATCATCATGTGGTGCTGCATGAGAAGTAGAGGTGGATGCAACATGGTGATGACGTCGAGGTGGACTTTCTAGAACATCGTGTACTTCCTAACAATGTGGAGAATGAGGTTCGCTTGTTGTAGTAGTAGGCATGGAAGTGATCAGAGAGGGATCCTGATGTGCAGACTGAGCTAGGGACTTTATAGTAGACTATGGAAGATCCACTGGAATAACTAGAATGACAAAAGACTCAGGTGGACCTATTGGTGATGGTGGTTCTTTGAAGTCATCATCAACTACAGCTTCATGTTCCCTGTCCTCTCAAACTTTTGGTAGAGGTTATCTGGAAGGTTTAGTAACAATAGGTACTGGGAAAACGTGGGAGGATGATACAAAAATAGGTTGTGATGGTACCGCAATAGTGGATTCACAAAATTTGTTGATGAGTTGTACGATTTCCTCATCTGTGAAAGTCAATTGCTCTTTATCATAATTCTCAAGCTGGGGTAGAGGAATATGGATATTAGTTCTCATGAAGTGATAGTATATTTTGTCAACACGATGAAGAATGATGCCAGAAGATATAAAATATAAGATGGTGATGAGATTGTCGTCATGCATTTCTTTGAAGCCTTTGGGAGAAGAGATATGTCCATAAGCTTGGTATATAATGTTGATCAACCCCCCCCCCATGAAAAACTCCTTTTGTGGAAAAGAAGAAATAAACAACCACCTATCAATCAGTAGATGGCCAATGTTGATTGGTTGACCTTGCATTAGGAGAGATAGTATATAGATTTCCCCATGCTAAATATTGCCCATTTAAGACTTCATGAATAAGACGTTGATGATGATTTTGTGCATAATTCTCCATAACCTAGAATGAACCGCAGTGGCTTTGGAAGACCCAAAATTGTAGTGGTGTCTACCTGTCAACTTATATCAATAGGTAGAAGCATAGAAACATGAAAAGTTGATTGTTCTTTAATGTGGGTCTAAAGTGCAAACACAATTGTCCAATCAAAGATGTCATACTTTACTTGTATACCTGACTATAAGAGATGTCAACAACTCAATACGGAGTCTATTGTAGTAGTACAAGATCAAGCACAGGGATAAGGAGAATATCAAAATAAAAATGAAGCAATCTTAACTTGTTTCAGTCAAATCAAATAAGTGAATATGGTGTCCCAGTTAAGGAATGAGTTAAAATAAGGAAGTAATAAATCTAAGTTGTGGAAAATCAAAGAAAATAAATCAGGATAAATTGTGAAACAATAATAAAAGGGACTTTGATCGAGTTTCATTAATCAGACAAACCACAACCACATAAAACCTTCAATCCTTATTTATATATATTCTTAACTTGTTTTGCAAACAACCATAAAAGATATCTACTCCTTCTTTCTCTTGAGATCTAGGCAGATTTTTATACATAGGTACCTCTCTCTTGAGATAATAACCCAAAGATAAAAAAAAACCATATGACTTTTGTTATAGTAACTTCTCACTCTTTTGTCTTTTTACTAACCTATACTCCATATATTGCTAAAATCATTCTATTAAATAATATTGATATCAAACATTAAAAGAGGTTAGCTAACTATCAAATGACATAGTAAAATAAGAGTATAGAAATGAAACTTGTAAGAACATATGCCATAAAATAAGAGAATGAGCAATTACATGGTTGGGAGGACCTAATGGATTCTCCCAACCCAAGTTATGGAATTTAGCCACTCATGGCACATAAAAAGAACATATTACAACTTGAATAAGTCATGATAAAGAAAAGAAAGGAAAGAGGTCGATACAAAGATAGCTTGAGTCATCGATCTACTAACCTTTAGTCTTGATCAAACCTGAGGTCGATGGCTAACTATTGATAGCCAACAGTCGATATCAAAACTGACATTTGGAAAGGAGGGAAAATCATGAGTTACATTCAAGTGGAAATAGGAAGAAGGGAAACATTTAGAAAGGAGAGACATACTTGATATGAAAATAGAGATATAAAATGGAATAAAAAACCACAACCATGCGCACATAGATCAAGGGTTATTGGACATAACCATGCTTCACACCCACCATCAAAACCAACTTTTAGGATGACGCGTGTAAATTACATAAATATCATATCATGTATATATTTTATTTTGTGAATTGTATGTGGTAATTAATCAGATATGCACATTAACCAATTTAATATTTGCATTCTATGTAATAAAATAAATCTAATTATATTAATTTAAATCCAGATACACCATAAATTGATGTGGCTTTGATACCATTGTAGAAAAATCAGGTCAAAAGATAAGGTAGCGGAAATAAAAATTTAATGTCTGATTCCCCTGAATAATAAGATTACATCAACAAAAATGTATCTAGGAAGGAAGATAACTAGAGTTATACCTGGTCCTGGAGAAAGTCCAACAACAAATCTTGATGCAATATCGTGCTTCTTGTCCAAGAAACAACGAGATTTTTCTTTAGGAAACATCATGCTCCTTCTTTAGTAGCACTCCAACATTCATCAGTAATGGCCTCTTGGTCTGGCCACTACAGACGGCGGTTGATGGAGTTATCCTAGAGGCAGAAGCCTCCCGCCTCTAGAGAAGTCTACGTGGACCATGGGGAACTTCATGTCGTACTATTAGAGCTAATGATAAGGAGTAGTCCCATTCGAACGTCAACATGTAAGAGATGATGTGCTCTCCCACAATTATCTCTCCCATGCTATCTCTCCCTTTAATGGGTAGGACTTGCTTGGGGTCTCTATTGGTTACTAAAACCAGAGAGGACAACAATTGTCAGAACAAATGTTGTATTTTGAGAAGCCCCCAGTACTCCTATATTTATAAAAGTGGCCGTGGTCAGGGTTTGCAATCTATGCGACAGTTAAAAGGGTCAAATTCATGAATTTTCTAGAACCTACATGCAGTGAACCCATCGGTTTGCATACCCAACCGATCGGTTCATGTAGAGTCATGTTCTGAATCACACTGGTATTCAATGTACGGTTAATGAAAAACATGACGTCAACACCAATCCTTGATCCAATCAAATTGACCATTGAATAGGGTGGTTCATCTCATGAACCGGTCAATTAGGATCTGTGAACCGGTTTGTTCACTATGTGAACCGCTCATTTCACACCCTGTTTCAGCCATTATTCAACCAATATTGATTCCAATTGACATGACACTCCAACCAATTCGTTCAACACTTGAACTGTTAGTTAAGAGTCCAATCAAACAATTTTAAAGCTCAATTGTTTAATTGAATACCTAAATACATGTAGTAATCAATCAAAAAATTATTCTACATTATACTCCTTTAGTCCAAGTGTACCTATGTGTGTGACCCCATAGGTCCAAAATTACGTTGGTAGTGAATGTCCATAACCAACTTATGACATCACAAGCAATGAGTGGTGTCTAGGAACACATCATTGCTATCTAAGTAATTCAAAAAACTGGAGAACAACTTCAACCTATAATTTGTGATTAGTGTTACTGTGATTGCATTGTTTCTTTATCTCTGATATCTAGATTGAACTGAAGGCATGTAATCTTCATCCACTCAGAGTTCAATCCATTTAAATTGAACTATATTGGATTGTCTGAGATGCAGGAGAGTTTTGCTAAGGTATGCCCGTAGAGACAATCATATGATGATTGACATGGCATAATTACCTAAAAGGATTTGATTAATAATAACATATATAAAAGGCAAGTTATGATTCATCTTTTTCACTTAGTTATGAGATAATGAGGATACAAAGTGAATGTCTAGAGAATTATATTGCTCAATGATGTATGTTGTCAAGTTACTAACCTTGTGGATGAGATCACATGAATGTTAAGAGTACATATGGATATTCTCATTATGTCCATGATCGGTTGTTTTTGTGGAAGGTTTATAGGCAATAATAACACATAAAAATAGAATGTGAGTTGGTTGATGACTAAATCTCATTTGTCCTGATACGGAAATATCAAACCAAACACACAGATACATGTTAGAGAATAGTGTATCGAATAAACCCACCATGATACTGACACATGGAAGCCATCATCATGGAAGTCATAGTCACTTGTCACAGTGATGGTGGTGGTTGTGGTTTACTACCACCTACGTTCAACATCATATGCAACATGCTATTGATAAATATCTATGCTCGAACCAATCTAGGCCAATCGTTTCAAATCTTGAACTAGTTGGCTCGCCTCCAGGTTGCTCGGTTAGGCTCTTGAAATGGTTGTCTGGTCTTCAGGTTCGAGCGATGTCTGGAATCCTGCAATTGGTCAGTTGGGCCACCAGTCTATCGATTCATCCTCCTATCATATGCCTCCTCGATCCCCTAGTTGATTGGTTCGTCTCACAAATTGGTCAGTTCGCCTTGTGCATAATGTCTTCTCACAATGAAACATAAATTAAAATTATCCTATTACGTATTACATTGTATAAGGGAAAACCTCGAGTTACATTCAAGGGGAAATAGGAAGAAGAGTGACGTTTGTAAAGGAGAGACATGCTCGATATGCAAACTGAGATATGAATAGGAATAAAAAACCACAACCATGCACACACAAATCAAGAGTTATTGGCCATAACCATGCTTTACATCCACAATCAAAACGAACTTTTAGGGCAACGCAAGTAACTTGCATATATATTGTATCATGTATACATTATATTTTATGAATTGTACGTGGTAATTAATTGGATATGCACATTAACTAGTTTAATATTCACTTCGTATGCAATAAGATAAATCTGATCATATCGATTTAAATCCCAATACACCATAAATTGACGTGGCCCTAATACCGCTATAGGGAAATCAGGGACACAAATAAGGTAGTGGGAACGAAAATTTAAAGTCTGATTCCCTTGAATAGTAAGATCACATCAACAACAATATATCTAGGAAGGAAGATAATAAGAGTTATACCTGGTACTGGTGAAAGTACAGTGACAACTCTTGATGCAGTATAGTGCTTCTTGTCCAAGCAACATCGAGCTTCTTCTTCAGGCAGAAACATGCTCCTTCTTCAGCAGCACTCAAATAGTCATCAACAATGGCCTCCTATTCTGTCCACCACAAACGGTGGTTGATGGAGTTCTCCTAGAGATAGAAGCCTCCTGCATCTATAGAAATCCACGCAGACCACAGGTTACTCCATGTTGTTCTACTAGATTCAACAAAAAGGCGTTGCGCCTATTTAACGTCAACCTGTGAGAGTTGATACGCTCTCCCATAATTGTATCTCCCTTTCTATCCCTACCTTTAATGGGTAGGACTTGCTTGGACTCTCTATTAGTTACCACAACCAGAGGCGACAACAATTATCAAAGCAAATATTGTATTTTGAGAAGCCCCCATTACCCCTCTATCTATAGGAGAGGCCAGGGTCAGGGTTCCCAATCTGTGCGGGAGTCAAAAGAGTCAAATTCACAAACATTCTAGAACTTGCATATGGAGAAAAGGTCAGTTCACATACCCAAACGGTCGATTCTTACGGTTTCCTGTTCTAAATCACATTGGTATTTAATGTATGATTAATGCAAAACATGACATCAACACCAATCCTTGATCCAATCGAATAGACCATTGAACATAGTAGTTCATCTCATGAACCGGTCAGTTGGGACCTATGAACTGGTCTATTCACTATGTGAACCAATCGTTTCACACCCGGTTTCAGCCTTTGTTGAGCCAATGTTGATTTCAATTGATCTGAGACTCCAACTAATTGGTTCAACACTTGAATCGGTTGATTTAGAGTTCAATCAGTCAATTTTAAAGCTCAATTGTTTAATTGAATACCTAAACACCTTTAGTAATCAATCTAAAGATTATACTTGAATATACTCCTTTGATCCAAGTGTATCCTATGTGTATGACCCTATAAGTTCAAAATTACATTTGCAGTGAATGTCCATAACCAACTTATGACCTCACCAGCAATAAGTGGTATCTAGCAACACATCATTGCTACCCAAGTAATTTGCAAAGTTGGAGAACAACTTCAACCAACAATCCATGATAGTGTTATCGTGATCATAGAGTTTGTTTTTCTCCAATATCCAGATTGAACTCAAGGCATGTAATATTCATCCTCTCAATGTTCAATCCATGTTCAGATTGTCTGAGAAGCACATGAGGTCACATATAACATATTGAGTCACATGAGTATGGCCATAAATTTCTCAGTATCTGTTATTAAGAGGCCTTGTATATCATTCTCCAATAGGAGGGACAAATCCCATCTACATCACTCACACTTTATCCCCATGTGTTACAGTGCACTCAAGCACCACATTTATGGCAATCCGTGGATGATGTCAAATTACATGAATAACATGTGATGAATGTATTAGCTTTAGGTCTAAGAACCACAATTAATCACCACTTACCACTGTGAGAGATGATTCAGACTACCATTCCATGGTCTCCATGTACCACTCTCATGGTGGGTCTGTCTACTACACTATTCTCTAACATGTACATATCGCTTGACTTGATATCCCATATCATGATGAATGAGATTTTGCCATCAAACAACACAAACTATAGTCTTATGTATTATTTTTGTCTATTTTAGTTCCACAGTTATATCTGAATAGGGACATTACAAGAATGTATTTATTCTTATCATATATATCATCCATTGTTCAAATCATGTACTTGAAGACATATGTCATGGATGATGAGTAGCATATGTTGCAATTAACATGATTACCTACCTTGATAATTAACTATGGAAGCTGGTATAGGTCAGGTAATACTTAAATTATTTTGGATCTTGGCCCACTAGAATATTGTATGTTGCAATATTCTGAATTGATATTGAGGGAATTCAATTAGAATAAAATAGTGGGAGCAGTAGTTAATTAAATACCTAATTAATATCATCAAATATATCAAATCAAATAAAAAATATTTTGAAAAGTTCTAATATTTCTTTATAGAATCAAATGTCAAACACAAAACAAGTTCAAATTGTGATCAGTTGTTTAGAAGGACAAAACAGGATAAAGTTCCTCAATTGGTTAAGGACTTTGAGACATGTTCTCATCAATGAGAGAAATCTCTATGTCCTTAATCGACCAATGCCATAGGAACCCACTCCAAATGCACCTAATGCTTTGTTGTATGAACTATGAGTTGCATGAACAACATGATAATAGGGACATTCTTGAGATGCTAACACATCTTAAGAATCATGTAAAGTAAAGAAGGTATAATGTCTCCAAAGCACTAATTGAGTGCAAAATGACAAAGGTAGGTCTGGTAGAACCCCATGTGCTCAATATAATTGGACATGTGGAATGATTGGGATTTCTCTTAGGTCAAGAGTTGACCATGAATATGATTATGAAAGCATTGCATGAATCATACAGTCAGTTTATCAAATGTTTGGCATGTTGATGCAAAAGCAAGGAAGAAGAATGACAAAGTGATGACGATCAGTAGAAGTGAGTCCTAGGTCAAAAGCAAGGCTAAGAAGTGTTCTGAGGATGAGCTAAAGCCCAAGTCTTCTACACTCAATACATGGAGAAGGGTAAGTGTAAAAGGAATTTGTCCTTTTCACTTAAAGGATAAAGAAAACAAAGTGCCAACATTGTCACTTGTCTAGACACTAGAAAGGAATTATCATCTTCATAGAGGATCTTTGAAACAAGATAGAGATAGAGATCTCCACTACAGGGCATGGGAAGAAGTAAGCTAGAACTGTATGGAGTAAGGGTTGTTTCCACTATAGTTAAAGGTTATCATTCATGGGCACATAATGTAACTAGTGAATTGCTATTATATACTTTCTAAACAGCATATGTTTAGTATGAGAGGAACATTCTGATCTTTTATGGAAATGCCCTATGTCGCACAAACTATACTTTATGGTTGTAGAGACAAATGTGTATGACACATATATTGAATGAATTGATAACTCAAACAACTAGATACATCACGGTCATCAAGAGCGCATAAACGAGAAATGCATTTCTAGAATCCATATGATGGTTATCTAGATTCTTTTGGTTATTGAACCAATAGAGACATGCATGTCTTATTTTTTGTGCATTATGACAAAAGCATCTTCACTAGACGTAGTGGGAGATTGACTATTCAATTAAGACTAGTACAAAGTAATGTACATAGACCTTTTGGAATAAATGCTAAAGGTAGTTACAAGTACCTCATTATATTTACTGATGCATTCTGTAGAAATTAAAATTTGTATTTAATGAAATACATGTATGAATCTCTTAAAATGTTCAAGGAGATTATGAATGAAGTACGTAACTCACTTGGTAAATTATTAAGATACATTGATGTGATCAATGTTGAAATATTTTAACCAAGGTCTTGAGAACCTTCTGGATAAACCATGATAATGTATCACAATGAACTCCACCAAAAACATATTGATGTGTTAGAAAGAAGGAATCACACCTTGTTAATTTGTGGTGCGATTATCAACAAATCTAGCTAATCTTCCAATTTCCTTTTTTGGCACATGATTTACACTAAAATAATGTACCATGTAAATTGGTTCAAAAAGATGCCATATCAGATATGGCATGGGAGGTGTCCCGATATATATTTTATAATGATTAGGACTGAAAGCTTATATAAGAAAATAGTTTCCTAAAAGGCTTTATCCACAAATCACATGAATGTTATATTATTGAATATTATTTATATTCCATCCAAACAACAAAGTATTTGTTGCTAGGATGGCTGAATTCCTAAATGAAATTAGTTCCCAAGGAATCAGTGAGAGTAAAAGTAGAACTCAAAATGTTCAAGACAAACACGGAAACATAGAAACTAAAGAGGTAAAATAGGGACAAGGAGAATCACAAGTTGTTATGGAATCTCAAGTTCCTTATATAAACACAAAACTCATAGTTCTAGTAAAACACACCTTGAGTTTGTAAGATAATGATATCTTGTAACTGAAGAAGGTAGTATGTTGATCATAAAGATGAGTCAACAACCTACCAAGAAACTATTGAAGCACCAAAATCTGAGAAATGGCTTGAGGCCATAAGATCAAAGATGGACTCTGTACCTTTCTAGATCCACATAAATGAGTAAAATTAATAGGGTGCATTTGGGTTTTCGTAAGAAGACCAACATGGAAAGGTAAATTGGTTGCAAAGAGTTTTCAAACCAGTTCAATGTTTTGAACATGATGAGGTCTTTTCACCAGTTACCATGGTTAAATCCATCTGGATCATGCTTGTTGTTGTAACTTAGTATGACTGTGAGATTTGGCATATGGATGTTAAAGTTGCATTCGTTAATTAGAATAATTAATAGGATGTGTATGTGACACAACCTAATGGTTTTCTAAATCCATTAATGCAAATAAAGTTTATAAGCTACAAAGCTCAATATGTGGATGAAGCAAGAATCTCAGAGTTGGAATCTTCAATTTGAAAAGATAGTCAAAGTGTTTGACTTGAGTTAAAATGAAGATGGAATCTGTAATTACAAAAGTTTTAGTGGGAGCATATTAATATTTCACATAATGATGGGGAATAATGTGCTCATCTTGCAAATGTTAAAATCTGACAAGGAAAGTACCTTCTATATGAAGGGTATAGGTGAAGCATCCTATGTGATAGGGATCGAGGTCTAAAGAGATTGATCTAGAAAACTTCTTGGCCTAAGTAAGAACACATACATTGGTAAGATGTTGAATGGTTCGACATGCACGACTCAATGAGATAAAATGTGTCTATGTTCCATGGAGTTAATCTCTCAGGAGCCTAGTGTCCCAATTCTTATGAAGAATAAGAATATATGGACAGATGTCATATGCATCCGCAATTGGATGTACCTTGAAAGCAATGTTATTTGCTTATCATATTATCTTGTATGTATTAGACATCATGAGAAGATATCCATTTATCTTGTATGTATTAGAAATGATGAGAGGATATGCAACCATCTCATATGTATTAGACATAATGAGAAGACATATATTTACCTATTTTACAATCTCCTATGATAAGAGGGTATATGTCAGATACCAGTTAGAGTCACTAAACTACAATAAGCAACATCCTTAGGTGCTTATGAAGCACTTAAAGGATTTGTTTTTTGGTTATGGTAATAAGGAAGAGTTGGATGTAACGGGTTACAGCCATGCCAGCTTCCAAACTAACAAAATAATCACAATCTAAATTTATGTTTGACGATGAATGAGAACTGTAAGGTAGAAAGGGTTCTGAGCTAATAACATTAGTTCAAATTTACAAAAGAAGTTGAGTGTCTCTGTGTTATGAGAACAACATAGGATATTGTATGGATCAAGAAGTTTATATGGGTGAACTTGTATGAGGTTCCAACCATTGATGACACAGTAGAAATACTTATGACAATAATGGAGCTACTAGTTAGGTTGGGAATCTCAGATAGCATACTATAACACTTCAATCTCATACGAGTAGTCTTACAATGAGGAGATGTGAAAATTGCAAAATATCAAATTAAAGCAAATGTTGTTAAACCCGCTACTAAAGCACTTTCTCAGCAGAAGCATGATGGTCATGTTAGGTCAGTCGTGATAAGATCCGTGGGTGATTGGCTCTAAGTACAAGTGGGAGTTTGTTGGTATGTATGCCTAGAGAGACAATCATATGATAATTACAATGGCATAATATATAAATGGTTTGATTAATAATAAAGTCAAGCTTCCCATTTATTTTGTATATTCAGTTATGAGATAAGGAAAAAAAATGACAAATGTATAGAGAATGATATTACTCAAGGACATATGTCTTCAGGTGGAGGACCCGAACAATGAGATCATACAGATGTTAAAAGTATATGTGTTCTCATTATGTCCTTGATTGATTGTTATTATGTAAGGTAGATAGACAACAATAACACATAAGATTAGAGTGTGAGTTGGTTGAATACAGAGTTTCATTACTCATGATATGGCAATATCAAACAAAGCACACAGATACATGTTAGGGAATAGTATACCGGATAGACCCACTATGAGACTGACACATGGAAGCCATCATAATGTAACTCATAGTCAGCTTTCACAGTGATGGTGGTGTTTGTGATTCTTAGACCTAAAATCACTACACCTATCACATGTTGTTGGGTACAATTTGACATTATCAAATGCAGTCCTGAAGCATGGGTTATTATAAAGGCGATGATTGGGTGACTTTGACACTTGTGGACTGACTGTGAGTGATAGAGATGGTATTTGTCCCTCCTACAGGAGTATGATATCCTAGGCCTCTTGATTAGCGAGACTTAGAAAATCATGGCCATGCACATGTGAGTCAATATGTGATATTGAGCTTACATATGTCTCAAACAGTCTGCTCTGGTTCAAGAAACAAGATTGAATAATAATGAGGGTGACTGTTCCATGCCTCTAGTTCAACCCTCTAGTTCAATCTAGATATCAGTGACAAAGGAACTATAAAAACATTGTAGCACCATACACAGATTGTTGGTAGAAGTTCCTCCCCAACTTACCATTCACTTGGGTAGCACCGATGTGCAACTAGGCATCACTCATTGCTTGTGAAGTCATAAGCTAGTTATTTACATTCACTGTTAACTTGATATGAGACCTATAGGGTTACACACATAGGAACTCATCTAAAAGAGGACTTTGATCATGGATGATGATAGAATTGATTACTAAAATGTTTATGTACTTTAATTCATGCAATGGATCAACTGACTAGACTGCCAAATGATCAGTTCAAGTTTTGAGACAATCGTTTGGAGTTTCATGTTGATTGTATTGTGTATTGGGTGGAATTCAGCTTGAAATGGCATGTGAGACACCCGTCTGGCTTGGCCAGATGACCATCTCAGGTGGTATGAGATGCCCATCTCACATGCACCAAATGGTTGTCTCAGGGGTGCAATTTGATTGCATCAATGATTGGTGTTAAACTCAAGTTGAGTACTAATTGGAATTGAATTACCAACATATGTGCCAAATTGGAAAATGCCATATGACTATTTCACTTAGCGAACGATCATCTCACTGGGTGAAATGAATGTTTTGTCACACGTAGGTTGCGAAACTTCCAGAATTGTTGTGAAAATTCAAGATCTTCTAGTTTTTTCCACTCCCGCTTTAGTCTCGTATTGGTTGGGGCCTGGAAACCTTACTATATATAGAGGGGGTATTGGGGGCCTCCCAGAACACAACTACAACATAGATAATTGAGAATCAGTTGCTCTAAAAAATTGTGTCCTCTCTGGTTGTAGTAACCACGAGAGCCCAGACAAGTCCTACTCGACTAGGGATGGATAGCCAAGGGAGAGAAACCATTGACGATCATTATTGTAGGAGTATAGGTTGGGGACTAGTACACCAATGGGAGGGACAAATCCTTCCTGTCCGTTCTAGCTTCATGACAAGAGTTATAGTTGGTATGTGTAGACTACTCTAGAGGTAGGAGTCCTTTTGCTGCTGCTAGGAGTGCAATGTCAAGTCGCAGTCTGTGGCAACATCTGAGGAGTCGCTGCAGTAGTTGTCCGATCTGTAGTCCATGAAGGAGTAGTTAGATGAGTCCGAGTGCAACCAGGATATGTGCAAATATCATCTAAAATAGAGTGCAGATCTTCATCGATGAGGATTTTTGCTGGACTTGGTCCAGGACCTGGTATATCTTCGTAAAACCATCCTCTGCATTGTGTAATTATTGACGTGATCTGCTGGTTAATTAGAAATATGTCAGTAAAAAAAATTCCACTGCCTATCTGATGTCGTATTTCTCAACAATGGTATCATAGCCATGTCAATTAATTATGTTTTGGGATAATTGATATGATCGGATTTGGTTTTATCATGTTTATGTATTGCATGCAATGTAAATATTTAAATCGGTTGATGTGCACATATGTATAATCACCACATAAAGAACCCAAGTGAATATATATATATATATATATATATATATATATATATATATATATATATATATATATATATATATATATATATATGTATGTATATGTATATGTGTGCAATTTAAACAAGTCATCATAAAATCAATTTTGATGGTGGATGTAAAGCATGGTTATGGCCAAAACCCCATATATGTGTGTGCATGGTTGTGGTTATTTATTCATGTTAATCGATCTATGTGCTGAGAGTCTCTCTCCTTTTCAAATTCTAATTAATGTTATGCTTCTTATTTCTTCTCAAAATTTAACTCGAGGTTTTCCCCATATACAATGTAATAAGAAATAGAATAGTTTTAATTTATGTTTCGATGTGAGATGATGATTTGCACAAAGGCAAAAAAGTGGCTCATGAGACAACTCGATCAACTGGAGGACTGAGGAGGTCAGAGTACAGGAGGACGAACCAATCGACTAGTGGCCCGAACAATTGGATGGAGGTGTCCAGATGTTGTTTGGACCTGAGAACCAGACGACCATTTGAGAAAAGCCCAACTGAATGACCAGGAGACAAGTCGACTGGTTCAAGAGTTGAACCGATCAACCCAGTATGGTTCTAACATAGATCTTCACCAACAACATATTGCATATGATGTAGACCACTGGTTGTAGTAATTCCTTGTGGCTCCAAGGAATTACATTAGTATGACCATAACCATCACTTGTGTACTTTATGTACTACATGTTCTCATTTGTGGTTATATCATGTATATGATACATAATATATATGTGGTGATTGGATAAAGCATATGTATTTATACATACAAACTCCCTCAATTAAAATATCAAAGTCTTAGATACATTCCAAAAATAACACACATGAAAAGCTTGATCGACCAAGCGTAGTTTATGCCCTAGCATGGTGCTCCATCTATCTCATGGAAGTGTGATGGTAATAATGTAGTTTCTTCCCTAGAGGGATGCATTATTATTGTGTTGGATTTTGGGATATGCATGATCAGTGATTCTCAAAGAGTCTGATCCTAGAGGCATGTAGATGATCATGGCAAGGAGTTGTGCATATCATTTATCCAAGAGTTTCATATGATGCAATTAGCATGATTGCCTACCTTAATAATTGACTATGGATGCCAGTGTCATCACAATGGAAGTCATAGTCAACTCTCACAGTGATGGTGGTGTTTTTGGTTCATAGACCTGAAATCACTTCACTCATCACATGTCGTTGGGTACACTTTGACATCATCAAACATAGTTTTGAAACATGGGTTGTTATAAAGGTGATGATTGGATGACTTTGACACATGGGGATTGACTCTTAGCGATAGAGATGGGATTTATCCCTCCTACAGCAGTATGATATCCTAGGCCTCTTCATTAACGAGAATGAGAAAAGCTTGGTCATGCGCATGTGAGTCAATATGTGATATTGAGCTTACATATATCTCATACTGTCTGCTCTAGTTTAAGAAATAAGATTGAATAATAATGTGGGTGATTACTCCATGCCTCTAGTTCAATCTGGATATCAGTGACAAAGGAATTACATAAACAATGTAACACCATACACATATTTTTGGTTGAAGTTTCTCCCTAACTTTCCATTCACTTGGGTAGTTGTCACGACCTCCTTTCTAATAATAATACAACCATAGAGGAAGCATTTGAACATAATGGAGATCATGATAAATCATGAAGTGATATCATTAACCAAGCAAACACTACTACAGAAAATGCTTTTTACAACGGGAGATAGACAATAGTTCTGATGATTGTGTTGTAGTTAGCATACTTATCACAACAAGCCCATTTTTGTGTTGTATGTTGTATATTTTATACAACACAAGTCATTTACAACATGCCAAACCTGTTGTAGTATAGGAGGATACTACAACAACTGCTAAAGTGTTGTAATAGGTTGTAGTATCACAACATATTCAAAACCGTTGTAAAAGATGTTATTTACACAACATATTTTGACCCGTTGTAATAGTCACATGTTGTAATAGACCATCATTACACAACGTAGGCTCACCCGTTGTAGTATGTATTAATTACACAACATGCCTTTACATGTTGTATTTGGTACATGTTGTGATAGACCACCATAATACAACACATTAAAACTCGTTGTTATATCCCAACATGAGACAACAGACTCCAACCTATTGTTATATATTATAATTACACAACATGTTGTAACCTGTTGTAATATCCACACATAAAACACCGTTGTAATAGACCTCCATTACCCAACGCAAACTAAACCATTGTAATATAATATACTTACACAACATGATATCACCTGTTGTAATAGCTACATATTGTAAAAGACCATAGTTAAGCAACACATCATATTCACATAATTCTCTGAATTTTTCATATATTTGCGTATAATATGCAAATTTTTTATTAGATGTATGGTACACCTGAATTTTGTATTAAACACGTATTTTCCCCAAATTTTACGAATTATTTGTGTTTTATTTGTCATTTATGCATTTTCATGTATTATACCGAACAAAACAATTTATTTCTAAATTGTTTAAAAAAATACTCACTTAGCATTATTTCATGTTTTAATATTTTCTAAAGACTATTTCCCCTCAATCACTACTACAAAACTCAACAAGGCCAAAGGATTTTTCCTCAAGGACATAATCCCTGACAAGTGTATTAATTTTTCTGAAGGCTTATCCCTGACCCTTGTGATGTTGTCCTTGATGAGTATATTAAATTTTCCCAAAGCATTATCCCTGACCTTATGGAAATGTATCCCAGACTATTATTTAATTTACCCAAGGAATGCTCCTGACCCTCATTAGCTTTTTTCCTAACCAATATTAACCATATTAAACCAACCATTCTCTCTTTTACTTCCGTGAAGAGGATCCATTTGATTGTGGACATTTATCCTTTTCTTTTTAGATAATCATAATTGTTTAAATGGATCAGCCCTTGATTTTAAACAACAATTGTAGTTTCCTTTTTTGTAACTTGTTGAATCCTAATTCATTTAGACGGTGGATTACTTTCCAAAACATTCCTCCTTTCCGTTCTATATCTACCGCTTCGAAAACAAAACAACAGCGCCAAACCCTCGCTCTAGCTCTCGCTCTCGCTCCGGAAATAGAATTACACCAAAGTCCCGCCTCCAAAACCAGAACAAGCACTCCCTCTCCTGGTGCCGCTACAAGTCTTCTTCTGTCTGGTCTCCCGTTGTAATAGCTACATGTTGTAATAGACCATAGTCACACAATACACTATAATTAATCCATTGTTATATGCCAAGATTATACAATAGACTCTGACTTGTTTTATATACCTCGAACTGAGCTAAACCTAATTTTTTTATTAGAGAATTTTATCATGAACATGTAATCAAATAATTAATTATTTTTTCACATAAAATTATTGTCAAATATGGGTCTGAGTTCTTTTTGGGCTTTAATTTTTTTAATATGGGTTGGTTTCAGTTTGAGAGGTCGATTGAACAAAATTTAATTTTGTGTGGTCATGTGGGAATGACAATTTTTTCACTCTGGGTAGATGTTTTGACCCGGAACCGACCACCCAATATTTTATCACACGAAATATAATCATGAACATCTAATCAGAGATTTTTTTTCATATTCATTGGCAAATCTGTCTCAGAGTTTTCTTTTGAATCTAATGTTTTCAATCTGGGTCGTTCTCAATTGAGACACCATTCGAACAATTAAAATCTAGTTTTGTATTTGGGTCCGACACTGACAATTGAACTCTCTAACTGGGCCATATTTTGTCCCAAAATTGACTGACTCAAAACCACTTTTTAACACCCTGTGTGATATTATAACAGAGTAACTAATCAACCTCTATATTTACATATTATACATATGTGTCTACTATTTTACATAAAAAATAGGCTTTGAAATATTTTGTTAAAAAAATTCAATTTTAGATTGGGTCCGTGATTGACTAGGTCGGTTTATTTTTTACCCAGAACTAACAATTATTTAACACCCTTATGTGATATTATTGCAGAATAATTATTAACCTACATGAATCATATACATTGCATATATATATTTATATATACAATGTATATGATTCATGTAGGTTAATAATTATTCTGCAATATATATGATACATGTGTATAGATGGGAGGTTAATAATTATACATTTATCAGTAGTTTCAGGGAAAAATATTTCCCCGCGCTTCCTCTTTTCCTCTGCGCGCCTGGTTTCCCCCAAAAGATCAGCAGTTTCACCGCCGCCCAAACTGCCCCCCCTATCTCACAGCGCCGCAACCGACTACGGACAGATGACGACCGTCCCAGAGCGCTACATCCGATGACTGACAGACGATGACCCCACGGAAAGCTCTGCTGCCCTCTGCTCTTCACCAGACGTACGACGACCCTCCCACTTCTCTGGAAAGTGCCGCTGCTTTGAGCTCCCTTCCTTTTTCCCCTTTCTTCTTGCTCCATTTGGTGCCCAAATAGTAGAAGGGTGGCGCCCTAGTTGCAACACAAGCGGAAAAAAATCCACCATCAGTACTTTCCCCTCTCTCCCACAACTCTTTTTCTCTAACCCACACCCCCTCTAACCCCACCTGCCTCCCAAATAGCCCAATAACCTCATCGCCTCCCTCACGCTCCTATCGCCTTTGGTAAAACCTAACTCACAACTATTTCCTGATCCTTCTCTAATCTTTTCTGCAGACGAAGACGACATTAGGAGCCAAGGTCGAAGCCTGACTACAAGTGGATCCGAGCCAAAGAAGGAAAGGTACATGAAAGATTGACAAGAAAATTAGGCAAGATGCAGACGGCGTTGACTGGATTAATCCAGGAAAGATATCATTTTTAGGTAGACTCTTGTTCAAATAAACTTGCCCGTATTCAGTCATCAAACCGGCACGATGCCATTATTGGAAGGTTTTTTAACTATATGCACATTTTTTCATCTTTTTCTTTGTTAGGAAGAACGGACAGTAGCAATCCATGTTCACCAGGTTGTCCCAGGAAACAGATACCGGCAATCGAACAATGGTGGTACCAAACATTAATTAATCTGCTCATACCAATATGTCTTCTACGCTGTTCCGCTAAGTGGAAATACCAGATAGTTAGCTAGGATGGTTTTTGATCAAATATAGTAAACACATGCTCTAGAGATTATAGGAATTAGATGATGCTTTCAATAGAGAAATCAATAGGAAATTTAAGAAATTATCAGTCCATGTCTTAGTAAGAACGAGAGCAATGATGCCCATGGACCTGTGGGCGTAATGGCAATTTATACATCTTCATAGTGTACCACAATAAATTAATTCATGTAATTGCTAATTGCATTGCCAAATAAGACAACAATAACTAGTATCATCTGAATCTGATTTTTTTTTTAAATGTTCTTCATGCATGTTTCTAACAACGCAACCAAACAACACAATACTAATAACCTCTAGTCTCATCCCAAAGAAAGAAACAATCCAAAATGAACATCATTTTATATTACATTGTTAGTTTGGCATATAGAATGAAGTTCTGAGAAAGAATATTGGTAGAGAGGCATAATCCACGGTGGGTTCACAACAATGGTATAGATTGATGAATCTATTGTGCAACTAATCCTCCTTATATAAGTTGTTGGTACATCAATGGTCAAGTTTTACTCATATGTGATTAGTAAGTGTCACTTGTGCACTAACATGCAAATATTATGCTATTTGAAAAATCTGAAGTTTAGATACAACTATCATTTAATAGTGCTCAGTTATGTATGATATCCATCAAGATAAGGAGTCAATATCTATTACTTATGTTGGAAATGAATGTCTAAAGTTTATAAATTAGTAAACAATCTATTTATGAAACACACAATGATTTTCTAGGTCTTGAATATATACTTTTAGTAGTTTTCTTTTATAAAGTTCATGTTTTCTCAACATATATTGGGATGATTATCTTTATACTACACTCGCACTTGCTTCTCACTAGGACCTTATTAGGATTTCTCGCTATTGGGGAGCTCTTTCTCTCGAGTCTCCTCCCATATCCCATTTGCCCTCTTACCTAGTACTCTCCCCATCCCCCTTTTTCTTATCTCTGTTGAGACACTCTCTTTACTATCTACTCACTTGTCATGTGGTGTGTACCTCTTGATATATTGTGTGGGTTGTGGCCTCCCCTTTGACTATGTATACCCTTGTTGGTTATCTCAGTGCTCCTCCCCCACTTGCTATAGGGTGTCGTAGTTGGCGAATGATAATGATGGGAGTATCCTTTATTGTCCTTTTGGTTAGATCTTCAGGATCTGGCTTGGTGAACATTTTGGGGTATATGGGTATTCTTTCGTGTTGTCATTTTCTTTGTAGTCTCCTCTGAGCTAGGCGTAGCAAAACCTTCGACCTCAGAGCTTCTCCTTGGGAATCTTTGTTGGTTCCTTGTAGATCTAGATGGTGGTTGTCGTCCCTGTTCTCATTTTTTCCCGATCCCATCTCTACTTCCCCAAGGGACTACATATGAGTGGATCAGTGCCCCTCTTAGATGACTCACATACTTGGTTATCCCTCTCTCCCCCAAGCATTGGTGTGCCACTTATTGACAAGTTATCTCTTAAATTTATATTGTGAGGGTGGGTTAGCATGACCTTACTGTGTTGACCTCCTAGAACATTCCTCTCTTATTTCTAAATGCTAGGGGTCCTTACATCTCCCACGGCTGAAGAACAAGTTCATTCTCCTCATCAGAAACCCCCTCACCTTCCAACTGTTGCATCTCATCTTCAATAAGATCTCTCAAGGCAGAATAGATCTCAATAGCTTTTTCCCAGAAACAACACTCATCACCGGCACCATAGATTTCATCCCAGAATCCTAGAAGAATCTTGGATGTCTTGAAAAAACTTTGTACCTTAAAGAAATTCAATTTATCTTTTACAATTTTGTCACAATTTTTATACAATGTTTCATTATTCATATATGGGGATTTACATTGTTAAACTTTATCTGACAAGTCTTTTTGAATTAGGTTGCTAAGAGAAATTTTAAAGCATCTTTGATTTTTGTATATTAATGTAGTGTTGACAACTATATTTTAATTATGTAGAAATTGACAAGATCACTTTTCAATGATATTGGAGGAGTCAAAGTGGATTACGATCATGTTAGTTAATGAGTACAAATAAGTAAGTTTTCAAACATGAACTAACTAATTTTTTTTCTTTAGTATATATTGATTCATAGTTACTTTCACTATATGTTCATATGCTTCTTTGCATTTTTAGGTTTTTTTTATGATTTTACATGGAAAAAGACCAAGTGGAGTCTTGTACTGAAACACTTCTTGGAAACCCCTCCCTATTCCCTAAACTTCTAAACGGATGTTGTTTTGTTTTTCAACGCACAATGTATATGTTGTTTTGGTTTTCGAGTGAGCATATGGAAAATATGCCCCGTAGAACATGCGGAAAATGTGTCTGTTGCACATCCGGAGATATGCATCCGTTGCACATTCGGCTTTATGTGTCTGATGCACATCCGGAGATATGTGCATTTCATGTATAGTGTTTCTAATTCATTGAACTTTCTTTTGCAGGTTCTCTTTTATTGTTAAATGATGAAAATTGATATTCACATGATATGTGGCATGTACTTGTGGGACTGGACTATATATGGTTGTCTTATTCTATATGTTCTTCACTTCTATGGTCACCTCATTTCTTTGGTGCAAAAAAAATCAAACAAAGTAAGTGCCCTTCATTTATACATATTGAATATGTGAATGTAAGTATTTTTCATCTATTCATAATAGATATATAAAATAGATTTGACAATTCATAGTAATCATACAAATTATATCTTACAATTTATATCGAGTACTCATACATGCAAATAATCTATGTTGAACCACTTGGTTGTACCTATGACTTGTATACGATGTGTTAGAAGTCACATCTTTAGATGTCCAGAACAAATCTCACTAAATTAGAAGATGTTGAGCCGTACCATTTTATAAATATTGTGCACTAAACTAGATTTCAAAACATAAATTCATTTCTATCTTTATCATTTGTACATGTATTGTAGACTAAGTTTTATGATAAGTTATCACAAAAAGATGCATGCTTTCACATTTTCATATCAATAGTAGATGAGCCATATCATTTTCACTATTAATTTTGAGAATTGGTGTAGCCATATCAAACATTAAAATAAGTGAATATACAACTAAACCCACAAAATTAAGTTACTGTAGCATTATAAGCAAGGTGTCCTCACCTAGGTGTAGCCCTGTGGTGCCTTGATGCCTAGGCGGCCGCCTAGGTGCGCGCCTTGACAAGTATGCTTGGACACATGGAGAACATGCCTCGAACATGCCCGCTTAATATAAAAGTGTTGTAATCCTTATTTGGTTCTCCCTAGAAAAGTTGGATAGTACATCTCTTTGAATCAGTCCAACGATAGTTTCCAGTTTAAAATCCATCCACGAACTCAAGTGAAGGATCATAGTTTCCAGTTCAATAAAAGTTGGATAGCATATATATATATATATATATATATATATATATATATATATATATATATATATATATATATATATATATATATATATATAAATATATATATATATATATATATATGATTATGAGAGAAAGATTTCTCCCCCCTGTCCCATACCCCGTGGAGGAGGTCGAACGCCCATGTGGTTTTGAACACGGGTCTCCTCATTAGGGACAAGCAGAATTTTCCAACCGGGCTATTCCCTTTCCGACATACATACATATATATATATATATATATATATATATATATATATATATATATATATATATATGTATATGTATATATATGTGCATATACACATGCATAGGCATGTGTATATGTATATGAATAAATGTGTATGCCGTGCCCGTGTCCTATATTTTTTAAAATCACTGTGTCCCGTGACCGTGTCCCTCCCGTGTTCGTATCCATGTCCATATCCATGCTTCTTAGGTCGTGACATATTTTCCACATGCGTGTACATGTTATAACATGTCATTCATTATCTAGGCATTTTTTGTTTATGTCATAATTGTCAATTCAACCTCAAATGCAACACAAATTCTCTTTTTTCATAATTTTCTTCATTCAAAGCAATGTATATTACTCCTTGTTTGTGCTTAAGATGTATGACAATGTATTACCCTAAAGGAATGGTGATATGTTACTTCAATAATTTCCTAGGTGAATGGTCATATGTTACCCCTCTTTCTATGTACAATCTATTTGTAGATGAAATGTATCTCTAAGTTTGAAATCCCTTCCATGCAAAATTTAAATAAATTTTCTGAATATGACGATGTTTAAATGAAATTTGCAATCACTATTGGAACACTTCATGAGGTTCATTCTTTTAGTTGAGCTTGAATCCAATGTTGTTCTATATACATTTGTCTTCTGGTATCATCCTCATCTTTATATGTTTTGTTCTAATTTTAGGTTATTCAACTTGATGAATTTGTCTTACATCATATTGAAAATTTGGAAATCTATATTGTATTATTCACTTGAAAGACTTCCTTAGCCATAGAACATTGTACAAATTGTCCCAGCGAGAGTTATAACTCTCAACTAGAAGCTTTATATAGTAAATCAAAGAATAACATAAGCAATAAAAGCTATCAAAATATTCAACAGCAGTTGGTAATAAGTAGAAGTTCATCATTAATGAAATATGAAGAACATGTGTACTATGCAGTGTAACATCAATCAAGTATCTCGTAGTTAACCCTAACAGATATACTACGCTGTTGATTATGTTTTACAAACATTATTATGCCCTGCGGAGATGAGGTATACCGCTCATACTCCAACCGATCACTAGTAAGTCGCATCGGTATCATACATAGGTCATCAAAAGAGTCGGATTCTTATGACCTCATCTTCCTCAGTCAGTAAGAGGATTGTTTGCAGGACATCTTGTGTGTCTGCTATTATAGCTTACTAGGGTAATATGGTCCTTCGCTATTTTAGAGTTACAGTGGTGTTCTGTACTCTCTTCGTCATCAGAAGATTTCTTGTTTATCTCTCACCGATGCGGTATTTGTGTTTTCTTTGGGAGATTTGTGGTACATCTCTTGGTATGGATTTGTAGGGAAGGGTTGATGGATTGTGATACATCTACATCAATTCCTACACTAGGATGTAAGGATTTACGCATCCATTTCCCCCACATACTCAAAAGTATGTGATCCAGGAGTTCCCTTGGGAAAACCTATTTCACCATCATTTGGTCTCTAACAATGATGGATCTATGATCAGGGCTCTACATGGTATGATTGTACTTGATTAGTTACGTACATTTCAGTATTCTTTTAACATCATACATGTTCTCAAACATTAATCATTAGCATAGCAGCTATGAAAGTAGAATACTTAAATGTAACAAGTCTAACTCACATCAATTATCATTTCTCAATCATCTCATCACAAGTCATCCGTTAAGCATGACCTTGATGATACTCATGACTCTCATTGCCTAACAATCTCATAAGATGTCACTTGCTAGGTAACAGGGTATTTCACTATTCATAAAGTTAATAACATGCTTTCAATGAATATGAAATCATCATCCTTACCTGAATATGATCATCCTCATATAACAACCTGCTTGGTTAATTTAACTGATAACAGGAAACAATTCATTTCAAAGAAGTTGTACCTTCCTACTCTTACAAGAGTTAGGTTCCCTGAATTTCATCAATTAGGGTTATTCATTTCCTTTACTTATGATTAGAAATCTTGATTCCTCATCTCATACTTCAATCATGGAGATTCATGCTTAAAAGCATAACTTGGAAATAGGGTTTTACCCTATTCAATTAAGGTTATTGAAATCCCTTTATCTTATAAGGCATCATATTTGTAATATGTTCACAGAGTTTCATACCTAAAAGCATAACACAGGACTAAGGTTAACATACCCCATCCTTCATTATTTAATATTTCTTGTTCATATTATGAGTCCAACTCTAGTATGCAACTCTACCATCCTTGGAAGCATACTAGGATATGATGAGTATCTACCTTTAATTTTAATATTTATTGAACATCATAAAGATTATCAATTCTAAGTATCAATCTATTTCTCTTTCATATCATACTCTATACTTATTAAGTATATGAATTCATTGTGCCCCTATCATAGCTAATTCCCTCTTACATATTTTTAAAAGGTACAGAGGTTTAAACATTGTTGATGTAGGATAACTCATCTTGTAAGATTGATTTAACTATACCTCACTTAAATGCATTACCTTGTAGACATCACCAGGATTTCATAATTGCCAGGTCATAAACTAGGCTCACTATTCATCCCACTAGGATTTCCATATTTTTATTTCCAATTTAGGGATTCTTATTCATATCTCATCTCTTCTGGATTAGATTTATTGAACCTCTTAGCTCAAAAGGCATAAATATTCCTTATATTACAACTTGAAATTAGGGTTTCATACTCAAAAGCATAACCCTGAATTACTACATTTATCGGATCACCCTAAATTAGGGTTTACTATACACTCCTTGGTGAATTGAACTCATAACATCATCATGTATGAGAAACATTATCATTAAAGCCCTCAGATAAGATTAAGATTCATCAATTATCATAATTAGGGTTTCCATGATCTCACATAGGTGGATCATACCCTAATCATGCACATTCATATGTATTGAAGGTACTTTACTTGAATTTCAACCATAAAAGGTACTTTCACTCTCCTCACACTAGTAGATGGTGATTACACCACTCTAGATTAGGTTGGGTTAAGTCCTCATTGACTAACATAAGCCATATCACCACTAACATGTCATTAGGGTTTGATTAAAACAAGGTATCCTTTGATTTAACCCTTCAAGGGTATTTTGGTAAATTACACCATTGATCACCATCATGGGTCAATTCATAAGTCACTTAGTCCCTTATTGTCCTAGGGTACCATTAGGGTTTAGGTTAAACCACCATTGAACCAAAAACACTTTCAAATGATTAAGTATAAACAACCTTGAAAGTCTCCAATTGGTTGCACATATTCAACCTCCAAACGGTTTGAAACTATTTGGATGTGTTGACCGTTTGCTAGGTTTGACTCCAAGACCGCATGACACTCAAGGTCGTTTGCCCACAAACGGTGTTAAGACCGTTTGGGTGCGTTGACCGTTTGGTAGGTTTGACCTTCAAACCGTTTGAGCTTATGCGGTTTGAAACCGTTTGATCAATAATGACTTGAGATCGATTGGTCCAAACGACCTTGAGATCATTTGAGCCCAAACAATCTTGAGACCGTTTGGTCCAAATGGGCTCAAACCGTTTGGATCTCCAAAGTGGTTCAAAAGTTGCAATTGGTCATGGATATGTATGTTGAAGCCCTCAATTGGTCAAGTCCATGACAACCACTTATAAATTGAGTCAACTAGTATTAGCCTTAATCAATTGGACATCAAAATGACCCTCAATTGAAAGCCAATTAGGGTTAATTCTAACTCATTTAGGGTTTCCAATCGGATGGTCATCAATGTTCAACAATGTGAGTCAATTCGAGGTTGAACCCATCAATTGACCTCCAATTGGGCCCAAATTTGGCCCAAACGGTCTTGAGATCGTTTGGACACCCTCCAAACGGTCTTGAGACCGTTTTCCCAAAGTTTGACCAAAAACTAAGTCGGTTGGATAAGGGTTGAACCCTAATTAGGTCTAAAATCAGCATTTTTATCAATGTTTCAACTTATTGCAATTGGACCTTCAATCCATCAAATTAGCTCAACCCTAGACCTCCAAACGGTCTTGGGTTGTCACCAAACAGTCTTGAGACCGTTTGGATGAATCCCTAAATGGGCTTGAGACCGTTTGGGTCCTTCAACCCAAAACTCAACAAGATCTATACTTGAAATCAACAATTTCAACCCGATTAGGGTTAGGATGTTGAAGTGCCTTCAACTCTCAATTGGTTAAGAATTAGATTATGATTCTTTGTAGGAATGAAATTCAATATGTTACCAACAGACCCTCAAACTTTCTTCCCTTGGTCAACCCTATCAAATGGTCTTGAGACCGTTTTGATCGAAACGGTCTTGCAAGATCGTTTGAGATCAAACGGTTTGAGACCGTTTGACCTTAAACGGTTTGCAACCGTTTGGACCAAAAGGGTCCAAGGTCGGTTGATAAAGCTGCCTAGGAATTCATGCCCATCATCTTCAACCTCTGTTCAGGTCAGTTACTCCACCGTTTTACTTGCAAAAGTGCAAGGAAGAAGGGAGGTAGAAGAAGAACTAAGCATAAAAAGCAAGAACAACGATATGCATAAAAAGCAAAGCGTTTAGAGTTATAAAACCCACCTCAAACGTTGTTCCTAGAGCTCCAAGCTTCCAAGCTTCAATCCTCTAATGGTGTCTTGAGCTCCACAACTCGGCCAGAGGTGATTCTCTAAGGAAAGATGGGGATGGTCGGCTAGAACAAAGAATCTAAGTGAGTTAACCATAGAACCAACCTTATATGATGAATTCATCCAAGAATCCGAGCATGAAGATGGTTCCTACTCACCTTAGAACTACTTGGTCGTCTCCCTAAAGTCCAGAGCTCTGCCTTGGCCGTTTTGAGAAAGATGAGAAGTGAAGAGGTGAAAGGATACGTTTAGTTGGTTTACAAGGGAACTAGGCTTATATAGTTTAGGTAGTTTTCCACCTTAAGGACCTCTTAGTTCATGGAATTCTCATCTAAGTCCCTCCTTGTTTATAAGGCACGTCCAAGACCTCAAAGTTTATGCAAAGCCCATCTAAACTCAAGATCTAAGGGTAAAGAAAGCCATCTTTCAACTAGGATACATATATGAAGGGTCTTCATGCTCATACTTAGTGAAACTACTACAAAGATTATTCTTTTCATCTGTTTATTCATTGTTGTGCTCCTTTCATAATTTCTACTCTAAATGATGTCAAGAGTCATACTAGATGTTCTAGAAGGTGTATTTTACAAGTTGCACCCCATAATTTGGGTAAATTACATTTTACTCCAAATTAGGGTTTTTAAGCATAAGGATCATTCTACAAGCTGCATCTTGATGCTCAGTCTTGGGAAATCCATTATACTTCATCATATTCATCCTTATGTTGTCTCAACATTAAAGGAACATATAAACATGTGTAATTTGCAAGTTAACCCCTTTGATTGGGTGAATTGCACATATGTCCCTGTATGCAAAACAATACTACAACATTGTTCATAGGGGACAGAAATGGAAACATTTGTTCCATAGGAGCTTTAATTACATACTAAAGGATAATTACAAACATATAATTTCATATTTAGGCAAAACACCTAGGGTTAGCTTATAACCCAGGTCAGGGATGTTACACTTATCATAAAGAAAAGTTTTCTTGTCAAACAAGGATTTATTTAACAGACATTCTGGAGAAAGATATGTTTATTTTAAGAACATAAACCCCTAACAAGGGATGTTCTTAACATTCTAAGTTTATTTAATAACATAAACCCCTAACAAGGGATGTTCTTAACATTCTTACTTTGGTATTAATTACTTGTTATCAACACTTTATATCTCTTTCTTCCCTTTATCATGGGATATTGCTCATTACATATATTCTTTCAACCTTTACTAATCAGGGTTGACCGTCTTTATTCTCATATTTCTTATCTTATGATACTCTTTAGGTTGTTTCAGATTGACTACTTGATCAGAGTAATCAAAAGATAACAATCTAAGAGTTTCCATATTTACTTTATCATTAGTAATTGTATACCTGGCCAGGGTATATGATTACTGAGGTAAGAAAATATGCACTTGTATACTACCATGTTCCTTCTCTTTTCTCATCCTTACAAGTATAAATATTAGCTTTACTGAATTTCATATCCAGATCAATTCTTTAATACCTTTTCTTCTTATAGAAGTAAGCATGTAACATGGAACATCTATCTGATGCAACATTGAAAGCCTTTATGAGACCAATCAAGGAAAGTTCAATCAAGTACTCTTTAAATTTTATCCAAAAGATCATAAAGAGATTTATAAGAAATACCATTTATCTTGTCTAACCTGTCATGGCTCGAGGATTATATCAAATCCTTGCATATCAAGTGGTATAAAGTCCACTTGAATGCAATGATTAGAAAAGAAGAGGATGCAAGGAGAGCATACCTCCTGCATAACGGCAGACCCACTCAACGGAGTCTCTAACAACAAATTTCTGCCCTATGAATGACTGTCATATTGCAGTTACGGATCACTCTTCGAGTGATAAAAGAGTGCGTAGCACCCGGGTCAATTAGAATAGATACTACACAGGATTTAGACATATCAGAATATAAAAGTTTCATCTGACCTGTCACAACCCGTGGATCGACCACTTCATCAGGTGGGTTCATAGCATAGAACCTCGCTGTCGCCTGTGGTTGATTTGTTGCAGATGATCCAGCTTGGGACGCTTGTCCACGTCCTCGAGCTGCTCCTTGAGATTGCCTTCTCTGTGATCCTTGTTGACCTTGTCTCGGAGGCTGTGTCACATTGACAGGCTTAGATCGACAGTCCTTCATCAAATGCCCCACCTTACCACAGTTGTAGCAGCTTCTCTCCAGTTGTTGTGGTCTAAAGGGTTCCTTATCCTTTCTGGATAACCATTGCCTTGGTGTACTAGGTCTTGGTTGTGTTGGTGATACCAGAAATTTCTTCCTTCTGGAACTACCAGGTTTCTGCTTCTGGGTTTGGATAGGCCTTTTCTCGATTCTTCCTCTATATTTCCTTTCTGGACAATTAGGTCTGATATGTCCAGGTCTCCTACAGTTATGACAGGTCCTGGTCTCTGGCTGTATTCTAATCCCTACATTATTGTGTACTGATTCACCAGACTAAGGTTGAGCATAAGCTTGCTCTAAGTTCAAAGCTTCATCATTTACTTCTGCTTCAACCTGCTGTTGAGGGTTATATATTCTATGGATATCCAAAACATCATCATTATGAGCTGGTAATCTGGGTTGTATTTCTAGTGTTTGATACACTAGATACATCATGGTTGCCCTAAATTCTCCAACAGTTATTCCTAAGGAAGGATTTCTTATCATGGTTGGATTAACTAGGGGAACCTCAGGTAAGTGTCCCTCTACTGCTTTCTCCTCTACACTTCTTCTAGGTGTAGCATTATTTCTTTCTGCAACAAACTCCTCGTCCTTATATATCTTCTTCTCCTGAGGAGCAGAAGATTCTATTAGATGAGGAAGAAACACTAAAGATAGACTCGACATCCTAAGTCCTATGTCTCTGTAGACTCGACGAACCTGGCTCTAATACCATATAAATTGTGGGCTCCGATCTCGAAAACCATGATATAAACTCAGTGAAGCGTTCGATTAATTTCGGAATACGAAAAATTACTGGAAATTAAAACTTTTTGAGACAAGATCTAGAAACCATAACACTTATTTTATAAGAAACAAAATGAACAGTTTACATCTCTGTTAAACCACTTCTTGAGTAGTTATATACAACATGATTCAAAAATCTCAAGAGACAAAACCAAAATCTCAAACCACTAACTCCTAGGACCTGAGAGTACAGAGACGGCATAGGACTAACTAACAACATGACTCAGCAGACAGTATCTCCACCTGAGATTCACTGCTGCCCCTGGTACTGTTGTTGCTGTTGTTGTTCATCCTTAAATGGAATCCTTCGTCTTCGATGACCACCTAAAAAGTTGAAATCTACAGAGTGAGACAATGTACAAATTGTCCCAGTGAGAATTATAACTCTCAACTAGAAGCTTTATATAGCAAATCAAAGAATAACATAAGCAATAAAAGCTCTCAAAATATTCAACAGCAGTTGGTAATAAGTAGAAGTTCATCATTAATGAAATATGAAGAACATGTGTACTATGCAGTGTAACATCAATCAAGTATCTCGTAGTTAACCCTAACAGATATACTACGCTGTTGATTATGTTTTACAAACATTATTATGCCCTGCGGAGATGAGGTATACCGCTCATACTCCAACCGATCACTAGTAAGTCGCATCGGTATCATACATAGGTCATCAAAAGAGTCGGATTCTTATGACCTCATCTTCCTCAGTCAGTAAGAGGATTGTTTGCAGGACATCTTGTGTGTCTGCTATTATAGCTTACCAGGGTAATATGGTCCTTCGCTATTTTAGAGTTACAGTGGTGTTCTGTACTCTCTTCGTCATCAGAAGATTTCTTATTTATCTCTCACCGATGCGGTATTTGTGTTTTCTTTGGGAGATTTGTGGTACATCTCTTGGTATGGATTTGTAGTGAAGGGTTGATGGATTGTGATACATCTACATCAATTCCTACACTAGGATGTAAGGATTTACGCATCCATTTCCCCCACATACTCAAAAGTATGTGATCCAAGAGTTCCCTTGGGAAAACCTGTTTCACCATCATTTGGTCTCTGACAATGATGGATCTATGATCAGGGCTCTACATGGTATGATTGTACTTGATTAGTTAGGTTCATTTCAGTATTCTTTTAACATCATACATGTTATCAAACATTAATCATTAGCATAGCAGCTATGAAAGTAGAATACTTAAATGTAACAAGTCTAACTCACATCAATTATCATTTCTCAATCATCTCATCACAAGTCATCTGTTAAGCATGACCTTGATGATACTCATGGCTCTCATAGCCTAACAATCTCATAAGATGTCACTTGCTAGGTAACAAGGTATTTCACTATTCATAAATTTAATAACATGCTTTCAATGAATATGAAATCATCATCCTTACCTGAATATGATAATTCTCATATAAGAACCTACTTGGTTAATTTAACTGATAACAGTAAACAATTCATTTCAAAGAAATTGTACCTTCCTACTCTTACAAGAGTTAGGTTCCCTGAATTTCATCAATTAGGGTTATTCATTTCCTTTACTTATGATTAGGAATCTTGATTCCTCATCTCATACTTCAATCATGGAGATTCATGCTTAAAAGCATAACTTGGAAATAGGGTTTTACCCTATTCAATTAAGGTTATTGAAATCCCTTTATCATATAAGGCATCATATTTGTAATATGTTCACAGAGTTTCATACCTAAAAGCATAACACAGGACTAAGGTTAACATACCACATCCTTCATTATTTAATATTTCCTGTTCATATTATGAGTCCAACTCTAGTATGCAACTCTACCATCCTTGGAAGCATACTAGGATATGATGAGTATCTACCTTTAATTTTAATATTTATTGAACATCATAAAGATCATCAATTCTAAGTATCAATCAATTTCTCTTTCATATCATACTCTATACTTATTAAGTATATGAATTCATTGTGCCCCTATCATAGCTAATTCCCTCTTACATCTTTTTAAAAGGTACAGAGGTTTAAACATTATTGATGTAGTATAACTCATCTTGTAAGATTGATTTAACTATACCTCACTTAAATGCATTACCTTGTAGACATCTCCAGGATTTCATAATTGCCAGGTCATAAACTAGGCTCACTATTCATCCCACTAAGATTTCCATATTTTTATTTCCAATTTAGGGGTTCTCATTCATATCTCATCTCTTCTGGATTAGATTTATTGAACCGCTTAGCTCACAAGGCATAAAGATTCCTCATAATACAACTTGAAATTAGGGTTTCATACTCAAAAGCATAACCCTGAATTACTACATTTATCGAATCACCCTAAATTAGGGTTTACTATACACTCCTTGGTGAATTGAACTCATAACATCATCATGTATGAGAAACATTATCATTAAAGCCCTCAGATAAGATTAAGATTCATCAATTATCATAATTGAGGTTTCCATGATCTCACATAGGTAGATCATACCCTAATCATGCACATTCATATGTATTGAAGGTACTTTACTTGAATTTCAACCATAAAAGGTACTTTATCTCTCCTCTCACTAGTAGATGGTGATTACACCACTCTATATTAGGTTGGGTTAAGTCCTCATTGACTAACATAAGCCATATCACCACTAACATGTCATTAGGGTTTGATTAAAACAAGGTATCCTTTGATTTAACCCTTCAAGGGTATTTTGGTAAAGTACACCATTGATCACCATCATGGGTCAATTCATAAGTCACTTAGTCCCTTAATGTCCTAGGGTACCATTAGGGTTTAGGTTAAACCACCATTAAATCAAAAACACTTTCAAATGATTAAGTATAAACAACCTTGAAAGTCTCCAATCGGTTACACATATTCAACCTCCAAACGGTTTGAAACCGTTTGGATGTGTTGACCGTTTGCTAGGTTTGACTCCAAGACCGCATGAAACTCAAGGTCGTTTGCCCTCAAACGGTCTTAAGACCGTTTGGGTGCGTTGACCATTTAGTAGGTTTGACCTCCAAACCGTTTGAGCTTATGCGGTTTGAAACCGTTTGATCAAAAACGACTTGAGATCGATTGGTCCAAACGACCTTGAGATCGTTTGAGACCAAACGGTCTTTAGACCGTTTGGTCCAAATGGGCTCAAACTGTTTGGACCTCCAAAGTGGTTCAAAAGTTGCAATTGGTCATGGATATGAATGTTGAAGCCCTCAATTGGTCAAGTCCATGACGACCACTTATAAATTGAGTCAACTGGGATTATCCTTAATCAATTGGACATCAAAATGACCCTCAATTGAAAGCCAATTAGGGTTAATTCTAACTCATTTAGGGTTTCCAATCAGATGGTCATCAATGCTCAACAATGTGAGTCAATTCGAGGTTGAACCCATCAATTGACCTACAATTGGGCTCAAACTTGGCCCAAAAGGTCTTGAGGTTGTTTGGACACCCTCCAAATGGTCTTGAGACCGTTTTCCCAAAGTTTGACCAAAAAATAAGTCGGTTGGATAAGGGTTGAACCCTAATTAGGTCTAAAATCAGCATTTTTATCAAGGTTTCAACTTATTGCAATTGGACCCTCAATCCATCAAATTAGCTCAACCCTAGACCTCCAAACGGTCTTGGGTTGTCACCAAACGGTCTTGAGACCGTTTGGATGAATCCCCAAATGGTCTTGAGACCGTTTGGGTCCTTCAACCCAAAACTCAACAAGATCTATACTTGAAATCAGCAATTTCAACCTGATTAGGGTTAGGATGTTGAAGTGCCTTCAACTCTCAATTAGTTAAGAATTAGATTATGATTCTTTGTAGGAATGAAATTCAATATGTTACGAACAGACCCTCAAATGGTCTTCCCTTGGTCAACCCTATCAAATGGTCTTGAGACCGTTTTGATCCAAACGGTCTTGCAAGATCGTTTGAGATCAAACGGTTTGAGACCGTTTGACCTTAAACGGTTTGCAACTGTTTGGACCAAAAGGGTCCAAGGTTGGTTGATAAAGCTGCCTAGGAATTCACGCCCATCATCTTCAACCTCTGTTCAGGTCGGTTACTCCACTGTTTTACTTGCAAAAGTGCAAGGAAGAAGGGAGGTAGAAGAAGAACTAAGCATAAAAAGCAAGAACAACGATATGCATAAAAAGCAAAGAGTTTAGAGTTATAAAACCCACCTCAAACGTTGTTCCTAGAGCTCCAAGCTTCCAAGCTTCAAGCCTATAATGGTGTCTTGAGCTCCACAACTCGTCCAGAGGTGATTCTCCAAGGAAAAGATGGGGATGGTCGGCTAGAACAAAGAATCTAAGTGAGTTAACCATAGAACCAACCTTATCTGATGAATTCATCCAAGAATCTGATCTTGAAGATGGTTCCTACTCACCTTAGAACTACTTGGTCGTCTCCCTGAAGTTCAGAGCTCTGCCTTGGACGTTTTGAGAAAGATGAGATGTGAAGAGGTGAAAGGATACGTTTAGTTGGTTTACAAGGGAACTAGGCTTATATAGTTTAGGTAGTTTTCCACCTTAAGGACCTCTTAGTTCATGGAATTCTCATCTAAGTCCCTCCTTGTTTCTAAGGCACGTCCAAGACCTCAACGTTTATGCAAAGCCCATCTAAACTCAAGATCTAAGGGTAAAGAAAACCATCTTTCAACTAGGATACATATATGAAGGGTCTTCATGCTCATACTTAGTGAAACTACTACGAAGATTATTCTTTTCATCTGTTTATTCATTGTTGTGCTCCTTTCATCATTTCTACTATAAATGATGTCAAGAGTCATACTACATGTTCTAGAAGGTGTATTTTACAAGTTGCACCCCATAATTTGGGTAAATCGCATTTTACTCCAAATTAGGGTTTTTAAGCATAAGGATCATTCCACAAGCTGCATCTTGATGCCCAGGCTTGGGAAATCCATTATACTTCATCATATTCATCCTTATGATGTCTCAACATTAAAGGAACATATAAACATGTGTAATTTGCAAGTTAACCCCTTTGATTGGATGAATTGCACATAGGTCCCTATATACAAAACAATACTACAACATTGTTCATAGGGGACAGAAATGGAAACATTTGTTCCATAGGAGCTTTAATTACATACTAAAGGATAATTACAAACATCTAATTTCATATTTAGGCAAAACACCTAGGGTTAGCTTATAACCCAGGTCAGGGATGTTACACCTTCCCTATCCCCTAAACTTCTAAATGGATGTTGTTTTGTTTTTCAACGCACAATGTATATGTTGTTTTGGTTTTCGAGTGAGCATATGGAAAATATGCCCTATAGCACATGCAGAAAATGTGCCTGTTGCACATGCAGAAATATGTGTCTGTTGCACATTCAGCTTTATGTGTCCGACGCACACCCGGAGATATGTGCATTTCATGCATTATGTTTCTAATACATTGAAATTTATTTTGTAGGTTCTCATTTATCATTAATTGATGACAATTGATATTCACCTGATATGTTGCACGTAGTTGTGGGACTGGACTATATATGGTTTTCTTCTTCTATATGTTCTTAACTTCTATGAGCCCCTCATTTCCTTGGTGCAAGAAAAATCAAACATGGGCATTGAAAAAGTAAGTACTCTTACTTCTATACGTTCTTCACTTCTGAACAAAGCTCATTAAATTAGAAAATGTCTGGCCTTGTCATTTTATAAATATGTGCATTGAACTAGATTTTGAAACATAAATTTATTTCGGTCTTTATCAATCATACATGTAATATACATTCATAGATTAAGTCTTATGCTAAGCGATCACACAATAGAATTTTAAAGTTGTATTATCTAATTGGAGGTTGTTGTGTCTGTGTTTGACACGTTACTGACATGGATATGCTTGGACACATGAAGAACATGCCTCTGACATGTCCACTTAATAGAAAAGTGTTGTCATCCTCATTTTCTTATCTCAAAAAAAGTAGTAAAAAGTTCATCCTTATGCCTCCTCTTTCCTTGCTTCTCTACATCTCCATCTCCCCTACTCTTCTCTTATCCGTGCATCTTAAGTAACACTTGAATGTATTCCTCTTCTCTTTCTTCCATCTCAACCTCCAAGACACATTATTATTCATCTTCTCCATCATCGCCAACATATTTCTTTACCTCCTCTCATTCTTCCTCCAAATAGTACATGTTCACCATTACTTACATAAATAAAGAAAACTATTGCATCATGGTCCGTTTTGCAATCGTGGTCAGTTTGGAAAATGAGGTCATGCCACTTCTACAACTCCACATCTGCCACTCATCACAATCAACACCCCACACCCTTCACCCACATTCTCAATTTTATAACTGCAAATGGAGTAACCTCACAACCCACTTGGGAATCATAGCTTGGCCTAAACTACACCTAACATTACCTAAATTAGACTCAAGTGGACTAATTTGACCTGACTTGCTCTATGTTAGACCCGATTTGGCCTAAATATGACCTAACTTGCCCTAATGTTGCCTGAATCAGACCTTGTATGGCATAGCGTGATCGTATGACGTATCACTCTAAAATTCCCTTAATTTTAGGTGACATGAGTGGCAACCAATGGCGTTTTAGGCTCAATTCAAGCAAATTAGAAGCCAAATTGGCATGAATTAGGTATTAATTTGGCTAAATCAGATCAACCTGGACCATTTTATGGGATAAATGTCTGATTTAGGTCAAATAAGATCTGATTTAGCCTAAATCTGACCTATTTCAGCCCTAAAATGACTCAGGTTGATCTGACTTTATTAAATCCATACATAATTCATGCTAATTTAACCTCTAAGTGGCTTAAATCGGGCCTAAAAGCCTCCACTGAGATCACCTAAGGGCATGGGCACCAAGTTTTTGCCCAGCGCCGAGACAAATGCCTACATAACTATGGATATGACTCTAAAATGAGATGGAATACGAATATAAAATGAACTCAAAGCATACATGTATATATATCATATCTTGATGCTTGATGATGATATTTGAAAGAGAAAAGAGTACTAGTCTTGAAAAGGTATTCAATGTTCAGAATTATATAGTAACTAGTAAGATATGTTTGATGATGATAATATAAAGAATAAGATTCGACATGGGTTGGAGTATTCCTCCATTGTGTTACTTTTTAATAATGCAAGACAATATGCTTCAGTAAATACAAAGTTTACAAAAGGTATGACATTTATGGACAGAAAAATCCAAATTCTTGAGGAAAAAACATGTGATACGACCTACAAAATTCCATGTTTAGAGTATGTCAACAATAGATGAGGAAGCATGCAAAGTTGTGGTTGGAAAGGCATAAGCACTTGAACAGAGATGGAGTGAGGAAACATGCAGGAAATGGGCACTTCTCAGGATGGAGGCTTTTAAAGAAGGTTGGTTTGGTTTCCAGAAATCAACAAGGTATGTCAGACTGCCAGAGCGACCTGGAAAGGTATTTATGGCTGACATGGCACAGAATAAGGAC
Source organism: Alisma plantago-aquatica (assembly GCA_963693085.1). Lineage (NCBI taxonomy): Eukaryota > Viridiplantae > Streptophyta > Magnoliopsida > Alismatales > Alismataceae > Alisma > Alisma plantago-aquatica. Next base: position 811,479,403 of record OY856412.1, on the reverse strand, counting down.
CTTCTAGAGAAATCTTGGTATCTATGTGCCTTTATACCATTCTTGCATGAGTTCAATTTCAAGTCATATGGAAATTCATATATGGAGTCAAATGCAACTGAATATCAATCTAGAGCTCAAAAGTTTGCTAAATCTATGCAAGCTCTGCATCTTCTAGATTACATGGATGCAGATAAGTTATATGGAAGTTGCTTGAGATGGATAGGAGTTTGAGACCTATGCTGGTACTGAGAGATCCAATTGCAGCAGAAAGAGTTCCTAGCATATTCCGTATAAGGAAGACTGCAAGTCCAGCTGGACAGACACTTATAATGACCACTAATGTAATCATTCATGCTCTACTGACCTCAACAATTTGGCAAGGCATGAAAGCTCTAGCTAAATATAATGAGTGTGATGTCAAGATAATGGCTGAGAAAATATCAAAGGACCCATGGAAGTATCATATATTAAGTAGGGTATATGAAAATGCTGCCTCATTCGCTCATGTACTACAAGTTGCTTGTGATGTATATTACAATACAGCTTCACTTGGACGGGTCAGAGTATTGAAGAAGCATGCAGAACTTAACAGGGTAGTTTATGACAGATGTATCAAACTTTTCTTCTTGTTGTCTCAATTTTGCTCTGCTTCTTACTGTCTTCTCTCTCCTGTAGTCATTCCCTTGTTTTATTTTTCTTCTCCTTCTTCCCATATCAGCATCTTCTACTCATACCCATCTTATTCCTATAATCTTTCTTCCTCTACTTCAATTAGTTTGTTCTTCTTCTCAAATGCTCCCTTATCATGTTGCTTGATCGCACAACTATCTCTGCTGCTGGATAGCATCATGTGGTGGCTTTTGAATTAAAAGTTGCTGCTGATTTTTTACTAATCTGGCTTATGCGTCTTAGTTGCAATTTGTTTTTGCACCACTTCACTGGTAATACTTCTCACTATTTACATTTCATTAATCTGATTGCTACATTTGATTTCTTATTAATTCTATATCTAGTATCCACATTCTAGAACTTATTAATCTGATTGTTGTGGTTTTTTTCATTGTATAATTTAGCATGTTAGTGTCCCCAATTTTGTGGTTATATATTATGGCATTAGAGATTTCTTACAAAATTAAGCTGGTTGTGGTAAATTTAGGAGTACTGAGCTGTATTCTTAATAAATAAGTTGATTCATTTGAATACAATATAATGTGGTAATGCTAGTATGTGCATATCCATACATCACTTCATGTTTCATTATTAAATATCTCATGATCTCAATATATCTTTAGAGTGTGTAATTTAAATGTGATGTCATGCTGATGTCACCGGTTGAACCGATCTGACCACCGGTTGAACCAGTGAACCGAGAACCAGAGGCATCACCAGTCCGGTTCTGAAAACTATGATATTAAAAACTTATCTAGATTGTGGAGATTAAAAAATGTTTTTTGTTGGTAAACTGATAATTGACTTCAGATTTGAATATTTTTTGTATGATAAATGTTGTATCGAAAATATTGGCAAATCAGTACCTTCCATGTTTCAGTCGCTATTGGAATTGTTGTAAGCTTGACTCCTTCATGGGTTTAAATCTTTGCAAATGTTCCAGGAATAACATTTTTTATTCTTTTTGCACAAAGATTTGAATATTTTTTATTCTGTTTACCTAACAAGTTCTCACAATTATTTGTATAACAAATTAATATTTATTTTGTATAGTGTCCAAAGCATCCGAACAATACAGATTGCGGGTATTATGTGTTGAAGTATTGAAAGACATCTTTGATGCGAGAAATAGAAATATTCCTGAATGTGTAAGCTACTTGACGTTATATTCTTTTAGTTTGTTCAAATTTCTAAATAAATTGAAAAAATCACAATATGTTGATATATTTGTCATATGATTGCAGTATTATTTGAAGTATATTGGTCGTTGCTTCAACCAAGAGGAAATCGATGAGGTCCAAAACGAGTGGGCGACATGTGTTCTTGAGCACACATAAGATTATGTGACATGTGGGGGAGACATTTGTTCTTTACCATAGATCAATGTGTGAAACTTTTTAAGTTAGTTTTCAGTTCGATTCTAGAGTGGATACTCAATACTTTATATTATTGAATCGTTGTATGGATGATTTAATATTAATTAAATTTAGTACGAGTTTCTTTCAAGTTTTGATGGAAGTTGTGTTCAACTATGTGTTTGTTTGTGAAATAAAAAAGTATAATTGCATATTTATTGTAATTTATTAATAATATGGTTAATTTGATCAATACGATTGGTTCGATATATGACCTGTCAAACTCTAATCAAAGACAACAGTTAATAATATGTTGTAAAATGTATGATTCTACAACAAACAACACATGTTGTGTTATCCACACCTATTACAACAGGGTTGTCAGGAAAAAATACACCTATTACAACAGGTGTTTCTAGTGAACTACAACATGCATAACCTGTTGTATAAATTGTGTATATTACAACAGACACACGCCATGTTTTCTAAACAATCTTATTACAACGGTTAACTATATGGAAAGACAACATACTCCAACTGTTGTATAAACATGTATATTACAACAGGTGCACTGCATGTTGTAATAGACCTACCTATTACAATGTGTGTGTTTAGTGAAAGACAACATGCTTCGACTGTTGTATAATATATATTACAACAGGTGAACCACATGTTGTAAAAAATACCCCTATTACACCGGGTGTGTTTAGCGAAAGACAACATCATTCAACTGTTGTATAATTTATATTACAACAGGTGCACCACATGTTGTGTAAAATACCCATATTACAACATGTCATTCCTTAAAAGACAACATGTTTCAACTGTTGTATAAAATACATCTATTACAACATGCGATCACATGTTGTGTAAAGCGCCCCCCATAAGACCACGCGATCTAATACAACGGTTAACACCTATTGTAAATTGAGAAAAGGAACTGTTGTAAAAAGCATTTTTTGTAGTAGTGAAAATCCATAGAATAAAAGAAATATCCATCAAGGTGCCTTATTACAAGCCATAAATAAAAGACTCTAAGTCCAACATAAAAGAGTTTTAAGGATGAAACTCCACCATAACATAACTAAAAGGAAGGAAAACTATCTAGAATGGCACCCCACCAAGTAGGATTCACCAAATATCCTTGAGCTTGAGCTGACGTCCCTGAAGTCTACTTCTTCTCCTCCTCGCCTGCAAACATCTCATCTCCAGCCCATGCAAGGCAACGTAAAATTATGTGAGTGGCACTGAGCAGTTATATAAGAAGAATATTTTATAATTAAAATAACATGAAGAATAACTTGGAACATAAATACATAACATAATTAACATGATTATATAGTAACATGATTAACCTAACATGATTTCATAATAAGAGGGGTTTTTACTTGAGTTGATATAATCGCTCTCCTGATTTGCACCCACAGTGCTCATAAGGCCATTGAAGGCTCACATAAGGCCAATCAAGGCTCACATAATGCTCCCATGGAGCTCATAAGGCCAATTAAGGCTCACATAAGGCCAATCAAGGCTCACATAACATGATTGAGAAAACTATATCAACATAACATGATTTATTATACTTGAACATAATTATCATGATTACTTGATTAATTAGCATGGTAGTGATTCGTAGTGTTCCAAATGAAAGCATATTCATCAAACCAGTAGAAAACATAAATTAATAGCATTTGCATGGTTTTCACAAGCATAAATTGAATAATAGTGTAGTTGCACTTTATTAAGTAGTCATAACCAATAAACAAATAATGTAAACCCGAAAACCTAGAATTATACTCAGTGTGCATGATCCACTCACCTAATCTTGAGGAGGTATACTAATAGTAGATGAAGTCCAGATCAATCCTAATGTCCTATGAATAACATAATTATGAATTAATTACATCTTCTTAACATAGGTATATGATTCTCTAATTAAATTTGGAAATTGGGTCAGGAATATGGGTTTGATACTAGGACCATGTGATAGATCTCAAAAAACTGATCAAAAACCATATATGGATCATCCCCATCTAAGCTATAGATTATTTTCTATGATTGTGTAAATATCAGATATATTCTGACCAATCAGAGGCGAGGAAAAATCATTTAAGACATTTCTGAGAAATTCGTAAATTTTAGTAAGTCGGCATGCGCAAAAACTTCTTTACCCTTACATTATCAGGAACAACTATAGATGCATGATAGGGCAGATTGGTAAAAAAGACACACCTTTGGCGCTCGGGTATACATGAGCAAAGCTTACTAAAATCCCGAGTCTACCCATACTGGCGTGACACTATATCTAGATGTAGGAGGGGTACGATGGTAAAAACAATGTTTGGGTTCTTCTCTTGGCCATGGTGAATTGTCGATGATCATCTGGAGTTTGATCTCTCGATCAAGGAAGAGGGAAGGGTGATTAAGGGCGACGCAAAGAATCTTCATTAGCCTCCCCATGTCTGTGTGACCTCAGCGAGCCACTGGAGAAGTATTGGGGAGCCAGGTAACTCCATTTCCAATCTACCACGATGGCTGAAAAGTTGGAGTGCCAGGTGGAGGTCTCAGAATCTAGGCATCACTCAGCAACACAAAGAAAACCACCCATTGAATTCACAAGGTCAGCAAGAAGCCAAAGATGTAAACAACATCACATAGAAATCCTTGGAAAGCACAAAGCAAAATTGCAGTTTGTAGAGAACAGAGTCCCATGGGGGTCGAATGAAAAAGAGAGATAATGAAAGTGAAATGTTCGATCACAAATGGTCTTGACTTTGGGATGATCTACTGAGTCTAATGCAGGTGTCTTTGCTGCAAGAAGCCACTGTGAGTGATAGCTGAAAGGAGGGCTTTACTGACTAGAAAACGGTCTTGTGGGTACAATACTGGGATACATCGTGACGGCTAAGGACATCAAGACCAGCTAGAACTGGGGGTAACGATGCTTACCGGAGGTTGTATTGAACTGGGAAGGTTGGAGCTCTGTGCTCAATCTCACTGGCGTCAGTGAGGAAGATCCAGACAGTGGTGCTAGCTTGTGACGAATCTGATGAAATTGATGGAATAGGAGAGCCTATCGGGGCCATCCTTGCTTTTTGGATCTCTTTCCCTCAGTCTGATGAACCCTCGCGGCCAGGAGGGCACCGTGCGATTCGGAGGAAGGGGTTTTTGGGCATTTTCTCTGGGGGTGCTTATAGGGGTTGAGCTAGGGCTCTATAGGAATGCGGAGATCTCCCAGTGTTGTTGGTGTTGAGATAATCACAAGTCATTGAGGAAGGGGGAAGATAATGATGGGTAGGGATTGGGTCCTTGTTTCCGTCCTCCGCGCAGACTTTGCGGGAGGTAGGGGATGAGGGCCTTGCCCTCAGATCCAGATCGAATGACTCGTGAAGAGACGGGTTTTTCTAAAGCAGTGCGTGACACTGCGTTTGTCTGTTAATTGGTAACAAATTCCGGGATAATCATATTTACATTACCAAACAATTAGGTCAAAAATTAACGTTATATTTCCTTTTCTTCTAAATATATTTTGGAGCATCTATGATTATCCAAATCAAAGCAAACTTGATAGGTAGGCTAATTTGACCATGATGAATTTAAATATCTAATTAGATTTCAGATAAGAGTTAGGGAAATAGGTGGTTTACATCATTATCTTCTTAGGGTAATTAATACATTAATAATCATTAAAATGGGATTTTATTACAAAAATCCGAGGGAAGCTCTATTAATCTATTATCTATTCATATACAAAACAATGGGATGCTTTTTACATGTATGTGTTCCAAAACTATTAATTAACCCCTAACTAGTCACCATTGCATAATTAGGGTTAGGTTTTGTGCATTAATTGACATTGATGTGTATAAGTGTTGATGAATCAAAATAAAGGTTCACATAATATCTTGATGTAGTCTAAACTCATTCTGGAATACTACTTAAGAATGGTCTCCACTTAAATGAACAAATGTAAGAAAAATTCATTCAACCTAGGGTTTCACCTTTATTAAATATCAAGAATTTTTTTTTGGGACTGAATTTTGAGGGTCGCTACAGTAGCACTGAATTTTTAGGGTCGTTACAGTAGCACTGATGTGTGACTAGGCAACGCACATTGCTTGCAATGTCATAAGCTAGTTGTGGACATTCACTGCCGACGTGATATGGGACCTATAAGGTCACACACATAGGAATTCATCTATAAGAGGAGTTTAATCTTGAATGATGATAGAATTAATTACTAATGTGTTTAGGTATTTCAATTCATGTAATGGATTAGCCAACTAGACTGCCAAATGATCAGTTCAAGTGTTGAGACAGCTATTTGGAGTGTCAGGTTGATTGTAATTTGCATTGGGTGGAATTCATCTTGAAACTGCCTACAAGATGCCCGCCTGGCTTGGCCAGATGATCGTTTCATGGGGTGTGAGACGCCCATCTCACATGTTCCAAATGAACATCTTAGGGTGTGATTCAATTGCATCAAGGATTGGTGCTGATGTCAAGGTGAGTACTAATTGGAATTGAATTAACAACATATGTGCAAACCTGGGAAATGCCATATGACTGTTTCGCTTAGCAAAATGACCGTCTCGTTGGGCTAGATGACCATTTTGTGCACGTAGGTTGTGAAAATTCCAAAATTGTTGCTAAAATTTCAATATCTTCCATTCTTTTCCACTCCCTCTTTAGTCTCATATTGGTTGGGGACTAGGAACCCTCCTATATATAGAGGGGTACTGGGGGCTTCCCAAAACACAACTACAACATAGATAATTGAGAATCAGTTGCTCTGACAATTGTTGTCCTCTCTGGTTGTAGTAACCATGAGAGCCTAGGCAAGCCCTACCCGACTCAGAAGGGGTAGCTAAGGGAGCAAAACAGTGAGGATCATTGTTGTGGGAGAGCATGTTGGTTACTAGTACACCAATGGGAGGGACAACTCCTTTCTGACCGTTCTACTAAAAGAGAGGAGATGAGAGAAGTGAGGGGGAAGTAAAGAGAGGAGAGGAGAAGAGAATGGTAATGGGAGGGGAGTGAATGGAAGAAGGAGAAAGGTGATAAGTAAAAGAACATATGAGGGAATTAAAGGGAGGAGGATGAGGAATGTGAGGAGGGAAGTAAAAAGATGAGAGGAGGGAAGTGAAGAAAGGGAGGATGGTGAGGGAAGTGAGGAGGAAATTATGCATTGCTAGTAGTAGTGGGTGCATTCCATTTGAATTTGGATCGTTACTAGTAAAGTGGCCACATTCCATTAAAATGTGGAATGCATCCACTTCTACTAGTAAAGCTGCCACATTTGAGTGGAATATTCCCAATTATACTACAAATGTGCACATATTTGAGTGGAATTGTCAGTAAAAGTGGGCACATTCCGCTTAAAGTTGGGCTCATTACTAGTAAAATAGGTGCATTCCATTAAATTATGGAATGCATCCACTTCTACTAGTAAAGCGCCCACATTTGAGTGGAATGCTTCCAATTCTACTATATATGCACACATATTGTGCATGGAATGTGCCCACCTTGTTGGCAATGCATCCTAAATAAATGTGGGTGAATTACTAAAGAAGTGGGTGCATTCTGCTGTCATCAGGGTGCATTGCTAGTAAAAGTGTGGGCATTCCACTTAATTGTGGGCTCATTACTATTAGAAGCATACACATTCTACTAAAATGTGGAATGCAACCACTTCTACTACTAACACACCCACAATTGAGTGAAACATGTCAACTTATACTAGCAATAAACCTATATTAAACATTCCAACAAAATCGATAGTGACATACTTTTGAGAAATTAATGTGTCAATATGAGGAGGGAAGTAAATGGAGCTGAAAGAAGTGAGTAGAGACGTGATAAGTAAATAGAGGACAGAAGTAAAGGATAAGAAGAAAAATGTGAGGACATATGAGGGAAGTGAGGAGGGAAGTAAAGAGAGGATATGAGAGAAGTGAGTAGGGAAGTAAAGAGATGAGAAGAAAAAAGTAATGAGAGAGGAATGAATGGAATAAGGAGAGAGGTGATAAGTAAAAGATTAGATGAGGGAAGTAAATGGAGGAGGATGAGGAAAGTGAGGAGGCAAGTAAAGGAGGGGAGGAAAGAAGTGAGGAAAAGGAGGAGGATGATGGAAATGATGTAGAAAGTTCACATTGCTAGTAGAAGTGGAGCATTCCACTAAATTTTTGATCAATACTAGTAAAAGTGGCGCATTCCATTGAAATGGGGAATGCATCCACTTGTACTAGTAAAGCACCCACATTATAGTGGAATGTGCCCAATTATACTAGAAATGTGCACACATTTGATTGGAATTGTAAGTAGAAGAGGGCGAGTTCCACTCAAATTTGAGCTCATCACCTGGTAAAAGTGGGTGCATTCCATTATAGTGTAGAATGCATCCACTTCTACTAGTAAGCCGGCACATTTGAGTAGAATGTGTGCAATTTTACTAAAAAGGTGCAAATATTTGAGTGAAACACACCCACTTTTCTACAAATGCATCCAACTAAATATGGGTGTATTACTAAAGAAGTGGGTACATTGTGTTCATATACAGATGCATTGCTAATAAAAGTGGGTGCATCCCACTCAAATGTGGGCTCATTACTAGTAGAATCAGACACGTTCTACTAAAATGGGTATGTGCCTAGTTCAACTACTAACACACCCAAATTTTAAGTGAAACACGGAGACTTCTATTAGAAATATGCCAATATTAATATAATCTAACAAGACCAATATCGACATACTTTTGAGAAAATAATATGCACAATATGATGAGGGAAGTAATGGAGGAGATGAAAGAAGTGAGTAGAGAGGTGAGAAATAAATAGAGGAGGGAAGTAAAAGATGAGAGAAAAGAAGTGAGGATATATGAGAGAATTGAGGAGGGTAGTAAAGAGAGGAGATGAGATAAGTGAGGAGGGAAGTATAGGGAGGAGAAGAAAAAAATGTAATTAGATGGGAGTGAATGGAAGGAGAGAGGTAATAAGTAAAAGAGGATATGAGTAAAGTAAAGGATGGAGGATGATGAAAGTAAGGAGGCAAGTAAAAGAGGAGAGGAGGGAAGTCTGGAATGAGAGGAGGATGAGGGAAGTGAGGAGGAAGTATGCATTGATAGTAGAAGTGGGCGCATTCCACTCAAATTTGGGCCAATACTATTAAAAGTGGGTGGATTCCATTAAAATATGGAATGCATCCACTAGTACTAGTAAAGTGTCCACATTTGAGTGGAATATGCCCAATTCTACTTGAAATGCTCACACATATTAGTGGAATCACTAGTAGAAGTGGGCACATTCCACTCAAATTTGAGCTCATTACTAGTAAAAGTGGGCTCATTCCATTAAAATATGGAATGCATCCACTTATAATAGTAAAGTGTCCACATTTGAGTAGAATGCGCCCATTCTACTAGTAAATGTGCCCATTTTTAGCAATGCATCCAAGTAAATGTGGGTGCATTACTAAATAAGTGGGCACATTCTGATGATATGTGTGCGCTTTGCTAGTATAAGTGGGCACATTCTACTCAAATGTGGGCTCACTACTAGTATTAGAGGGCATGTTCTAGAAAAATGTAAAATGCCCCCACTTCTACTACTAACACATCCACATTTAAATGAAATGTGCACACTTCTACTAGCATTATAACTATATTCCAATATATGGGTGCATCAATTATAGAAGTGGGCGCAACACACTCAAATATGGGAGAATAACTAATAGTTGTGTATGCATGACTTCCCTCCTCTCCTCTAGTTACTTCCCCCATTGACCTTTTCACTTATCAACAAGCTCACCAAGCATAACTAGACGAAGTCAAAGGAAAAAACAATAGCACATGTACAATAAACAAACCACATCAACAAGCTCACCATTAACCATATAGTTACAAAAATAAAGGTTACAAATTTTTAGATTATATATTTAACAATAAACTTTTACATATGCATATACTATCACTAAACATGATCTTTAGACAATAGGTCCACTTGTACATCTGCTCGTCAAACAACTCCCAACTATCAAGGTCTTCAAGATCATATAACCAGCTACCTAAAACAAAGATTACAAATGGTACACACCAACACAATATACTAAAACATTGTGCCAATTACAATACATGATTCTTATACCTCTTTCATACTATGACTTGGCAATAAGATAAATCTAAAACTTGGAACTAATAAGAAATATATAAAAAAATTATACTTGACAAAGATGTTTATGAACAAAAGAGAACACATATTTTAGTCACATTTTCCATTATATCATTCATGCATTTACTACCTTAGAGTTGAGTTCATTAAGGCCTTATGATCTACTACTAAAGAGTTGGATCATTTCATAATGTAATCATACTACCAAAGAGTTGGATCAATTTCAAGTACTTGACTATCAAAGAGTTGAAGTACTTTACTTTATAACACTTCCCTACCAAAGATTTGAAGTGCTTGATATAATGGAACATATATTTTATGTATTATGTGTCCAAGACTATATATTTAAAAAATCAAGAAAGGTACCATACAAGAACAATTATTTCATCCAATATCATATGAGAAGTACTTTGTACACACATAATACAACCTTATTATATCTAATAGGCCATGTAAGAGGTAGTGTACCTTGATTCAAGATATTCTGATCATACATTCCTGATGTCTTCTATATCCTTAGTCAAGCCTTGATTAAGACAATGTTATACATGTCATTCATTATATCTCATCATCTTAACCCTAGTTATGATTCATATTAGTGTTTTCCTTAGTCATTATGGTATTCCCATCATACTTATCTTATTTATTAGAATTGTATTGTTGTTCTTATACTCTAATTATGTTCCTAATTAGGATTCCTTAAATGGTCATCATATTTCACATTGTTATGTGAGCATGTTAACCTTAGGTTACATGTATTAATCAACTTAGGGTTTCCTCATAATTTTAGAGTTATTAATATGTAAGATGAGTTATGTGTATATAATTAATATCAAAATTTATATAGAATGCTAGGTACCGATATGAGATTATATTGTAATTTCCATATTTTTTCAATTATTATGCTTATTACATTTTTAAATAGGATTATTCAGACCTAAATAACTTTATCAAGAAAATTACATCATTTTATGTTAAAACATCCTCATATCTTACATATTATGCATTATAAATAATATTTTTGAGTTTTATACATATATATATATATATTGTCCATTGTATGATATTTATTATTTTTGAAATGATTGAAATACATATTACATGATATTATTAAGATTTAAGCATCAAAATCACTAATGTAATTGTTTTATGTTGTTCTACTCCTTTTTCTAAAAAATTGGTAGTTTATTTGTATTTTTTTGATACTTGAGTTAATTACTATGAATTATATAAGATCATGCTATTTACGGAAGATGTTACCTTTATCAACCAATGAGGTGTCCCTACGTAGCTATTGAGGGTGCAGCCCTCGTCTCCTAGCTCGTGTTGAGCCAGCTGGTCTGTGGTCTAACATGTTAAACATTGGTTCGTCAGCTAGCAGCTAGTTTTCCATAAAAAAAGTTGGGTTTTTTGGTGCTTTGACTTTGGACCTGGTCCTCTCTGTGTCTCAACCCACGCAAGTCCATGCATGCATGTGTGACTCTTAGTCTTCCATGGGATTGGATACTGCTGTGAGAGACTACTCAGACAAGCAATCAGTCGTGATCTCTTCTTCCTCGCCATGTCGATTCTCTTCCTTTAGCTTGAGACCTCAAAGGATAGGCATGGTCGCGGTGCTCCAGCACTCAAGGATCTCTATTTTCTTGGGCTTGCCACCACCTAGATCTAGAATGATAGGGAAAAAGAGGAAAACCTCCTTAGACCTGTGAAGCTCTGTGCGAAAGCCTCCAAAGGGTACCCAAGACGTGTAGAATTTAGTCATAGATCCCTTTTGATGTGATATAAACTCTTTGGAGCCACTGATTTCCATCTTCTTCTCCAGACAACTCAACCTCATTAACCATGAGGACCTTCATAAAACCACCAAAAATGCTAGCAATGAGATCCTTCATGGAAACCATAGACTCGCCTTTTCTTTTCTACTTCTTTTGGTCTCTCTTCTACCTCTACTTCCTTCTTCATACCCAAGCTACTCACTGTAATGGAGAAGTAATGGAGAAAGGGAGATAATATTCCCTCATACGGTGCTCAAATGGCACAATAGAGGTGTCAAATGACTTCTTTCTCATCAATGAAGGTAACTACTCAGTTAGTTTCCCTCCTCAACACATGTACCTAGAGATCATTGCATTGAGTTTGGACCATGTCACCCCATGTTTTGGCCTCAGGATGTCGAAAGTTGAAGACAATTTAATTGGCCCTCAGATCTACTATCTACTGCCTAAATTTGAAGTTAACTACAGGCCAATCCTCAACTTCTATTTACCCACAACTATGAACATTGAATCACAAACTCAATGGTCAAATCTTAGTCACACCCAACTAAAGTCAAAAGGGCATGTGACATAGCATAATCAACAACATAGGCGAAAAGATTAAATACTTTGTCTAACTTACCTAATTTATCAATAAATGAACCAATTTCAAACTTTAATAACTCTCTCTAGGAACCTTGAAACTTCAAGAATCTTTGATGATAGATTATCATAACTCAAGTTACATCCTACCCTAATCTGATGTCAAAACTCAACTAATTGACATGTCAATAAATACCTGAAAAGGCATAAAGGTAATGATCTTAATCATGATATCAACACTCAATCTTTATCAAAATACTTGGAACTCTCAATATAATCTGTGAACATGAATTCATTGATGTCATTAGGTATTTAGAGTTTCAAAAAGTTCATCCCATAACATCCTACACATATTAAAAAGACATTTTGTCCTTTAAATAAAGTTAAAATCTAGTCCATCACATTACTTCCCTCCTCTTTTATTCTTTTTTTAAAATATGTCAAAATTAGTCTTGTTATAAGGTAATTTTTGTAAGGTTTTAATGACATTTATTTCATCATAAAACTCATTACTTTAAAAGTTATAAGCAAAATAAAAAATAAACAAAAAATAAAAATAGGAGGATAAAAGGGAGAGAGTGTGATTGTCCCAGTATAGGGGAAAGGGAGGGGGGACCATGTTGGCATGTGGGTGGCTTTCTCTGCATGTGAAACACATGTATACCCATCATGCACGTGAGGAAAATATGGTTCTATCTTATAATCTGAATTTCTCCTTATAGATTTGATAGAAGACATGATGTTGTATGTCCATCTAAACTATGGATGGCTCGGATTGTATTCAAGCACTATTTAAGGAGTACTGAAATACAACACCCCACTTACACTAATACTCACAGCCTAGCTTCGGGATATAAACCTATCATTAAATACAACCCTCTGTATGGTACTAAGGAGGCACACATGCACAATGTTTAATAAAAATAAGCACGGTGCGAATAGCCGAATAGACAAACTGAGGCTATAAAATCCCCCATACATCTTACTCTCTCCCCCTCACTCCCGCCCGACCACAAATTATCTGTTGGCTGCCTCCTCCTCTCCTCCATGTCACGTCCAGTCCGTCGTTGTCCCGTCCAAACGTTGTCATCGTCATGCATGTCATTGTGTTGTCTGCTAGTTGCCTCCTCTTTTCCTGCATCATGTCTAGCCTGTCATCGTCTTTCCCATACGCCCTCATCATCTTCCACATTGCCATGCCACCCGTTGTGTGCCTTCTCCTCTCCTCCATCACATCTAGCACACCATCATGTTGTTGATTGTCGTCCCGCCCAAACATCATCTTTGTCTAGCTTGACTCCATGCCTGACCCATCATCGTGATCAAGACAAGCTCTCCGCCAGCCCACCGTTGCACCTATCCCGCCGTCGTCTTGCCCAACCCACAGCCGTGCCTATCTCGCCATCATCTTGCCTAGCCTGTCGTCGTGACTAGGACACCATCATGTCCAAGTTGATCTCGCACCAGTCCACCGCCACACTAAAGTTGTTGTTGTGACTGGGCCCCTCTCCCATCGTGCCTTCTCCACTGTCAGTCGTCATTGTGGAAATAACACCATACTGTTGTCATAGCCACACTGCCTCCTCCATCATCAACCTTCAATGTGTGCATGTGACGCTGACCATCTGGATTATTCATTGATGTTATCATTTTTATTTATTTATCAGTTATTGGTCAGCTAGACTTGGTATTGTAATGTGCAAAAAAATCGGCATTTACTGAACGAATTATGATCCTATGACATTCGTAAATGAGTTTTGAATTTGTTTCAAATGAAAAATATGAGTATTTATGTGTCATATGCAATAAAATAGTTATTCATTTATACTATAATTTAAAAAAAAAGATATTGTGCCTTGTATTATATTCTCTAGTCACACAATTTTCCTGATTGTAAGTATTGTCTTATTTTATATTTAGTCTCGTTGATGATGTCTTTTGATAGTGCAATGATAAATGGTCACTACGTCTTATAATATATAAAGTTATGAAAAATGATGAATGTTCATTATATCTTATAATATTTTTTTCTAATCATGAAATTTCTTTGACTGTAAGCATTGTTTTGGTTTATATCAGTTATGGTTGTTAATAGATTTTGGTACTGCTTTGAACATACTTAAGTATGAATTTCTGACTCCGACGTGAAACGTGTACACATATGATTGTGGGCAGTCGAAAAGAAAAATTGGATGGAAAATACAAAAATTGAATTTGAAATGAGTTGTTAGTTGTTTGTGGGCAAGAATTAAATGAAATTGGTTGGTTGATGGTTGGTGGTGGGTGGCTAGGTGGCAACATAGATTTGTTACAATAGTGACATGCATGCGGCCATGCAGTCGCACCAGAAAACTTTTGTCCTAGAAATTTGTGTCGCACTGGGCTATAGATCTTGGTAGTGTGTTGTTATATTCTTAGTACTACTTTGAATGCATTTTAATATTTATTTTTAACTTACCATCAAAAAGTACAGAAACATATTTTTCTCAATCCAGACATTTTGGACAGTTGTAAATGGATGAAAAATATTTCATTAAGTTTTTGTATAATAGGACGCATTGTGCTAGTTTATTTTTAGGTCTGTTTGTTGATAAATTTTAGTATTTTCTTGGACATAATTAAGTATTATTTTTTTTGTTAACTTCTCTTTTGATCATAATAAAGTATGATATTGTTGTTTGTTAAATTTTTTTCTTATATAAAATGATATAATGATTTGTACATATGTCAAATGAACATCTGATTGTACCCACTGTGTTGTTTATATCTAGTAAATTTGTTAATACTTTTCCACACTGAATTAAACATATACAAGTATTTTTTTTGGGGGGGCACTAGGCTAGCTGGTTACATCAGATAGTTGCTTGGAATAAAGTCAAGAAGGATTTAATATCTTCTAAATAAATTTGACTGGCCTGGGTTGGGCAGTCAATCCACACTGTGGCTAATGTTGGTTGCTTCAGGCATATTTTAGCTAAGGCATCAGTTAGCTTATTCTGACTTCTTTCCTGATGGACGATCTTCTGGATAGAGGAGGTTCGAAGAGCTTCAATGATCTTGCGTGTGAGCAGGAGGTACTTGTCCGGAGGCTTCTTGGTAGTGGAGGTCCAGTGCACAGCGTTCAATGAGTCAGAGATGAGCACACAGTCAGGGAAACCGCTAACGTCAGCTAATTCTATGCCCCTTCCATGGCATCGGTGTCGGGAGATAGCCGGGCGCTGCCCCTTAACCAATGACCATGGCAGTCTTTGGAAATGGCACAGGAGCTTATGAGCTTTGAGTTGCTGGAAAGGGCGACATCCACATGAATGATGGTAGTAGAGGGGGCAATCAGAAGATGTTGAGGTGAATTACAGCCTTCAGAGGATTCCTGTGCAAGCGTAGGAGGGACCGTAAAAGCTTGAACAATAGTAGAGTAATCTGCGGTGCATTGAATAGCCAGAATCCTTGGTGGGGTCTTCCTATTCTCAAAGATGTGTTGATTCCGATTCTTCCAAATCTTCCAGCAGATAACAGCAAATTTGATCTCCCAATATTCATGCGAGCGGAGGTCTAAGAGATTATAGGAAATCCAATCGTGGATATTTTGAGTATGAAAAAAGCTTGAGGCAGAGTGAGGCAGGAGTAAGGACCAGGTTTGCTTTGCGTCTGTGCAGTCTCTAATGGCATGGAGGCATGTCTCCTCAGCGTCAATGCAGCTAGAGCAGTTAGGATTATCAGTTAGGTGCTTGTGGGCTCTTAAGGAGTTGGTGAGGAGCCGGTTATGCACAGAATCCAGAGGTGGAGCTTGATTCAGTGGGGTATTGTCAATGTCCAGATGATTTGGAACAAGTGTTTGTCTGCTTCATCTGACTGGGTGATGGCCATATAGGCGGAGCTTGAAGAGAAAGTACCATGAGGGGTGAGCTTCCATATTCTTCTATCTGTGCCGAAGGAGCTATTTGGGGTTGGCGTGCTTAGCATAATTTGACTACTTTCATCATCGAACCAGTAGTGGATGAACTCGCGGTCCCAGTTGTCGTCCTCCCTTATCAGACTGGATACTTTCAGATCGAGCAGGTCTTCTGGGATTACGCGTCCAAGTTTGAGTGTGGGTTTGAGTCCGTCACCCAGCCATTCATCCGACCATACAGAGGTGTCTAAGCCCGAGATGGCGATCCGCCTTGAGTTTTCCATCAGAAAGGGTGTTAAGCTCCGGATTCTACGCCATAGGTGTGATCCATTCTGGTTGGGGTGACCCCGACTAAGATATTTCCCCACCATGAGGTCAATCCATGGAAGGGGATGACATTGGACGAAGGCCCATGCCATCTTCAGTAAAAGGGAGGTATTGAAATCCTTGGAGCGTTTGATTGCGAGCCCACCACGCGCCTTTGGCTTGGTGACTTGCTACCATGCTACCAAATTGAGGCGTTTGCTCAAAGTACCATTCCATAGGAAGTTCCTGATCAGTTGATCTATCTTGTCACAGGTAGAGGAGGGCAGTTGGATGGATTCCATAATATAGCACGCCTGTGACTGAAGCACCGAGCGAGCCAGGGTGGTCCTCCCTGCAAGGGACAGGAGTTTGTTCTGCCACTAGTTGATCTGGGTGTGGACCTTCTCAGTGAGAGACAAGAACAAGTCTTTACTTTTCCTTTTATGAATGATTGGGACGCCAAGGTGACGCCCCAGATTGCTAGTTTCTTGGATTCCTAGTCTCCTGCAGATCCTATTTCTTAAGTTCCAGGGTGTGTTATGCGAGAAGAACAAGGAGGATTTGTCGTGTGATAGGAAGAGACCAGATGCATCGCTGAATCGTTTGAGACATGCCTTTATAGTTTTAGCTTGGGCGGCGGAGGCTTGCGTAAAGATTATAATATCGTCTGCAAAACTGGCGTGGGTGATTGGGATCTTGGCTTTACAAAGGATGATCGGCTTCCAGGAATGGTTGTCAACCTCCTGAGCAATTAATTGACTCAGACGCTCGAGACAAAGGACGAAAATGTACGGCGACAAGGGGTCGCCTTGCTTCACCCCACAGGACGGTTGGAGGGAGCCCGCCATTTTGCCATTCTAGAGTACAGATGACCTCCCATAGGTGATAATCTGCATGATAATGGTGATGATGATTTCCGGAAGGGACGACCGGACGAGAGTGTCGCGAATAAAATGCCAACTTAACTTATCAAAGGCCTTGACAAGGTCAAGCTTCAAAGCCATCGAATTCTTCTTACTGGTCTTGGATTCCATGGAGTGTATGACCTCTTGAACTAGGGCCGTATTATCTCCTATTCTTCTTCCAGGGATAAAGGTCGATTGGTGTGGCGAGATCCAGTCGCAAAGTAAAGGCTTGATTCTAGTCGCTATCACCTTTGAGAGAAGTTTGGAGCAAACATTATTGAGAGAGATGGGTCGAAAATGAGAGCATCTCTCAGGGGCAGAGAGCTTTGGGATTAGAATGATGGTGGAATCCGACCATCCAGTTGTGAGAGCTTCACCATAGAAGGGTAGTTGAATAAATCTTCATAGCTGGCGTTTGATGGTTGTCCAGTTTTTTTGGTAGAAATCCGCATCCACCCCATCCGGTCCCAGAGCTTTAATAGGGGACATGGAAAGGAGGGTTTGGTAAATCTCCTGCTGGGAAGGAACCGCAGCAAGCTGGGCGCGTTGGCTACTGGTGAGAGGCGAGAACAAGCCTGGGAAGGAAGGGCTGGCGGTCCTCCGTAGGTCGCTATTAGATTCCTTATAAACGTTAGAGAAGAAGGATAGGATGAGTGATTTGATTTCTAGAGGATCATGAATCCAGACGCCATTGTCATCCTTGAGGCATGTAATTCGGTTCCTCTGCCTTCTGGCTTTAGTGAGCGAGTGAAAGAAATTGGTGTTGTTATCACCTAGCCTGATCCAGGTGCATCGAGCTTTCTACTGACTCTCCGCCTCATCCCTACGAAGGATCGCGTCCAGTTGCCCTTGAAGAGATATGGTTTCTCGAGCCAAAGCCTGGTCAAAACAGAGGGCCAAGTTCATTTGGTTCCATTGGATTTTGTTAGAAATTCTATCCTTCTCCTTCCTGTCCTTCTTCCGTGTTGTTGAGTCCCAAATCTTGGCTTTGGAAAGAAAGGTTGCAGATGCTGTCATGAGATCTTGATCAGTAGGCCAAGCTTCCCTGAAGAAGTCATTAAAGCCCGACGTTGTGTACCATCTAGCAGACGTGCGTGGAGGGATGGTGTTGCAGCTGGAAGAAAGGTCAGTATACGATACCATGATCGGGGCGTGATCGGAGTGGTTCTTCTCAAGAACACGGATCTCCTTCGTAGCGAATGAATCAATCCAGGGTCTATTCGCTAGGGCCCTGTCGATCTTTTCATGGAGAAGCCCTCTCCTGAAGGTTGTCCTGGCTCCGGAGGCGCCAAGATCGAACAGCGAGCAGGAGTCCATGGCTTCTATAAAGTCATTGCTATTGGCAGAGTCGAATGAGTCACTTCCAAACTTCTCCGACGGGAACATG
Source organism: Alisma plantago-aquatica (assembly GCA_963693085.1). NCBI lineage: Eukaryota > Viridiplantae > Streptophyta > Magnoliopsida > Alismatales > Alismataceae > Alisma > Alisma plantago-aquatica. The sequence continues at coordinate 811,460,385 of OY856412.1, read as the reverse complement.
ACGACATTGAAGTTGCCCATCACCACCCATGGGGCCGTTGTATTGGAGAGGGAGATCAATTGGTTCCAAAGGAGCTTACGTCCTCCTCTGGTAGTGCTTGCATAAATGAAGGTGAAGAGATTCCCCTCGATATTACAGTGGATAAATTGTTTGTGGGAGTAAAGAATTTCCATATTCACATTGTGTTTCCATAACACCCAGATCCCCCCGGAGAAGCCCATGGCTTCCACTCTATGGGAGTGCACATATCCTAGCTTTTGGATGATCCTGGATTCCCTGTCGCCGCTGCATCGAGTCTCCAACATACAAAGGACCGAGATGTTATACTTCAGTGTAAGATCCTTGACGGCGAGCTGGGTGTCTTTGTCAAAAGCACCCTGTACGTTCCAAGAGATGATCTTCATTTATCAGAAACGTCAAGGGTAGAGGTACCCATTGACCTAGCCTCTTCTTCAAGATCCGGCAGGAGGGACGTCTTGGTTCTCTTCCGATTGGATGGGTTTGAGGGACCCCCGGGCTGAACCACCTTCCTATTTCTTAGATGAATGCCTACCGAGTTCTGACGAGGGCTTCGATAGGGATGAATTGGGTTGTCCCGGGAGGAAGTATCACCCATGGAGAAGGGTGTGGTGACGAAAGGGTGCGATTCTTGCGATCTTCCTGCGAGGACCGTATCGCCTGTTGGATTCACCGCCATGTGATTGTCTTGATTCTGCAGGACTGTGGAGCGATTGGCAGCTGGGCGCTGGGTGTTCGGTGGATGGTGCGGTTGCTGTTCGTCAGATCGGTTGCTTGTGCTGGAGCGGTCTTTGTTCTGTCTTGCGTTCCTCTTGTGTGCGCGCCAATCAATGCCACTGGTTACCCGTTCAGCAACATTATCGGCATCGATAACTTCAGTAGGGACTTCGTCTCCTTCCTGCATTTCTAGGGTTTGGAACCGGTTGTTCGAGGTAGGTGGTGGATTGTTACCTGCGCCACGCGGTGGTATCAGCTTACGTTGGATAGGTTTGGCATAGATGCCGTCTGTGAAGCCTTCAGTGAGCGGAGGGGGCGCCAGCGCCTGATCACCTCCCGTAGTTTGCCGCTTGAGGTCGTTTTCCACCATGATGCGTTTGATGCAGTCCTTTTCGAGGTGTCCTGCACGTCCGCAGTGCATACATATGAAGGGGATGTTTTCATATTCAACTCGGTAATGCTCTCCTTCGATCATAATTTGCGGCGTCAAGGGTTTGGTCGTGTCCAGCTCTACAACAATTCTTGCAAATCGGCCCCGTCTTTGCGTTAGGGTGTTGAGATCGACCTTGATAGTCTTCCCGATTGTATCGCCTATCCTCGCAAGCAGCACTTCCTTGTAAAGGTGGATTGGAAGACTAGGAATCTGAATCCAGGCTACCAAACGTGGGGCGGCAGCGGAGTCAGGCCTGAATTCCGGTTGCCAACGCTGGACAGATAGGTATGAGCCGAAAAGAGGCCAAGGGCCTCCTGCCAAGGCATGGACATAGTCATCTTCTCTTTGCAGTTGGACGGCGAAGAAGTCGTTTGCTAGGTCGATTAGGTTAAAACAGCCTTTAGGTTTCCACATGAGTTTCAGTCTGTCTTGAAGGGTAAGAAAGCCGATCTCTTTGGACAATAGCTTGACGATGACCGTGAATTGCCACGGTTTGAGAAGATTTGCTCTGGCGTCCGGCTTCAGCCCGAACGATGGCGTGCCGTTTTCAGATGTGCAAATAATGTCTTCCGGGCTCAATGAAGTGTTGTTGTCCTCCGGGTCGATGCGAAGGAAACCTTGATCTTCGGTCATGTTCCTTCCGACAGAATCCCTGTACGAGCGTTTGGCCGGTTCAGCAGGTTGCGACATATTAGGATTCCTGTTAGGTAACTCAGGGAATTGCGCTTGCAAGGTGGCTTCTGAGTCGACGTCCATGGCGTTTGGTCGGGTCATCCTTGTGGGCTGCGGCGGCCTTGATGATGAGAAGTTTAGGTTTATGCCTGTGGTACCAAGCGGGATATGCGATGAACATCTGGGTTGACTTTCTTCCCCATTCTCCTGGCGATCCTCTTCCATAAGCGCCCCTTGACCCGGTGCAGTCCCGCAACCCAACATCTCAGAGATGTCGTTACCGGTAGAGGGTATGCCTTGCGATTCCTTGGACGGCGCCGTCAGGGACGGGCCATCGCGTTCCTCCATCAACAGAGTCGAGACTTCACCTTCGGCCTCGTCTGTCGCCACGTAGATGCTTCTGTCTGTGTTGCAGTCGAAGTCCGGGGGTCGCGATCCCCCGAAGTGTCCTCGTCCGCCTCGGCCTCCACGGCCGGCGGCACCTCCACCGCGCATGTGCTCGCGATCACCGGAACCCTAGCAGAGCCTTGTAATCTATCTTAAACATATACAAGTATTGATTCTGAACTTAGCTGTGAAATATGTATAATGTATATGTGGTCAGATCAGGTATTATATCCTGCTAACAAGTGGAGGGAGTTTAAAAAAAAATCCAAATATGTTGTTTTGTTTGTAAGAGAGAAACAATTACAAGTAGTTGGATTGTAGTTGCTTTATTGTAGTGGTTGTTTTATTTCAGCTGCTGCATACATGTAAAGGAGATTTTCAATAATGTTGCATAAACTACATAACCATTATTTCACTTTCTCGACGTCTGTGTTGTATAGTACCAATGATTGTTGGGCGCACATTCTCAATGTGAGAGTGTGAAGCTTGGTAGAAGGTCTGTAATGTTAACAATTTCGGAAATGATTCACGCGGGGTATGCATGTGCGTTGTGTAAATAATGTGCATCAGTACATGTCCCGTGTGCTTTATTTCCCTATAGCCGTTGGTGTGGGTGGCTGGAATTTAGTGACCAGTGGGGGATTTCTGAAGTGACGGGAGAACTGAAGTGGGCTTTAGGAAAAGAAACTCATGTATCCGTCAGTCCGGCACCAACACCATCCCCAATGGACGCTCGTTCCTCTTGTGCTGAACGTCAAGCCTAGCGATTTAATCTGTATGACCCAGTTGTTTTCATATGCGCATGAATTGAACGGTGAACCTCGTAGTGTCCCAACATGTACGCATACATAGAAAACGGACTGTACCTGTATACTTTTGCCCATTCAGCAACAAAACAAAATATGTCTAACCGTAATTTAATGAATATATAATATTTCTTGTAAAATAATGTTGCATGAAGCGTAATGAGCATAATATGGACTCGCATGTGCAGCTCATGCGAAATGAACAACTAATTCTGATTCTCCTAGCTACCTCCATTAAAGAGAAACATTTATGTTTTTTTTAACGGGGGAGAGTATTTCATTAATTAATTAGGGTTCTTACAAGCTTGTTCTAAGAAATGTGCAGGAAATGGACCTTTATATGGGGTTGGGACATAGAAGAAGCCTCTCTTGCAAGTCTGTGCTAGATTATTGCCCTCCCTTATTACATGCATAAATGAAATACTCAACATCTTCTCCCCTAGCTGACGGATATCTTGAGCAAAGGTACTCATCACCCTTTCTCTTCTTTCGTGTTATGGATGCTATTAATCACTTGTAGTGCTTCCAATTCGATCACCACTTGTTAAAGTCCTTTCGAGACCGCCCATCACATCACCCATCTAGTAGCTTCAGCCTCTGCCACCGTCGGGCTTGAACGAAAAATACTATTTTGGTCGGTGGCCAGCAGGGAACCGTGACCGTCGTTGTCCACAAATCTGAACCCCGTCAGAAACCCAGCACGTCAGACTGCATCCGTGTAAATTTTAACACAATCTAATGGTGGCCGATTCCACTTCCTTCTTTTTTCGCACTGTGGGTGTCCCTAGTAACTCTGACAACACTGTAATATCTCCTATAGTCCTTGATGAAGCGTAAGAAATCAGGTAACTAGATGTTCGATTTCACTTTTTTTGCGGCTGAGATTTGATCATTTCACCGTGTCTTGCTTGCCCAACATCTGGTAAAGATACTTTCAACTTGCTCTAGTTGTAATTTCTCCATGATCCAGCTGTTGAACTCTTGGAAGTTGCTTTGCAATGCCTCCCTAATTGCATCCCTGATATTTGTCGAGTCCCATATGTGCCGAACGCTTTGCAAGATACAAGTGCATGCATGGTGGTTTCCATGCCCTCTTTACATAGCATGCAATATTTGTCTTGAAAGATGTGTCATTCCATCAACCTACTTCTGGTTGCCAGGCAGTCGATAGCAGCATACCATGTGAAATAATTTATTTTTGTTGGCCGCTTATCTCTCATATCTTCCTCCACTCCTTCCTCTCTTCGATGCTTATGATTGAATTCTAGAGCGATAACAACCTAGCAAGTTGAACCAGTAAGCCGAGCGCACTGAATAGATATTGATGCACGTGAAGCTCCAGGACAGTCGATCCTCCTGTCTGTGTGTGGCAAAGGGATCGAAAGTGTTGACTCCACTAGCCTAGTTCTAATGACCCATCTAAGGATACCTTCATCCCATCTTGTTGGTGATAGTTCAATGAATTCACTCGCCATCTTCAGTTCCTCATTTTTCATTATGTCTTCCTGCCTTAGGCCGCCCTTCAGATTTGGGATGTAGTTATCTTCCCATTATTGTACCTTCCTCTGGTTGCCGATTCTCCATTCTAATCCATCAAATTATAATGATTTTACCCCCGATATGCACCTCCACCTAGAGATCAGTGTGTCCTAGTCTTATTTCCACAAAAGATGACCTTCTATAGTATTTTGCCTTCAGCACTCTACTAGCTAGAGAGTCCGAATTAGTGATCATCCACTGACATTGCTTAGCCAAAAGGGCATTATTAAATATCATGTGGTTTCTAAATCTGAACCCACCTGCATGTTTTGGTAAAGAAAATTTATCCCAACATTTTCGGTGAATCTTTCGTTTCATGCCTTTGGAACCCCACCAAAATCTCACAATACACCTATGAATCTTGTCAATATTCCCCTCCAGAAATTTAAAGATGCTCATGGTATAAGTCAAGTTTGCCTAAACCACTATCATTATTAAGACTAACTTTCAAGGTCTTGACTAGAGTTTCTTCTTCCATCCTTGAAGTTACTTCCATATGTTTGTTCACCTAGGAAAATACTACTTTTTTATCTTCTTACCCGTGAAGGTAGACCCAAATGTTTCTCGTGTCTATCCACCTCTATCATCTGTAAGGAATGCATATTTTCCATTTGTGGTGCTCCTTGACGTTCTTGCTAAACAACACCTCTGACTTGGATGCATTTATGTTCTGTCTTGATGCTCTCTCATATTTGTTGATAATTTCAGCTAAACATGAGCATTCTTCCATAGTTTCTCTAGCAAAGAGTATTGTATCATATGTAAATAGAAGGTGAGAGAGTCATGTCCCATACTGACTCATCCTTGCTCCATGTATTTGTCTATGTCATTCCACTTTATTTAAAGACATATAAAAGCTTCAAGACAAAAAAGCAAACGATAGGGAGAGATAGTGTCACCTTGGTGTAGGCCTGTGATTCGCTTTGTTAGATCAAATGGCTCTAGAGTGGAGATAAAAACCACTTAAACACAATCAATTAGACCTTGCAAGATATTTTCTAAAAGGATGTTGCAATATTGAAAACTAAGGGAAAGTGAGATTGATAAAACACCAAAGAAGGCTAAGATTTATAGTGGTTCCAACCTCCAAACTAGGAAATGTACATGCACTACCTAGACGGGTCAATCTCTATGATTTTTAACCTTGTATCACTCTATGTATGCCACTATAAGAGTTACAACAATATATCCGCCCTTTTCAAGAATAAGGGCTAAACTAGCATTCTTTTTCAGATCAACGATTCAATGACCATTACAAAAGTCTTATCCATATATTAACCAAGAATCTTCTACCTTCATCAAGGACTTACCCATTCTTGTATAAGATCTTCAGCCTTTGGAGTATCACTTCTTTATTTAATGAGTTCACCTTTAAATCACTAAGCTGAGAGAGAGATTGGGTAGGAGAGTGGAGAGCTTTGACAAGTGTACAATGGAGAAGATATCTACCTAAGATCCTAATTCACTCATATTTGATATAGAGAAGTAAACAAGCTTGAGGGATACTAGGATCTTTTAGAGGAACAAACACTCAACTATAGCAAGGGATCATAGAAGGCAAAATTTGGAATGAATTTCAAGGGCCCCTTTTTATAGTTGAGGTTTCCTATTATCTAGTAGAGATACTTCGATTGAATTTTAGCTATTTTTGGCAGTTGGAATATATCTATTTTCAAAGTTCACAACACTCTAAATGGCTAGGAACACTTCTAGTCACTTTTTAGAATAGTGTTATCTATCGATTTACCTTTTTGAAAACTCGACCAACATTAGTCATTGATTCACTTTTTTTTTACTATCAGTCGAGTTTCTAACTGATAAGAAACTCGATCGATGATTTGATAAAGGTTGGCCAATGCTAGTTGTCGGTGAAGTTACTCAGGATAAACTCGACCAACAACTGGTTCTGTCAATGGCCCAAATTTGGCTATCGATTGAGTTACCCCAGGGGAAACTCGACTGACAAGCCATTCTATTTTGGCTGATAACAAATAACAAAAAGGTGCTTATACATTCAATTTAGTTACACAATATTTTCATCAAGCTTTGTTACAAGTCATACATTGAACTAAATGATTTACAACATAATTCTAATAGAGATACTATTTATTCTTCTTGTATTTCATATGTATTGAATTTGGCTTGATTTTCAGTAAAGAAGGATTTGCTAGTTTCATCCACTTCATGTACCTAATACTTGAAATCAATTTGAGATAGACATCCATGAAATGATTTCATAATCATCAAAATATGGACAGTGTAAAATTGTTAGGTCAACATTCTCCTCCTTTTAAAGATGACAAACCATTCCTAAACATATTGAAATTTACTGAAATGTTAAATAGTTTACCTTTGAAATATTGGGGGATACATGAATATATGATGTCTATTTCTCCCCCTCAATGTGATGTAGGAAGACTTGCGGCCAACATTGAAGATAAAATAGCAAGTATTAAAGACAAATCCCAATTTGTCAAGATTTTCCAAAACCAACGTCTGATGTTAGAAAAAACTCTGTAATACCTTTTCAGAAAGGGAAATGGGCCAATAAAGGCAAATCACAACTTTTCTGTGAGGTATGCCCTCAAAACAGGATTCGAGTCCGTTTCAGCCTCAGAAATAGTAGTTTTGTATTTTAACAATTTCTTTTTTTCTTTTTGTTTTAATTCTATGAGGAAAGTAATTGCATTAGGATTAGGATCAGGATTTTCCCTACTTGTATAAATACACCCTCAGTTGTAGCCTTCAAGGCATCTCTTATCGTTTAATAAAATTCGAGACTTGCTCTCTCTCTGGTGGATTCCAGTTCCCTGGTGGATTCTGGGTTGTCTTCTCCAAGTTCTGCGCTTACAAACTTGGTTATCTTTTAGGATTTTAGCGCTTGCTTTAATCATGTTCTTCCACACTGCGTCAGGTGGTATCAGAGCAGGCCTTCTCCTGTTCTTTTTCATCTCGGCCATGGCAGACAAGCCAACAACCAAAGCAGATATTGAGAGTATGACCGCGGCTTTTACCACAGCTCTCACTAATCTGACCGAGAAGATGGCGGCGTTTACGGCAGCAGTCACGAACAACAACAACAACAACAACGCCAACAACAACAATAACCATGGTCATGGACGACAAGATAGGAGAGCGGAACCATACCAGTTCCCGCGAGGTGGCAACAATGTTGGAAACTCGAGTTCTGAAGAAGAAGAAGTCGAGGAGGAAGAACCGGCAGGTTAAGGAAACCAACGAAGCAATCAAGACTATCGTTTAAAGGTTGATATTCCCTTGTTCTACGAGACTATGGGAGTAGAGGAATTTCTAGATTGGAAAATCGACGTTATTCGTTTCTTTGACGTCATGGAGGTTCCTGAACATAAGCAAGTTAAGATGGTGGCGATCCGGTTGAAGAGCACGACCGCCGTATGGTGGGATCGACTTATCCTTCAAAGGCAGCGACAACGGAAAGGACCAGTTCGTACCTGGTGGAGGATGAAGCAACTCATGCTTGAATGATTTCTACCTGAAGATTATGAACAAATCCTCTACAAGATGTACATCGAGTGCGTTCAAGGCAGACGAACGGTGACGGAGTACACAACTAAATTCCTCCGTTATTCAGAACGTAACGAACTGGGAGAATCAGAGAATCAAAAGGTGGCTCGATACATTAGCGGACTAAAAAAGCTCTATATAAGAGAAGATGGGGTTACAAACTGTATGGACTGTGACTGAAGCATCCAGTCTTGCATTGAAGGCCGAATTGATGGAGAAAAGTCCACGTGGTTTCTCATCTTTTAGGAAAACTACTCCCAAATTCAACTTTGATTCTAATAGTAGCAAGGAGAAGAGTAGAACCCGAGATCCGATTCTTGGATCCAAGGAGGGCGACAGTTCTAGCGGAGCACAGAAGGGTAAAGCACCTGTCCATAAACCAGAAAATCCATATGCCAAACCCTCAGGCGACACATGTTATCGATGTGGCGGAAAGGGACATAGATCTAATGTCTGTCCAACAAGGAGAGTTGCTGCTATCCTGAACGAAAAAGAAGATGACGAAGACCATGACGAGTATGCAGATGTTGAGTTTGCAGAAGAAGAATCTGAGGAACAACTTAATTTTGTGTTGCAGCGGACCTTATTTGCATCCAAGGAGGAAGGGCAGCGCAAAATCTGTTCAAAACTCATTATTCTATCAAAAACAAAGTCTGCAATGTGATCGTTGATAATGGAAGCACTGAAAATCTAGTTTCACAAAAACTAGTCGACTACATGCAACTTCCGATGGTCCCCCATGAGAAACCCTATACTCTGGGATGGGTAAGTAGTGGTTCTCAACTTTGAGTTACATTATCCTGCAGAGTTCCTATCTCAATCGGGAAGCACTACAAGGAGGAAGTTCTATGTGATGTCCTAGACATGGATGTCTGCCATATCCTACTTGGTAGACCATGGCAATATGATATCACATATCGGGGACGGGATAATGTGCTGATGTTCATGTCGAACAAACACAAAATCACCATGGCTCCTGTATTACACTTTGTTAGGAAGCCAGAAGAGAAGAAATCAAATTTCCTAGTAATGACTCAAGATGACAAGGAAATTGACGAAGATGTGAAAGATTCAGAATGTTTCTATCCAGTAGTAGTCAAAGGGCTTCTAAGTGCGGAGAAGGAACAAGAGACGATTCTAGAAGAAGTGATGGAAGTTCTGAAAGATTTCAAAGAGTTGATTGCTGAAGAATTGCCAAACGAATTGCCTCCTATGCAGGATATTCAACGTCAAATTGATTTGATTCCTGGTTCAAGTCTGCCAAACCTCCCTCATTACCGCATGAGTCCTAAGGAGAATGAGATTATAAGAGAGAAGATTGAAGATTTGTTGAATAAGGGATTCATTCGTGAGAGTATGAGTCCTTGTGCAGTCCCTGTCCCCTGGTCCCAAAGAAGAACAACCAATGGAGGATGTGCGTTGACAGCAGGGCCATCAACAAAATAACCATCAAGTATCGCTTCCCAATTCCTCGATTAGAAGACATGATTGACGAGTTATCCGGTGCTAAATTATTCTCAAAGATTGACTTGCGAAGCGGTTATCATCAAATCCGGATCAGACCAGGAGACGAGTGGAAGACAGCTTTCAAGAGCAAGGATGGACTATTTGAGTAGACAGTGATGCCTTTCGGGTTATCCAACGCTCCTAGCACTTTCATGAGATTAATGAACCAGTTGTTGGGGCCGTTTATTGGCTCGTTTGTGGTGGTCTACTTCGACGATATTCTGATCTATAGCAAGACTAAGAACGATCATCTGGGGCATGTCAGAAAAGTGATGCAAGTCCTACAAGAAAATCAATTGTACATCAACCTCAAGAAGTGCATATTCAGTACCAACAAATTACTCTTTTTGGGTTTTGTTGTTGGTGAGGATGGGATTCAAGTGGATGAAGAAAAGGTGAGAGCAATCAGGGATTGGCGTGCACCTAAATCTGTTACCGAAGTCCGAAGCTTTCATGGTCTGGCCACTTTCTACAGGAGATTTATTCAGGATTTCAGCACCATCACCACCCCTATTACTGAGTGCTTAAAGAAAGGAAAATTCAAGTGGGGATTTGAACAAGATCAGAGTTTTGCTTTGATTAAAGAAAAGCTTTGTACGGCTCCATTATTGACACTTCCTGATTTTGACAAAGTCTTTCAAGTTGAATGTGATGCCAATGGAATTGGCATAGGAGCTGTCTTATCTCAAGAGAAGATACCCATGACTTTCTTTAGTGATAAGTTAAGCGAGGCATGCCAGAAGTGGAGTACCTATGATCAGGAGTTCTACGCTGTCTTTAGGGCTCTCTGTCAATGGGAACATTATTTAGTGCATCGGGAATTTATCTTATTCACTGACCACCAAGTATTGAAATTCCTCCATAGCCAGAAAGTGATCAATAAGATGCATGATAGGTGGGTGAGTTACCTACAAAAGTTTCCTTTTATCATAAAACATAAGTCTGGGACGCTCAACATGGTGGCAAATGCATTGATTCAAAGAGCCTCTCTACTGGTCACTCTCTCTCAAGAGATCATAGGCTTCGAGTGTCTAAGAGATTTGTACAATGAAGATGTTGATTACAAAGATATATGGGACAAGTGCAACAACAGACACCCTTGTGTAGATTTTCATATCAAAGATGTGTACCTCTTCAAAGGAGATGTGTTGTGAATTCCTTGCTCATCTTTGAGAGAGAAGTTGATTCGAGATCTTCATAGCGGTGGACTTAGCAGACATCTGGTCAGAGACAAGACTATTTCTAGCCTGGAGGAAAGATACTACTGGCCACACTTGAGGAGAGACGTCAGTGCCATAGTCAGAAGATGTTATACTTGTCAGGTTTCAAAAGGACAATCTCAAAATACTGGACTTTACATGCCTTTGCCTATTCCTGATGATATTTGGCAAGACTTGACGATGGACTTTGTGTTGGGATTACCCCGTACACAAAGAGGCATGGATTCAGTGTTTGTGGTGGTGGACAGGTTTTCTAAGATGACACACTTCATAGCATGCAAGAAAACAGCTCATGCATCTAACATTGCCAAGCTATTCTTTAAGGAGATTGTGCGTCTCCATGGGGTTCCTAAATTAATCATGTCAGATAGGGATACAAAATTTATCAGTCACTTCTGGATTACACTTTGGAGATTATTTGGGACCACGCTGAAAAGAAGTTCTACTGCTCATCCGCAGACTGATGGACAAACTGAAGTAACAAATAGGACTTTGGGTAACATGATCCGAAGTGTTTGTGGAGACAAGCCGAAACAGTGGGATTTAGCTTTGCCTCAGATTGAGTTCGCATACAATAGCACCGAGCACTCTGCTACAGGAAGATCCCCATTCTCTGTGGTTTACACTTCAGTTCCAAGGCATGTGGTCGACCTGGTTAAACTCCCCAAGACACATGATACTAGTGCAGTGGCCAAAACTGTGGTAGAGGAGATTTTTGCTATAAAGGAAGATGTCAAAGCTAGGTTGGAAGCTACTGGGAAGAAGAACAAGTCTGTGGCTGACAAGAAAAGAAGAGTTAAAGTTTTCAAAGAAGGAGATTCTGTGATGATTTTTTTTGCGAAAAGAGAGGTATCTAGTTGGTACTTACAATAAGTTGCAACCACACAAGTACGGTCCATTCAAAATAACGTGAAAGATCAATGACAACGCTTATGTTGTGGCACTTCCTGAAGACATGAACATATCCAACACCTTTAATGTTGCTGGTATTCATGAGTATCATGTAGATGAGGCCCTATATCCAGAAGAGAACTCGGGGTCGAGTTCTTCTGAGGTGGAGGAGACTGATGTAGGAAGACTTGCGGCCAGCATTGAAGATAAAATAGCAAGTATTAAAGACAAATCCCAGTTTTTCAAGATTTTCCAAAACCAACGTCTGATGTTAGAAAAAACTCTGTAATACCTTTTCGGAAAGGGAAACAGGCCAATAAAGGCTATCGCAACTTTGCTGCGAGGTATGCCCTCAAAATGGGATTTGCGTCCATTTCAGCCTCAGAAATAGTAGTTTTGTATTTTAACGATTTCTTTTTTTCTTTTTGTTTTAATTATATGAGGAAAGTAATTGCATTAGGATTAGGATCAGGATTTTCCCTACTTTTATAAATACACACTCAGTTGTAGCCTTCAAGGCATCTCTTATCATTTAATAAAATTCGAGACTTGCACTCTGTCTAGTGGATTCTAGTTCCCTGGTGGATTCCGGGTTGTCTTCCCCAATTTCTGCGCTTGCAAACTTGGTTATCTTGTAGTATTTTAGCGCTTGCTTTAATCATGTTCTTCCGCACTGCGTCACAATGCATGCTTTACATCTATGGTTTGTTCCTCCAAAAACCAACCAACACATATGTATGATATTTCCAAAAATTATTCCATAGCAAAAAGATATGCAAATATAGATTAATTTCAACATGTATCTCGGATGCCCCCCCCCCTTTTCATATCAAAAAGAGAGGGGGTCAAAGAGCCTCTCTAGGTCTTATCCAACCATAAGCACCATAAACCAAAAACACTAGAGAGAGAAAACCAATAACATTAAGTCATAATAAAAATTTGGGAGTGCATGCACCAAACTCACAAAAGGTAGGAGCAATAGATGTACATGGAAATATGATTACAACAAAAGAAAATTAGCCCATTTTTGTCACATCCTAAATTTTTTAACTTATCATGTACATGATAAAGTTATTCATGGAATCAATATAGGATTTATTTATGGTTGTAATAAGGTTTCAATCAATTTTTACTATATTTGGATATAAGGGGAAAAAGCATGTAGAAGATACATTTTGCAATATCCTTAAACATTGAGGATTTCATATTCAATTTGATGATATGAGGTGACAACTAAGATAGAACACTGAATGAAGTATTATGACTCTAGTTAATAAATTTGAACCCTAAACCAACTTAGGTCTCCTTATTAAGAAATTAAAGTAATGTTGACCAAATGTATCATAATAAAGCTTTAATTGATAAATTATATTGTTAAAGATTCAGTTTTATAATTGAGAATATGATTAAGCTTATGGACTCTTTGGAAGATCAAGAAATGGGCCATTAGCCCTAGAACCAAATTTCAAGTCAATTTGGATCAATTAAGGTTTACATATGGGTCCTTTACATACAAAATTGTCAATGGAGTATTTATTTCTCATAATAAGGGCTCAAAATGTTTTTAGTAGATGGATAATTGAAGTATAAGATCGTGGGATAGATTTCAGATAATTTGGAATTATCTAGTGGCCAAGGTAATTAAATTAGTAATTATCCATGTGTTCATAAAAGGTATATTTGGAGTGTTTATCTGACTAACTTTGACCTAACATCTTTTCCAAGGAAAGATAATGGAAATATAATGTTAATCCCAAAACTTGAGACTAATCGGGCTCATATTTTGGAATATAAAATTATTTATAGAAATTGGACTTTTATGCAAAATGGAAAAATAAAAAATGAAGGAGTTGTCACATATTATAGAGTCTTGTTCGAGAAGAATAGGGGATCAAACCCAATCAAAATGATGGGGAGGAAGGCTATAAAAAACTCTGTATTTGACGCTTGGTGATGGACAAACCTGATTCTAGGTTTTTTGACACAAATTGAGGGAGACAAGGAGAAAAACAAATGAGAAGAAGAGATCTAGCGACTGTGAGGGTTGTGATTAGGGGATCTTGAGCTCGACCTCCCATGGAACAAAGAGGGTTCCTCCCATGGCATGGAGCCCATGCCGAAGGAAGTGACAAGCTTTGTCATGCGAGAAGTTTGTTGGAGAGGAAAGCTTTGACCTCGTTGGAGATGGGCAGCATCAACGACTTATGTTACAGAAACGGGGGATCTACCCCTTGTTTGGGTATGTGGGCAAGCCAAGAGTCGGATGTAGCCGGATTCATGACCAAGAAAGCAAGGAAAAGGGGACACAAGCCACAATTCCTTAGATCTCAAAGCAATGGCTTGGATTTGTCTAAACAACATAGCTTTCTAAAAATTGTATCCTAAGATATAGAGCTCCGTTTGGGACAAATAGGCTATAAATGGAAAGGTCTTTGAGAGTACTATGTCTAAAATTGTTTCTAGAAGATGATTTAGATGTTTGTTATTTAATATATATTGTGTACTCATATCTATATGATTTTAATGTTTTGTGTATAAAAAAAGAAAATGATTTTCAAAAGTAATGAATAATTTACATAAGGTTTATTTTGATGTGTTTAATATGAGTACAAAGTTTTATCTATCTGATTTGAACTTGTACATATGATTTTGATGTAAACCCTAATGAGGATATTTTCACCCAGTGATTGACAATGAAACTATTTGAGATTTGTACCTAAACCCTTATATACAATGTTCTTACTGTTTCCAAACGATTTTCCAAAATTTGCAACACAATTGTCATAGTATTTAATTTTTGGACCTATGTGGACCTAATGAAAGATAATTGATGATTATTTGTAGAGCAATACAAGATATATATGCATTATTCAAATGTAATATGATTTTAAGTATATTTTCCCTATGATTTACATGTTATTTAGTGATAATAATATGTGTGTTTATCATTGAGGTTTTCTTCCAGTTAATTATTTATATAGTCATGTGTTAGAGAATAAGATTATTTATTTAGTTCATATGAGTATATCAAAGTATTGTTTTTGTATAATACGAGATATCTGCCTTTTAATATTATATTTCAAAGTATAGGTAGTTTTAACTTAGAGTTATTTTTAATTAAATATGAATCCTAACTTAGTATATAAGGTTAGGATGATGGGGTTTGAGATTTAAAATGAAAAGGGGAAAATATACATTGAGTAATAGTACTATGATGATGTCCAGGTTATTAAGTTATGGAAATTGGGATCATGACTACCTTAAAGATACCCTCACTACCTTGGTATCATGACTACCTTAAAGATACCCTAAGTACCTTAAAGATACCCTTAATGTGACATGGCGATTAAATCTCATTATTATTTGGTTCATCTTACACCTTCATAAAAAGTAACTTAGAGACTAAGTTACTTTCAGATATTCAGTTATTAATGTTTAGCTTATATCCACTAATGATTTTAGTAATCACACTTTGTTCAGATAAATATATGTTACAAGGATATCATATTATAGATTTTTGGTATTTAATCTACTTTCAAATAAGTAGTATCTAATTATTTAGTTCAATTTATTTCTCAAGCTAATGAACACAAATATCATATATCTAATATCAAAATCAAACTAAGTTGTAGTGTTAAATTAGAGTTTTTGATTAAGAGTTATTTAAATAATCAAAATATCATATTTTAGATTCAATTTAGAATTTAAAAGTAGATATTCATATTCAAAATTCTATATAGTATGATTTCAGTTCCTAATAGAATAATTTCAATATATCAGTCAAGTAAGGCAGACTTACTAAGATATTTAGATTAAATTTAGACTCAGATTTATGTTCAAAATTAGTTGATTTTTAGTTATCAGTATTGAATTTTAGAATATGATAAGTTCAAATTCAAAATTCAATAAGTTCATATTTAAGATAGTTAAGCCAAATCTCTCACATAATACATTGTATGATAAGTCCTCAATCAATTACTCTCAGGACAATTTAGAGGCATCTGTTGCCAGTTCATAGGACTGTTTACTCCAATTTAGAGGTACTTCAATACCAATTTAGGTTGTATCATGCCAATCCAAAGACACCCTAGCATCATTCTGAGGCATGTAGTTCTAATTCGTTGGTACTTCAGTACCAATTCAAGGTGTAGATACACTTGTTCAGCAGGACTTATCATATAATGGTGGCCATAAATAAAATAAAAGACATAAATAAAAGACACATCAATTAAATATGATTTTACAGCTTTCAGATCTTAGTTGAACTTTTAATTATAGTATATTCATATTTATCTTATTAGAAATTCAATGCCACTTACTCTAACTTATGTTTCCTTTGTGCATGGTTGGGGATGAGATGTCTACAGGCACGAAATTTTAGAAGATGGTCATGACAAGAGGATGCAAATACACCTTTAGGTGGTTTTCTTGGTGGGGCTCCATCTACACGGTTACAGACTTGAGATGAGCTTTGTATAAAGTAGTATCATGGTATTAATTTTCTTTTATATACGATGACGTAATAGAGTTTATTTCCTAGAATTTATGAGAATGTATTTTACACTAGTTTGTATTTGTTCTTGTCTATTACTATTGTTGTGTATATCATGTTTGTGACACTACCAATTTTAAACAAATATTGCTTCCGCTAATGTGACATGAAAATTGGGGTGTTACAACTTGAAAACCAAAAAATAGAAAAGAACTAAAAAATATAAATAGTAGCCTCATATATAAGCACCCTACGTAATACTTGCTAAGCTCACAAAAAACAAATACACTGGCACTCTAAGACCTAGGAATTGGTCGTCCTAATCTTAGTCCTCCTGGTATGGGTCATAGTCCCCAACACTAAACAATTCTGGCCGTGAGAACGGTGCAAGTGCAACATCAAATCATCTTCATCACCATCAAAACCTTCCTTATCCTGATCATCCTTATCATCCTCTTGTTTCTCCATATTGACACCTTCAAGAGAAGAAAAAGAATGAGTGCATGGCCATTTGGCGCTGAGCTCATGCCAGTCCATCTGTCTAGTGGAGACCAAAGCATTTTCTTGCTCAAAGGAAGGAGTAAAAACACCGTCAAAGGTAGCAAGAGAAGTATCTAGTGGACCAGTAGGAAAAGATAGTAGTTGAGTCATGCTCAGAGGTGGGTGAAAGGATACAAGAGGAGGAGTAGAAGTAGGAGAGGAGTAGACAGTGGAAGGATCATGCCGGTGTGCCGAGTAGAACTGATTATAAGCATAGTTAGTATAGTTAGTGGTGGAAAAAGATGACTCATAAGGTAGATAAGGTGTAGGGCAGGGCATGTTCATGTTTGACATGATGTGAACAAGTCCCAGTGAATATGTTCTTCAACATACATATGATAGGCATTTTGATGCATCATGTACCCCATGAGAGATTCATTGGATGCATAGAAAGAATCCCTATTATATCTATGTGGTACAGGTGGGGTCTAGGTGTGCTGACTAGAGCAAGATGAGGAGGAACCAGGGTAGTAGAGTTATGGAAGGCTATTCTAGAGGTACTCAATCACATGATAAGACTATTCTATTTACCGTGTTTAGTTCTACGCATGATTACAGAGAGAAATGTATCTTTGTTGATACTCCCTCACATGATAAGTCGAATATTGTAGTGAATGATCTAAACACCTCCACTCAAGTGGAAGGTGTGACTCCTGGTTCTCTTTATAGTACTACTGATGTCTTGAAAATAGAGGGTTCAAAATCTAAGTCACCTGCAAAGGAGCTACAATTACTAATAAAAAACAAAATTGTTATGTATGGTAAGACTTTCATTTCAACAAAAATATTTCATGAATTAACCTTTTTACATGCTAAAGGTGTTCCAGTGATTGAGGCTAGTAGGGATACTAGTCAATTCAAATTCTAAATGAATGATCAGACATCTATAACTACATGGAATGTAAAAGGACCTAATAAATCTTGTCATCAATAGAGAGTTCGTGAAGGATTGTCTAGATTTTATTCTCTCATCGATTTTCTTTGTGAGACTAAACTAAGGAGGAAGAATATTTACAAAATCATTGATACACTTTGGCCTAATTTCATATGGTTAGTCAATCACAGATCTCACCCTCTTGGGTGCATCTCTGATCTTTGGGACCCAAACAAGGTTAATATTACTTGTATTTCTACATGTGAACAATATATATATGCACCTTCAGACTAATAGTAATGATGCCTCTTTCATGCTACTACTATTACAGGTTCAATGAAGATAAAAGAAGATCTGATCTTTGGAAACATCTTGAATGTATTTCTAATAATACTAATACCCCTTAGTTAATAGGGGGTGATTTTTGTGTTGTCAGACAAGTCTCAGAGAGAATCGGAAGATCTAATATGTCTCCTTTATCTAGGAATGACTTTAACAATTGCATGCTAATGAATGGTATATTTGATATTGAATTCAATGGGGCCTTTCATATATGAGACAACAGGAAAAAGGTTATCAATTTCACCATGTCTATGATTGATAGATTCCTCATGAACAATGATTTCATTGATAAGTGGCATGGTTATATGGAGGAAGTTTACTTTATTAATTACAATGATCATAGAATTTTGAGAATCTCTCAGAAGACTAATGGAAGGAAAATGAATATTCCTTTTCACTTTATTAATATTTGGACTGAAAATAAATGATTCTTCGATGAGGTTAAAGAGGCCTGGAAAGTTGATGTTAAGGGTTGTCCTGTGTACAAGGCAGTCAATAAACTCAAGCAAGTCAAATAGAGGCTTATAAAATGGAATAAATAAAAACTAGGGAATATTATTCATAATTAGAAGTTCCTAGAAAGGCAGGATCTAATAATCAAGAAATTTCCAATTCTTATCCTAAATATTCTTAACTCAAAGAGGATGTGTGTGACAAAGAGTTAAAGCACAAAAAGCTCTAGAGTAAATAAGTTTTCATCAAATAGAAATATAGAGTTCTTTGGCTCAAGTCTAAGAACAAGAATAACAAGTTTCTCTATAATTCTCTAAAAACTAAAACATGACAAAATTACATTCACTTTTTGGAGATTGACGGTTCTCATTGTACAGATGGTGCCAATATTCATAACCATATTGTAGATTTTTATTCTAATATCTTCAATGAAAAAAATGATTCTCTTCCTATTTGGCATGATCAATGGAACCTTCATGTTGTAAACCATGTCCAGCTACAAATTTTGAGTAGTAGAATATCGAGAAAATAGATTGATGATGTTATCAATTTAACTTATGGGGACAAAGCCCCTGGTCTACATGTCTTCAATGGTCACTTCTTTAAATCTACTTGGAAAATTATAAGTGACGATATTTCTTAAGCTATTATTGATTTTTTTTAAATATTTCTAAAGAAGTGACTAGAACATTTATTACTCTTGTCCCTAATACTATAGATGTTAAGTCTTTTAAAGATTGGATACCTATTACCTTATGCAATTTTATAGAAAATATCATCTCTCTAATATTAGCAAATAGGTTGAAGATGTTTCTGCCTAAGCTCATTGACCTTAATCATTTTGTCTTTCATTAAAGGCTACCACATAGAGGATGTTATTTTGTTTTTAATGATCTTCTCAAGGCTTTTAAAAGAAGCAATGCTAGTGCCAAAATGTGCATTAAGACAGACATTACTAAAGCCTACGATTGTGTTATATGGAACTACCTCTAATTTTTTTGATAAAATGGATTTCGTTATTACTGGAAGGAGTGGATCAATTCTTTTCTTATTCTATGAGCTATTAGTGTTGATTAATGGAAAACCTTCTAATTATTTTAAACCCTCAAATGGGGTTGAGATAGGGTGATCCCTTGGCCCCATCATTTTTATATCTGTATTCATGGGTTCTCTAGCATTATTAGTCATTGTGTGAAAGAAGAGAAGTACATTCCTCTCAAGTCCTACAACAATTTGTGTATCCATCACAGTGCTTTTTCTACCAATCTTTTATCCTTCAAAAGACTTCAAAGGATAATGCTAAATCTCTTTATGATGTTATTGACATCTTTGGTAAATTCTTTGGTCTTCACTTTAATCATGATAAAAGTGATGTCTTCCTAAATAAGAATGCTGACAAAAATGACATTTGTGGCATTCTTCATAGATATTTATGATGCATTGTGTGAGGTTATTTATCATATATATGACATTTCTATACTACTCTTATATTTTCACTTATCATGTTTTATTCTAATAAATGAAAGTGAACTAGAACAAAAAATACGTACTTTGTTTTCATGTTAACATGTTGCATATTCTTGATTCAAACTTAGATATTTTTTTAGCTACCAAGTCTTAAGTCAACATGTTGTGTATCTAGTGAGGTGGGCATTCCTTCGTTCCATTCTAGGCATGTGTCTTTTCCACTTTAGAGTGGCCCAACATATTGTATAACTTTTGCATGGATGAATATTAATTTTGATACCACCATGTCCACCATATGTGGGTCAAAGTATCTTCCAAGTGACTACAATAACATATGCTAGATTCTCAAAAACATTATTTGATATTAATTAAATACTTTTACAATCTGAAAGGAGATTTGTTTATGTCTTAATTAAGTGGTCAACTTGATAACATCTCATTTTAGATCCATATGTTCATTGAATATATGAGCGAAGAGAAAAATTATCATTAAAAATAATGATGCCCAGACCTAAGAGATGAAAATAGACCAAGTAGTTAAACTATTATATAATCTAAAAGCTTAGTGAAGATATAATCAAACTATACAAATAGATGGATAAACTGAAAAAGTGTAGAGTAAACAACCCAATTATGTATATGTGATTCTAAAAAAATAAAACGGTGTATGGCAATCTTAATATGTGTGGAGTATCAAAATGACCAAATGTATCATAAGAAAGCTTTCATTGAGAAATTATGTTGGTTCAAGATTTAGTTTTATAAAGAAGAATTTGATTAAGATTATGCACTCTTTGGAAGACTAAGGAATGGGTCGTTGGCCCTAGAACCAAATTTCAAGTCGATTCGGATCAATTAACGTTTGCATATGGGTCATTTACATACAAAATTGGCAATGGAGTATCTACTGCTCATAATAAGTGCTCAAATATTTTAAGTAGATGGATAATTGAAGAATAATATCATAGAAGAGATTTAAGATAATTTGGAATTGTCTAGTGGCCTAGGTAATTAAATGAATAATTATCCAATTTTTACTTTAAAAGTAGGTTTCAAGTGTTTATCTGATTAACTTTAACCTAACCTCTTGTCCAAGGAAAGATAATGAAAATATAATGTTAACCCCAAAAATTGAGACTAAACAGGTTCATAGTATGGCATTTAGAATTATTTATACAAATTGGACTTTTATGCAAAAGGAAAAAATAAAAAAATGAAGGGGGTGTCACAAACTATAGAGTCACATCCGAGAAGAATAGGGGATCATCCCTGATCCGCATGATGGGGAGGAAGGCTATAAAAACTCTCCATCGTTGATGCTTGGTGATGGATGAACCTGATGTTAGGGTTTTTGATACAAATTGAGAGAGAAGGAGAAAAACAAAGGAGAAGAATAAATCTAATAGTGTGTAGGTTGTGGTTGGGGCATCTTGATTCACGACCTCCCATGGCACAAAGAGGGTTCCGCCCATGCCATTCAGGCAATTCCAAAGAAAGGGACTAGCTGGAGAGGAAAGCCCTAACCTCACTGGAGATGGGCAGCATCAACAACTGATCTTGCTGAAGTAGGGGATCTACCCCTTGGCTGGGTGTGTCCGCTAACCAAGATCAAGATCTGGATGGATTCATGACTGAGAAAGCAAGGAAAGGGGCTGAAGGCAACAATCCCTTAGATCTCAAACTAATGGCTAGCATTTGTCTATAAGAGGTAACTTCCTAAAAAATTATCTTGAGATATAGAGCTCTGTTTGGGACAAATAAGATATCAATGGAAATTCTTTGAGAGTACTATGTCTAAACATGTTTTTAGAAGGTGATTCAACATTTTTTGTTTAATATATATTGTGTATTCAGACCTATACATTTTTAATGTTTTGTGCATTAAAAATAGAAAACGACTTTCAAAATGGATAAATATTTTACCTAAGCTTTATTTTCATGTGTTTCATATGAGTACAAAGTCTGATCTATTTGATTTAAAGATGTACCTATGCTTTTGATGTAAACCCTAATGAAGATATTTTGGAATTTTTTCCTAGAGATTGACAATGAAACGATCTAAGATTTGTACCTAAACCCTAATATACAATGTTCTTATGGTTTCCAAAAGTTCTTTGAGAATTTTCAACACAATTGTAGTAGTATTTTATGGACCTATGTGGCCCTAGCGTTAGATAATTAATGATTATTTGTGGATCAATACTTGATAGATATGCATTATTGGTATGCAATACAATTTTAAGTATATTTTTCCCTATGATTTATATGTGAGTAAGTGATAATAATTTGTGTGATTATATTTGAGATTTTCTTTCAATTAATTATCTATATAGTCATGTGTTAGAGCATAATATTATTTATTTAGTTCAAATGGGTATATCAGCATATAGTTGTTGTATAAAATGAGATTTTGACTTTTAATATAATATTCAGAAGTATAGATATTTTTAACCTAGAGTTGTTTTTTAATTAAATATAAATCCTAAGTTGGTATATAAAGTTAGGATAACGGGGTTTGAGATTTAAAATGAAAAATGGGAAATATACACAGACTAATAGTACTATAATGATGTCCAGGTTATTATGTTATGGAACTTGGGATCAAACTACCTTAAAGATACCCTCAGTACAAAATTGTAAGTGGATCATGTCCACTGAATTTCATTATTATTACGGTTCAGCCTACACTTTCCTACAACTTAGCGATTAAGTTACTTTAAGATGTTTTATTATTAATGTTTAACTCATATCCAATAATGTTTTTAGTAATCAGACTTTATTCTGATGAATTTAAGTTGCGAGGACATCATATTATAGAATTTTGAAATTTAAGCTACTTTCAGATACTTAGTATTTAGTTATTTAGTTCAGTTTATGCCTCAGGTCGTTGGACACATATGTCATATATCTGATATCAAAATCAAATTAAGTCATTGTGTTACATTAAAGTTTTTTATTAAGAGTTATCTAAATAATAATAATTTCATATTTAAATTCAATTCAGAATTTAAAAGTAGAGATTCAGATTAAGAATTATCACTAACAAGCCCATAGCCACACAAAGTGAGATTACTCAAAATAAAGCGTGAAATTATCACTAATAACCACTTTACCACAAAATAGGGTAAACTAAAACCTATCTCATAACATCATCTCAAGCTGAACACAACATATTTGAAGCCATAAACTTATGACACTTGTATTTCATTCATGCCAAGAGATATTACATATCATTTTTCACTAGATAACTAGCCACAACATGTTATATATGATACAATGTTCACTTATACAAATCATATCTGTATGACCATGGCATACAACTAAAAACTCGAATCGATATACAACATCTATAAACCGCCCCAAGGACCTAAGAGTATAGGGACGACACATAGGACTCTTTTACTAGATAGTAGATGCATATCCATAGTCCAACAACTATAATTCCTCCTACTATCAGTCTCAACGACACGATCTTTGACTTTTTGTGCATGACCATCTAAAAGATGTGGAAACCCATAGGATATGACCAGCTTCCCAACAAGTAATATAACTCTCTACCAACATCTATTATAAGTATAGGTAGACTAAAGTAGGAAGATGGCATTATTGTCAAGAAAAGTAGATTCAGCTAAATGTTGTAAGCAAAGTAGTGTACACTGATTAAATAATTTAGGCATCTACAACTGAGTAGTAGAATTCATTATACTTTTATAAGGAATATGAAGAACATGTATAACTGTTATAAACTAAATAGTATAAGAAATAAGACAAAGGGTAATCCAATGTGATTTGTATTGACCCTAAGCAAAATATACTACATGGCTAGGTCACATATTTTATTATTATGCCCTGAGGATTTGAGACGTACCACTCAAATACAACTGACCATTGTGAAGTTGAAATTGATACCATACCATATCTATGGAAGAGACAAACTCCTTGATCTCACCAACACCTCCCATTCAGTATATGAGAAAATGCCACAGAGACATAACACTCAACTACAAACAAGGACATATAGTCAAGATGATAAACACCTAGCATGCCTTGGTACATGGCATGGTTTTATAGAATAGGCTCACGCATGGCCATTCTAAAAAGAGTCACAAATGTAGTTACACTCTTTCCTATCATATATCACAATATCACAACATTCAAGACATGATCGCAACCATCCTCTTTATATGTATATCACAATTGTGAATACAAGGAAATACCTCAACTTCCATCCCCATATATTTAACAATATGCATCTGAGTTTTCTGTAAGAATGACTTGTTTCACCATCCAACAAATACTGATGCTAAAGATGGATCTATGGTATAGGACAACTACATTATTAGGGTTTCACTTTATTAGTTCTATCGATTGGGTGAATTAAGGTTGCATCATACAAGTGGACATACAAATCTTAATTCTTTCTAGCAAGAATAATTGTGAAACAACTCCAGAAGATATAAAATGTATGAAGATATAAACTTGTCATGTCATCTCATGACATCACTATCTCACTGCCATAATCAAGGTCATCAACATTATTCACATGTTATCACTACAATAGAAGGCCAACATCATTACCAAATCACTAGGGGATAGCAATCTCTCATCTCATCACTAGAGGATATCACCTCTCACTAGGCATTAAGCCTCTCTTAGGTCATAAGACCCATCACATCAATATAATCTCAACATGCCTCACCAAGTCCCATAATCATAACATGTGTCATATCACATATACACCATAGCAATCATTAACTATAACATTCATTCCACTTACAAGGTTAGGCTTACATCACTAGGAGAGATACAACATCATCTCATATTATCAAAATCAAGCAGGCTCAAAAAAGAATATGATGCACTTAAGATTTGGGGTTAGGGTTTCTCATGTATTTGATTATGGTTTCCAATTCAATAATCACTATTAAACCCTAGATACATCATATCCCACTTTCTTGGAGCACATTAGGTTAACCAAAACTATCTTGAACATGTAACATCATCATGCAGATAGTAGTATGTATTGACCACTAATCATCACTCATGCATGTGTAGCGATTGTAAGAAAAACCAAGTGTAACTACTGCCACCATTACTAGTGTAGTGACCATTCATGATACTGACATCATAGGAAACAAGTGATATGACCACAACAAAACTTGAATCATGCGTAGCAGCCATAATGTGTCAAAGCACTTCGACCGCAATGCATTAACCCACAACGCACAAAGTGTAGCGACCCATCACACAAACCTCAAGTGTTGCAACCTAGCAAAGGATGTGTAACAAACATAGGGTATTAGGGTTAACCATGTAGCACCCGCAACACCTCCCTTAGTCACAAATGAATTCACCATCTCAAACCAAAGCTCTTTGACTGAAATAGGGATCATGTGTAGCGACCAAAACACAATTTGGACTATAGTGTTTTGCACCCACAACAACCCATCAACCACTTGTAGCGACCACTAGCATTAGAGGGAGTGTAGCAACAATCGAGGCCAAGCTACTTCGACAACACATATCCAACTCAAATCAAGGTGCATCGACCACAACAAGAACCAACACGGTAGTGACCCAAAACATTAGATTGAGTGTAATGACCCTAAGCATCAAAGCAAGGTGTAGTGACCTCAAGGTCAAGATACTTCAAACCAACACTTAACTATCCTCAAAATAGAGTTGAACCATAATAAAAAAAGATGATAAAAATCAAGAAAACCAACTGTTATCAAGTGGAAAACTTAATGCAAAGATGGACATCAAAACCCTAAAACCAACGTCACCAAAGACACAGGTGGAAAATAATGACAGGAGAGAGGAAACCATCATCAAGTTCATGCAATCCAAGGTCAAAACCTCCAACATCACTTAGTCATGGTCATAAAACCAAAGATCATATTGCATGTAAGAATCAATAACTACTCCATTATCCTTAATCATGTATTTGAAATTAGTATTTAGGATAAAGAGTAATCCATATAAGAATACTACACAATCATAAACCCTAGATCATGATAACATCATCTACCACTTTTCAATCACGTTTTAGAGATTAGAACAATAATATTCAATCAAGATTACGGTACAAATAATAGAAGAGAGGAAAGTTATATAACCCGCCTTAGGTTTAAGATCAAGCTCCAAGAGCACAAGGTCTAAGAGAGAGAAAGAAGATCAAACTTGGATCAACACCTCGACTACAAGGTTACTTCAAGAAGAAAAGAAAATGCCAAGGTTAAAGGACATCTTAAAAGAAGGGAACTCAACCCTAGGCCAAATAATAGAAGAAAGGAGAAAGAAGAGAGCTTCTTTTTCACAAAGGTACCACCACATCTTACCATAGTCTCTGATATTTGTGAAGAGAAGATCTTCAAGGTAGCCACCATGGTTGCACCATAGTCTCACGGCCAAGAGTGGAATAAGAAAGCTAGGGTTTCAAAAGAAAATGTGATCAAAGGTGAAGAACCACTTACCAACAAGAGAAACCACCAAAGATCACCACAAGGAGGATGATCAAGAACAAGATCACCACATGTAAATATGATCGGCCACCAAAGCTCCAAGATCAACCCTTTCTAGCTCCACCAAGCTCCAAGGTCAGCCAAGCAAGAAAGAGGAAGAAGGGAGATCTAATAGGATTGTTACATGTTGAGGAGAGAACTTATATACATGTAGAGTGGAGGGAGGTAAGGATATGTGGTGTCAAGATGTTAGGGCATAAAAAAGGCACTTTTCCCTCCAAGAATAGGCCATGCATGTTAACATGCAAATCAAATTTTAAAACCAAAGTGGTGTAGCGACCACTTGATCCCCAAGCAAAACATGTTCAAAGTGCATACTTGGTAATGATTGTAAGACAACAAGAACCCTTGTATGGACTGCAACAAAAGCAACCAAAAGTGTTGTGGTTGCTACACAACATCAAATAAAAAACCCTAGAAACCAAAACACATGGCCAAGGCACAAGGCTAAAAAAAACCATCCAAGACTTGTTGTAGCGGTTGAAGCACTCTCCAGACACATCATCAAGGTCTCTGCACTGGTCGACACTTTAATATACACGCATGGTCGCTACCATCGTACATGCAAATCATGCAAAACCCTAAAACCACCTCAAGATCCCACCTCATCATCCAAGGTCCAAACAAGGAACCCCACATCACCATCTTCTCTTTCATGATGCTAAGGTACAAGAACAAATCTATACATGTGACAAATTGTAATATAAAACCCTCAAAATCGGTAAATTGCAACTTGGTCCAAAACTAGGACATATAGCTCAAACACCAAACAAACTGGACCAAACTAAAAACATAAGCATTTCACATCTTATTAAGGCATCTCAAGAGATAAGATTAAGATTAAAACATCTTATTAAGAAAAGCAAACACAATTAAGCATAAACTGGGTCAACGGTCTTACAATTAGTATTCTGTTTCAATATAAGATAAGTTCAGACTCAAAATTTAGTAAGTTTAGATTTAACATAATTAAGTTGAAACCTTCACGTAAGACATTATATGATAAGTCCTCATTTAGTTACTCTCAGGACGATTTAGAGGCATCTGCTTCCTATTCAAAGGAGTGCTTACTCCAATTCAAAGGTACTTTAGTACCAAATTAGGGTGTAGTCAAGACAATTCAGAGACAACTTAGTGTCATTTAGAGGATGTAGTGCTAATTCAAAGGTACTGCGGTACCAATTCAGGGCATAGATATACCGATTCAGGAGGACTTGTCGTGTAATGGTGGCCACAAATCAAATAAAAGACATAAATAAAAGACATGTCGATTTTGTATAAGTTTACAACTTTCAAATCTTAGTTTAACTTTCATTTATAATATTTTCATATTTCTCTTATTAGAAAGTTAATGATACTTACACGAATTGAGGTTTCCCTTTGTACATGGATGGGGACGATATATACACAAGTACAAAACTTCTGGAGGTAGTCATGACAAGTGGGTGCAGCTACAACTTTAGGATGTTTTCTTGTTGGGGAGCCATCTACACGGTCCCAAATTTGAGATGACATTTGTATAAAGTAGTATCATGTATTAAGTTTCTTTTGTATATGATGACGTAATAGAGTTTCTTTCCTAGGAATTCATGAGAATGCATTTCTACACTAGTCTGTGTAGGTTCTTGTCTATTATTATTGTTATGTATATCATGTTTGTGACACTCTCAGTTAATAAATTGTTTTTGCTTATGTGATATTAAAATCAGGGTGGTACAACTTGAAAACCATAAAATAGAAAAGAACAACAAAAATATGTAAATGGTAGCCTCATATACAAGTGCCTTATGTAATACATGCTAAGCTCACAAAATACAAATACACTACCACTCTAAGTCCTAGGAACTGGTCATCCTAATACTGATCATCATGGTCTCGGTCATAGTCCTCAACACTAATCAGTTCTAGTCGCGACAACGATGCAAGTGAATCATCAAACTCATCTTTGTAATCATCATCATCACCTTCCTCATCTTGATCATCCTTAGCTTCTTCTTGTTCCTCCATCTTGACATCCTCAAGAGGAGAAAAATAATGAGTGCATGGTCATTTGGCATTGAGCTCATGCCATTCCATCTGTCTAGTAGAGACCAAATCATTTTCTTGCTCAAAGGAAGGAGTAAAAACCCCATCAAATATAGCAAGAGAAGTACCTAGTGGACCAACAGTAAGAGTTAGTAATTAAGTCATGCTCAAAGGCAGGCAAAAGATACAAAAGGATGAGCAGAATTAGGAGTGGAGTGGACAGTGGAAGGAGCATGTTGGTATGATGAATATAACTGATCGAATGCATATGTAGCATAGTCAGTGGTGAAAAAGATGGATGATAAGGTAAATAATGTGTAGGGAAGGACAGGTTCATGTTAGGCATGATGTGAACAATTTCCTAATGAATATGTTCTTGAACATATATATGATAGGCATTTTGATGCATCATGTACCCCATGAGGGATTTATTGGATACATGGAAAGAAACCCCTATCAGGTTTATGTGGTACAAGTGGGGGCTATGTGTGCTGACTAGAGCAGGATGAGGAAGCACCAGGGATAGTGGACTTATGGAAGGATTTCTTCATAGTGGTACTCAATCAAATGACAAGAGTATCCTAGTTACCGTGCCTAGTTCTGCTCATGATTATAGAGAGAAGTGTATATCTATTGACACTTTCTCACAGGATAAGTCGAATATTGTAGATAATTATATAAAATCCTCTACTCAAGTGGAAGGTATGACTCCTAGTTCTCTTTATAATTCGGTTGATGGATTGAAAATAGTTGGTTATAAATCTAAGTCACCTCCAAAGGATCTACAGCGATTAATAAAAAAGTGTCATACTGTAAGACTTTCATTTCAATATACATATATCATATATTAACCTTTTTACGTGTTAAAGGTGTTCTAGTGATTGAGGCTAGTAGGGATACTAGTCAATTCAAATTCTAAATTAATGATCAGACATCTACAATTGCATGGAATGTTAATGGACCTAACAAATTTTGTCATCAACAAAGAGTTTGTGAAGGATTCTCTAGAGTTTATTCTCTCATTTATTTTCTTTGTGAGACTAAATTGAAGAGGAAGATGATCCACAAAGTCATTGATTGACTTTAGACTAATTTCATATGGCCAGTCAATCACAAATATCACCCTCTTGGGCGCATCATTGTCCTTTGGGACTCAGACAAGGTTAATATTACTTGTATTTCTACATGTGAATAGTATATGCACCTTCAAACTAAGAGTAATAATGCCTGCTTTCATGATACTACTGTTACAAGTTCAATGAAGATAAAAGAAGATCTAACCTTTGAATCATTTTTAATGTATTTCTAATAATACTAATATGCCTTTTTTAATAGGGGTGATTTTGTGTTGTTAGACAAGTCTAAGAAAGAAGTGGAAGATCTAATTTGTCTCCTTTATCTAGGAGTGACTTTAACAATTGCATGCTAGTTTATGGTATGTTTGATGTTGAATTCAATGGGGACTTTCATATATGAGACAACATGAAAAAGGTTATCAATTTCACCATTTCTATGACATATAGATTCCTCATGAGCAATGATTTCATTGAAAAGGACGTGGTTATCTAGAGAAAGTTTACTCTATTATTTACAACGATCATAGCATTTTGAAAATCTCTCTAAAGACTAATGGAAGGAAATTTCACTTTGTTAATATTTAGACTGAAAATAATGGATTCTTCGATGAAGTTAAAGAGGCTTGGAAAGTTGATCTGAAGGGTTGTCATGTGTACCATGCAGTAAAAAAACTCAAGCAAGTCAAATAGAGGCATATAAAATGAAAAAAAAGAGTATGGAATATTATTCATAATTAGAAGTCCTGAGAAAGTTAAGCTCTAATAAATAGGAAATTTCTTATTCTTATCCTAAATATGTAAGCACAAGGAGGATGCGTGTAAAAAATGAGTTAAAGCACAAAAAGCTCTAGAGTAAATAAGTTTTCATCATATAAAATTATAGAATTCTTTGTCCCAAGTCCGAGAACAAGAACAACAAGTTTTTCTATACTTCTCTGAAAACTAAAAGACAATGGAATTTCATTCACTCTTTGGAGATTGATGGTTCTCGTTGTATAGATGGTTCTAGTACTCATAACAATATTGTTGATTTTTATTCCAATATCCTCAATAAATAATATGATTACCTTCCTATTTGGCATGATGAATTGAACCTTCATGTTCTAAACAATGTCCAGCTACAAATTTTGAGAAAAAAGATTGATGATGTTATCAATTCAGCTGATGGGAACAAAGCCCCTGGTCCACATGGCTTCAATGGTCATTTCTTTAAATCCACTTGGAAAATTATAAGTGATGATATTTCTTAACCCATTATTGTTTTTTTTAAACAAAATTCCTAAAGAAGTGAATAGAACATTTATTACTCTTGTCCCTAAGACTATAGATGTTAAGTCTTTCAAAGATTGGAGGCCTATTTTGTTATGGTATTTTATACAATATATCATCTCTCGAATATTGGAAAATAGGTTGAAGATGTTTCTGCCTAAGCTCATTGCCCTTAATCATTTTGTCTTTCATTAAAGCCCGTCACATCAAGGATGATACTTTTCTTTCTAACGAGCTTCTCTAGGATTTTAAAAGAAGCAATGCTAGTGCTAAAAAGTGCATTAAGGAAAACATTACTAAAGACTACGACTGTGTTAGATGGAACTACCTCTGATGCTTCTTGATAAAATGGGGTTTCATTACATGAAGGAGTGGATCAATTCTTTTCTATTTCTATGAGCTATCAAGTTTTGATTAATGGAAAACCTTATAATTGTTTCAAACCCTCAAATGAGGTTGATACAGGGT
The DNA here is from genome assembly GCA_963693085.1 of Alisma plantago-aquatica. Classification (NCBI taxonomy): domain Eukaryota; kingdom Viridiplantae; phylum Streptophyta; class Magnoliopsida; order Alismatales; family Alismataceae; genus Alisma; species Alisma plantago-aquatica. The sequence goes on along the minus strand of OY856412.1, from coordinate 811,429,123 downwards.
GACCCCTCGGCCTCCTCTTCTTTTTCATTTGTATGAAGGGGTTCTCTAGCATTGTTAGTCACTATGAGAAAGAAGAGAAATGCATTCCTATCGAGTCCTCCAATAATTTGCGTACCCATCACATTGCATTTGCTAATGATCTTTGATCTTTTGAAAGGCTTCAAAGGATAATGCTAAATCACTTAATGTTGTTATTGACATTTTTGGTAAATTCTTTGGACTTCACTTTAATCATGATAAAAGTGATGTCTTCCTGATTAAGAATATTAATACTGCCAAGAATGACATTTGTGGTACGCTTCATAGATATTTATGATGCATTGTGTGAGGTTATTTATCATATCTATGACATTTCTAAACTACTCTTTTATTGTCACTTATCATGTTTTATTCTAATAAAAGAAAGTGAACTAGACAAAGAATACATATTTTGCTTTTATGTTAACGTGTTGCATATTCTCAATTCAAACTTAAATATCTTTCTAACTACCAAGTCGTAAGTCAACACAGACATATGGCCTAACCTGACGTGATATATTTCACTACAACATCAAATCAAGCTGTCTTCGAAACGGTAAATAAAAGATTTGCAACCAAGATGTTATTTTATTGGTAACTCTTAAATCATTTTTAGTTTATTTTATGTACTGATCATATCATAATGATATCTTATATTACTAACTATTTATTTTTCTAGATTTAATAACTACATTTAGAATATAAGAATTTACAAGATTCTTGTTAGCTCAAGAATTTTCAATAAAATGTCTAGTGAGGTAGGCATGCCTTGGTTCCATTCTAGGCATGTGTTTTTTCCACTTTAGAGTGGCCCAACGTATTGTGTAACTTTTGCATGGATGAACATTACTTATGATACCACCATGTCCGTCATATGTGGGTCAAAGTATCTTCCAAGCGACTACATTAACATATTCTAGATTCTCAAAAACATTATTTGATATAAATTAAATACTTTTACAATTTGAAAGAAGATTTGTTTGTCTTAATTAAGTGGTCGACTTGATAACATCTGATTTTAGAGCCACATGTTCACTGATTATATGAGCGAAGAGAAAAATTATCATTAAAAATAAGAGAAATGTTAGGTAGACATCATTTTGGAACCCAAAACAAAATCCCAAGTAATCTCCACCACATGTTACAAGGTATAACAAATAAAGTTATTTGTTATACCTTGTAACATGTGGTGGAGATTGCTTGAGGTTTCGTTTTGGGTTCCAAAACGGGTCTGCATAGCAAACCGCTAAAAATAATGATGTCCAGGCCTAACATATGAAAATAGACCAAGTAGTTAAAATATTATATAGTCTAAAAGCCCAGTGAAGATAAAATCAAACTATACAAATAGATGGATAAACTGACAAGTATAGAGTAAACAACTCAATTATGTATATGTGATTCTGAAAACATAAACCAGTTTATGGCAATCATAATGTGTGTTGAGTATCAAAATGAAGCCAGGAGTAGAATTATTGTGAATTTTCTAGTTTTTCCGTTTTTTTCCCTTTTCTAGAAATCTGACCGGCTATTACTATAAACCGGAATCTTTTAGTTAGTTTCTGCTCTCACCTTGGTTTTATCCTTACGACAAAATAAGCAATCGTCATCAGAAAGAGAAAGCACAGACTTTTCACCGGTCCACCTTTAGGATAAAAGTTCGCCAAATGACATAAATATAGGAGTATATAAATAATAAGTTCGCGAACTATAAGAACACATAAATAATAAGTTCACGAACTATAGGAGCGCATATGTGGTCACACTATTTGTTTATTTCGGGACAGAAAACTATAAAACAGGCACCAAAATCCATATAACGGTCATCAAAATCTAGAACACCTAATCTACTAGCAGGTAGCAGAGGAAAAGGCCCACTTCCCCACCGCTACCCATGAGTTCGGTAGCTGCTCCGTGGTTCTTGAACACTAACAGCGCTACCATTCGAAGGACGATCCTGGCTGCCCACCTTCCTGTAGCATGCTGCGCGGTCATGCTATACACCTCCTTTAGCGCCGTCCGAATCCTACACGGCTACCCACCTGTAGCTCTATTCCTCACCTCCTCCGCATCCATCCTCGGTGCACTCTACCTCAACAGAAAGAACTTCGAGGCAGCCGCGGCCGTGAGAAACCTCGCCGAGACGTATAGCCTCAAGATCGTGATGTGTTGCCTTGCGATGCTGTCTGTGCACTTAATGAATGTCGTCGGGGTACCGGTGTCCAGCAGTTATACGGCCATGAAATGGCCGGAGATCATATCGAAGTCGACATTTGTGTTGTGGTCGCCGTGGATGGGCGTGACGGTGGCCACGGTCGCCTTTGTTCTGGGTTACTATCTCCTCTTTCTCATGCCGCTTGCAGAAGAAGAAAGACAACCAGCCAACGGCCTCCCTGCCGGTGCCGAAATTAAGGCACCGTAGTCACAGATTAAGACAGTCTGAGGAGTACCACTGCAATATACAGATATATATCACGAAATTCATTTGTCACAGGCAGTCACTATTGCCTGTGTGAAACTGAAGTACTGCTATTGTACAAGGTAGCTCCTTTGCAACCGAATCGGTCGTTGCCTTGATGCTTCGGTTTTTCCCTATTGAGGGGAAAACGAGCTTCTCGAACCGTTGTTACCTTTGCTTTTATTATTTAAGAAAATAAACTTCATAAACGATGTCTTGCGGTTGTTCCTTTCCTCCTTGTTCTATATGCGGACCCTGTCTAGCAGCGATGCACACCGAGATCTGCTTCCCTTCTCTCCATCCTCTTCCTTTCCCGCCACTTTTCTAGACACCCTTCTGCTCCTTCATCTGCGCCTAGCACTTCTATGGCTGTTGCAAAGGATACAGGCAACCCATGCGAGGACGGTGGGGAGCTACGGACATACGAAGGTTGTGCATGTGCGACGGTAGGCGACGCGGGACCGCCCTTTGGTAGACAACGAACGCCTACGGCGTAGGATACACGGCCGGAGGCGGAGGGGGAGGCAGCGGCCGCGCACGCGGTGAAGGCAGACGTGAAACACGACTCGGGCCTGAATATCGCAACCTGCAGAGCGGAGATGTGGAGACCGAGGGGCAGGACAAGGGGACGCAAGAACCACATGGACGCGGATTCCTCAAGATTCTTCTGTAGTCGGAACTCGGAAGGAAGTTTCCATGAAACTTTGTGCGAAAACATCGATATCCAATCCGTCAATCACCATCCACTCATCAATAGAAAAAATGGATATTTAAGATCTTCGCTATTGAGCCCCCTATATTAATCTTTCAGGCTTTTTAATTAATATCTAATTACTTTTATGAATTGGACTGGAATAGCTATTCGGTCCGATCATTATAGAGAATGGAAATAACAATAGAGGAAAAAAGTTTGTCGTCATTACTTTCAACGATCAAATAAAAAGTCATCACATGTTATTGTTATTGGTCTTTTCCATTAATAATAATTGCAACAACTAATTTTGATCCATCACTATTAATATTTATGTACAACAAAAATATCATGTAAAGTTTTTGTAATGTCAATACAAATTAGTAGTCGCAAATGATTTTAGGGATCATGTGCTTCCTACTTCCGCCTCTTACTCATGTAAAGTTTTTGTAATGTCAATACAAATTAGTAGTCACAAATGATTTTAGGGATCACGTGCTTCCTACTTCCGCCTCTTACACTAATAACGACATGTGATGATGAATATCAATTACGACGGCATATTTCTATTATAAATAGCTATAACAATAAAAAAATTATATTAAAGATGGTAAATATTCTATTTTCTAATATCAATACAATTTAATTAAAAGGCATATTTAATTTTCAAATTTGACACAAACTTCTTTCAAGAGAGTATTTTGTTTTATTAAAAATCAAAAATAAATTACATGGAAAAGACATTTTATCTTGCCACTTATTTTTGGTAAAAACATACATATCTATACTATACAATACAGATAGTCGGGAATTAATTCTATTATTTTTTACAAGGCATCTAGGTCACTTCTTTATTTTTTGCAACTGTTTTGTAAATTGCAAACATATCCTTTGTATCATGGGTGCAATATTGATTTTCATATGCTTGAGGGGTCCTTTGTAAAAATGTTACGCCATTTACTTCGGCATGAATCCAATAGTCTCACTACTTCGGTATTGTTGAGTCGTCGACACTGGTTGCTAGCTATGGTTGTTTAAGGATGGCAAGGAGCAACGTGAATCGTCACTTGAGGAGTGAAATCACAATTGCTTCACTAACGGATGCCCTATTTTGACTACTTCTTGCAAAGGAGGTAAGATCCTTGCATTTACATATATGTCTCCTTTTTGTCATGATATGGGGCATGTATCTGGTCTCTCTTTATCATGTAGACTTGAATTAGGTGTCAAAAACCATACCAAATTTTAGAGAACAATCATTCTATTCCAGAACAATTTTTAATTTATTTTTCTGAGCTATAAATAATTTACTATGAATATCTAAGTTTTTGACCAATTAGAACATATTATAAACCCACGTGTGTAGAAAAATCAACAATTAGGTGAGGCCTTATGAGTTGGCCCACTCAACGATAGACAATTGGCTGAATCAACAAACAGTGAGACGTACAACTCAGAGTGATGCATAAAACAAATTGGGGGAGAAAAGTCTCTTTTTTCCTGGGGTGGAATAACAAAACTAATAAGGGAAATGAAGGGGCAAACAAGAGATGCCACAGAAGTGGTTCATCCCCTTCCTTGTGTTCATTTCATGGTTGTTGAGCAGTGCCTGAAGAGCAGCAAATTGTCATATGATCCTTGTTGTGCCCATAAGGCAACACAATTGGCTTCACACAAGGTATGCAAAGCCAAAGAGCCTTTGCTCGATGTCCATGGTGGCTAGAAGAGGCAATGAAGCAATGACATGCAAGGAAGAGGAGCAAAGAACAAGAAGCACAAAATAAAGGACATAGGTGAGAAACTAAGGTGAGAAATCGCCAAAGGGTAGACAAGAGAAATTTTTAGTGTTAAAACAAAGAATGTCGGCCAAAGAATCGTCCTATACCAAACAATTGGATCAAATCATTCAACAAACCATGGATGCCCATTAGATAGAGAGTAGAGATATGTTACAAGAAAAATGGGCATCATGGAGACAAATGGAAAGGTTCAGAAAATCTCACTGCGCACCCAATTTGATTGAATATTGTTTGAGAAGAATCAGAGGGGAACCATAGCATGGGGGACATCCAGAAACTTTTGTTGCCGCAAGGCTTGTTCTAGTTATGGTGGCGGGTGAGTCATGAGACCTTCCATAGAGAGTTTGATCCTTGCTCAGGATGGACACTGGTTTCTTTTATCGAAGCCAAAGAGCAACCAATCCCAAACCCACCCAAAGGCATGGAGCACTTGTTAAGTTCTTTCTCCCATCATCGGCCCCGAAATAAGAAAAAGATCCTCCTTTGGTTAGATCTCAAGAAATCCGTCAAAAGCAACCAAAATATTCCTAGATTGGTGGTGCACTTCGGATCTACGATAGCAACATATGAAGATAAGCTCTCATTAATGTTGGATATGGGAAAAGCAAGGGCGGGGTGTGGGATGGTGTATGAGGCTATGCATAAGTACGTTAGTGAGAATGTTTGGCACCGAATTAGGTGTTTCACTAATTAGGGGAGTTAGGGTTTGACTTAGGGATGACTTTGTGAGGAATTGAGAGAGGGATTAATATGAAAAAAACATTAAAGGATGCATTGACAAGAGAGAATTATGGAGGCAAAAATCGAAGGGAAAGAACCGGTGTACAAATCATACTTATTGAGGAAGGAAGATGATATATGCTTCGTACGATAAAGATTTGACGATTGACGGTAAATCTGCAATCTTAGAAAGTAGTATGACATTAAAATGCCAAGATACAATAGAAACTCCTACATTATCTCATATGAGAGATGGAAAGTTCCGAACCATAGGAAATTGAATTCATTTAATTGAATATAACTCATATTAGTATATGTTTACACCTTCTTTGTTCTTAATTCATTTGAGGGATCATATTAAATAAAACTTACGATAGATAAGATTGTTCATTTAATGTGAAAATTCACAAATAGACTAATTTTGGAATAGAGTATATGATTTTGGGATTTGTTTCCACTTTTGGAGTCATTTATCAATTTATATAACATTTCTGTCCTTATCTCCTATTTTCTATTCTAAATGAGATTAGGATAGTTGTTATTGTTCAAATCGTGTGAAACTTGGCACCCAAGCTAATTTGGATCCAAGGATCATTATTTTAAAATTCTGGTTTTTGGGATTTCCTTATATTAGTTATATTACAATTAGATTTCTATGCTCATTACCACTAATGCAACATTATTATCAACATTCATTAATTGAGTCATATTGTCTTCATATTCATACCAAAAGAGCTTCCTTATGCTATTATGCATGAATTTTTATATTTTTCTTGTTTATCATATTAAGTCTACTAATTCAATATTTATTTAGATACTGGTATATTATTCATATTTGTCGACATGGAATCACTAATTTTTATTTCAAAGCACATTATACCTCTAACTAAACATATTTCATCCATTCTTTGCATATTAGTTATAAAAGGAAACATATCTGCATATTAAATGAATTTTCTTACATGTGTTGCACATAATTAAGTTATTGTGTTAATATGAGTGCATTGTAATATGCGTGATGACACTTAATATGTTGTATTTGTTTTCAATAGGTTATGGGTTTACCGTTGAGTTATTCATATTTTTTGCATTAACAATATACAATACAATTACAACCAACTCTACTACAGTATAGCTCCATCCTTGTTTGGTCAAATCTAAGGAACCAATCTTACTAACCTCTTAGTCAGGGAATAGGGTATGATTCTAGGTTTTTATTTTTTATAGACTGGGTCACCATCTTGGATATGAAATCTGATAAGATGATCGATAACAACATTTTTTAGTTTCCTTCTTATCCCATATTTCTAGGTTGAACCCTTGTAGCAATAAGATCTACTCTATTCGCATGGATTCATGTCATTTTTGCTCATTAGGTATATGATATTAGCATGATAATTGTAGATAATCACTTGTGAGCCCATTAGACAAAAGTGAAACTTGTCCAAGTCATAGACAATGATGAAAATATCATTTTACATGGTTTCATAATTCATCTATGCATAATCTAATGTCTTATTGGTGTAGTAAATGACATGATACTTCTTGACGACGCACTGCCTCAAAATTGTACCTACGACATAGCCACTAGCGTCACAATTAATCTTGAAAGGAAGAGACCAATCTGGGGCAAGATGGGGTTATAATGACAGCTTCCTTCATAGTAGTGTAGTTTTTCACGAAGTTGAAGTTGAAGATAAAGCCTACATCTGTGACAACCCTCCACGCTAAATTATATTTCTCAAAATCAAAGCATGATCCATCACTAATTAATCACATCCCTCTAAAGGGAAAAAATTAAAACTGATTTAAATCTTCACAAACATGTCCAAGACCATTAACATAAGGACCCAACATCATGCATATATTCATATATTATGCCAAGTATATTTTACAATTGCTTTGTGGCCTCAGCCACACCATATATATAGGAGACATTATCCACATATACACCATGTACAATCATCGAAATACTACAAAAAGCTCAAGTCAATTGAAACATCATGCACAATAATTTCACGCCCAAACCTGAGAGTACACGGTATTCAAACCCTATCACTCGAGGTACAACCACAGTTGTCCTCAATCATGCCAAATTTTCATATATCCAGGACACGACATCAAACTCTCTCAATCCAAGGCATAACCACATCATAAGAAATTATGTAAGATGAATCTTACCTGATTAGGGCTAGAAACAAACTTCCCAATGTTGGAAGCATCTTAAAGAAGCTAAATCTACAACAAACATCCACATGTATCAAAATGTAAGGCTCCATATATGTTCATCCCTTCCATGTATTTTGCTTTGGCCTCTATGTATCCCTCCATGAGTCGAGAATCTTATGAGGTTCTAAAAGAGCCTGTAGACTGAAGGGTTGGGTTTTATAAAGTGAGAATAAATAGAAAAGTCCAAACTGCCCTTAGCTAGTGTTTATAATTATCTTTGGTCAAAGCATACCATCAATTGTCTAAAGAATCATCTCATCAACCATCCTAGATTTTTATGTATTTGAAAATCATTCTCATCAGCCTATATGAGGTTTTTATTTGTATATCATTTCCATAAGCCAAAAACTCCATTGGATGACCGTAAGAAGCTCCATCGACCATCAACCACCACCTCTACAATACTAGCTAGGGTTGAATCCCTAATCCAACTAAGGTCAAAGAATCAATTCAAATAAATATATCAAAATACTAAATAATATCATGCATTTCACTATGATGCATTAAACATTTCAATTAATTTTTTATGAAGGTGAAATTCCATATTAGTCCACAATTGTGCATGATATTCCATTTCAAGGAAAATAAAGTACAATGAAGTTCAAATTAGAGACATCTCTAAACTAATTGAGTTTAAGACTCAAATAGTTATGGGCAGTAAGAAAAGTACAAGACTAGATATTTTTCACTTATATTGCAATTTGTTCGGCATGCTATCTTGAATTTTTAGTTTAATCCACATCTTTCTGAGAAACTTGAATTTAGGGAAAATAAAGGTTAAATTGAATCAGATTAGACACATTTTAAGTGATATCAATCTCAATAAATTTCATGATTATGGTATATATATATAAATATAAATATATATATATATATAATATATATATATATATATATATATATATATATTGAGAGAGAGAGTGTGTGTGTGTGTTTTTATTGCCCATGTGGGTAACTTCTGTTATCTACCTTACTGGAAAAATTCACGGATCCTACTCTACCCGATTAAATTACTGACTAAAATTTTCAAAGCTTTAGTTTTATTCTCATGCTGATTGGCATTGGCAGTGATCCATACTGGACCCCAACCTGTAGCAGTGTCGATCGATACATGGAATTTGGGAATAATGCTTATATTAACAATAATACAATCGACGACGACACTGTCGTCTAAAGGTTCACGTCAAAGAGAGGCTTTCTGTAGGGTCGTAGTATAGTTGAGGTGTTAAATATACCCTTATTAGTGTGGCCCAAAATAATTGTGTATATATATTTATTATTTAGTATTTCATGAAGGGATGCATGTGTTGGGTTGGGCAGGTTCCTAAAACTGTCATTTGTCTTTATGATGGAAAGAGAGACAATAAATATATTATATATATGGGCTTTGGTCCACCCTACATGATTTGTCCTGTAACCAAATCCGTCTATTGGAGAATCCTAAGGGAAGAGAAACTAGAATGCCCGTTCGGAGAAATAAAACACTCATTCACAGACGACGGTCGTATGTTGCCTCTAAGTCGTTATCTTCCGTTGCCGCTTGCTCTGAGAAATCATCATCATCTTCTTCATCAGGTGTTATAGTAAATACATTGTCAGATGGAGACTCCCTCTAATTCGGGTATGAGATCATAACAGTGGTATCAGAGTAAAATTATTTTTTGATAATGGGCATTTCGTTTCACCATATTTTCATACGCCTCTGTTATTGATAATTGTCCATTTGTTCTTAGATTTTGACTTGTTAACGCAGAACTGACGTCTCCGTTGAACATGTGGAAACTAAGATATTTATCGGATTTGGGGATGGTAATTCTCTATAATGTTTTCTTTTCTAATTGCCTTATAAATAGTGGGATCATCTCTGTGACAGCTGTTCGATTTGCATACTACTAATTTTCTGGCGTTGCTTGAGCGATTCAGACTCTCACAGGAAAACCCCAGCCGCCTGATATCTTTCCAATTAGAAACAATATTCCAGAGTGTTCTCTTAATCTTGAATATCCTTTTGTAGTTAGTTTTATTTCATCTACTTTCTAGTACTTCATATCGCGATGGTAATGGACGGCGGCACCAGTGCCAATCTAAACATGATTAATAATACAATCATGGTTCTGCTTGACTATGCACTAGTGCTTTACAGAAAGTAGCACTTGTAAGATGCATAATGGCAATTTAATCCCTTCTTAAGAACAAGTAACTTTATTTTGTGAAGATATCATCATGGAAATCAATACTTAAAGCATTGATTAGTGATTTTAGTAGTTAATTTATAATCATACCGATATAGAAATCAATTACTGTCGCTCGGTAGTATAAAGAAATGAGTCTCGTGTTGAAAATGTGTGCACCAAATTGTGTATTAACATCTTAACAGATTGCTATTTAAGATTACTAAATAAATCACTAACGTACATGTTGCATAACTATATGTTAATTTCCATTAAATGTTCACGATATAATATCTTTTCTCATGATACTAGTGGATGCATTTTCTTTTGCTTTTATTTTTTATTAATGATGTACCAACATTTGATGCTATGACGATGCATGGTATGGATTAATATTGTGTTAACTATCTAATGTCAGTGAATACAATTTCTTGAACTCAAATCGATTGGCATGTTCCCATAGTGGCCATAATGTTGTAGTTGAGATTTTTTTTCCATAATGAAAACCAAACAAAACAAAGTTATGCTCAAAGTGTGTGAATAGCACCCAAAGGTGCATCATTCTGTTGATATTAAGTATATATAAAAAAAGGGAAATGTTTTTAGATTTATAATATACTTTGTCCAAAGCTGAAGATATTTTATAACTCTAATGCATATGTTGGTTTCAAGTGGGCATGACCCACATTATATACTAATCCTACTCAATGTTTCAAATTGATCCAAAGATAATTTACAATGAGTAATTGTAATTAGTAGCATAAAAGTATATTTTAAGGCCTCACATTTACTTTTATATTTTAGTTATGGTTTTAATATGAAAGTTCTAATTATTGTAGTGATTTCTTCATCATTATGTGGTGATAACAACATTCCAAATCTCAATGGCTCAAATTTTAATGAATGGAAAGAAAATGTCATGTTTTACATTAGGGTGTATGGACTTAGACTTAGCTTTCCGAGTGAAAAAACCACAACCACTTACAGAGGAAAGTATTGCTACTGAAAAGTCAACTATGATAAGTGGGAACGTTCTAATAGGGTTAGTTTGTTTCTTATACAATCACATATAAGAAGGCATATTAGACGGTCTATTCCTACTTATGAATTGGTAAAAGATTTTCTAAAAGTAGTGGAGGAACAATATGTTTCTTCTAGTAAGTATTGGGCTAACGCCTTAATGGCTAAGATGTGCTCTATGAAGTACAATGGTTCTTGTGGGATCCATAAACACATCATGCAGATGAGAGATATTTCTGCACAACTCAATGAGATGGAGTTATCCGTCTCTGATGCATTTCTTGTTCATTTCATTTTAACTTGCTTGCCTAGTCAGTATGGAGCATTAAAGGTCGCCTACAACACACAAAAGGAAAAATGGTCAATAAATAATTTATTGGCTATGTGTGTCTGAGAACAAGAGAGACTTAAGAATGAAGGAGTCTCTACTGCTCATTTAAGAACCCATGAAAAGCATAACTGTAAGGGTAAAAGAAAAAAAATGAAAGGAACTGCTCCTATATTAGGTGGGGTGTCCAAGCCAGGAGATGAAAAGGATGGGGGAAGCAAGGCTAATATGAAATGCTTCTTCTGCCGTTAGAAAGGACATGCTAAGGAGTGTTTGAAGTACAAGAAATGGTTAGAGAAGAAAGGTATAATGTCTCTGGTTTCATATAAATTTCATCTTTCAAATGTTCCATTATATAGTTGGTGGCTTGACTCTGGTGCAACCGTGCACATTTCCAATACATTGTAGGGATTTCTGAATCAAAGGAAACCAACGGAGCGTGAAAATGTCCTTTATTCAGGAAATAATTTGGACTCTCACGTAAAGGTTGTTGTCACTTGCAGATTAACCCTTGACAATGGAAGGTTGATGGACATAGAAAATACTTTTTATGTATCAAACTATAGTAGAAATTTAATCTTTGTTTCTAGATTAGACAAATTAAACTATGGTTTCATTTTTCAAAGTGGACAACTATCATTGTATAAAAATTCTAATTTAATTGGTACTTGTGTTTTAATAAATGATCTTTATCAAGTTAAATTAGGCTCTCGTTTTGAGTAATCTTTTACAGTCCAACATAATATTATTAGTAATAAGCACACACTGTTAGATGAGAAATCATTACTTATTTGGCATCGAAGGTTGGGACATATTTCTAAAGAAAGAATCCAAAGATTAGTAAAGGAGGGAATTTTAGGGCCCTTAGACTTTACTGATTTTGGAACATGTGTTGAATGCATAAAGGCTAAGCAAACCAACACTTCTAAAAAGGGTGCCAAGAGGAGTAGTGGAACACTAGAAATAATTCACACGGATATTTGTGGACCATTTTCACCTTGTTTTACAGGGGAAAGATATTTTGCAACCTTTATCGATGACTATTCATGATATATATTTCTCTACTTATTAAATGATAAAAGTGAGGTGTTTCAAGACTTTAAGAACTTTAAGTTGAAGTGGAGAAATAATTTGGTAAAGTGATTAAGATAGTCAGATCAGATAGGGGAGGTGAATATTATGGAAGGTTCACTGAGATGGGACAAAGAAAGGGGCCATTTACACATTTCTTTCAAGAAGAAGGAAGGTATTGTACCTCAATATACAATGCCAGACACACCAAGCCAAAATTGTGTAGCTGAAAGAAGGAATCAAACATTAAAGGAAATGGTTCGTGCAATGCTTTGTAATTCATCCCTTCCTTCTACAATGTGGAGTGAGGCTTTAAAGACGACATTGCATGTATTAAACAAGGTTCTTAACAAGCCTGTACAAAAAACCCCATATGAATTATGGACAGAAAGGAAACCATCCTTGAACTATATGCACATATGGGGATGTCGTGCAGAAGCTAAAATCTACAATCCACATGAGAAGGCATTTGACCCAAGAACCACTAGTGGTTTCTTTATTGATTATCTAGAAAGGTCAAAGGGATATAGATTTTACTGTCCATCTCACCCACAAAAAATAGTTGAGATGGGTAAGGCTAGATTTTTAGAGGATCATCATCTCAGTGGGAATGACCTACTTCAGAATATATCTTTTGATGAAATGTAGGATAATTCTCTTACACCTGTATCTAGTCAAGACGCGTAGGCTATCCAATTATTGTTACCATGAACATTTGTCAAGTGGATGAGCCAATAGAAGTAGATCATGCTCCTAGTTATGTTGTAAATGAAGAAGTTGATCATAATCATTAAGAAGAACAACCTGAAGAGCCTATAGAAATTGTACAACCCAATGTTGAATTAAGAAGATCCATAAGATCAAGGAGGCCTGCCATCCCAGCCGACTATGTTGTATACCTTCAAGAGCCAAATATAGACTTTGAAGATATAGATCTCTTATCTTTTTCACAAGCAATGGATTGTGAAAATTCCTCTAAGTGGCTTGATGCCATGAAGGAGGAACTAGCATCCATGGATAAGAATCAAGTATGGGACCTTGTGCCTTTACCAAAGATTATTAAACCTATTGGTTGTAAATGGGTCTTTAAGACTAAAAGGAACTCAAATGGTGAAATTGAGAGGTACAAGGCTAGATTAGTTACAAAGGGTTTTACACAAAAGGAGGCATTGATTACAAAGAGACCTTTGTTGTAGTCTCATCAAAGGACTCCTTTAAGAGTAATCATGGCCCTAATGGCTCATTTTAATCTTGAGCTACACCAAATGGATGTGAAAATGACATTGTGGAATGGGGATTTATCTGAAGAAGTCTATATGGAACAACAAGAAGGTTTCATTGATGATAGTAGAAGTCATATGGTTTGCAAACTGAAGAAATCAATTTATGGACTTAAACAAGCATCCCGACAATGGTACATAAAGTTTAACACCATCATATCAACTTTTGGGTTTAAACCTAATATTGTTGATCGGTGTACATACCTCAAGGTCAGTGTAAAAAAATTTATAATATTGATTCTTTATGTAGATGACATTCTTCTAGCAAGTAATAACTTAAGAATATTGAATGAAACCAAACAGTTTCTTTCCTCTAATTTTGAGCTGAAAGATATGGTTGAAGCCGCGTATGTACTTGGTATGGAGATTCATTGAGACCGGGCTAAAGGCATACTTGGAATATCCCAGAAAGCTTATATATCTCAAGTTTTAGAGAAGTATGGAATGAAAAATTGTTCACCAGGACCTGCACCTATAGTTAACGGAGATAAGTTTAACTCCAAACAGTGTCCTAGTAACAACATTGAAAGGAATGAAATGAGGAAAATACCATACGCATCTGCAGTTAGGATCCTACAATATCTCCAGATATGCACCCGACCGAACATTACTTTTTCTACTGGAATGCTTGGCTATTACCAAAGTAACCCAGGTATTGATCATTGGAGAGTCATGAAGAAGGCAATACACTACCTGCAAGGGATAAAGGATTATATGCTTACATATAGAAGGACAAATCACCTTGAGGTTATAGGATATTTTGATGCATATTTTGTTGGTTGTCTAGATAGTAGGAAGTCTACAATAGGCTATATCTTCCTACTGGCTAGTGGTGCAGTGTCATTGAGGAGTGTCAAATAGAAGACTACGACTTCATCTACCATGGAAGTTGAGCTTATAGCTTGCCACGAAACATCATCATAACAATTTCGCTTAAGAACATGATAAAAGATCTTAAAGTTGTTGATTCAATTCAGAAGCTAATACAAATATATTGTGATAATGAAGTTGCAGTTACCTTTGCTAATAATTATAAGAGCACCACCGTCTATAGACACCTAGACATAAAGCTCTATGTTGTCAATGAGTGAGTTGACAACAAGATGATAAGTATTGATCACATTGGTACATATTACATGATTTCGGATCCTCTTACAAAAAGGCTAGCTCCAGGAATGTATAGATCTCATGTAAAAAAGAAAGTTATTTGATGTATAATAGTTTGTGTGATTTAACAATGTAATAATTATTGTATGATCACATATTTGACTCGCTACTTCTGTTTCAATACTAGTTATAACAAAATATCAATTTTGACGTGAAGTTGGACAGATAAATTGGTTTTGAGGTCAACCTATTCATAGATTTTATATCACTATATGTAAAATGTTTAGATATTCTGGTGCATATAAGGGAGTACACATTTATTAATTATCTACCACTATAACTCATATCTAATATTTTATATAGAAGTTTTTATGTTGAGAATCAAAGGAAAATATAAAATAAATGTTACTGCCATGGCATTTTGGGCCAAGTGGGAAAATGTTAAATATCCCCTTATTAGTGTGGCCCAAAATAATTGTGTATATATATTTATTATTTGGTATTTCCTGAAGAGATGCATCTGTTGGGTTGGACAGTTGTCCTGTCTCTTAATGATGGAAAGAGAGATAATAAATATATTATATATATGGGTTTTGGTCCTGTCTCCAGGATTTGTCCCATAACTGAAATCATCTATTAGAGAATCCTAAGAGAAGAGAAACCAGAACGTCCGTTCGGATAAACAGAACGCTCGTTCACAGACAAACAAATCTTCTTGATTCAAGAGAACATCCTCGGCGAGTTGGAATCGTCTGTGTCCCTGATCCGTAAATCCAGATATGGCTCTACTTCCATGTCATGATCACTTCAGACCCCACTTAGCCTGGCAGACCTCCTCGTCGTCGATGGAAAGCATATTCACGAGTGTAAGAAGTAGGATGCCGGATGAATATACGTCATATTTGTTGGTAAGCTACTGCGACCCTGCCCCCTTCTCCGATAGCCAGACGGAGCTTGGCTAGGAGAAAGCTCAAGATAGGGGTTTGGAAAGGGCACGATCCTTGTTTCAAAGAAGCCAAGGTGCTTGCCGTTATTTACTTGGCTAGAGCTATTTTATAAGGACTTTGGTCGGGTGCTCGTGCGTGGAAGAGATGGATCGATCGCAATTTGGTTGAGGACATGCTGATTATGCTTACGATGTCGGCCGCTACTCGCTAGCTAGGGATGCATCGTGAGATATTCTGGGGATGATTGTCCAAATATACGAGTGTGGTGGCACAAGTTTTTCTGTAGGATGCATGGGGAGCTCGAGTGGTTTGAAAGGATACTATAGAACTAGTAGTCCACAATTGCTATTCCAAGATAGATTGTACTGAAGCCGTGAGGGACGTGTTTGTTAGAATGCCAGTCAAAGATGTGACTGCGGATTGGTAAACCGTGATATTGAATTTATGTCTATCAAGTATTTGATGCAAAGGCATTGTACCGTGATTACCACGGCTACTACTTCGTAGATGCCTTACTAATGAAAATGTCTGCTCAAGTAACAATACCCATTATGAGTTGAAGGTAGTAACTCTGTTGTGGGTAAAGGGGCATGATCATGGACTTATATTTCTGATAGTATTAAAAATGATATCATCCATGTAGAAGTTGGGTTGAAACTAAAAATGTCAGACTTTTAGTGTACTATGCACTATGCCACAAGAATGTTACATCTCCTATCAACGACCATAGTTGCTCTTTTGTCAAAGCATTCTCTCCAACTTCTCAAGTAATTATAGATTCTTGAGCAACGTTCATATAGGATGTGAATTAATGGCCAAATAAGATGTACGTATATGAAATGTAATTTTAGGGTGATATAATTAATTTGAAACATTCATATGAGTAGACAAAAGATAAAATATATATGAAATGAAAATGTATACGGTTACATAATCGAGCAAAGAAAATTTATTACTAAGTAACTATGTCGTCTGCAAAGTAACTTGCGGTCTAACAAGTAATTATATAGTATATAATGTAATTGTTCAAGTAACGTCAAATGATTAGAATTAAAAATCAATTGCCAAAAATAATAAAAAATTCGTCACACCCAAAATTTTTATATATAACTAGTAGTAAGAACAACAACATGTTGATCTCACAAAAACTTATTAAAACAACGACATGAAAAAAAACACAATGATATGCACACCAATTAAATCTTGAATATTAGACATCAAAAAGTAACTATGTAGTTCATAAAGTAACTATATGGTATAAAAAGTAACTCTTGGTACAAAAATATTTGATCATTAAAAGTAAAAAAAATTGACTACTAAAAGGTAACACTTGGTTGAACAATTCAAATGGATTCTCACTTCGGCCAAGAGTTTGTTGTGTTTGGTCGGGAGTTGGACATTCTCTCAAGCCTAAGTGGTAAATGAGAGTTATGGGATAGAGTTAAACATAAGTCTGGTGGGGATGTAGAAATGACACAATAATGTAACTACAATAAAAAATTGTATAAAGTCTACAATAAAAAATTGTATAAAGTCTACAATATGACAGGCAGTAGCATGCTTGTTAATGTGATTGCCAATATTATGTTGGCTTCTCGACCTAAAATTTTATGAGACATTTGATTCCAAGACTTCTAGGCATATTAATCCAAAATCTAGAACATCAAATATGTCTGCATCCATGATATATGTAGTACTGGGTTTTATAATGTGATGTAGGAATAAAAGCGGAGAGAACAAGGAGTGATTAATTAATAGACCATATGCCTCCCTTTTACATAGTGTGACTTCGAATTCTCCTACGGCGTTTGCAATTTACCATCCAGAATTAAAAAATATAGAGGATTCTGAATAGAACAACACAAATCCCACTATTTTTTCTATCTTATTTATATCAACATGGTAAATAGGACGGAAGGGCTTTACACGATAATTGCAAGTAGGATATATAAATGAACTATATGTCATCAAGATACAGAATGTAACTATCTAACACTTAAAGTAGTACCAGGACACAAAAAATACTTATTTGACACTGAAAGTAACACCATAACACAAAAATAATTGTATAGTATGAAAGTATCCATCCGATACTGAAAGTAACACTAGGATACAAAAGTAACTATATTGTATAAAAGGTAACTATCCGTCAAAAGTAATACTAGAATACAAAAAGTAACTATATGATACGAAAAGCAACTATTTGATACTAAAACTAACATCATGACACAAAAAGTAACTATCTGCTATCGAAAGTAACTATTTTAACATTAAATGTAACTACAAAGTACAGAAAGTAACTATATGACTCATAAAGTAACATATAGTTATCAAAAGTAGCACGTAAACTACAAAATGTAACAAAATTGCATGTTTTTTTTTTGGATTTGCATGGGCCGAAGCCCACCCCCTCTCCAAACAGGTGCCAGAGTCCGGATGACCCAAGAGGTTGGTAAATACATCTGACCCGAGCGGAATCGAACCAGCGATCCTTCATGAGGGGCACACTGGCTTGACCGCCCGGGCTACGCTGGCCGGGTTCAAAATAACATGTTACTTATTGAATGTAGTGTATATGAATGGTACGCCATATAAATGTTTAGATTATAATTAGACGAGCAAAGAAGTTGATCGAGACTAAATTTTAAAATTCCTGTCATGAGTTGGTTAACAGATCAATATTAAAACTAGACTAATAAGTTCTAACTCTCACTTGTAATTTGAATTTTACTGAACATATAAACTGATCATATTCCTATATGGATCAACCTTAGAATTAGTCAAATCTTAATTCACTGGCCAATTCACGATAAATTCACTGACAGATTCTTGCATTGCCATTTTTGTTACATATTACTTATATTTTTGGCTTTCCTGAAACTTTTTCATGACTTTGATTCCAAAGAGAAACCATCAACTCTATTTTTCCAATTCACACCTGTATCTCTTCCACATTCACAGGAATTTTGTGTAATCAAAATCTAAAATCTACTGGGTTCGAGAACTCTCAATCGTCCATAGAAGGTATCACTATCTGACATAATACCGACGAATTGGAGAACAGACAATTCGTCAGCTGCTCTGCTTGCGGAATAGCTTCAGTGGGTTCTTGCCCTTTTGTGATCATCATCTTACAAATGTCAGGTTCATGTACAAGGTACTCAATTTTATGTCACAGATCTTCTAAAAACTCAACTTTGTCCTTGAAGTCTTGCTTCTTACAGCTCGAATTGTTTCATCAACACAGTCAACAATTGGGATAGTAGGACATGTAACAACCTCAGTTGGAGAAATAGTTTCAGCTGCGAAGCAAAGGACACCACAACTAATGGCTGGAAAATACTGCAAACAGAGAGCATGCAAGGTTCTAATGTGCAATTCACATATGAATGTGGCTATACAATTTCAAGATAGAAAGAGGTGTAAGTGCAACTCCCTTCCAATATACAATCATAGTGACCTCACCTTCCTTAGACAGATTCCTTCACCCACGCATACCATATTGCGGCCACTAAGTAGGAGTATGAATACTTTGTTTCGTCGCCAATATACAATTTCTAGAAATCAATTGCCCGAACTATGTCTTTTGCTTGGACATTCGACATAGTTATCAAGCCGAAGAACTGTTGGCTGAATATCCAATGATCACAGACAAATTTCTTGACCCACCCGACTACGGCTATCGATCCAAATACATTTCAGTGTTGCAGATGACTAAATAAAGAAATTACTTAGCAGAAATATGTATTAGTTCCAAAACTTATTTTCAGGCAGAGGAATTTACCTAAATGTTTGTGGGAGCGTCTAAGGGAGTAGAAAGTAGGAAGATACGAAGACATGTTAACTGAACCAGATTGTCATGAGGAGGTTGTCGCATCAAACCACGGGACGAAGAACAACCATGATATATTCCCAGATGGCGATGGTGGGGGTAGTTGGAAAAACAATTTCGAAAGCATCACCAGAATGGGAAGAGGGAATGTCGACTATTAAGTTAGGGATCCGTTGGGGGGAGGTAGTGGAGGGTTAGCTGGGATCGCCAAATCCTATGTAGGCAACGAGAGTCGCCGAGGAAGTGGCGGGGTCTAAAAACACAAACACGGGAAGAAGATCATGTATTTACAATTTATCCGTGTTTCATCACGGGTAGCTTAACAAAATACCTGCGCCGACATTGAATATATATATATATATATATATATATATATATATATATATATATATATATATATATATATATATATATATATATATGATCCATCTTTAATGTCCGCGCAGGTAGCTACCCGCCCCCCATTTTGGTTAATTTTTTTTTAAGTTGGTTACTTTTGATTTTTAGAGGGTTGCTTTACCTTGCAAACTGCCGAGTTTCATACATAGATAGTTACGATTGTAACAACAGATTTCAAAACATGGTTACATATATATCCTATGTGTATTTTGTACAGGATTATTTTTTTACTCGTATAGTTACTTTTTGATGAGCATAGTTACTTTTTTTAGAGCGGAATTACTTTTCTGGTCAGAACAGTTAATTTTTTGGCTGCCGGGTAGCGAAATCCAGGCTATCCACTCGGGTATTAAAAAAATAGCCATATATATATATATATATATATATATATATATATATATATATATATATATATATATATATATATATATATATATATATATATATATATATATGGCCCATCTTTATTGCCCGTGCGGGTAGCTACCCACCCACCCTTCCAACCACCTTTTTTCAAAAAAAAAATTCGCAATTGCAGTGGACCATTTTGTCTAGCTCTCCAAAAAATTTCATCCAAAAATAATATCATTTGCCCCCCCAAAATCAAAAAACCCGTCCTTATATATATCTACTGTATATTTTGTACAGAGTTACTTTTTTGGCTAGCAGAGTTACTTTTTTGACACCATAGTTACTTTTTTTACAGCAGAGTTACTTTCTTAGCCAGGAGAGTTACTTTTTTGGCTGTCGGGTAGTGAAAATCCAGGTTACCCGCGCGGGCAATGTATGAACGCCCATATATATATATATATATATATATATATATATATATATATATATATATATAGGGTAATGGTCTCATAATCCCCACATTTCTAAATGGTACAAAGACGAACAATGTCAACAATCACATTGGTGATATATCATTGTTGTTGATTCAAAGTCTAATTGCCTCTCAAAGTCTAATTAGCTAAACCCTTATTTTAATGATGACTAACCATTCCACTTATTTCTTTCTAATTCTTCAACTTGAGTGATTTTAGATTAGGTATAGACACACTCCAAATGCCCTAACTTGTGCATCTTAACCTGGAGAAAGACAAGTCAAATAATGCAAGTGAAATTTTATGGAAAGGGCATCAAATCCATTAGAATCGTGTTGTAAATCACTTACAATGATTGTATGAATTATAATTAAGCTTAGAAAAAATCAGGAGCAATTAAATGGAACATTTAAGTACTTTTATGGCACTTTCAAAAATTCATCACATGGACTCTTTTCGACCCACTTTTATCTAGGGTAAACTCGACTGACACCCTTGATGGATCTTGGGAACTGCCACGTTTCGTTGAGTTTCCTCAAGACACATTCAATGGACACCCTACAGTGAAAAACTCAAATTTAAACCGTTGATCAAGTTTTATAAGGGTAAACTCGACCGAAATTTTAAATTTGATTTTTCACCTAGTGCAACAGGTCGAGTTTCTCAAAAGTAAACTCCACATACTATAGTGTATGAAATGTGAAGAAAAAGTATTTCTAACCATTGGAGTGTTGCAAAATTCAAAAATATATCCTTTACAACACCCCCAAAGGTTAGAATTCATCCTTAAGTGTTTCTACTGGTTAGTAGGCATCCCCAACTATAAATAGGTCCCCTTGAGCTTGATCCCATGGTTATCAAAGCACTGTGAAGGTTCCTATGAGTGCCTCTAAGAGCCTCCTTCCACTCTCAAGCTTAATCACTTGCTACATTCATTAAACTGAGTAGGAAATTTGTAAGAGATCTTGTCCTACATGTATATTTTGTGAGGCTCTCACTTCCTCCACCTCCAAATCTCTCTCTACCATGAAGATGAAGGTTCTATCTCTTGGATAATAGAGGTGAAGAAGAAGAAGGGAAGGATTCCCTTGGTGAAAGCTTCTCCTCAGAGAAGGTGAAGTCAAAGGCAGAATATCCAAGAAGAGCGGGTAATTCCTTCATGGCAGATGACTTGTTGCAAGATTCGATAAGTCCATGGTGAAGGTGGAAGACTCATTAAAAAGGTGGGTAAGTCCTTGGTGATGTTAAAGACTCTTGATTGATGAATGCATATTCATCATGTAATTCAATTACCACTTTGGGAAAAATTCAACTCTATATATATTATTTCACTCATTAAATATCAATATGAATCATAATGTGCAAAACTACTTAATTGATTCGATTATCAAGGTCTTAATTAAATATTGTTGATTTAATGCAGGTCTTGGTAAAGTTGAACAAGTAGTTGGGGTCCACCTTCACTCACCTTTGGCTCTGATCAAGAAATCTAAACAATCAATTCCAACCATTCGGTCTCAAGACCGTTTGAGCCCATTCGGTCTCATGACCGTTTGAGCGCATTCGGTCTCAAGACCCTTTGAGCTCATTCGGTCTCAAGACCGTTTGACCAACAGATACCGATTGGAGGCATAACCCAGTCGTAAGGGATCGAGCCTTACATGAATTCAAGACCTCGAAGCCGAGTCTTGACCACGGCCATGGTGGCTCAAAATGACCGTTTGAGATCCCAGTAGCAAACCTTTTGGATCGGTCAACGTGAAGACCGTTTGATCTCTTATTGGTTGCATGAAGATCGAATGAACCTATTGCGAAGACCGTTTGCAGAAAACGTGAAGAACGTTTGAGAAACTGAAGACAGTATGGACGGATTTGATGACTGTTTGGGCATATGCTGAGATTCCAGACCGTTTGCCCAAAGCCGAAGACCGTTTCATCGGCAAACGGTCCGTGAGACTGTTTAGTCTCATTCGGTTTCCAAACCGTGAGAGAAAAAATACTGAAGACCGTATGAGCTATTCATTCGGTTTCCAAACCGAAAGGAGCCAAAACCGTTTGGTTTCTAACGGTTTATAGACAGTTTGCCCAAGCTGTGCGAGACCGTTTGAGCAAAAATATATGTACTAGAAACACACTAAAAACGTGAAGGCCAGTCCTGTGCCTATAAATAGGACCAGTAGGGTCCCCTTCCGAGGCATCAGTTCTGGGACACCGACAGGTTTCCTGTACAAAGGTCTGATCCAAATCCAGTGTCGTCCATGCCAGTTTCATTCCACCTACTGCTCGTGCTACAACTAAGGAGGATGAGGAGAGAAGGAAGACGGAGCGAGTGAGACTATCCAGTTTGTCTTGGCATCTCTCATTCACGTCCAAATATGCTCTGACACGACGTAGAAGGCCGTCTCTTCTTCACCAAGCTGTGACTACCTTCTTCACCGAGTTCATGGCAGATTTCTCTCTCTTTCTCATTCTTCTTATTTCTCGCATCATGAGCGAGTAGTGCCCTTTCACTAGGGTGCGGGGATTAGCCCTGCTGCCCATGCAAATCGTGTTCTTTTGTTAAACTCTCCATGGCAATGTATATTACTTTCCATTTCGTTGTTAGTTGGTACATTTATAGTTGATTATCTACTTGCTTTCATCTTGTTTTGTCCTTTATTGTGAAATCCTCTATATATGGGATGGAATGGCGGTTTACAAGTTCGACTCTTTGACGAGAACTTCTGAGAAGATTCCTTGAGGTCGTAAGTGTATGATCTGTTAGGGGACGAGACATCTAGCCTACGGTGATGCTTCTGTGGTCTAAACATCCCACAGAGAGGACCACAACCTTAGTTGGATTTTGTATCATCTTTGTTTATCGTCGATGTTAGTTTGTAGATTCATCACATGCTTTCTTATCGATTAATGCGGTTGACTCCCAAACTAGAAATAGCATGGGATTACTTCAGAGCCGTAAGTAAGTGATCTGGTTGGTGACGAGACATCTGATGCCTAAGGTGATGCTTACGCAAACCTAACGCCCTAACGGGGGGTACTGCAACAACTCTATTTGGATTGATATATCTTGCCTGGTTTGTTTGTAATTGAATGTGTTTGCGTGCATGTGTAGTGGTGGTGAAACCGGATACCATCCCAGCGATCCGTATCATTGATCTAAATCCAACTTTAATTCAGCTTTTACTTTCTTGCAATTAGTTTAATTAACCTCAAATCAACCAATCATTCCAAATATTAGTTTTACTTGAGCTAGATTCGACTGACAAGGATTCTTAAAAATTTTGTCCTTTGGGTTCGATCCTTAACTATAATGCGATAAGACTCGTCCGCTTGCGGGTGGTATTATTACACTTTGGTTTAGGTAAAAGCTCAGGGATTTCAACCCCGAGTGAGTTTGTTTGTGCGATAAAATATCACGTCAAATTCTGGCACCGTTGCCGGAGACAACGAAATCATTTAGTAAAATCTAGTTCTTTTAAGACTAATTTACGATTTTCTTTTTTATTTGACACAATCGATCATCTACTTGAGATTTGACTCTACACCGTGGTTCTCACTTTTGAAATCTTTCTATCTCAGGTACAATCCAAAGCGTAATGCATGAACCGTTTAGATAGCCCCAGACTAGCAGCGAGCTTTGATCCTGAGATAGACATAACTTTTCATCGATAGATCCAAAAAAATCAAGTAAGGATGGCTCAGGAAGAGGAAGTAGCCCGAAGGGTGGCTCAAGCCATCAATGCTCAAAGAGAGAGGCTCATGCAAGATGCCAGGGCTGCGGTTCAATAGGAAATCCTAGCAGCGCAAGCAGCTAAACTACAAAATGATCTTAGAGAGTTCTCAATCTCATAAGCTGTGAATGTTCATCATCCTGTACAACCTCCTCCTATCAACGCTACTAATTTCGAAATAAGAGCACATTGGATCACCCTGCTTCAGAATAACCCTTTCTATGGCAAGCAAGGAGAAGATAGCCAAGAACATCTTCTAAGATTTATTGATCTATGTGCCATGACTAAATAAAATGGAGTCACAGATGATGCCATTTGGCTCCGTCTCTTCAAGTATTCCCTTGCTGATAGAGCTATAAGTTGGTACAATTCGCTGCAAAGTGAAATACCCATCACCACTTGGGAAGAACTCCAAAATGTGTTTCTAGAAAAGTTCTACCCTCCGTCTCTCACCTATGAAATTAGAGGGCGAATAACAAATTTCACTCAAGTTCCTGGAGAAACACTTACTGAAGCTTGGGATAGATACAAAGAGCTTCTACGCAAGTGTCCACACCACAAAATTCCCAAGAATAAACTCACCGAGATTTTCTATAGGGGTGTGGATGATGATATTAAGAGATTCCTAGATTCCTCATCTGGAGGAAACTTCATGCGACAAAGTTATGATAGCGCATGGAGGGTCGTCACCCTTGGAGCAGAAAATCAAGCTAATTGGGGTAGATCTGTAGGTAAAGAAGTCTTGAAAGTAGCTATGGCTGAAGCTACTCCCAAGTACAAGTCTATCGTTGAAACCCTAAAACTCTTAGTTGCCAAGCAAGATCATATTGAATCATCTCTTGCTGCTATTGAAAGAGGACCTTCACCCACTCGACAAACGGAATAGGTCAAGTCCGCTTCCCTGTTCTATGAAGCATGTAAGAGCACCGATCATTCCACTTTATCATGCAATGTTCTCTATGATGTTGTTCTGATATGGAAAATCTTAATGCTATCAACACCATTCTTGGTCAAAGTTATTACAATCTGAATCAGAATAGGAATCATCCCGATTTTCAATATGGAAACCCCTCTAGAGAAATAAACTCACATCAATTTGGTTCAAACAATCAACCAAGAGGCCCACCAGGATTCCAGTATAATCAACAACAAAATTTTGGGAATCAAGGAAATTTCAAGGGGAACTTTTAGAATAGGAACTACAATAATTACCAAAATAACTCTCAATACCAGAATCTTAATCAACAACAAGGACAGCAAGCAGGCCCAGTTTCTCCTGATGACAAGCTATCAGCCATTGAGAAGATGTTGAAAACTCAGGAAACCATGATAGCTAACCAACAAGCTCAGCAGAAGGCTATTAAATCTTAATTAGCTCAACACGCAGCTAGCATAAAGCCACCTACTGGAGTCTTTGCTGGCCAACCCGAGAACAATCCTAAGCATCCTGAACAGTTGAAGGTAGTCACCACTAGGTCAAGGAAAGACTATTCAGATCCCCCTGAAAAGACACATGTGGTTATTACAGACGATGATGAACCTATGATTTCATAAGACTCAACAACATAAGAGACTCAATCAAAAGACGCTAAGTCAGAAAAAGGAAATTTTGAGAAGTCTGCTCAAGAAGACGAAGAAACTGAGACTCCAGAACCTGATATCCTTATGTACAAACCTCGTATACCTTTTCCAGCTCGTCTAAGGCAAACAAAGCTTGATACCAGATTCAATAAATTTAAAGAAGCTATGAAGAAGCTTCATGTTGATATCCCCTTTCTTGATGCTCTAGCAGAGATACCAGCCTGGACGAAGTACTTAAAGTCACTCCTCACCAAGAAGTATATAACTGAAGAGTATGAGATAGTGAAACTGGCGACAACTACATCTGATATCATATTGAGCAAGATGACCAACAAACAAAAAAGACCCAGGATCCTTTGGAATTTCATGTCACATTGGCGACTCATCATGCAAGAAAGGATTGGCAGATCTCGACGCAAGCATCTCTATTATGCCACTTAGCCTGTGCAAAAGATGAGGGTTTGCATAATTGCTACCTACTAGCATGACTATACATCTTGCATACAATTCGATAAAATGTCCGTTAGGAATCCTCGAAGATGTCCCGGTCAAGGTAGGTAAGGACACATATGTTCTATGCGACTTTGACATTATGTACACAAAAGAAGACGCCAGATATCCTCTCATATTTGGTCGTTCATTCCTCACCACTGCAAGATCCCTAATTGATGTTGAAGTTGGTACCTTACTGCTCAGATTAGGCAAAGAAACTCTTGAATTTAAAGTTTTTGAAAGCATGAGAAGACCAAGTATGCAAGAAGAAGTCTATCTGATTGACTGTATTGAGCAAATGTCACTTCTGACTCAAGAGCATCATGAATCAGACGATCCTTTAGAAGTTTCTCTTACGAACCCATCCGTTGATGAACTGATTGACGAACAAGTAAGGGATTGCATTGAATCCGTCGACTCTGCTAAAGAAGATGTTGAAGCCACTAGCGAAGAACTAAAAGCTATGGAAACTACAGAAGAAACATGCAAAAAACCAGAGGCTCCCGAAATGAAGCCCCTGCCTGAAGGACTGAATTATGTGTTTTTAGACGATCTCAAAGCTTGCCCAATTATTATAAATTCAGATCTAACAGCTGAACAAGAAGATAAACTCCTGAAGGAATTAAGGGAAAGAAAGAAAGCCATCGGTTATAAAATGAGTAACCTGACTGGAGTCAGTCAAGCGTTGTGTATGCACAAGATCCCTATGATGGAAGATCACAAGCCTACTATCGAGCATCAATAGAAATTGAATCCAAATATGAAGGAAGTGGTCCGTCGCGAGGTCATTAAACTGCTCACAACTAGAATAATCTATCTTATATTAGATTCGCCATGGGTGAGCCCAGTGCATGTAGTCCCAAAGAAAGGTGGAACAACTATTATACGGAATGAAAACAATGAACTCATCCCCACTCGAATAGTCACAGGGTGGAGGATGTGCATAGATTATAGAAAATTAAACAAGGAAACTCGAAAAGATCATTTTCCAATGCCTTTCCTTGATCAAGTCCTAGAAAGGTTGGCTCACCAAGAATATTTCTATTATCTTGACGGTTAGTCTGGATTCTATCAAATACCCATACATCCAGATGACCAAGAGAAAACAACGTTTACCTGCCCATTCGGAACATACACATTTAAAAGAATGTTGTTTGGTCTGTGTAATGCACCCGTAACTTTCCAACGTTGCATGGCTTCCATATTCGATGGTCTTACTGAAACAATTATGGAGGTTTTCATGGATGATTTTTCTGTATACAGAGATTCATTAGATTCATGTTTAAAGAACCTCTCCCTAGTCCTCAAACGTTGTGAAGAAGCACATCTTGTGTTGAATTGGGAAAAATGCCACTTTATGGTAAAGGAAGGCATTGTCCTCGGCCATAGGGTCAGCAATAGAGGAATTAAAGTAGATAAAGCCAAGATTGAAGTGATTTCTAAACTGGCTATCCCAACAAATGTAAAAGAAGTTTGTGCTTTCCTAGGTCATGCAGGATTTTACAGAAGATTCATAAAGGACTTTTCCAAGATAATGAAGCCAATGACGAATCTATTACTAAAGGATACTGATTTCAATTTCAATGAAGAA
Source organism: Alisma plantago-aquatica (assembly GCA_963693085.1). Taxonomy (NCBI): domain Eukaryota; kingdom Viridiplantae; phylum Streptophyta; class Magnoliopsida; order Alismatales; family Alismataceae; genus Alisma; species Alisma plantago-aquatica. The sequence continues at coordinate 811,400,834 of OY856412.1, read as the reverse complement.
TGTGTCAAAAGCTTCAACACACTGAAGCAGGCCCTTACAACCACGCCCATCATTAGAGATCCCGACTGGGACCATCCTTTTGAAATTATGTGTGATGCCAATGACTATGTTGTGGGTGCTGTTTTAGGGAAATACATAGAGAAAAAAAACTATGTGATCTATTATGCATCAAAAACTCTCGATGAAGCCCAGAGGAATTATGAAACTACTGAGAAAGAGCTTCTAGTAGTCATGTATGCCTTTGACAAGTTCAGGTCCTACCTAATTGGTTCAAAGGTCATTGTCTACACAGACCATGCTGCCATTCATTACCTTCTGGCAAAGAAAGATGCAAAACCTAGGTTGATTAGATGGATCCTCCTATTACAAGAATTTGATTTAGAGATAAGAGATAAAAAGGGTACAGAGAATGTTGTAGCAGACCACCTCAGTCGCATCCACACTCTGGATACTGAGAAGATTCTGATCAATGATTCCCTGCCGGATGATCAACTAATGAAGGTCTCAAAAGCTATATCAATGTACTCAGATTTTGTGAACTACCTTGCTGCTGGGGTTATCCATCCTCAATGCACTGGGAATGCACTGAATAAGTTCATGCATGATGTGAAGCAATATCACTGGGATGAGCTGTACCTCTTAACACTATGTGTTGATGGTCTGTATAGATGATGTATCGCCGAAGAAGAAGCTCAACTCATTTTGGAACAATGTCACTCAGGACCAGTGAGAGGACATATGAGCTCTAAAAAGACTGCCTTGAAGGTTTTGCAATGTGGATTCTTCTGGCCAACCATATCCAAGGATTCCTATGACTTTGTCCTATCATGTGACAAATGTCAAAGATCTGGCAATATAACCAAGAGAGATGAGATGCCGCTGAATCTATGGCAAGAAGTGGAAATATTCGATGTATGGGGCGTGGACTACATGGGTCCATTCCCATTTTCTCATGGATTTTCATACATCCTAGTGGAGGTGGACTACGTCTCAAAATGGGTTGAAGCCATACCAACCATCACTAGTAATTCCAAACTAGTCATCAAATTATTCAAGGATATTATATTTCCCCGTTTTGGCACTCCACGCAAGGTGATATCCGATGGAGGCTCCCATTTTCTTGAAAGAAGCTTCGAAGCATTGCTAAGGAAGTATGGTGTTACTCACAAGGTAGCCTCACCCTACCATATACAGACAAGTGGACAGGTGGAGGTTTCTACTCATCAACTCAAGAGTATCTTAGAAAAGACAGTTGGCCGCAATCAGAAAGATTGGTAAGAGAAAATCAACGACACATTATGGGCCTATCAAACTTCTTATAAAACTCCCCTCGGGACTGCACCTTTTCGATTAATATATGGAAAGGCTTGCCACCTGCCAGTCGTACTGGAACACAAGGCATGGTGGGAAATTAAACAACTGATCTTTGATATGAAAGAAGCAGGCCAAGCCAGAATTCTGCAACTCCAAGAGCTAGATGAACTTAGGATGACATCTTATGAGAATGCATGAATCTACAAAGAACGCACAAAACTTTGGCACAATGGACATCTGAAAAGAAAAGATATACAAGTGGGAGACCAAGTTCTGCTATTCAACTCAAAATTGAAGTGATTCCCAGGAAAACTCTACTCACGCTGGTCTGGACCATACATCGTCAAGAGCATCTCCCCACATGGTGCCTTCTCATTATGGAGTGAAAAGTTAGGTGAATTTGTAACAAATGGTCACCGCTTAAAGAGATATTTTACCTCAACTGACATAGGCACTAAAGCAACGCTGGAACTCACCAATCCAAAGGATCCACCGTGAAGCTGAAGGATTCAGTCGAGCCATCAACATAAAACAAAGGCACTTGTCGGGAGGCAACCCGATCAATAAATTTGTTTTTCAAATTATAATGTTTCTTCAATTTTATTTTTACCTTCTAGTTAATTTTTCATTAAATAAAATTAGCATCGCAAGATGCTATTTTATGATTTAATTTCTCTTTACCTTTGAGATTCTCAGATCAGAGGATGCGCGCTGATTGGAACGCAACCACATCTGGTGGTCATTCTGGCATGGTTTTCCCCTCCATCTCGGATTTAGGGTTTGCTCGGGACGAGCAAATCTCTAAGTTCGGGGTGGAGGGTGGGTGGTACATACCTCACTTTCCAACTACACCAATCTTTTTCATACTTAAGTTTTCACTATCACATCATTGATAAAAAAATTCAAAAATTTCAAAATTCTTTAATGTTTCTCAAAGAAATTGAACAAATACTTGATAAATTTTTGACACTTCCTGGTTTCATAAAAAATCAATAAATAACCTACTATGCATTTTGAATCATTATATCCTCCTTATTTGAAGTAAATCCTCAAAAGGACCCTTTTTGAAACAAGCCTTTTTGATTGAAATAATTCTGTGAAGCTTATGATTCCTAACATCATGATACTTTTGCAAAAATTATAAGTGTCTGTCAAACTGATAGGGATCAAACACGTCATGCTTTCTAACTGATTTGTGGAACAATAGCATGGAATCCCCACCAGATCCTCATCAAGTCATTATTTGAGTGGAGTTTGATAAAGAGAACAACCTGATGCAATGAATTGTAAATCAAGTTGCATTCTGATCTGAACTCTCTTCTACACTTGTACTATCATCTTTGTACCCCTCCATCCATAAAAAAGTAACAAAAATAGCCAAAATAGTGTCAAACCCTAAGTTTGGGGTGGCACACCACTTCCCTCTATATTCACTTCTTCCATACCCCTAAGAAATAAACAGGGGCGTACCACCAAAACTGCAATCTTGAGTCGAATAGAGGAGAGATTTTAAAAAAAAAGATGCCAAAGCGCACACAAAAAGAAATACAATCTCGAGTCGAATAGAGGAGAGATTCACACAAAAAAAAGAAATAAATGTAATTGCAAAGAAAATAAAATGAAAAATCTCGAGTCGAATAGAGGAGTGATTTACTTCTTCCTTCCATACCACCATTCACTCCTTTTTCTACCTAATGGCACAATGAATGCCTAACCTACCCTGAAAAATACCAGTTTCAGATCGAATGCACTCTTGTTGTTCTACGGGTACCTCTAGACTCTTACAAAACTCTCTGACATGCTTGTTGCTGGAAATAGTGAGGAGGAAGTGATTTTGGAAAACCAACTCAGGAACGAAGATATGGTAAGATGTGTTTAGTGGTCTCAGGAGATTGAGATACTGAGTCATACTGAGCAGAAAGAAAACAATCGTGATGTGAAGAGGAGGCAATCACGTGAATTGAAAGTATTCATTTGGCGACTATTTCAGATTTTTTGTTACTCGAGGATGAGCAACGTTTAAGTTCGGGGTATTTTGATGAATGCATATTCATCATGGAATTCAATTACCTCTTTGGGACAAATTCAACTCTATATATATTATTTCACTCATTAAATATCAATATAAATCATAATGTGCAAAAATACTTAATTGATTCGATTAACAAGGTTTTAACTAAATATTGTTGATTTAATGTAGGTCTTGGTAAAGCTGAACAAGTAGTTGGGGTCCACCTCCACTCACCTTTGGCTCTGATCAAGAAATATAACCAAGAAATTCCATCCATTCGGTCTCAAGACTGTTTGAGCCCATTCGATCTTAAGACCGTTTGAGCCCATTCAGTCTCAAGACCGTTTGAGCACATTGGTCTCAAGACCGTTTGAGCCCATTCAGTCTCAAGACCGTTTGAGCCCATTCGGTCTCAAGACTGTTTGAGCCTATTCAATCTCAATACCGTTTGACCAGCAGATACCGATTGGAGGCATAACTCAGCCGCAAGGGATCGAGCATTACATGAATTCAAGACCTCGAAGCCGAGTCTTGACCACAACCATGGTGGCTCAAAATGACCGTTTGAGATCCCAGCAGCAAACCGTTTGGATCGGTCAACGTGAAGACCATTTGGTCTCTTACTGGCTGTGTGAAGACCGAATGAACCTGCTGCGAAGACCGTTTACAGAAAATGTGAAGACCGTTTGAGAAACTGAAGACCGTAAGGATGGATTTGAAGACCGTTTGGGCATATGTTGAGATTCCATACCATTTGCCCAAAGTCGAAGACCGTTTCATTGACAAACAGTTTGTGAGACCGTTTAGTCTCATTCGGTTTCCAAACCATGAGAGCAAAAATACTGAAGACCGTATGAGCTATTCATTCAGTTTCCAAACCAAAAGGAGCCAAAACTGTTTGGTTTCTAACGGTTTATAGACCGTTTGCCCAAGCTGTGCAAGAATGTTTGAGCAAAAATATATGGACTGGAAACACACCAAAAATGTGAAGGCCAGTCCTGTGCCTATAAATAGGACCAGTAGGGCCCCCTTCCGAGGCATCGATTCTGAGACGCCGACAGGCTGCCTGTACACAGGTTCGATCCAGATCCAGTGCCGTCCACGCCAGTTTCATTCCACCTACTACCTGTGCTGCAACCAAGGAGGCTGAGGAGAGAAGGAAGACAGACCGAGGGAGATTGTCCGGTCTGTCTTGGCATCTCCCGTTCGCATCCAGATCTGCTCTGACACGACGTAGAAGGCCGTCTCTTCTTCACCGAGCTGCGACTACCTTCTTCACTGAGTTCATGGTGGATTTGTCTCTCTTTCTCATTCTTCTTGTTTCTCGCATCATGAGCCAGTAGTACCCTTTCACTGGAGTGCGGGGATTAGCCCCGCTGCCCATGCAAATCATGTTCTTTTGTTAAACTCTCCATGGTAATGTATATTACTTTCCATTTCATCGTTAGTTGGTACGTTTGTAGTTGATTATCTAATTTCTTTCATCTTGTTCTGTCCTTTATTGCAAAATCCTCTATATATGGGATGGAATGGCAGTTTACAAGTTCGACTCTTTGACGAGAACTTTTGAGAAGATTCCTTGAGGTCGTAAGTGTATGATCTATTAGGGGATGAGACATCTAGCCTACAGTGACGTTTCTGTGATCTAAACATCCCTCAGGGGGGACCACAGCCTTAGTTGGATTTTGTATCGTCTTTATTTATCGTCGATGTTAGTTTGTAGATCTATCACCTGCTTGCTTATCGATTAATGTGGTTGACTCCCAAACTAGAAATAGCATGGGATTTCTTCGGAGCCATAAGTAAGTGATCTGGTTGGTGACGAGACATTTGATGCCTAAGGTGATTCTTACGCGAACCTAACACCCTAAAGGGGGGTTCTGCAGCAGCTCTATTTGGATTGATATATCTTGCCTGGTTTGTTTGTCATTGAATGTGTTTGCCGGTGTAGCGGTGGTGAAACCCGATACCATCCCAGCGATCCATATCATTGATCTAAATCCAACTTTAATTCAGCTTTTACTTTCTTGCAATTAGTTTAATTAACCTCAAATCAACCAATCGTTCTAAATATTAGTTATACTTGAGCTAGATTCGACTGACAAGGATTCTTAAAAATGTTGTCCTTTGGGTTCGATCCTTAACTATACTGCGATAAGACTTGTCCTCTTGTGGGTGGTATTATTGCACTTTGGTTTAGGTAAAAGCTTGGGGATTTCAACCCCGAGTGAGTTTGTTAGTGCGATAAAATATCACATCATTGGTCTTGGATAATTAAGTCCTTTGTAAGGTTATTGTATCCCTTGTCCTTAAAGGAAAGGTTGGGTATACTTGTCCTGAAAAAGGAAGGTCATATATTGTATCTCTTAAAATGGAATACAAGGAAGGTGCAATGGTTGCAAAATCCTAGAGGATGACCCCTCTAGGTAGTGGATGTACACTCTCCAAGTTTGAAGTTAGGAACCACTATACATATGTTGTGTTATTATTCAATCTCTGTCATTCTTTCTATGTTTGTTTAGTTGCACTAAAATTCCATATTTACAATCTCATATCTTGAAGTAATTTAAAGGCAATGAATTTGGTTTAAGTGTTGCTAGATCTATTCACCCCCAATCCCTTCTAGATCCCATCACCATTAATCCAACAAGTGATATCAGAGCAAGTCTTCTCCAAGCAATACTCCCAAAAGTAGGAGAAGATGGGAGATTATCAAGGTGGGAGATACCTCATCAATATTCCAATATTTGGTGGGAGCAACTTCCTCTATTTGAAGAGAAGGTTAAAATATTCATTCGAGGATCAAGTCTTGAGCTATGGAGAATGGTGATTCTTCCATACAAGCTACCGAAGACAAAGACAAAATAATGGGATATAAATACTTTGAAGAAAGAAACCTTGAATGCAAGAGCTATCAACATCCTCCATGCCTCTCTTTCCCCTGTCAATTTTAACCAGATTTTTCTTATCAAATGGTCTATGATGTATGGAGAAATATATGTGTCACTTATGATGGGACAATGCAAGAGAAGGAAAGAAAAGTCTACATGCTCAAAAGGCTTCTTAAAAACTTCAAGATGGGAAAGGGGGAAAGGGTGGCAGATATGTACTTAAGGCTCAACACCATTGTAAATGGTATTGCAATACTAGGTCATATTATGGCTAGAGGAGAGATAAATTTAAAGATCCTTAGAAATCTTCCTAAGAGGTGTAAATTCAAGGTGACCTCCATTGAAAAAATCAAGAGTGTTGGTGATATTCCTATTGAAGAGTTCATATGCAATTTACAAGCCCATGAAGTTACATTTCACAAGCAAGAGGAAAAAGAAAGAGAAGAAGATAAAGAACTCTAGAGAATGGAAAAGGATGAAACAAAAGTCCAAATTGAAGCTATTCTTGGTCAAGACTCTCCATCCTCTCAAGTTGAAGAAGATGCCATGTAATCTAAAGGTAAACTCCAGAAATGCAGGCCTTCCTCCTCCACCCGGTGCTTCAGATGTGGAAAGAAGGGTAATTTCAAGGAAAATTGTCCACAAGGAAAAAAGATCCATCATCACAAGAGAAGAGAAGCACAAGAAGAAGGAAAAATAGAACAAAAGCTCTAATGACTCCTGCAACTCAAGATCAAGTGAAGAATCAAGTAGAGGATCTAGCTCAAGCTCTAGTGAAGATGGAGAATGTCACTTTTCTCTCATGGTATCAACAAATGAAGACACAAATGAGGTAAATATAAATTGATTAGTTAAAAATCTTTAATTGCAATTATTCATTCTACTTGTGCCTCTATTAAGTCTACTAAGTATAAAAAGAAAATTCTTGCTATGATTGTTTATAATTTGCATGTAGAAAAGTATGATCTTGAACATGCTAACATTTGCTTGCAAGATGATGTTAATGACATAAAAAAGTCTTTTTTAGAACTTGAATTGAAATTTAATGGTGTTGAGATTGAAAAAAATGTCTATCTTAGTCAAGTAGACTCTCTTAAACATGAAAATGCTAATTTTCTTGACAAGATTAGATTTCTAGAAGCTCAACCTATTATGCCTAGTTCTAGTGAAGAGCACAGTAAAATTGTGAATCCTCTCATGCTTGATATTGATGTTCTTAAAACTTAAAATGAGGATAATGATTTTTTTGCAAGGAATAGAATTGGAAAACAATGTCTATTTTTCTAAGATTGTTTTGTTTGTAAAAGATGATGCTTCCTTGCTTTCTAAAATCAATGTCCTTGAATTTTGCTCTAGTTCAAAGAGCAGAGAAAATGATGTTGATGCTCTTCATATTGATAAATATTGTTATATGACCAAAGAGTAGAGAAAATGAGAGTATATCAATCAATTATCTTAAACTATAACTTCTCTTATGCATGAAAATCATTGTTAGAGGTCTTCCATGCAAAGATTCTTAGATGATAAAAAGAATCTTAATTAAATCCTAGATCATACTATTGATCCAATGGGTATAAATGATATTTGGTTTTATAGTAACCAAAGGAACAACAAGGACAAAGGACATTCAATTTTAAATGAACAATTCTCTTGTTATAAGGCTATGAGATCAAGTAATCATTGTAATGAAATTGGTCATGATTCTACATATTGCCCTTTTAGAAAGCACCTAGGAGTAATAGGACTTGGGATGCGAAGCTCACCCCTCCAAATCCAAAAATATGATTCGGGACCATTTCATCTTTCTTCTTGTAGGTCTTGCAATTGGATTGACATGAGCTATTGACTTGTGAAATGATTTCTCAATCAACATGAAAGAAGAAAGGTGAGATTTGTATGGGGTGGCAACAAGTGAAACAGAAATGGTAAGAACTAAGGTAATGGTATTCTTTCTCATATCTAATCATAGCTTGTTTTTGTCTAGATACTATGCACGAGACATATGGTTTTTGAGTAAAAATTGGTATTTCATGTTTATCATTACTTTATTTCTCAAAAGATTCCCCTCATGCTTTTATAGTGCATTATTAACTTGCTTATGCATGTTTTCATATGGTTTATATTTTTATCATACCTATAGATATGTTTTTCTAAAATATATGTACTTTTTGACAACATTTGTTGTTAGTCGAGTTTGTCCCGAGGAAACTTGACCGACAAGTACCAATGGGTGTTTCCAACAATCGATGTCCACTGAGATGTTCAATCTATAAACTTAACCAACAAACTATGCAAAAAATATTCAGATGGCATTTTGGATGGGAATTTACCTCTCAACTAGACTTTCTCAACCAATAGGCTTATCCTTTGGCACTCCATTGGTACCTTTGTATACATATTGTGTTGTTTTACTTTTCCTACAATGCATACATATCTATCTCTCTAATTGGTATATTGATATATCGATATATCTTGCAGTTACCTGTCTTAAGTTATTATGCATTTTTTGATGATGATCTCTTTGCATCTCTTGGTTGTAATATGAATTGATTTTACTGTGCTCTATGTTTCTACATCTATATAGTTTCATATCTTGTTTTAATACAACTTTGGGTTTCTTAGTGGTAATCATCTTTTGGTAATGATGCATATTTTCTAGTGAGTTATATCATTTCATGCTTTCAAATTTGCATATCTTTTTGTTTGGATATCTCTCTACATCTAAACATAGCTTGTTCTTTAACTTGTGCATCTTATTCTATGAGCTATATCCTACTAGTATTCCTAACTTGTGATATTATCTACTAGTAGTTCACATACATGTTGTTCTAGTCTTGTTCATCTTATGGGTTTCCTTTTATATGCTATGCTCGTATCCTATTTTATACATAGTCAAGCTTGTTCCTTAACTTGCATATCTACTATCTTGAATTACATGCATGCATAAAATTGTCTTTATTATTGCTAGAATTACATCCAGGGTTATTCTAATGCATGTCTTAATTTTCTTTGTATACTTGCTTGGACAAGCCCCTAGTTTTTGCTCTTCTACACTCCCTTTTCTAACAAGTTGTGCTTAGCTCTTAAACCCCCTCACTTTTTTGAATGACAAATGGAGATAAGACATGTATTATATAAAGGTGGGGAGATGCAAAGGGGATAAGAAATATATGTAGAACATGTATGAGTAGAAGACATAGTATCTATAAATTTTATGAAAGTTGACCATGCAGGAAAAATAGCATCAAGTGGGGAGGAGAGTATATGAACTCCATTAGAATCAATTGATGGGGAGCATATTAATCCATTCCATTGAAACCTCTAAGTTTCTCTAAAGGTATGACTTTACTTAAATGCTTTCAATACATTTGTGGAATAATTTGTCATCTTCAAAAAGGGGGAGAATATTGACTCAAAGTCTAATTGACTCTTAAAGTATAATTGACTAAAACCTTGTTTAGATGATGATTAACCATTCCACTTATTTGTTTCTAATGATTCTACTTGAATGATTTTATATTAGGTATAGACACTCCAAATGTCCTAAGTTGCACATCCTAACATGGAGAAAGATAAGGCAAAATTAATTCAAGTGCACTTTTGTGGAAAAGGCCTCAAATAAATTAGAATAATGTTCCAAATAACTTGTAATGATTGTAGGAATTTTAATTCATCTCATAAGAAATTAAGAGCACTTAAATCAAATATTTAAGCACTTTTATGGCACTTTCCAAAATTCCTCATAGGGACTCTTATAGGATGAGTTTCATCTAGGATAAACTCAACTGACACCCTTGATGGATCTTGGGAACTATCAGGTTCAACTGAGTTTTCCAAGTACAAACTCGATTGACACCCTTGATGGATCTTGGCAACTACCAGGTTCGGCCATGTTTTTCCAGGACAAACTCGATTGACACCCTACACTATCCAAATAAAATTTAAGTTGTCAGCCGAGTTTCATCTAGGATAAACTCAATTAATACTTCAAATTTGATTTGTCACATAGTGCAATCAGTCAAGTTTCCTAAAAGTAAACTCGACTAACTATACTATATGGAATGTGGAAATAATTGTTTCTAACCAGTCGAGTGTTGGAAAACTCAAAAATATATCCAGTACAACACCAAAAATGGCTAGAATTTGTCTTTAAGTGTTTCTACTGGCTAGGAGGCATCCCAAACTATAAATATCCCCCTTGTCACTCACAAGGTCCTCTATATTATGACTAACTGCCTCCAAGGTCCTCTTTCCACTCTCAAGCTTAATCACTTGCTACATCCTTTAGAGTGAGTAGGATATTTGTAAGAGAGCTAGTCCTACATGTATATCTTGTAAGGCTCTCACTTCCTCCATCTCCATATCTCTCTTTCTACCATGAAGATGAAGGTTCTCTCTCTTGTCTAAGATAGGTGAAGAAGAGGAAGGGAAAGTGTCCCTTAGTGAAAAGCTTCCCCTTGGAGAAGGTGACGTCAAAGGCAGAATATCCACGAAAAGTGGGTAATTCCTTCAAGGGGGAAGACTTGTTGCAAGAGTGGGTAAGTCCATGGTAAAGGTAGAAGACTCATTGTAAAAGTGGGTAAGTCCTTATGAGGTTGAATATTCTTGGTATTGGACAAGTAAGTCCTTTTGTAAGGTTATTGGCTCCCTTATCCTTAGAGGGAAGGCAAGGCATCCTTATCCTAGAAAGTAAGGTCATATATTCTATCTCTTATAATGGAATATAAGGAAGGTGCAATTGTGATGACTTGACATCGAATCAAGCCAAATCACTACCAGTAATAATTGCGGAATAACCATAAGAAGCATATTAACAAAAAATCACTAAAAGTTAAAACCCTTTTGCAAAGAGATCCATTTTCAGGAAACTCTTAAAGAAAGAACCAAAACTTTATATATGCATCATAGTTCATATTGTACATACATTGTACCATCTCATCTTGAGGATATCATATAATATGTTCTTTTCCCAAACAATACATAAGCAACATAAAACCTCGATGCATTCAAACCAAAATCTCAGATCATTCATAAAACCATTACGTACTGACTCCAAAGACCTGAGAGTAAAAAGACAACATATAGGACTTCTATCTGCAATACATGACAGATAGTACACTCAACCTGAGCTGTTACTACTGCCCCTGCTATTGCCCTTCCTATGCAGAATGGTCTCTACCTGCTCGTGCACGTCCACTTCAAAACTGTGGATCCCACGGGGTGAGACAATTGTCCCAACGAGAGACATAACTCTCAACAACAATGTTATTATCATAGGTAAATAATATAAAACTGAATAGAAATTCTTCTATATTAATAAGAACGATTAATCATTGTTTATAAGCAGAATAGAGCAATGTCATCCTTTAAAGTGATTCAACTATCTATGATAGAGCAATAAATTATCTATTCGCTTTATAATGAATATGAAGAACATGTATAACATCTATCCCTTTAAGATGTTTAAAAGAAGTGAACATCAACCAGTGTTTTCCGTATTCGATCCTTAAGCAAATATGCTACATGGCTGATTATATATTTACAATCATATTTATGCCCTGAGGAGATGAGGTATACCACTCACACTCCAACTGACCACTGCTTAGTCAAAATCGGTTCCAAACAAGGTCAATGGAAGAGCTGACTTATAAGACCTCACTCATTTCGATTAGTACGAGACTACTTGTAGGACATCTTGTGTCAACTACAATTAGCTTACCAGGGTATACTAGTATCTTCTCTTTAGAGTTACAGTCGTAGCATGCACTCTCTTCTGGAGAAGACCACTAAGATTTCCCAAATTATAAGGATAAGATAGATTATACATCAATTCCTCACCTGGTCAGGAGATTTATACATAAATCCCGATACACACCGAATGAAGAATAATTTACACATCAATTCCTCATTTGGTCGAGAGATTTACATCATCTCGGTATAAAATAAATGAGGAAGGTGCTACATCAATTCTTCATTAGGACGTATTGATATACTTTGCCCTTCCCCCCCACATATTCAAAAATATGCTCTCCAAGTTAAACTCATTTCACCATTCAGCAAATTCTGACACTGAATGGATCTATGATCAGGACAGCTACATAATGAGATTCCCTTTACTTAATTTGGAGCATTATAGTATCTTTTAGCAGCAACCAAGTTACAAACATGAATTATAACATATGCTACAACGAAAGGTGTAATACATTTATCAAGTACTTTTATAATCTTTGGAACACATTGAATGTATAACACTCGGGATCTCAATCCCTTATCACATTACTGGAAATTATCATCCCTTAACATTATCATCATCATGAATACTAGATCTGGGCATTCAAATCCTTAGTTGATCACTGAACATTATTACCTCTTATCAGGTAATTGTTACCTCTGGGTCCTCAGACCAAGGTATACATTATACTTGTTGCACAAGTATTTCACATAGCTCACAAGGCCCATTTAAATATATTGTCACCTTTCACTAGGAAACAACTATCTCTTTAGGTCATCAAACCCTATAAGCATTATACTTGTTGTACAAGTATTTAACTTGGCTCACAAGGCCCATTTAAATTTGTATCATATAAATCATCATAGCTCATACCTGGCTATGCTCATCATCTCATGAGTCCTGCATAGTTAGCACTTCATGATAAAAAAAAACTAGCAGTATATGACAATACCATGCAATTCAAGAGAAATGCAACCTTCCCATTATTAGGGTTAGGGTTTCTCATTCTAACCGATTAGGGTTTCAAGTGCATACCATAACCCTTCATTAGGGTTAGAGTTTCCCCTTATTAACCAATTATGATTTCAAATCATATCACTACCCTTCATTAGGGTTAGGGTTTTACCCTTATTAACCGATTAGTGATTCAAAATCATATTATCAAGAATCAGACCCTAATTCATACTCCACTCATATTAGAAGTATCAATGTATGTTCATTACATCATTAGCATACAAGTATATGTTTATCTCTCATCCTCATTAGGATGTTGATTACATCATACTATATTAGGTTGGCTCAATCCTTCTCTCAAGGTACATTGGCCTACTACTTAACACACTGTATTGAACTCTTTATATCTTAATGTATTATTTGACATAACACAACTTATGTGCTACTCCATCAAATACATTGAATTAAGGTGCTTCCACCATATTGGGTATAAAGGTGTGTACTTGACACCATATCATGCTTCCATACCATGCTTGTAGTGTATCCTCATCACCATATCGTGCATCCATATTGGGCATGTGGTGTATCCTCATCAGCATATCATGTATAAGGTGTATCCCCCATTACCATAACGTGCACCCATATCGGGTTGCCCAACATTTAGGGTTTGTCATCTCAAGTTAGAGGTACTTAGCTCCATATCTTGTATGAGGTGAGTGCTTGACCTCATATCGTGCACAAGGTGTGCACTTCATCATCTTATCGTGCATAGGGTATATACTTCATCATGGTATCATGTTAATAGTATATTCACCTCACCATATCGGGTTACCATATCATGTTAGTATATCGGGTTAGCATATCGGGTTTGTGACGTCCCCGGATTTTGGCTTCTCCAAACCCTATTGGGAATGAGAGGTCAGAATCCGAGAACATCATCCAATCATATCAGAAAGTGATGCGGAAGCATAATACGCATACATGAACATACAACCATAACATTCTCAAAATTCAAAATGTAAATTTATACAACATGAATTTATTACACAATGGTTTACAATTACATATTGAATGAAAGTTTCTACAGTCTAAGAACATGTATGCTAAACTAGGATCTACACAATAGGTAAAACTTGGACAACTGCTCACTTCCCAATAGGGTTTGGAGAAGCCAAAATCTGGGGACGTCACAGGGTTAGACCCTTATGCTCATACCTTTTCATACCTTCAAGGGATCAATCCTATCATGTGTTGAGTGACAGGCTAGACAACTAGTTGAACCCTTCGCAATCAACCCATTATACAAAATGATATGGGTGTGGGGTTCCAAGGTATATCGGGTTTCATATCATCATCTAGGGTTTCAACAACATATCAAGTTAAGGTGTATAATTGACACCATTTAGTACATAAGGTGAATGCTTGACCTCATATCATGTACAAGGTGCATGCTTGGCACCATATCCTACACAAGGTGTATGTATGTGTCACTCATATCATCAATGAGGTATAAAACTCATCACTATATCAAGTTACCCATCATCTACGGTTTGTCATATCGGATTAGAGTATATACTTGACTCCATATCATGCATAGGGTGTATACGTGACCTCATATCATGCACATGGTGTGCAAAAAGTATATACTTCATCATCATATCATGTATAAGATATATGCAATCTCATTGTATCGTGCTAGGGGCATGTTCACCTCACCATATCAGGTTAGAGGTGCTTCAACCCAATATCGTGTTGTGCCATGATGATGTTATCATAATCAACCCCTAGACTCTTATTCTTACTGTTCTAGTTCATGGACAACATTCCTATGTCACTAATAGAACTCATGGATTCATCAATTATGCAAGAGAATTCAAAATTGAAAGTAGCTCAACAAGTATAATAGAATTGAAGGTGAATAATAACATAATTCAGTTCAAGTTATGTAACCTACCTCAAGAACAACTTCAAAGCTCCAAGCTCCAAATCTTCATGTTCCCAAGTTTGAAGATGATCTTCACTCCTCTTAGGTTTAATACTTGAGCTCCCCAGTACTATGCATGATACCTCACCACTTGTGGTCGATATCCCTCACTTGTGTCTGATATCCCTTCACTTGGCCGATATTAGTTTTCTATGGCTGATATCAAGGACGATACCCCTTGATCTATGCATGATACCAAGACACTATGTATGATATATAAGAGAAAGAGGGTGGTAACTTTTGAAAAATTTCACTATTAGGTGAAAGAAATGGTATATATAGTTGATGTTCATGCAAAAGAGTGTATATGAGGTGTCATCATTTTAAATTACTAGATGCGATGTGTCCATGCATGGATGACACATGTACATGCATGCACTCTTATTTATCTTGAAATTAAAAAAAAACTTGAGTATGATCTAGAGATAATATCTCAGCCATCACTTATCTCTTTAGATAAGATATATCAACTCAATCACCACTTTATTCACAACCCGATACAACTTTTTCAAGGAAGTTGTAAACCGATACACTTCACCTCCTTGAGGTGCTTACGACTTCATGGACAAGTCCAAGAGTTCACACACCAATATGAATCTCCCTTTATGGATCCTTGGCTGATAGGTACTCTCATACGAACTCTACAACTCGATACAACTCAAATTAGGGTTTCACATTCAACCCTTTTTGGTCTTTTTGTCACCAAGAGTACCATCACTCAAAGATGATTCAAACATGGTGTCTCCTTCTTTCTCTCTCCTATATATGATACTAGGAGGGATTATGAACAATATAGAGGGTGGTAATTTGAATATCAACCCTATATTTTGGGTAAATTAAAATTTGTACCAAAATTGGTACATAAGGCACTAACATTATTCAAACAAGCTCAAACTTGGAATTTAGGTATTCCACAAGACATCACCTAGCATTATTCTCTCTCTTATGATGTTAAAACAATTAAGGCACGTTCAACATGTTACATATTGTAATATAACCCCTTATCTTGGGTAAATTACATTTTGGTCCAAAACAAGAGAACATTGCTCAAACATTATTCAAATATGACCAAACTTGAAACATAAGTTTGACACCTGATAACAAAACACTTTAGAGAATTTTATTAAAGTTCTAAGAAACTTATTTAAGCCAAACAAATAGGGTTAGCCCTAAACCTAGGTCAGGGATGTTACATGTTATAAACCCCTAACAAGGATTTCGTCCCCAAAATCCCAGATGAAGGAAGACAATTATTATTCATGCATCATATCATCAAGTCTCCACATAACATCTTGATCTCCTAGAGATGTCATAAAACTTTGACCAATACAAAGTCCTTCCATTTAGGGTCATTTTAGAATCTCTATCATACATGACACTTACTCAACTGTCCTTTTTATTAATGGTTGCAGTGTCAATTCTATGTCAGGTAACACTTTCTAAGTTAGAGAAGTACTATTCATACTTCAAATAATTTTGGTGTTAAACCTCATTGATTTGTCAGCTTCTCAACTTACATCTTTTATATAATAAGATTCTTGACCTTGGGAGTCTTCCATACTCCTCACTTAGTTTAGCATTTCACCTCCAAGGAAAATTAGAGATACGTTCTATCACCTACTTGGAACTACAAGTCTTATCATACTTCTATTGTGGCACTCTAATCTGTTGACACAACACTAAACTTACTTATGACTTGTATCGACCATTCTGTTAGCTATTTATTTTCCTATCAAAAGGATAGGCTACTTATCAAAGAAGAACTTATCTCAGAGGTATCTCTTGATGTTATGTATAAGCTACCTCAACAGATCTAGATAGGGATATTCTAAGGAAATATATTTTTTTAGCTTGATAAGCTTTTTCCAAGATGATTCTACAATTATTCCTTCAATTGATACATCCTTATCGATGTTATGTTTGTGCAGAGCATAAACCCCTAACAAATGATATCCATACTATAGTTATGTCAAAGTTGGCCCTTCTAGGTGACCTAACATTATTCATCTTATCAGGAGTTATGTTCTCACTACCATTGAAAGTTCTTGGATACTAGGATTCTTTACCTTGGTATCTGTCACATGTGCCAAAAACACATCACATCCTCATCATACCCATCTCTCTGTTGTTATTACCAAATCCAAACATATAACAGGACCTTTCTTTCATCTTAGAACATCACTTATCACATATAACTTTGTCTTGGAACCCAAATGCAAGACTAGCTGATACTTTTCAAAGTACCCATCTATAGATTACTTCTAATCCATGCACATCAAGTGTCATAAGACTTACTTAATTGTTATGTTCCTACAAGGAAAGTACCCAAGGAAACATATTGATGCGTGTCGTTGTACACGCAACAATCACTAGGAAAAGTCTTAGAGTTTAACCTTGTAACCCGGTTGTCAACTTGTTGTGAACAACAAGTCAACTTAGTATAGATAGGTATCGATCCAAGGGACGACGGAAGAGAAAAGTCGAAATTCAAATCCGATTGCAAGTACACGAATTAAATCCGGATTTGAGAGAGTTATTAATATTAAGAACAAAAATAAAAGTGCTGAAATAAAATATAACTAATAAAAAAAAGAAATACCGAAGCTAAGAGATTTACCACCCCAGTCGATGTGAAACGAGATCAAAGAAATGATAAGAAAGATAAAAGAAGGCATGCGAAACATTTGTAAATGATTCACAAAAGATGAACCTTTCAACCTTGCAAGACACAATAAAAAGGCCAATCTCTTCAACCCTTGCTCCAATCCACGAAAGAGAAAGAAGAAGAAAGGAAGAACAACTAGATCTATTGCAAGAATATAAATTGCAAGAATTAAAGAACACTAAGAAGAAATTATATTGCTTGAATGATAGGAGAACAAATGCTCAGAATTGCAGTACAAGAGATGATACAAAAGATGATCCTTGGGAGGAGGAAGTGCCCTTCCTTTTATAGGAGAAGGAGGGATAGGCTATATAAAAAGAGGGGGAAAAAGAGAGGGAGCCATCCTTTTGAATTTTCAGATCTAGTCAACAAACTCTTGATTGTCTTTCTTTAATGCAGATTCTCGCAGCAGCAATTTCGAGTGAATTTCCATTGTCCAGGGAATTGAAAATGCGCCCGAAAATATGATTTTCCTTTAGGCCTTTGAATTCCCTTTCCAAATCATATTTGAACATTAAATTCCGCCTTAGGATGTGAAAGTTATGCTAATTTTGGTGCAAGGTATGCATTTAAGTCAACATTGCGGGAAACTGAATTGCCTCCTACCTTCATCTCTTCTTTTCTCGATTTAATTACTTAGATAATTCCTGAAAATTAAGAAAAATATCATAAGAATTCAGGAAAAGTATATCAAGAAGATGAAAGTGCTATTTATTTTTGAATTAGCTAAAATTAACAAAAAAGTCCTAATTAATTATTCTAAATGAAGCAAAAATAAGAGATGAATATGCATTCATCAAAATACCCCAAACTTAAACTTTGCTCGTCCCGAGCAACATTAAAATCAAGAAATACTTTCAAGACATACTCTCAACCTATCATCCTCACTCTCCTAACAATCACTAGATTCCTTCCACCAAAATATGGCCAAGCGACCGTGACTTCCGGAATTCACAAAAAGTGACTTTTATATTTCCTACTTCACAAACTTGCATTTATTCAAGACTTGCAATAAAATAGATTTTCATTTCACCTTTGCATTTGGTACTCCAATTTTTTTTTAAAGTTTTACACAAGAACAGGGCTGATTTGGATGGTTGGGGTTTTTGTAGTTTTCCCCTGGGTAGAAAATTAGAGTGAAGGAGGTATGGAAGAAGGACAGTCTCTCCTCTATTCGACTCAAGACCTTTTTATTTAGTGGACATGCAGTTACATTGACCGCATTTTTTTTCTTTGATTTTTGGTGATACACCCAATTCTGTGGGTATGGAAGAAGCGAAAGAGGGGGAAGGGGTGCCACCCCAAAACTTAGCCTTTTGGGCATTATTGGTTTTTTTTCTTTTTGACGAATGGAAATATTTGGAAGTGGTAGAAGAAGAGTAGAAGAGGCTGTTCTTGTGCAACTTTTTTTTTTCATCTTTTTTTTAGGAGTACCATGCATTGGTTCAACTATTACCGAATCATGCGAAAAATCAAGAAAATTTATACAAGTTGTACATGATAAGAAAGCATCACTCTTGAATCCTATCAGTCCTCTATGGCTTGGCATCTTTTCCAAGGAGTGATTATTATTTGAGGTCCTAAGTGACAGGAGGATTTCTAGTCATGAAAGTTTCAAAATTTTAGTTGCAAGGAAGTTACATCATTAAGGGGAGTATTTTGACAAATGATCATATCAAGGCCGACTAGATAAAGGCCATTTTGTAACAAAAGAAATAAAAATATGGCCGACTAGATAATGGCCATAAACAAAGCACCTATATGCAAAACCAAAAAAAAAGTAGAAATAATGCAAGAATAAAAAGATAAGGGGGTGGAATAGAATCATACCACCCACCTCCACCCCGAACATAGATTTTTGCTCGTCCCGAGCAAAACCCAAACCCGAGATGGAGGGAAGAAATTTGTTGGGTTCACCAGGACGTCCTGGTAGCTCAAAATATGTCAATTTGAAGGGAATGTCGATGAGGGTTGGGACCTTTATCTGAGGAGCCTCATAGTGTACCCTATGATAGGGTAATTGTAGAAGCTCAGTGGGGTGCTCGTATTTTCTTTCACCTTGCATTCCCTCCAATAGGATCCAAAGATCTTCCATCAATAGAAGGGGAAGTGTTGAAGATGGATGTGGATTTGGGGAGGTTGGTGGGTACCCGACTAGTGATTCTAGTAGAGAAGGATGAAATGAGTTGGGTGGAGGATCTGTTTCAGGTTTTCTACCATCATGATGACCTGTATATGGGAGAATTGATGTTGATGAAAAAGATTTCAAATTATTTACAAAATTGTTTTGCTTCTCCTCAAAAATAATGTCATCAACATTGGGTTTGGTAAGTTTCATTGTTGATATAACATATGGGTCTAATTCGTTTGTACAAGGGGTCCCCAAGGATTCAGGAGGGATGAGGATGACTTCCTTACAAACAATAGAATGGGGTGTGTGAGCTTCTTCCAACGGTGGTATCTCCCCTTCTAGATCATCCATGTGTGGGATGGAAATTGGCTGTGACGGCTTGGGAAGAATCATAAAGGGGGTTAGATTCTCATTATCCAAAATAGACTCAAAAGAAGGGTATTGGTCTATGGTATCATTCAATTTATGTTGAGGATGGGAGGAGTTGTTGGATCTTTAGAATGACTCTCCTACTTTGACATTTCATATTCAAGTAATAGAGTCTCTAAAGGAAAGATAGGGATATCAACGTCCTCATCACACACAAAATATGTCTACATGGTTTGTTTTATTTCTTCAGGATCTGACATATATGACACAAAATAAGGATCATCATCGTCATTGTCAGGAAGAACCATCTTGGGTTGCTCAATCTCTATAGGGGGAGTTTGTGATTGATCCTCTAGAAAGGTAGCTAACATGGCTTGACTGGATTCAAGTTTTACTTGTGCTTCTACTACCCTCTTTTCTAGGTCCTTAAGTCTCTCTTCCAGTTCAAGATCAATTCGCATTTCACCATAGGATTTATACACCCCAAAATTTTGGTCATCCTCGCCACACTCCCCATAGTGTCCTTGGCCATAGTACTCCTCATATTGTTTTGGGTGGCA
Source organism: Alisma plantago-aquatica (assembly GCA_963693085.1). Lineage (NCBI taxonomy): Eukaryota > Viridiplantae > Streptophyta > Magnoliopsida > Alismatales > Alismataceae > Alisma > Alisma plantago-aquatica. The sequence continues at coordinate 811,380,224 of OY856412.1, read as the reverse complement.
TTGCTCCTCATAATAATCTCCAGAAGATGGTGGATTGTAATTTCCATTGCATCCATCTTGGTAGGAAGATTCAATATTATAAGGTGTCACCAATTCATGAGGAAACATATTTGAACAATCTATATTTTGGGTTTGGGCTTCTACTATGGTGGAGAATAAGGTTTGGCTAGTTAGGAGTTTTGCTACCATATTCTCTAGGGACTTAAGTTTCTCTTCTTGTTGAGGATTACATTGGGTTTCATAAACATGTTCATAACCCCCAAGGTTTTGTTGGTGACACACCACAAAATTTTGTTGATCATATCCCCCCATTAGAATATGGATAGCAAGGTTCCCCATAATGGTTCTTAGAAAAATGTGGATTCACAATGTATCCACCAGGATGAATGGGCTCACAATTAAAAGGGGTGCTATTATAATCATGGGGTAGAGTTGGACAGGCAAGAGATGCATGGTGGTAAAAACCACAATAATAACATTGTGGGGGATATTGGGATGTACACTCCATTTGAAAAGAAAGGTTCCTGAAAGATATGTCAATCAACGAATGAGAGAAGAAAGATTGTGAGATAAAAAATTAGTCAAAATTACAAACAAAACTAAAAATTATAAATCTAAGAAATTATGAAATAAAAAAATTACAAAAAAAAGTAACTAGAAAGCAGTACTGCTGGAATGGAAACTCAACAGAAAGAGGAGATACACTTCCGGAATTGTGCTCGGAAAGCAAAAAGAAATTATAAAAATCTAAAAGAAATTATAAAAAAGACTAACGTTATGAAAGTTAGAGAATATGAACAAGTATTATACAAGATATACAGACAACCAGATCTGAAAAACAACTGTGCCGTCCCCGACAACGACACCAAATTGATGCGCGTCGTTGTACACGCAACAATCACTAGGAAAAATTCTAGAGTTTAACCTTCTAACCCGGTTGTCAACTTGTTGTGAACAACAAGTCAACTTAGTATAGATAGGTATCGATCCAAGGGATGGCGGAAAAGAAAAGTCGAAATTCAAATCCGATTGCATGTACACGAATTAAATCCCAATTTGAGAGAGTTATTAATACTAAGAATAAAAATAAAAGTGCTGAAATAAAATTTAACTAATCAAAAAAAGAAATACCGAAGCTAAGGGATTTTACCACCCTAGTCGATGTGAAACGAGATCAAAGAAATGATAAGAAAGATAAAAGAAGGCATGTGAAACATTTGTAAATGATTCACAAAAATGAACTCCCCATGTACCCATTGGTCCTGGCGTTCACAGATCCTAGTTCAATCATCCTAATGGGGACTTTTCCGAGGTCTCATCCAAATTCCCATGAAATCAATTTGTTTGTTCTAAATCTTGGGTTCCATGGTCGCATCCGCCAAGATTAACAAGCGATGAAAACGAGAGATCACTTTGTTAAAATCGTCGAGATCCAAATCAAAATCCATTTATCTAAAAAATGGTATAAATCTTCAATCTAGTCATCACATGGATAAGGGGTTATTCCCCTTGCCTCGATAGAAGTCTACTCACACATGCTTGTAGAAAACATGGAGGAGGAGGGGAGAAGCGAAATGGCCATAGTCTAGCCCAAAATTAGGAGTCAATCCTTTTGCTAGACACAATAAAATGGCTAATCTCTTCAACCCTTGCTCCAATACACGGAAGAGAAAGAAGAAGAAAGGAAGAACAACTAGATCTATTGCAAGAATATAAATTGCAAGAATTAAAGAACACTAAGAAGAAATTCTAATGCTTGAATGATAGGAGAACAAATGCTCAACATTCCGGTACAAAAGATGATACAAAAGATGAACCTTGGGAGGAGGAAGTGCCCTTCCTTTTATAGGAGAAGGAGGGGTAGGCTATCTAAAAAAGAGGGGGAAAAAAGAGAGGGAGCCATCCTTTTGAATTTTCATATCTAGTCAACAAACTCTTGATTGTCTTTCTTTAATGTAGATTCTCACAGCAGCAATTTCGAGCGAATTTCCATTGTCCAGAGAATTTGAAGTGCACTCGAAAATATGATTTTCCTTTAAGACTTTGAATTCTCTTTCCAAATCATATTTGAACATTAAATTATGCCTTAGGATGTGAGAGTTATGCTAATGTTGGTGCAAGGTATGCATTTAAGTCAGCATTGCGGGAAACTGAATTGCCTCCTACCTTCATCTCTTCTTTTCTCGATTTAATTACTTACATAATTCCTAAAAATTAAGAAAAATATCATAAGAATTCAGAAAAAGTATATCAAGAAGATGAAAGTGCTATTTATTTTTGAATTAGCTAAAATTAACAAAAAAGTCCTAATTAAATAATCTAAATGAAGCAAAAATAAGAGATGAATATGCATTCATCACATATTCCTTTATATCACCCATATTCCTTTATATCGCCCCATCATTATCCAGGGTTGTCTATCAAAGAAAAGAGATGATCACCTTCTTTGATTATTGCATGAACTTTCAACCGTTCATGTGTCATTCAATATTGTTTCTTCTTAGTTCCTTGCCATTAGCATGTAATTATAAAGACGATTACATGTCATCATTCCTTTCTTCATTATTGTCTAGTATGCTCATGAACATTGTTTTATTTTTATCTACATTCATATCATGGAAAAGATCTTTGCTTTTCACATTTCTTTATTGAACAAGGATCATCTTCCTTGTTCCCTTTTTCTTATCATGAGGATTGTACTTTTTACTTTCTCATACTCTCATATTGGTTTGAGATAAACTCAATTTCTATTTCATTGCAGTTAGGACGGGTTAGAAATATCCATGCCATAATTTTAGTTTCATTATGCTCTTTAGATTGTTCAAAATGACTACTTGATCAGAGTAGTCAGAAAGATAGTAATCTAAGAGTCTGATACTTACCTTGTCTTTAAGTAGATGAATACCTGGCTAGGGTATACAAGTACTGAGATTAGGTAGTATGCACCTTGTTTGTAGCATATACCTTACTTTTCATATCATCCAAATCATAGGACTTAGTATCCCTGGATTTCTACATGCATCTCTTTTACACCTCATCCTCGTTTATATAGACAAGAGAAATTTTAAATCATTTTAAAGATTACTGGACTGAATGTAGGTTCTCATCTTCCTTATGTCCTCATAGGACTAATCAAAGGAAGCTCAACTACAACTACTCTTCTTATAACTAATAGATAAAATCAGGAGAAGACATATCAGAATGAAACAATTTCATCTGACCTGTCTCGACTAATGGATCGATTACTGCCTCTGACTGATTCATTGCATAGAATCTTTTCATTTCCTATTTCCAACACCATGCTCTATTGTTTGGTGCAGATGGACCTACTCGGGATGGCTGCTCACGTCCTCGAGTGTCACTGATAAACTATTGCCTTTGAGAGCCTTGCTGACTCTACGTTGGTGGTTGGGTCATTCCTTCCTTTCTTTTCAGAAAAAAGGATCTAATATGTCCAACTTATCCACATCTATGACATATCTTATATGCACTCCCTGGTCTTGTCGGCCTTATAACCAATGTATAAGCTAAATTAAGAGTTCTAAATGGTGGAACTTTAGGTCCTTTTCCCTTTCTTGGTAGCCACTGCCCTGGTGTACTAGGTGTTTGTTGCATTGGTGGCATCAAAAATGTGACGAAGAGGGTTTTCTGGCTCAATTCCGAGGACGAAATTTCTTTTAAGATGTGTAGGATGTGATGGAGTGGACTTTTAGAATCCATATATTGAGTTACAACAAGAGTTTCAAGTATTTTGGTAAAGTTGAGTGTTAATTGAAGTTGATATAATGATTTGGATCCATAAGTTATACCTATTTGGGGAATTTAATTGAATGATAAAAAAGTTGATTTATGGAACCAAATTTCAATAGGAAGTACCTTGAGTTGTATCAAAGTCATGGTTAAAGTTTCATAATATTCTGGTGTTCCTAAAAGGAGATATTTAAGTTTGAAGTCGGATCAATAATTAATATTTTGATGTACTTTAGAATAATGTTTCATACTTAGCAACTTAGGCTTTGATCAACTTAGTGTCACAAGCATGTTCATTGTAGGTCCACGATTGTACTAGGGAGAGCCACGGATAAGACCTTCGTTGCCCTATTGTGGAACCTTGGATATCCTAATTCAACGGCAGATTTTCCATCTTCAACCCATGTCAGTTATGGAGTCATGGAGGGTCAGCGAGTGGTTTCTTCGACGTGGACTATGGGATGAGTAGTGGTCTATCTCACGATCTCAGCTGAGTGGTTATCTTCACCTGATCGTGGGCTACCTGCACAACCCTCTTTTCATGAATACAAGAACGGAGAACTAGTCCATTATCCTTGGGTTGCCAATAGCGTAATTCAATCACTGTATAAGGAAGCTGGATGTGGGAGATATACAAACCCCACCCTCTAGCTCTCCATCATCTATTGTAGGTGGGAGGTAGAAGTTACAGAAGGGGGAGATCGGGGGAAGATACAGTGATGCAGACCTTGCCGAACTGGATCTTTCTCACACAGGACGTCTTCGAGGATGAAACCTCGTCCAATAGCAAGTCTGAAGCTGGTGGTTGGGAGAAAGAGCTCCGATGCAGAATCCACACATGTGGGCATACCGTTGAGATCACGTCAAACGCGAGGAGAGGCGGCACTCGCTGTATGAAGGCCAGAGAATGCATGGTACGAGCAAAACCAGAGAGGTGTGGCGATGAGGAGGCTGGCCGCAGACTGCACGATGGATCCAAGAGACGAACGTCACATCTGGTGTCCTGGCTCTCACGCGGGAGAGGAGACCAGAAGAAGACGGTTCCATCACCGAGAACAGATGCACGCAAGCAGCGGCCAGGTGGGGGGACTCATAAGGAGTAGGAAATCACTACCCATAGAAAGCCAGAGAAGGGTCCCATGGCGGTGATGACTGAGCCTTGGATATAGAGGAGGAACCTCCAGCAACAATCCATGACGGTGAGCCAACATAGACGAAGATCTGAGGCTGCGTGCTACTCGTACAAAGCCGTTGGAGATGGATCAGTAAGGAGACCGAGGAGGAGGAGATGGTGACTCTCTGTCGGAGATCTACTCCATGACGGCTGCGTCATCCAGGGGAACATACGAGCAGCGGCTATCCAGGATCTCACGCGGGTGAGGAGAAGAGGAGGCGAAAGTTTCATTCAGGGCCTGAACCTATTCACATGAGAAAGACGGAGGGAGCGGACCGGGTCCAAATCCCATCAAACTAAGTAAACCGAGTCCAGTACGAGGAAAATCGGCTGGCTCAACCAAGTTAACTGACACCCCCATCAGCACACGTGGCCACGTGCCATTTTCCGATTGAAGTAAAATCTCTGATGTGATGGAGTGGACTTTTAGAATCCATATCTTAAGTTACAACAAGAGTTTCAAGTATTTTGGTAAAGTTGAGTGTTAATTGAGGTTGATATAATGATTTGGATCCATAAGTTATACCTATTTGGGGAATTTAATTAAATGATAAAAGAGTTTATTTATGGCACCAAATTTCAATAGGAAGTACCTTGAGTTGTATCAAAGTCATGGTTAAAGTTTCATAATATTCTGGTGTTCCTAAAAGGAGATATTTAAGTTTGAAGTCGGCTCAATAATTAATATTTTGATGTACTTTAGAACAATGTTTCATACTTAGCAACTTAGGCTTTGATCAGCTTAGTGTCACGAGCCTGTTCATTGTAGGGCCATAATTGTACTAGGGAGAGCCACAGATAAGACCTTTGTTGCCCTATTGTGGAACCTTGGATATCCTAATTCAACGACAGATTTGCCATCTTCAACCCATGTCAGTTATGGAGTCATGGAGGGTCAGCGAGTGGTTGCTTCGATGTGGACTATGGGATGAGTAGTGGTCTATCTCACGATCTTAGCTGAGTGATTATCTTCACCTGATTGTGGTCAACCTGCACAACCCTCTTTTCATGAATACAAGAACGGAGAACTAGTCCATTATCCTTGGGTTGCCAATAGCGTAGTTCAAGCACTGTATAAGGCAACTGGATGCGGGAGACATACAAACCCCACCCTCTAGCTCTCCATCATCTGTTGCAGGTGGGAGGTAGAAGTTACAGAAGGAGGAGATCGGGGGAAGATACAGTGATGAGGACCTCACCGAACTGGATCTTTCTCACACAGGACGTCTTTGAGGATGAAACCCCGTCCAATAGCAAGTCTGAAGCTGGTGGTTGGGAGAAAGAGCTCTGACGCAGAATCCACACACGTGGGCATACCGTTGAGATCACGTCAAATGTGAGGAGAGGCGGCGCTCGCTGTATGAAGGCCAGAGAACGCATAGCATGAGCAAAACCAGAGAAGTGTGGTGATGAGGAGGCTGGTCGCAGACTACACGATGGATCCAAGAGACGAACGTCACATCGGGTGTCCTGGCTCTCACGCGGGAGAGGAGACCAGGCGGCGACGGTTCTGTCGCCGAGAACAGACACATGCCAGCAGCGGCCAGGCATGGGGACTCACAAGGAGTAGGAAATCACTGCCCATAGCAAGCCAGAGCAGGGTCCCATGGCGGCGATGCCTGAGCCTTGGATACAGAGGAGGAACCTCCAACAGCAGTCCACGACGGTGAGCCAACATATACAGAGATCTGAGGCTGCGTGCTACTGGTACGAAGTCGTTGGAGATGGATCAATAAGGAGACCGAGGAGGAGGATATGGTGACTCTCTGTCAGAGATCTACTCCATGACGGCGACATCATCTAGGGGAACATATGAGAAGCGGCTGTCCAGGCTCTCACACGGGTGAGGAGAAATGGAGGTGGTAGTTTCGTTCAGGGCGTGAACCTGTTCACGTGAGAAAGAGGGAGGGAGCGGACTAGGTCCAGCTCCCTTCAAACCAAGTAAACTGAGTCCAGTACGAGGAAAACCGGCTGGCTCAAAAATCTCGCTGAGGTGAGGTTTCAATTTGGACGTCACACATCAGATTAAGTTTTTAGAAAATCCGGGGACGTCACAAAAAACTTCCCCTTTTTAGAGCTACTAGGCATTTGTTCCCGAGTTTGGATAGTTCTTTTCTTGATTTCTACCCCATTATCCTTTATTGGATAGTCCTTTATAAAATGTCCTTCTTACCTACACTTGTAGCAGACTCTGATTCCATGTCATATCCTAATCCTTTCGACATTTTCTACTACTCCAACATAACTATGTTGATCAAAAATTCTGCTAGAGCCCAAAATTTCATCATTGGGGACTAGTAATGTAGGTTGTATTGCTCGCATTTGATCCTAGATACGTGCCAATGATGTCATAACCAGTCCAGTGAGAGCATTAAAAGCAGGGTTTTCTATCATGGTTGGATCAGCTTGGGGATTCTCAGGAAGTCACCCTTCTTTTTCCTAACCCCTTGCACCTTCTCTTGGTGCAACAACATTTCTCTCAACAATGTGTTCCTCATGTTCTCCAAACATCTTTCCACTTTACCCTTTCTTCTGCATCAGCAGAAGTCACTATAAGATATACTAGAGGACACTAGAACATACTCAACACTTTAGTCCTATGTCTCTATAAACTCAGCAAACATTAAGCTCTGATACCAAAACTTTGTGATGAATCGACATCGAATTAATCAAGCCAAATCGCCACTAGTAATAATTGTGGAATAACCATAAGAAACACATTAACAAAAAATACTAAAAATTAAAACCATTTTGCAAAGAGATCCATTTCCAAGAAACTCTTAAAGAAAGAACCAAAACTTTATATATACATCATAGTTCACATTGTACCATATCATCTTGAGGATATCATATAACATTTTCTTTGCCCAATCATATACATAAGCAACATAAAACCTCGATGCATTCAAACCAAAATCTCAGATCATTCATAAAACCATTACGTACTGACTCCAAGGACCTGAGAGTATAGAGATGACATATAGGACTTCTGTCTACAAGACACGACAGGTAGTACACTCAACCTGAACTGTTACTCTACTGTTGTTCTTCCTCTACAGAATGGTTTCTACCTCCTTGTGCATGTCCACCTAAAAATTGTGGATCCCACAGGGTGAGACAATTTTCCCAGTGAGAGATATAACTCTCTGCTAATAATGTTATTATCATAGGTAAATAGTATAAAACTGAACAGAAGTTCTTCTATATTAATAAGCAAGATTAATTAATGTTTATAAGAATAATAGAGCAATCTCATCCTTTAAATTAATGCAACTATCTATGATAGAGAAATAAATTATCTATTCACTTTATAATGAATATGAAGAACATGTATAACATCTATCCCTTTAAGATGTATAAAAGAAGTGAACATCAACCAGTGTTTTCTATATTCTATCCTTAAGAAAATACGCTACACTACTGATTATATATTTACAATAACACTTATTCCCTGAGGTGATGAGGTGTACTTCTCATATTCCAACCAACCACCGCTTAGTCAAAATCAGTATCATACAATGTTAATGGAAGAGCCGGCTTCCAAGACCTCACCTATCTCGGTCAGTACGAGACTACTGGCAGGACATCTTGTGTCAACTACAATTAGCTTACTAGTATATACCAGTATCTTTGCTTTAGAGTTAGAGCCACACCATGCACTATCTTTGGGATAAGACCATTGAGCTTTCCTAGATTATAAGGATGAAGAAGATTATACATCAATTCCTTACCTGGTCGGGAGATTTATACATCAATCCTGATACACACAGAATGAAGAAGAATTTATACATCAATTCCTTATTTGGTCAGGAGATTTACATCATCTCGATATAAAATAAATGATGAAGGTGCTACATCAATTCTTCATTACGATGTATGGATATACTTCATCCTTCACCCCCACATATTAAAAAATATGCTCTCCAAGTTAAACACATTTCACCATTCAGAAAATTCTAACACTGAATTGATCTATGATCAGGGCAGCTACATGATGAGATTCCCTTTGATTAATTAGGTGCATTACAGTATCTTTTAGCATCAACCTAGTTAAAAACATGAATTATAACATATGCTACAAAGAAAGGTGTAATACATTTATCAAGTAATTTTATAATCATTGGAAAAAATTGAATGCATAACACTCAGGATCTCAGTCCCTTATCACATTACTGGAAATTCTCATTCCTTAACATTATCATCATCATGATTACTAAATCTGGGTATTCAAACCCTTAGTTCATCAATGAACATTGTTACCTCTTATCAGGTAACTGTTACCTCCAGGTCCTTAGACTAAGGTATACATTATACTTGTTGCACAAGTATTTCACACAGCTCACAAGCTCCATTTAAATATCTTGTAACCTTCCACTAGGCAACAACTATCTTTTTAGGTCATCAGGCCCTATAAGCATTATACTTGTTGTATAAGTATTTAACATGGCTCACAAGGCCCATTTAAATATGTATCATATAAAACATCATAGCTCATACATGGATGTGCTCATCATCTCATGATTCCTACATGGTTAGCACTTCATGATAAAAACACTAGTAGTATATGACAACACCATGCAATTCAAGAGAAATGCAATCTTCCCATTATTAGGATTAGGGTTTCTCATTCTAACCGATTAGGGTTTCAAGTGCATACCATCACCCTTCATTAGGGTTAGGGTTTCCCCTTATTAATCAATTAGGATTTCAAATGATATCATTACCCTTCATTAGGGTTAGGGTTTTCCCCTTATTAATTGATTAGGGATTCAAGATCATATTATCAAGAATCAAACCCTAATTCATACTCCCCTCATATTAGGAGTATCAATGAATGCTCATTAAATGATTATCATACAAGTATAAGTTTCTCTCTCTTCCTCATTAGGATGTTGATTACGTCATACTCTATTAGGGCTACTCAATCATTCTCTCAAGGTACATTGGCTTACTACTAAACACATTGCATTAAACTCTTTATATCTTAATGTATTATTTGACATAACACAACTTATGTGTTACTCCATCAAATATATTGAATTAAGGTGCTTCCACCATATTGGGAATAAAGGTGTGTACTTAACACCATATCATGCTTCCATATCAAGATTATGGTGTATCCTCATCACCATATCGTGCATCCATATTGGGAATGTGGTGTATCATCATCAGCATATCGTGCATAAGGTGTATCCCCCATTACCATAATGTGTACCCATATCGAGTTACCCAACATTTAGGGTTTGTCATTTCAAGTTAGAGGTACTGAGCCCCATATCGTGTATGAGGGGAGTGCTTCACCTCATATCGTGCACAAGTTGTGCACTTCATCATCATATCATGCATCAAGTATATACTTCATCATGGTATCATATTAATGGTATATTCACCTCACCATCGGGTTAGCATATCAGGTTAGCATATCAGGTTAGCATATCCGGTTAGACCCTTATGTTGATACCTTTTCATACCTTCAAGGGATCAATCCTATCATGTGTTGAGTGATTGTATAGACAACTGGTTGAACCCTTCAGAATCAACCCATTATATAAAATGATAGCGTTGTGGGGTTCCAAGGTATATCGGGTTTCATATCATCATCTAGGGTTTCAACACCATATCGGGTTAGGGTGTATAACTGATGCCATATTGTACATAAGGTGAATGCTTGACCTCATATCATGTACAAGGTGTATGTTTGGCACCATATCCTGCACAAGATATATGTATGTGCCACTCATATCGTCCATGAGGTATAAAACTCATCTCTATATCGAGTTACCCATAATCTAGGGTTTGTCATATAAGATTAGAGTATATACTTGAATCCATGTCATGCATAGGGTGTATACTTGACCTCATAACATGCACATGGTGTGCAAAAAGTGTATAATTCATCATCATATCATGTATAAGATATGTGCATCCTCATTGTATCATGCTAGGGAAATGTTCACCTCGCCATATCAGGTTAGAGGTGCTTCAACCCAATATCATTTTGGGCCATGATGATGTCATCATCATCAACCCCTAGACTCTCATTCTTACTATTCTAGTTCATGGAAAACATTCCTATGTCACTAATAGAACTCATGGATTCATCAATTATGCAAGAGAATTCGAAATTGAAAGTAGCTCAACAAGTATATAGAATTGAAGGTGAATAATAACATAATTGGGTTTAAGTTATATAACCTGCCTCAAGAACAACTTCAAAGATACAAGATCTAAAGCTCCATGTTACCAAGTTTGAAGATGATATTCACCACTCCTCTTGGGTTTAAGACTTGAGCTCCTCATCACTATGCATGATACCTCACCACTTGTGGCCGATATTCCTCACTTGTGGCTGATATCCCTTCACTTGGCCGATATTACTTTCCTATGGCCAATATCGAGGCTATATGAATGATACCCCTTCATATATGAATGATACCAGGCCTCTATGCATGATATCTAAAAGAAAGAGGGTGGTAACTTTCTAAAAATTTCACTAATAGGTGAAAGAAGTTGTATATATAGTTGAGGTTCTTGAAAAAGAGGGTATATGAGATGTCATCATTTTAAACTACTAGATGCCATGTGTCCATGCATGGTTGATATGTGTACATGCATGAACTATTTTTTATATTGACATGAAAAACACTTGAGGTTGATCTAGAGATAACATCCCGGCCATCACTTATCTTTTTGGATAAGATATATCAACTCAATCACCACTTTATTCACAACCCGATACAACTTTTTCAAGGAAGTTATAAACTGATACACTTCACCTCCGTGAGGTTATTAGTCTGTCATGGACAAGGCCAAGAGTTCACAAACCGATATGAGTCTCCCTTTATGGCTCCATGGATGATAGGTACTCTCATATGAACTCTACAACTTGATACAACTCAAATTAGGGTTTCACATTCAACCCTTCTTGGTCTGTTCATCACCAAGAGTACTATCACTCAAAGATGACTCAAACATGGTGTCTCCTTCTTTCCATCTCCTCTAGATGATACTAGGAGGAAGCAAGGACACTATAGAGGTGGTAATTTTCATATCAACCCTATATTTTGGGTAAATTACAATTTGTACCAAAATTGGTGCATAAGGCACTAGCATTATTTAAACAAGCTCAAACTTGGAATTTAGGCTTTCCATAAGCCATCACCTAGCATAATTCTCTATCTTATGATGCTAAAACACTTAAGGCACTTTCAACATGTGACATATTGCAATATAACCCCTCATCTTGGGTAAATTGCATTATGGTCCAAAATAAGAGAACATTGCTCAAACATTATTCAAACAGGACCAAACTTGAAACATAAGTTTGTCACCTGATAATAAAACACATTAGAGAATTATATCAAATTTCTAAGAAACTTATTTGTGCCAAACAAATAGGGTTAGCCCTAAACCCAGGTCAGGGATGTTACAACAATGGTTGCAAAATCCTAGAGGTTGACCTCTCTAGGTAGTGTATGTACAATCTCCTCGTTTAGAGTTTGGAAATGGTATATATAGCTTGTGTTCTTATTTTTATTTAATATCTCTCATCTTTGCTTTGTATTCTTAGTGGCATTTAAATTTCATATTTGCAATCTCTTATCTTGAAGTAATTCGAATGTCTAATGGAATTGGTTTAAATGTTTTTAGCTATACTCAACCCCCCTTCTAGAGTCCATCATCATTTATCCAACAAGTGTCACATCCTAGCCTACATGATCTTCTCCCCAAGGGTGCCACATAGAGAGTTGTAACCACTCTTAATTTAAACTGAATGTAGTAAACTGTGTACACCGAACCAAACACATGTGCAATCTTATCATTGAATACATCAACCATGTCAAACACAAAACATATACACCATTGACTTATTGGGGCCTACTCAAATCTCTTACTTGGTATATACACACATCCCTATGATAAGATGGTTGGACACCCCAACTGATAGATCTAGTGTTCTTGCATGACACCCACTTCATCAAGAAGATGACAGATCCAAACAAACACTCTCTGTTGTTCAAATAGCTTTTTACATTGTTGAATCTACGTGATTAGGCATCTTCTTTTTCTTCAAATACATCAATGGACTTGATGGTTTTGAGGTACACATCCTGTGCTTCAATAATGTGTGTTTATAGATGAAGATGGTGAAAGCAGTTGTTAAAGCTTCTAGGGGAAATGTGTTCACAAGGGAAAATGATTATGATAATCTTGATACTAATATTTCCTAGTTTCCTCTATAGAATGAAGAAACATATTCTTCACAATGTGGATGCACCGTCTCTACAAGGACACTTATCTTTATTTAAATTCAATTCTCTAAATACCCATATATCCCATAATCAAGAATTCCATATGAGGATGAAGCATGAGCAACAAAAGCACATGTGCTACATGTAATATGCCAACTATAAGTGGAACGTCCATTAAAACATCCCACAACCATCTTACCAACAACTTGTGGAACAATATCAAACCTCAAACTCAGATTGTTGGGGCAGAGGCATTGTAACGCCTGGGCCCACTGCCCAAGGCTCTAGCAGAATTTCAGGAATGACGACTGGCCCCACAGACCACCACTAGCCTTAACTGCATGCTTTTTGTCCACTCACGCACAAGCCATGATCAACTTCCCGACTGGTCACCCATCCTAGTACTACTCCAAGCTGAGCACACTTAACTATGGAGTTCTTTAGAGATGGAGTTCCCGACTGGTCACCCATCAAAATTTGAAAACTATAGTGGATCTAGTGTAGTTATGGGTTCATTGAATCTCCTCTCTTTGGTTGACGTCAATCCTTGTTTTGACCATGACACTTCAACATTTTTTCTGAACTTCTATTTATGGATGGTGTGGGTTCCTCTTTTATTCTTTCTTCCTATTCATACGGGAGTACAAGCCCCACTACCTTATCTCTCTTTTCCATTTTGTTTCCATTATTGGTTGTTACTCATCTTCAATGGGTTTTTCTTTCTGGACAATTTTATGTTTAGGGTTAGATTTATTTAGCCTTTATGTTCACACTGATTTTGTCCTTAGTAGTCTAAATGAAGTTAAGAACTCGAGTTATGCTTTATGTTTTCCACACTTCATATTTTTTATGTCAGGAACTCGAGTTATATGACTTCTTGAAGTTCTTAAAGTAAAAGTGAAAGATAGTTTTTGATTTCGCTAGTAATATCAGAAAACAAGTTCTGGAGCTACTAACAATGCCTCCTCATAATATCCTATTGAATATTCTTACATCGACCATAAATATAAAGCATTTACATGTCCATATCCTACAAAACAAGTTCTAGGGCTACCAACAATACCTCCTCATAATATCCTATTGAATATACTAACGTCGACCATAAATGTAAACTATTTATATCTATACCAAACTAATCCATGAACTTTAATAGAGCTCAAATTCCTAGAATGGTCAAAAAGGGAATTCCCGATAACTTGTTATTTATAGTAAACAGATCAGAGCCATTGTTACAATGAATAGGCCCTTTCATGCATAGGATATGTTTGGTTTGCAGGAATAGATATGAATGGATTCATCTATGGATGGGATATGATGAGATCTAGTGAATACAAGGATGTTGTTTTCCCATCCAGTGATTGGATTAGCTAAGGAATGGATAAATTAGGAGTAGTGGTCTGTCACCTGAAGATACTAGATTGTAACTTTATGGAAACCATTATAATGTATGATCAAACGACAACAATGAACACATCTATTGAAAGATAATTTTCAAGCAATGCACCAAATCTAGCATGAAGAAGAAACTACATTAGTCTAAAGATTGTCGCTGAAAAATTTGTGAAGAATGATCATAGAAGAAATATGGTCGTGATGTGAATGTGGCTAAAATTACATTGGAAAAATCAAAATTTACCTTATAGAGGACATCATATATTATTAGCAACACAGCAACAACAATCATTATATAGGGTCTGACGCAACAAGTTGATTATGAAATTAGAAGGTAGTAAAAGGTTACATCTTTCTCATCTTCTCAAACTAAGACATCATGTTGTGAAATTTGAACATGACGTACTTCACTTCACAAGAGAAATAGAAGTGAACCTATTTAGAAAATATTCATCTTCTCAAACTACAGTGCCCCATGATGTATATGAAAGTAAGGTGCTTTCTTTCTCATGAGAAAGAGTCGTGAACATACCTATCTTTTAAAAATTATCATGGCTTCTACAAACACGGCATGATGCATAGAAACTAGAATACAACTGTGATAAACTAGTTTTTCCCTCCCTCCTCTTTTGTGCCAATTCTTTTGTTTTTGGGAAAAATGTGATGTCGTATTTTAGTCATACTAGCGATCAAATTCACAATGGGTGACATCAATTTGGAAATTTGATCTAAGTGGCATGCTTAAATGCAACACTCTCTTGCAACTTTTTTTTTCTTTGAACCTCTCCTGAGTTCCCCTCTTGATCTATAATGTGCATCCAGTTGTAGATGGTTCCTTTTTTAGTCCAACGACACCAAAATCACATCATTCAGACATATAAAACTCTAGTTATCATGGTTAGAAGATTCCATATGTTAGCCCTTTTTGTCC
The DNA here is from genome assembly GCA_963693085.1 of Alisma plantago-aquatica. Lineage (NCBI taxonomy): Eukaryota > Viridiplantae > Streptophyta > Magnoliopsida > Alismatales > Alismataceae > Alisma > Alisma plantago-aquatica. The sequence goes on along the minus strand of OY856412.1, from coordinate 811,364,725 downwards.
CCCTTCTCCTGCCTTGGGTCGGCCTACATGGGCCCAATTTGACATCATGGTCCAATCTCTTATTCCCTCCTCCCCTTCTGATTTAGGAAACAAATGAGTGGCTGGGGGAAAAGCTTCTTCTGCCTCACCCAGATTGGGTAATGGACAAGATCCATAGGTGAACAAACCATAGCTTGCTCCCTTATATACCCCCTCCCTTGGTTGCCCTATTCTTTTCCTTAGTTTTCTCTAGCCACTGACTTCCTTCCCCCTCCTTTCTTCATTTAATGCTCCATGGTTCACAATGGAACCCAACCGCAACCAGCCATGGAATCGTGGAAAGCTTTCCCACACATCACCCCATCATGCAAGCACAAGAGAGGATTGTGGCGGACGGCGATAGAGTTCCCTACTCCGACCGCCTCAAGGCTTTCTCGAGTAGGAGCTGTCATTATTGGGTAGTTGGAGAAGGGAGGATGAGGTCCCCCTATTCCTCCTTGTTCTAACGCAGGGAATAGAGGAATCCTGCTGCGCTGGGGTTGGGCGCACTAGGAGAGGGAGAAAGGCCTGACCATTCAACGAGAATTAGATGACTGTGATAGGGACACGAAGAAATAGATGTGGCCCCAAGTGAGTGGCCGTGCAGAGTCATGGGATCCGCTGGGAGACCAGGCATCCAAACAGATAGAGGGGAGCGTGAGCATCGTGGGCAGGCACCAGCAGTTGCTGACCTCTCTCACCCTCCACCAAACTACCACCATCCTGTGGCTGATCTCCGCCCAAGCACATGCACGAGTAGGGAGGCCCTGGCCGCTGGATCTCGTCCCAACGGCCCAGATTTGTTAATGAATTGAAGGTATTTCCCAATGTCAAATCCCTATAGTTTTGATGCAAATCTTATAAAATGCATAACTTCAACCTCCTAAGACCAAATATAGCAAAATTATATATCAAATTGATGCTCTCAAAAATTTATAAAATTTGAGCATGCTTTCAAACCCTAATTCTTCTTCTAGTTCTCTTGATTTGCTAAAATACAAACCTTGAGCTTCTTTGACTATGTTTAATGTACTTTTATGATCAAGCTTGAGACTTTGGTGAACCTTCACCGTCTTAATCATGAAATTAATATCTCCTTGCCATCCTTGAGTTATAAAGGGTATTAATCACTCATATTGCTCATGAGTGACTCTTTGGCACATAAGTGACTTGTGTTTGAACTATACTAATATGAATTTGCTAAAAAAACACTATAGGGGGGGTGAATAGGATTTTATGATAATTTTAAAATTAATTCAACCAAGAAACCACATAAATATTGGAGAAGGATACAAAAGGTGTTTAGAGTGGTTCCACCCTTAGCAAAAACTAAGGGAGTAAGTCCACTACCCAATTGTTTTCAATTGGGATTTTGAAAGCACTTGTATTTTATTACCTTTTTGAAGGATGTTACATAAGATACAAATACCTTCCCAACCTTTAGGATAGCCTTCACCTAGAAGTAGCCTCACCAACCCTGAAGTAGCCTTCCTCTTAAAGTAACTTCAAGCTCTCCCTTGAAGTAGCTTCCCGTTGAGACAGCCTTCTTGAAGTAATCATATGTCCGTCGAGCTACCTTCTCCACCTGAAGAAGCTCCTACAACCTCCTTTATACAGCCTCCAACCTAGGAGTAGCAAAGGAGAATACAAATCTATAAGAAGGAACAAGAAGGAAGAAGGAAAAATACACTTTACCACTTTAGCACAAGGCTTGAATCATATATCCAGTGTTTTGATCTCCTATCCAATGTGTATGAATGTGAAGGTGTAGTGGGTAGGAGATGCTAGCCTGTAGGACATGAAATCTCAGCTTATGGAAATGTTTTGCAAGTGAAGGATTGCTTAATTGCTCATAAGTATTGATTCTCAATTACAAGTGTAATTGTATGCACAAGTGATGCTTTGGGTGTCCTAAGGCATGTCCTATTTATAGGAATGGCCTACTAGTGCTTAGGGACATTCTAGACACTTTCTAGGATGTTCTTAGTGCTCAACTAGTTGTTAGGTGTCCACTAATTACATTGCAACAACTAGTTGTTTAAAGCTGAAAAGTGCAGTTTAGAACCTTTCTCGGTCGAGAGGTTTGTCGACCGAGAGTCTCTCAGTCGAGCAATTTGTCAACCGAGGGAAGGTCTGGAATGAGTGTATTGCAACGTTCATTTACAACTACCAATCACTTTTCAACTCAGTCTAACATCTATAGAATTTGCTAGAAGGACTATTCTCAGTCGAGAATATTGTCGACCGGGAGTGTCTCGGTCGAGGAATTTGTCGACCGAGAATGTCCCTATTTCAATGTGTTAAGTCATTTACTAAGTGTTTGTATCAATGTGTAATTGTTCTTATATCTTAAGGGAGAAACTTTCTAAGTTTCATGAGTGGATAGGGAAGATCTAACGCTTGATTTACATGATGTCTAAGTAATTGTACATTATATATTTGTACAAGTTTTTACATTGAGTACAATCATGAAAATAAAGTAATTTAAGCATATTGATCTTCCAATTTGTATTGATTTTCAACTATCCATTTCCTTATTTTTTTATCCCTGAAATACTCAAATAACAAGTTAGATCAACAAGAATGAAATGTTTGTCATCATCAAAACAAAGGGTATAACAATGTCCAATTTAGCCAACAATCTCCCCCTTTTTGAATATGACAAACATTCCTAAAATATAAATCATGGGAATTCAAAAAGCATGAGTTTCATACCTGAGATTTACCTTTTGTACGGATTCTCTTGCTTATTCAAGGAGTGTGTTCTAGTTATTCCCAAAAGGGTATAGAACATAATATTCAACTCTTAGGGAATATAGCAACAATTTATGTAAAGCCAAGAGATTTTGTTTTTGATATATATTACTTCTCATCCTTTATCATTTCAAAAAGATAACCATATAACCCCCTGAATGGGATACTCCCCCTTAATTGTATACTATAACAAAAATGTCAAATTTAGCCATAATTCAGAAATCGTGATTTATTTCTCGACCATTTGCAAGGGATGTTAAGCCCTGAAATGACATGAGAATCCTTTAGGCTCATGAATATATTTTAATAGTTTCTCAACCATTTGTAAGGGATGTTAAGCCCTAAAATGATATGAGATTCCTTTTAGGCTCATAGTAGGATCAATGCCTTTATTTCTCAACCATTTACAAGGGATGTTAAGCCCTGAAATGATATGAGATTCTTTTAAGCTCATAGTGGAATCAATGAATATATCCCTAACCAAAAACAAGGGATGTTAAGTCCTAATTTGTTTAGAGAATTCAATTAAGAGCAAGATATACATCATATTAAAGAATGTTGTAGGTTCCAAGACTACTTTAAGGATACTAAGGTCATAACTAGCTTTGAGGTTCAATTTAATAAGTAATGAGTCAACATGTTGAGAAAATATACTAAGGTTAAGTGCAGGTAAAAGATTTATAAATAAGCATTTTGTCAAGCTTAGTTTAGGTCGAGCTTGACTTTGACCACGGCGCCCCTCGGTCAAACTTTATTTAGACCGAGAGGCAATTTTTTGTAGATTTTCAGTTTAAGCATTTACAATGATCCACTTGATTAAATATAAAGCCTTTATGTAAATTGAACAGGTGGAACCAATTTGAAAGAGTTTATATCAATTTGAAAGATTATAGCTTAGGATCAAGTTTGTCAAGAACTTAATTCATGTGAGCAATATTTGATTTTGAAATGGTGTCTTGCTCTTGATTTTCTTAGAATAGACTTTAGATAGAATATTGAAATAATTTTACTCTAAGCAAAACCTCTTATTCCACTAGTTTTCCTATTAAACTTTTCTCCATTATGATCATAAAATATGTCTTTTCTTCATATATAAAGGAAAATTATTTTTAAGAGAGTCTTATATGCAAGGAATATAGCTTTGAAATTCCTATATAATTTAAATACTTAGAACAATTTACCATGAAAAGTATTATTTTACAAAATTGCAAGTAGAGTATTTGATTTTCATTCTTAGAGAAAAATTGTATGAATATAACCTCATCTTTATTTGCAAGACTTTGAATCATCATAAACAACTTAATGACAAAAACAATATCTTTCTCAATCAATAAAAACAAGTCCATAAGTTCCATTGACGAAGTTTTCTCAAAGCAACATGGTTCATAATTTTTAGATTGGCCAAGGAAGACTTTAGGCAAGCCATGTATAAGATCATATCCTTTTGAATAGCAATTGAAATATATGAACTTGCAATCTATGCTATATTTGTATTGATTCATTTTTGCAAGAAGGCATGTCCAATTTTAGTTTGCAAAAATTAGGTCTAAAAGTATACATGTTTTCAATCAACACATTTTGTAACAAGTTCAATAAGAATGTTATAATCATAGTATACTTTTATTTAATAATTCATGATGCAAGCTATCAATATGTTTTTTTTAAATTGTCTCCAAGATTGATGATTCATTCTTGATTTGCAGATTAAATCATCATGGATAGAAAACTGAAATAAATTAAACAAGTTTTACAGAACCTCAGTCGGTCGAGCTTTTTCTCGACCGAATATATTTCGGTTGATATTATTTTCGATCGAATAAGTTGTTGTTTCTTAAGTTTTAGCAGTTATAACAGTGTCAAATTTGGTATACTAATCTTCGATCGAAGATATCTCGGTCGAAGATTTTCTCGACCGAGTTTTCTACTATTTTTTATAGGTTTTAACATGTTGAATCAGTGGATTTGGTCCACTATTTTTCTACTGGGAATTTGCTCGGTCAAACTCTATTTCGACCGAATAAGTTATTTCTTTTCCAGTAATTTCAGGTTCAGTGCAGAGCCCTCATTGGTCAAATATTTTCTTGACCGACTAACTTTCGGTCGAATTCTTTGTCAATCGATGGTGTTTCTACAGTTTGTTCAAGTTATGAGTTAATTTAATTTGATTATTTTGTTGTTCCTTTATTTTTAGTTGAGATAGAACATAAAGATAGTCAAATTAGAGTCTATGGTCATATCTCAACTTAATTTCATTCATTTAGTTTGGGGTTTTTGGAACCCATACCAACTCAACATCCTTTTTCTTGTAAGGACATGAGAAGGAATAATGTCCAAGCCTTAAGCAATAATTACAACACATTGAATCAATCTCATTTATATTCTTGGCTAGATTGTCTTTAGGCACATACATAACTTTATTCTTGGGCACCTGTGTTCCTCTCATTCTAGGTTTTTGATAGGATTTGCCTTTGGGCTGATAACCTAGTCCTCTTCTTCTAATATGACCAGAAGAATCTATTAGGATCTTACCAAGAATACCATTGTTTTTCAAGCTACTATTTTCCTTTTGTAATTTAGTAATTTCATCCATTCTCCTTTTAACATCTAACCTTGATTTGTCTATATTATACAACAAACTATCTCTTTATTTGATAACAACATCATAATATAAATGAGTACACAAGATAGGTTGTGTTTGAAGATCATTCAATTTTGCAAGCAATTCAACCTTTTCTTGAGAAAGAAAATCATAGTTTGTTTCTAGAGTAAGAAACTTTATTTTGTAATCATTGAGAGATTATTTCAAGGTAGAATTTTTGTAAATAATACTTTCCTTTTCAAAAGTAAGATCATTTAATTGAGTATACAAATCCTCATTATTTTTAGTAACTCTTTTTAGTTTCTTTTTACAATCGATATATTTATCATGTAATTCATCAATGCTAGCAATTAACTTTTCTTTAGATAAATAAAAAAGACTTACCTCATCTTCTTCTTCATTTATTGTAGCAACAAGACACTCCACTTCTTCTTCTCCATCTTCACTATCATCACTTGAGTCATCCCATGTAACTTTGTAGACTTTTTCCTTCTTTTTGTGAGATGATTTCTTTCCTTTCTTGAGCTTGGGACAATCACTTTTTAAAATGTCCCCTTTTACCACATTCAAAGCACCTAGAGGAAGAATAAACACTAGAAGTTTTGTTAGTTTTAAATCTTCTGTACTGCTTACCATTTACAATGAGAGTTTCTTCTTCACTATTTTCTTTACTTGTCTCATCACTTTCTTGAGTTATGACCTTTGTAGCCTTTAGAGCCATGTCTTTCTTTCTCCCTTGTTGATGTTGAAGCTCCCATCTTTCTTCCTCTTCCAAGGTTGCCTCATGTGCTTCTAAGTTGCCAATGAGTTGCTCCATCCTTAGTCGAGTGAGGTCATTGGCTTCTTCAATTGCAGTCACCTTAGGCTTGTACTTGAGAGGAAGATACCTAAGAATTTTAGACATTTTATCTTATTCACTAATGGCTTTACCTAATGCATTCAAAACCATTAACAATAGAAGAAAACTTTGCATACATTTCACTAATAGACTCATTTGGTTCCATACGAAATTGTTCAAACTTTTGTTTAAGCATACTAATTTTGGAGTTCTTTACTTGTATAATTCCTTCATAAGTAATAGAGTGTCTATGCCATATTTCATATGTAGTTTCACAATTTTATATTCTATTAAACTCACCTACGAAAATTGAACAATAAAGGATACTGACAGCTTTTGCATTCAATTCAGCTAATTTTACCGTATTTGCATCCCATGTAGCATACTCTGTTTGAGGAAGAGTGTAGGCATTTGAAACCATTCTCCAAAGATCCCAGATGATCCCTTGAAAGTAGAATTGCATCCTCCTCTTCCAATAGTTGTAGTTGGTGCCATCAAATGGTGGAGGTCGAGCTATAAGTGTTCCTTCCAAATTGAGGTTGTTTAGTACTCCATCACCCATCTTCTTCAAGACTCAATTAGAGCTCCTTGAAGCCTGCTCTGATACCAATTGAAAAACACTAGAGGGGGGTGAATAGGGTTTTATGATAATTTTACAATTAATTCAACCAAGCAACCACAAAAATATTTGAGAAGGAGACAAAAGGTGTTTAGAGTGGTTCCACCCTTAGCAAAAACTAAGGGAGTCAGTCCACTACCCAATTGTTTTCAATTGGGATTTTGAAAGTACTTGTATTTTATTACTTTTTTATAGGATGTCACATAAGATACAAATACCTTCCCAACCCTTAGGATAGCCTTCACCTAGAAGTAGTTTCACCAACCCTGAAGTAGCCTTCCTCTTGAAGTAACTTCAAGCTCCCCCTTAAAGTAGCCTTCCTCTTGAAGTAACTTCCCATTGAGACAACCTTCTTGAAGTAATCCTAAGTCTGTCGAGCTACCTTATCCACCTTAAGAAGCTCCTAAAACCTCCTTTCCACAACCTACAACCTAGGAGTAGCAAAGGAGAATACAAAGCAATAAGAAGGAACAAGAGGGAAGAAGGAAAAATACACTTTACCACTTTAGCACAAGTCTTGAATCCTATATCAATCATTTTGATCTCCTATCCAATGTGTATGAATGTAAAGGTGTATTGGGTATGAGATTCTATCCTATAGGAAACGAAATCTTAGCTTATGGAAATGTTTTGCAAGTGAAGGATTGCTCAATTGCTCATACGTGTTGATTCTCAATTGCAAGTGTAATTGTATGCACAAGTGCTGCTTTAGGTGTCCTAAGGCATGTCCTATTTATAGGAATGGCCTAATAGTACTTAGGGGCATTCTAGACACTTTCTAGGATGTTCTTAGTGCTCAACTATCCATTAGGTATCAACTAATTATATTGCAATGGCTAGTTGTTTAATGCAGAAAAGTACAGTCCAGAACCTTTCTCGGTCGAGAAGTTTGTCGACCGAGACCGAGAGTCTCTCGGTCGAGGAATTTGTTGACTGAGGGAAGGTATGAAATGAGTGTATTGTAACATTTATTTCCAACTACCAACCACTTTCCAACTCAATCTAACGTATATAGAATTTTCTAGAAGGATTATTCTCGGTCGAGAACATTGTCGACCGTGAGTGTCTCAGTCGAGGAATTTGTCGACTGAGAATGTCCATGTTTCAATGTGTTGATCCATGTACTAAGTGTGTGTATCAATGTGTAATTGTGATTATATCTTAAGGGAGGATCTTTCTAAGTGTTGTGAGTGGATAGGGAAGATCTAACACTTGATTTACATGATGTCTAAGTACTTGTACATTATATATTTGTACAAGTTTTTACATTGAGTACAATCATGAAAATAAAGTAAGTTAAGCATATTGATCTTCCAATTTGTATTTACTCTTCAACTATCCACTTCCTTATTTGTTTATCCCTCAAACACTCAAATAAAAAGTTAGATCCATAAGAATGAAATGTTTGTCATCATCAAAACAAAGGGTATAACAATGTCCAAAACCTTGTGTGCTTGACCCTCCATGTTTCACGTATTTTATAGGTTCAGAGATGGCTAGAAGTTGATGCGCATGGTGAGCTATGTCAAGTGTACTTGTTGTTAGATCCATAGTGTACATGAGCAGACTTGAAAATTGTACTCTTGAATATGTAATTGAAATCTTGTAATAAACAATGTTACTTAATATATTTTGTTGATTGTTGAGATTATGAATGGTGCTTTTATCTTGTTATTTGTTCATGTATGCTAAGCATTTCATGATACTGCATGTTGTCTTTGGTATTCCTTTGGTTCATGGGACTGGGATTCTATTTCCGTGATATATGGTATCAGAGAATGAACTATAACTACACCAAACATTTCTCACATAAAACACAAACTAAACACAACCTTGTAGAAACTTAATATGATGTCATTTGTGGACTAAGTCGACTTTGCCTCTAGGTTAGAACCTAGATGTTCTAGAACTAGGTGTAGTCTTGTGTAATCCCTAGACCTTTCTTTTCTCCTCCTTTTATCATGTAGTATGGGCTATAGGTTCAGGAGGGTGAGAAAAGGGAGCTCTTCTTACCGCCCTATACATATGTTCTAGGCATGTGATTAGGGTCGCTACACATGTGTGCATCATGTTCTTGCTAGTTCTCTAGGTTCCATGGTACTAGACTACCTGATGAGTGTGGTAACTCATTTTGGTTTTGGTTTTATTCGAATGCAGTATAGTGGTTTTCATCGCCTGTTTCAACATTGGAGAAACTATTTCAAGTATTAGTATATGTACATATGAAAAATGTTACCACACGCAGAAAGGAAGTGAGTGTCCATGTAGCCTAAGAGAAATATATGCAACATCAAGTCTAGATGAAAGAGTTTAGATGATAGATGTAGTCTCTAGATTTGTCTACAGCCGTGATAAAGGTTAGGCCAATGAGTAGCCTAGATAACCTAAGATGACGATGATAATGACGATGACGATGATGATGGTGATGATGCTATTGAAGATGATATTGATGTTGATAATGATGTTGATGTTGATATGACCCATGTTTTTTTTTATGGATCAAGTACGTCTTGATGACATGAGATGATTTGATAGTGCACCCTAGCTAATATAGCACCATGTTTGACATATCTGACTCAGTTGATGTGCTAAACATAGCTAGTGGGTTTATATGTTTGCTTGTGCTAGTCTTGTAAACAATGAGATATGATATATGTTACATGGTTTGAGACAAACACATGCCTCAATCTCCTTGCAAAGGAGGACCTATAGCATGGGACATTTGAAAAAGGTGAACTCTTAATATGAGTTGACCCGCCACGTGAGAAGGTCAGAGCACCTAAACTCCAAATTTTGTGAAATGTTGAAAAATGTGCACGATGAAATACATGATGATGAGTCCCTAACTAGACTACTTCTAAGTATGTGAGTTAAGTCATCTAGTATGTGGTTCCCTCTATAATGTTGAACCCTCTATTTCCTATGAAAAGATCTAACACTAGAGGAAGAGGCAATTGAATATATGATGTTTTCTATATAGGTTAGGGAGATGTCCCAAGACCCTTAATATGATGTACATGATGTGTGATATCCATGATGAGCCTCATACTCGGGTTAGTGGTTTGATGTAAAGGAATCTAGGGGTTACTCTCATTTGGTATGTTGGGTAAGAGTTTGGTATGGATAGATGTTGGAGGTTAGCATGTTTTGCCTTGACCTAGATAGGTCTTATATTGAGTAGCTTGAGGTTGTGGAGCTCCTTCTAGATACAAGTGAGATTTATGCAAAACCTTGATGTTGATGATAACGTTGCCCCTCATATGATGAATATTACATGAAATAATATCACTTAAGTTGCAACCTTGATAGAAGTCATTCTCATAAGCTAGACCTCATATAAAGTCACACATCACATAAATATGTAAGTTTGAAAGTGTGAACTTGATACCATGATGTCTAGAGATCTTAGCCTAAATAATTAGGGGTAACATGCCTAATCTCACACCCAAATTAAAAATGATTAACTCAATATGATGATGCCTTGAGATCTTGCTTGAATGGTCATGAATACAATGCTAAGTTTTAGATTCAAGATGAAAAATAATGAACATAATTGATTAGAGTTGGTAAAATTTTTAGGGAAAATTAAAACATGCAGGAAAAATCTAGAGTATTGATGAAATGATGTTCAATGATAATCTCATTTGAAAGTCTTAATGATGAACATGTTCGCTTGAGGAATTGACAAAATGGCTTTTCATTGCACACGTTGTGCGTGTATGATTACAAGAAAAAAAACCTAATGTGTTAGGGATAAGGTCCATGAAACCTTAATGTCAAGACATTATAATACGATAAAACTCTAAGTAATATGTATATATAGAAAAAGGGGTACACCCTTGGTGATAGAAACCTATGTGTGTACCCTCTGATGAGAGTTGCCTTGATACCTTATTTTGGTTGTCTAAGCATGACAAATATGCGACTTTGAATCTTGTTATGACCTTGGACGAATTTTGAAATTGAAATTCCCTTTAAGGAGGGAAGGATGTGATAACCTGGTTTTTCCCTTTCTCCTCTTTTGTGCCAATTCTTTTTTTGGAATAAGGTGATGCCATATTTCAATAACACTAGCGATCAAATCCACAACAGGTGACATCAATTTGCAAATTTTATCTAAGTGGCATGCTTAAATGCAACACTCTCTTGCAATTTTTTTTATTTGAAACTCTCCTGAGTGCCCATCTTGATCAATAATGTGCATCAAGTTGTAGATGGCTCCTTTTTTAGTCTAACCACACCAAAATTGCATCATTCGGACTTATAAAACTCTAGTTATGATGATTAGAAGATTCCATATTTTAGCCCTTTTTGTCTCCCTTCTATCTGCATTGGGTCGGCCTACATGGTCCCTATTTGACGTCATGGCCTAATCTCTTGTTCCCTCCTCCTCTTCTGACTCAGGAAACAAATGAGAGGCTAGGGGAAAAGCTTCTTTCGCCTCTCCCAGATCTAGTAATGGACGGGAGACATAGGTGAGCAAACCCTAGCTTGATCCCTTATATACCCCCTTTCCTTGGTTGCCCTATTCTTTTCCTTAGTTTTCTCTAGTCACTGACTTCCTTCCCCCTCCTTTCTTATTTTCATGCTCCATGGTTCATGATGGAACCCAGGTGCCACCAGCCATGGAATCATGGAAAGCTCGCCCATACATCACCCCATCACACAAGCACGAGAGAGGAGAGTGGCAGATGGCAGTAGAGTTCCCTACTCTGACCACCTCAAGGTTTCCTCGAGTAGGAGTTGCCACCATTGGGTAGTCGAAGAAGGGAGGGTGAGGTCCCCTTGTTGCTCCCCGTTCTAACGTAGGGAACAGAGGAATCCCGCTGCGCTGGGGTTGGACACACTAGGAGTGGGAGAAAGGCCTGACTGTTTGATGTGAATTGGACGACTGTGATAGGGACATGAGGACATGGATGTGGCCCCAGGTGAGCGGCAGTGCAAAGTGGTGGGATATGTTGTGTTACAACCCCAATTTTTGGGTTCATATGGTTGGAAATGCAATTTCTCCAATAAATGTATGAATATTGAATTTGTATGATTTATGTGTATTGAATTGATTTCCTTTGAAATATTTCCTTGGTGCATATGATTTCGTGGATCATAATATGTTAATGAATCCAATATGATTAACAGAAAAAAAAGAAATCAAATAATGCATTATTAAGAAGGAAATTTGAGATAATGAGGAAAAAATAAGAAATATGATGAAATATGGATAATGGAATCATCTTGGATGTGATTTCGAGTCCACATGGTTTCTAATGGTAAAAAGAATCTAAATAAAGGAAAATAAAAGAATATGAGATATAAAATATGCATAAAATATGCCTTATTAAGAGATAACTTGCATATGAATAAACGCTATCATACTTTCAAGTTTTCTTCCCAAACTTGTAACACAAGTAGTTTAAGTCATTATGGATTTTCCCTTAAAATTTGGGATCAAAAGGATAAACAGGTTAGGAGATATGATTTTTGGAAGAATCCCTAAAGTGAGAGAATATCACTAAATGTCACCATTCACATTCACATTGGAATTTCTTATATTTGGCTCATGCAATGTGAACCGTTGGATTTGAGGTCCAACGGTGACACACTTATCACACACCTTTGTCAGATTAGGAAATTCAGGAATAGTAGCTCTCCTCTCCTTCTCAAATTCCCTCTCTCTATGATCAATGTGAACGTTTGTTGTTATTCCCATTAAATCTAGTAGGGTAAGGCAAACCAAACCATCGCTTCCTTCCTTCTTTATCATGCTATTTTGAGATTTTCCCCAAATACTAGAAGGGATGGCACTCTACTGGAGGCCAACCTATCATGGCCATGCCTATATAAGGTTTCCAACCCCAACCCAGAAACCAGCGAGAGGATCTCTCCCCAGTTTTGTAGAGGCATTGCTCTGCCTGGTACTCTCACGAGCTGCCTTAGGCGTGGAGTTGTTGCACTAGGTGCCTTGTTCCTATAGAGAAACAGGGGACACAGACCAGTAATGGGCGAATGGTCCTGGACCCTCCTAGTCCCTGCTGGTGGCTGCTTTGGTGTCTGTGAGGGATGCAATCGGCAACTAGAGAGGAGAGGGGGACCTAGGCAGGATTTTCTCGTTAGGAACCACCCAGGCGGCAGTAGACGGCAGAGCCGGTGAGCGCGAGTTCTATGCGGAAAAGAGATTGCTGAGAGACGGGTCAACTGGTTAGGAAGGAGCCATATCTAGGGGAGGATCTGCACGCCAAAGAAGGAGGAAAAGAAAAGAAAAAAAATAAAACAAGAAAAGGTACACATGACATCCTTTGATTGGTCTGTAATTATTTATTTTGTGAAAATCACAACTTATGATAGGTAACTCAGATCAATACATGTTATATATGAATATTGATAAAAAAAATGCAACGAATCCAGTAAAAATATAATGCAAGCCTGATTTTTATTGAAATTCAAAAATTATATATAGATATCATATGTAATGATTTAATTGATGAAAAACCCTAAGAATAGAGGATAATTAGATCTAATAATGTTCTTTGGAAGTTATGAGCAAATATTAACTTTTTGTTAATAAAAGAGAGAATTAGGTCTAAAAATATGATCGTTATGTGTAATTGGCTTAATTTAGGGTTCCATGTAAATGAATATGCATTAATGGCCTTAGAAACCCTAATTTAGGTGATTATGACTTTTAATCATTTTATTTATGCAAATACATGAATAAAATAGATATATGATGATCCTAAGTCAATTTGAGTATAAAAGATCTTTAATGTGGATAATTTGAGTAATTAGAGTTTTTATGAGTAGAAAAACTATTTTAGGGTTTGTTTACCTAAAAAGGATAAAGTTTGAGAAATTGATCTAAGAAGCCACAATGAATCCTAATGAGACCTAGAAACCTTGGAAAGGTGTCCCGTGTCAATAAGGAGTTATTTGGGATATGTTTGTGACAATTAGACATTATACATGTTTTTAGGATCAATGTTTGCTTGATTGATTGATTGCCTTGCTTTATTGGACATATAGTTGGATTTGGATATATTGCTTCTTTGAGATCTTCAAATCAGGTATGTGGTTACACTTATGGTTAAATCACTCTAGCTTTATGGAAATTTCTGAGATTTTATCAGTTTCTTGGAAATAATTTCTTGGTTGACTTTTATTACATGCAACTATAAAGTGACTATGACTATCACCATAAGTATATGTGCATGACTAGCTCAAATCCTAGTTCTCCTCTGTTTGATGATGATGGGATGGATGACCTAGTACATGGTCTACCCCTAGGGTAGGATCATCAGGTTATCTTGAGTTTACGTGTTGGTCTACCATTGGGTAGGACCATATGACTACACAACCCTATGTAGTGATCTACCTATAAGGTAGGATCATGGGGGTAGTTGAGATCTACCATATGAGAGAGGTAGTATCCTTATCCACTGTAGGGATAGCACAAAGGCATAGATATGTAGGGATTGAGTAGTTATGTTTAAAACATAAAGTTTGTTTTGCTAAATCATAATTTGTTTGCAATATGTTGTTACTATTAGATGCAAGATTATTGGTTCCCCAACATACCAGTATAATTCATTATACTTACCGTCATTTTGTTTGTCAATGTTTTAGGTTTATCAAAAGATGGATATTCCTTCGAAATGACATTGATGGAATAAAGATTAATAAATAATTGGAGGATTGTAGATAGATAGATCTTATCTGGGTGAAGTCCCTCAATTCCTATATTTTACAAGGTATGAGAAAAGAAATTTTTTATCCCTGAAATTTAGCTTGTTGACTAAATTGGACATTATTAAACCCTTCATTTTGATGATGACAAACATTTCATTCTTGTGGATCTAACTTTTTATTTGAGTGTTTCATGGAAAAACAAATAAGGAAGTGGATAGCTGAAAATCTACACAAATTGGAAGATCAACATGATTAGATTGCTTTTATTTTCATGATTGTACTCAATATAAAAACTTGTACAACTATATAATGTACAAGTACTTAGACATCATGTAAATCAAGAGTTAGATCTTCCCTATCCACTGTCAACATTTAGATAGATCCCCCCTAAGATAGAAGCACAATTACACATTGATACACACACTTAGTAGATGATTTAACAAATTGCAACATGGATTTTCTCGGTCAACAAAATCCTCGACCGAGACACTCTCGGTCGACAAAGTTCTCGAACAAGAATAGATCCTCCTAGTCGTTAGACTGAGTTAGCAAAGTAGTTGGGAGTTGGAATCAAACGTTACAACACGTTGACCTCAATCTCCCATTTGGTCGAAGAAAATTTCGACCGAGACACTCCCGGTCGACAAATTTCTCGACCGAGAGAAGTTATGGAACTGCACTTTTCAGCAATAAACAACTAGCCATTGCAATGTAATTAGTGGACACCTAATGACTATTTGATCACTAAGAACACCCTAGAAAGTGTCTAGAACATCCCAAGCACTAGTAGGCCATTCCTATAAATAGGACATGCCTTAGGACACCCAAAGCATCACTTGTGCATACAATTACACTTGAGATTCATTCTTAGTGAGCAACAAGCTGAGCTACATTTGCAATCTTTTTCTTTGATCTCTACATTAGTGTCCTATAGCCTAGTATCTCCTAGACACCACACTACCATGTTCATCTATAGTGGATAGGATATCAATACACTTGATATAGGATCAATGTGTTGTACTCATTGGTTAAGTATTTTATTTCTTCCAATTTTGTTCCTTTTATTGTATTTTATTCTCCTTGACTACTCCTAGGTTGGAGGCTATTGAAAGGAGGTTCATGGAGCTACTTCAGGTGGTGAAGGCTGCTCCCGCTGACTTGGAGTTACTTCAGAAGGCTTCCTTATGGAATGAAGCTACTTCAAGTGAAGGCTACTTCAAGGGTGAGCTTGGAGTTACTTCAGAAGGCTGCTTCTAGGAGGATTGAGGCTACTTCATGTGAAGGATACTTCAAGGGTGTAGAAGGAAGGTGATTGTATTTTATGTAACATCCTTGCGAGGTAATAAAATAAATCAGTTTTAAAATCCCATTTGAAAACAATCGGGTAGTGGACTGACTACCTTAGATTTCTAAGGTAGGAACCACTATACATCCTTGTGTCTTACTTGTTTCCTCCTACTTCTTGTCCAAGTGTTTAATTATTTTTAATTAACTTTAAATAATCCAAAAATCTCTATTCACCCCCCCTCTAGATCTTTCAATTGGTATTAGAGCAGGTTTTCAAGGAGCCTTAACAAGTCTTGATGCATGGGAGATGGTGTGCTCAACAACCTGAACTTGGAGGGAACCTACATAGCTCACCCACCACCGTTAGATGGAAGCAACCACAACTATTGGAAGAGAAGGGTGTAGTTTTTTTTTCAAGGCATTAGTTGGGAGCATTGGAGGATGTTGTCTACTCCATACAAGCTTCCAGAAACTGATTAAGTTACATGGGATGTCAATACGGTAGAACAAGCCCAACTAAATGCCAAGGTTGTAAGTATTTTATGTTGTTCTATATCTGTAAGTGCATTCAATAGAACTTCTTCATGTGAAACTACATATGACATATGGCATAGACTTTCTATTACACATGAAGGAACCATACAAGTTAAAAATTCTAAGATTAGTATGCTTAAACAAAAGTTTGAACAATTTTGTATAGAACCAAATGAGTCCATTAGTGAAATGTATGCAAGATTTCTACTATCATTAATGGTTTGAGAGCATTAGGAAAATTCATAATTGAAGAAGATAAAGTATCCAAGATTTTTAGGTGTTTTCTATGAAAATACAAACCAAAGGTGACGGCTATTGAAGAAGCCAATGATCTCACAAGATTGAGGATGGAACAACACATTGGCAACTTAGAGACTCATGAGGTCACCGTTGAAGAAGAAGAAAGATTGGCAGTTGAACACAAAAAGGAGAAAAGAAAGGACATTGCATTCAAGGCATCAACCAAAATTAGTCATGACACAAGTAAAGAAGATAGTGAAGAAGAAACTCTCATTGTAAATGGTAAGAAGTATAGAAGATTTAAAACTAACAAAACTTCTAGTGTTTCTTCTTCCTCTAGGTGCTTTGAATGTGGTAAAAGGAGACATTTAAAATGTGATTGTCCCAAACTCAAGAAAGGAAAGAAATCATCTCACAATAAGAAGGAAAAAGCCTACAAAGCTGCATGGGATGACTCAAGTGATGATAGTGAGGATGGAGAAGAAGAGGTGGAGTTCCTTATTGCTACAACAAATGAAGAATAAGATGAGGTAAGTCTTTTTTATTTATCTAAAGAAGAGTTAGTTGATAGCATTAATGAATTGCATGATAAATATATTGATTTTAAAAAGAAACTAAAAAGAGTTACTAAAACTAATGAGGAGTTGTATGCTCAATTAAATGATCTTGCTGCTGAAAAAGAAAGTATTATTTCTAAAAATTCTACCTTGAAATCATCTCTTAATGACTGCAATATGAAGTTGCTTACTCTAGAAACAAACTATGATTTTCTTTCTCAAGAAAAGGTTGAACTACTTGCAAAATTGAATGATCTTCAAACCTATCTTGTGTACTCATTTAGATTATGATGTTGTTATCAAAGAAAGAGAGAGTTTGTTATCTAATCTAGATCAAGCAAAGTTAGATGTTAAATGGTGAATGGATGAAATTGCTAAGTTACAAAAGGAAATTAGTATCTTGAAAAATGATGGTATTCTTGATAAGATCCTAAAAGATTATTCTAGTCAGATTGGAAGGAGAGGACTAGGTTATAAGACCAAAGGAAAATCCTATCCTAAAGGGAGAACACTACTACAGAAATGGCCTTTGGCGTCGGTTATTTATGGCCTAAGGTGTCGGTCCCCCAACCGACGCCATAAACCTTCCTGCTACCAAAAATGAGCCAACAAGGAGACTATAGGCATCAGTTCTTAAAGAAAACTGACACTATAACCTGATTAAAGACGTCGGTTATTAATCAACAACCGACGCCATAACCCTTCCCTCCATCAAAAATGCACCAGCAAGGGGACTATAGGCGTCGGTTCTTAAAGAAAACTAACACTATTACCTAATTAAATATGTCGGTTATTAATTAACAACCGACGCCATACCCCTTCACACCACAAAAAAAAAGGTGCCAGCAAGGGCACCGTCAGCGTCAGTTTTATATATATAACTGACATTATAACTATTTGTTGTCGATTTTTACAAATAACTGACGCCTATGTTTTTATTTTTTTTTCTTATAAGTTTGCAGGCCTATTGTATGGCTGGTCAACAGGATCCAGAACTTGTAGTTTAGTTCTGAACTGTAGGTTTACAACATCCATTGATATCAACCAACAACAGGCCACAAACCTATAAAATTAACAAGATGGACAATATTATATATTTATAATGTGATTCACACACATGTATAAGCACATTTAATTCGTATTATTTTTCATCACACACATGTAGAAACCAGTAGTTCTATTTCACATTTCCTCAATTTTCACACATATTTAGCAACCTGCTGTTCCACTCATTTCATCTCTTTTCACATTCAGACACATGTAGAAACATTCATGTATTGATCATTTTCACATTCACGCATATTACAATTCAGAAAAATTCATTCACATTCAACAAAAATAATTATGAGAACACAGTTTAGAAATATCATTCTTTATTCATCATCGTCATTATCTCCATGAGTACCCCAATTATATTTAAAAATTCCCACTACTTGTAGGGCTTTTGCCCATTGTTCTCTTACATCATTTAACTCATTCATCGTATAGGGAGTATGTACATCTAATAACTTTTTACCTATAGTGAAGTCAGTTTTAAACACCTGCAAAGAAGATGATGTATATATATAATTAATAATATATAATAAGATTGATATATTTCATATTATCTAATGAGACTACATATAATACCTGATGTATGGTATTGATTTCCATTGCGGCATGTTCGATAATTATGCTCATAAATTGCATCACATAGTATCCACATGCCCAGCCGTTGTCTTGTGTAGCACACTATAAATTGAAACAAAAAATATTCAAAAATACAAATAAGCATAGTTCACATAAATAATATATACATTGGAGTCGGGAATTTACTTTCACATTCTCCCAAATTAGTGGCTGGTTCTTTTTCTTGGGGACCTTTCTTCCAGCTTTTTTGAACTCTTGTAAATCCCTACATGTTAATGTAACACATTAAATTGCATAATTAAATAGTAATGTAATAACATATGTTAACGAATATAAAAATATGAAATATTTCTCACGGGAATAATGGCCTTTTCATTGGGTGTCCATATATATTCAATTCCTTCCCCGCAGGATCTAGATAATAGACAGTGAATGTCTCAGGGATAATAACTAGTAACTTATCAGGGAAATGCTCCAACTTATCAGGAAATGTTTGATTTCAATCCTCTTATTGTTGATGCTCTCTTGAAGGAGGTGCCTTTTGAAGGAAGCTGGTTTACTTGGGTTAACAAACAGATACTCATGCCTACTGTTTGGGAGAGGTTAGATAGGGTTCTTATGAATGGAGCATGGGTTGAAGAGAAACCCACTACTCGTTCTATACACCTTACCAGATCTCAAGATTGTTGAGCAGATCTGGTAAGAGAGAGTCATTGGACATTCATCATTCATTTTCTATCATATATTGAAGCAAGTAAGAGGTGCTCTCAGGGCCTGGAGTAAGACAAAGATTGGAGACAATAATCAACATATCAAATATTTAGAGGACGTGGTGTTCACTACACAGGCTACGTTTGATGAAAATCCCACTCCACTCAATGAGTCAAACTTAAAGACTGCAGAGAATGAGCTTGAGCAGCTTCTAGATGTGGAAGAGGCTATTTGGAGGGAGAAGGCCAGAATTAGTTGGCTACAAGATGGTGAGTGCAAGACTCGGTTTTATCATTCAGTGGTCAAAGCTAGGTGAAGACATGGAAGGCTAAATGCATTGACACTGCCTGATGGTACTGTGATAACAAACCCTGCTGAGATGGCTCAGATGGCGGTGACACATTACCAACAACAATACAATGAGGAAGTTGAGATAGATAGCATCGCCTTAGAACAGTTTCTACAGGATATCCCAGAGACTATCTCTACAGATGATAGCTGCTCACTGACGGCCACCCCTCATGAGGTCAAGATTATGAAGACATTGAAGGAAATGGACCCAAATACAACCCCTGGGCCGGATGGTTTTACCCTACCTTTCTTTTTAGTTGTGTGGAATATTATTAGAGATGATTTCCTTGCCCTGGAAGATGGTTTCTTTAGAGGATAGATGTGTCATAGAGGTTTGTTCTGCTGTAGAATCCTCCTTATTCCGAAGATCGACTCTCCCAAGAAGTTATCCACTGATTTCTGACCTATCTCGATTGAGAATCTAACCATAAGAATCCTTGCTAGAATCCTTAGTACCATGTTGGCTCCATTGATGACCCAGATGATATCCCATCCACAGGGAGCTTTCTTGAAAGGAAATGATATTACTCATCATGTCAGGCTGGCTAGAGAGTTGATGCATGATATCAATCAAGGTCAGGAATTTCCTAATATTGTGGTTAAGTTCGATATGTCAAGAGCATATGACAGAGTGGATTGGCAGGTGATGTGTAAATGTCTTTCTGCTTTTGGGTTTCTACCTGAGGCGATCGATTTATGTATAAGTTTCTTTAAACACGACTGGGCTACAATTACTATTGGTGGGGATACAACTGGGTTTTTTCAGTTTGGAAAAGGCTTAAATCAAGGTAACGTTATATCACCATTCATGTTCATTATCTTTGAGGAACTTCTTTGCAGAAGGATTAGTAGATTGGTGAGTGATCGTTCCATTGCCAATTTTTGTACAAGAGGATATGGGGTGGCGCCTCCAATGCTTCTCTATGTTGATGATGTTGTGATGTTCTTCAATGCGGACCAACGGACAATCAATACAGTTAGAAGCGCATTTGATTCATATGAAAAGGTAACTGGTCAGAGAATCAATAGACAAAAATTTGCTTGTGTGATTGGGGGGGTATGATCAAGCAAAGGCAGCTGACATAGCAAAGGACTTTGGAGTGGAGAAAGCGATTCAATCTTTTACTTACCTGGGAATACCGATTTCTAAAGGAAGGATAAAATTAATTGACTACGAGTTTCATGTTAGAAAAGTGAAGACTAAAGTGGCTGCATAGAAATCTAGATTACTATCTTTTGCAGGACGAAGGTTACTAGTTGCTCATGTGTTGTCGTCCATTACTATCTACGTGATAGCGGCAGTGGGAATTCCAGCAAGTATCATCCAACGTATAGGGAGAAAATTTTCGAGCTTTCTGTGGGCGGATAGGGAGAATCACTAGAGAAAAACATGGATTGGATGGGAAAGAGTTGCTACACCGCTGATAGATTGGGGTCTTGGTCTCACTTCCTTGAAGATGATCAATGATGCCTTTGTTTCTAAGGCGTGTTGGGAAGTTCTCAATACTGAGACTTTGTGGGCATCTTTTTGCAGAGATAAGTACGCTAACCTTGCAATAGGCAGGTCTGAAAACTATCCTAATCACTTAAAGATTAGTAGTTGTCTGTCCCCTTTCTGGAAGAAGATATGGGACATGTTCCCTAGAATGTTTCCTTTTTGTAGATGGTCGATTGGGAGAGGTAATATCCATTTCTGGGACTCATGGTGGTGTGATGAGAGACTCACTAACCATGCCATCTTTTCTAGTGATAGAAGGCATCCGTTCTTGGTTAGAGATTTCTGGAATGAAGAAGATGGATGGGATTGGGAGATGATCCAACAGGTGGTTGATGACCAGGGTGTAGAGCTGATAAAAAAGGCAGGTGCTTGGATAACGAACGTAGATGATGAATTGGTGTGGGGTGTTGACCAAAAGGGTTGCTTCACTATGAACTCAGTGAAGAAGATTCTGATGCAACCAAGAGCGGGAGGACTGGATGCTCTAGGAAAAATATGGGGTCTGGACGCCCCTAAGGCGAGTGCTATCATATGGAAGCTGACTAAAAAATCTATTCCTACTGATGATAATGTTCAACATAGATGTTGCATCCCCCTTGTATCGAGGTGTAACTATTGTGATGATCTAAGAGTAGAAGATGATGATCACCTTTTCTTCCATGCACAGGTTGCCAGGTTCTTTTGGAAAATATTTTCCCATTTGATGCAGATGTAGGCACCTCATGATATACAAACACTTCTTGATACTTGTGAGAAAGGATACTCCAGGAGGATCTCATACCGGATTGCAGGAAGGCTAGCTGTTAACATACCCCCAAAACATTTGGAGGATACGTTGTGCATCTAGATTTGGGGACAAACTATGAGGGGAGTTTGAATGGAACCTAATCATCTGTTCTGTGAACAACACAATTCAGCATAGATCCTTCTCTGTTGAACATGGATCGAGCATTTACAATAGGATGAGAGATGGTGGGATTACTGAGCCTAAGACAAAAATGAGAGAGATTCAACTGATAAGGTTGATGAAGCCTGACTTGCATAACTTGAAAATGAACTTGACTATAGGAAGAAATAAGGGAGAAGATGGGGTATGTAGGAGGTGGGCAGCAGGCCTGATTTGAAATCAAAATGCAGATATTTTCATGGTGTTCCATGCCTAATTCAAGGCACCAGACTTCATCCTAGCATATGTACA
Organism: Alisma plantago-aquatica; assembly: GCA_963693085.1. Taxonomy (NCBI): domain Eukaryota; kingdom Viridiplantae; phylum Streptophyta; class Magnoliopsida; order Alismatales; family Alismataceae; genus Alisma; species Alisma plantago-aquatica. The sequence goes on along the minus strand of OY856412.1, from coordinate 811,342,212 downwards.
AGCAGTCATTGTTGGGCTGAAACTGGCAGATGATCATATGCTACGAGTTTCATGTATTGAGATTGATGACCAGGAAGTCTACGATATTCTATGGAAGGATGCTATCGAACCATGGAGGACCAAGCCATTTGTTAGAGAGTTGAGGTCTGAGTTGGTTATATCTAGTATTACAGGTTCAACGGTTCACAAAGTTGCTAACTCTATACCCAGAGAGATTGGGAGATGGGGGAAAAGATTTTCAGAGATGACAATTATTACGGATAGAAAGATGATACCGAATAGAATTTGAGGCATGGCAACTCTGGAGAAAAGGGGCATTCCCTACGTGCACCTGAAGAGGATCGACGCTTGAGGAATCATGGATGTTTTTTAGCAGTTTCTTTGTCTGGGTGTGATGACCTAATATTTTTTTATCTGGTCTTCTAGGGGAACAAACCTACAGACATATAAGTAGGAGTTGTACTTTGTTGATGTTTTCGCTCACATGAGAGGGGTGGGATGAATAGAGAACCCTCTGGCTTAACTAAAAAAAAAGTTAAAAATTAATAGCTCAAAAGTCACAATAAAAATGTAATTTTCTTAAGTCCAAATTATAAGCAAAGTAAACTTACCCGACATTGAATGGAGCTATTATGACTGTCTTCTTATTTTTACCAAAGTATTTTAAAACATCACAGCAGTATGAATTAACTGACCTAGGGTCTTTATCTACAAGACTAATCAAAGATGGAACTAAAAATCCCACGTGGAGAAATGAAAAATATGTACATATCGTGTGTAAGTGGCTGCAAAACATGTATTACGTATGCATTAATATATAAGAAACTAGATCACCGTATATAAATCAAGGCATATGGATGTATAAACAAGATCTCACCTTATCCATATCTCTATCATAGATGTATTCAGTCAAGCATAACGAAACAACTCCAAAATATCTTGTATAAATAGCTTGTTATCATATGATTGACCTGCAACTTCCTCCAAAATAGTAACATTTATTGGGAAATTTGGATCATGTTCACCTATCCAACCTGCCATACCCCTACAATTAGGACCTAACAAGGCGTGTAGGTCCGTTGGAAGCCAACTTGGTAATTCAAGAGGTGAGGTGGAGGTTGAGATGTAGCGAGTGTCTTCCTTTTGACCTGTATATATAATTTCAGATCAATTGACTCATATATACATACACACTAATAAATTAATATAATATAAATTTACCATACAATATTAGTATAGACGACATCCGCTTTAGATCACAATATCACTCCGCCTTCTCTCTCACCAAGTGTTTCAGAATTTGGGTGGGCATATGGCAACGTAAGATCCCTCCATTTGGAGAGTACACGTATCGGGATCACACGAACCACACCAGCTTGGTACTGGAGTCCCATGAAACATTCCCCTAGAAGGGGTGGGTAAGCCGACACCTCTGCAGTGACATATTCTTGACTTTTTAGATGGCATGGCTTCAATCCCTACAAATTTACGTAAAGAATGTTATATACATATATACATAAACATATCATCTTGAAAAGACTAGCTACTATGTCATAAAAATACTTACAGAAGATGTTCTAGGTGGTGGGTCTACAGGATTACTCCCAACCTATGTAGTAGGAGAAGAGTGGCCCGCCACAGGTACTGTCTGAGTGGCAGTAAGAGACGCCTTCCACTTCACCATTGCTTCTTGGATTCTCTTATAAATTAATGAATCTACATATACATGGATAAAAGAAATGCCAGCTTCTGATTATTGAATTCCCTTTTGCAATAACATTCTAAAAAAAGAATATGTTACCTCAGCTTGTGAAAGTCCCACTTTTGGGATAGGTTTGCGATGGAATGGCCCAAAGAATGCTTTGATGCCCACACCAGCGCCTGCACCCCTAACACGTCCAGGATGCTCTAGGTTACCTAGAGCAGCTATCAATTCATCCCTTGTGCCTTCATGGATGAACTTGCCTTCCTTCCTCGACTCGTGCAGCTCCCGCTAATCGCCATCAATAGAAATTGGTAAGTAAACATAACAATAATCAATATCGATCAATTACTCTAAGAGTTGAATTTTACCATTTTTGTAGACGGCTCAGTAGTTGTGGGCTTTGTTATATCTCCCTTCTTGTTTTGTCTCCCAGCTATCCACATAGCATGGCGAGGCAGAGGTGTGGGACCAATAGTAGAGGACTCTACAGTCTCCTGAGTAGTAGCAGACTGAGCAGCAGACTCAGCATGTAGTCTTTGGAAAATGCCTGCATAGCCTCTTGGACCCATTGTGTGGTCATGCACATTCAGTGCATGCCTTTCTCTTGGAGCATCACTGATAACCTTGTTAGTAAGTACATTGATTTGGTTAGTAACACTAAAGGTTAATCTTGAATAGGTGAATACATAAGAACGTATATTAATTAAATTGGGAGTGGTGCTTAATACCTTGAATTCATCCATTTTTCTTTGGGTAACAAACTCCTCCCAGTCTTTAGGGTCCAGGTAGTTCCATTGCTCATGGGCTGCCTTCTTCCTAAATTTATTTTTTAAAGAGAATACAAACAAAAATCATTAGTGTAGAGTTAGTCAAAAAGTGATCTATGTCTAGAATTGGAAATCAATCAAGAACCTCTTCTCAACATCGTGTATCTAATCTCATGTGATATTTTTCCTATAGTTCCTTAGGATCCTCCCACAGCATTGCATCATGTATTTACGATGCAGCTTTTCATCCAAATCAAATATACTCCGCAAAATAGAATTTCTATTAACTAGTATCCTAAAAATTAGTAATCTACAAAAATAGAATTGCAAATAATAATAACTCACGCATAGTTCCTTCCATACAAAGTCTTTCTTCCCATTAGGAACTTTATGCCAGGATTCTACGTTAAGACTACAATGGCTACGAGTAAGAACCCCAAGATATGAAATAAATGAGTTGCGGTTCACTCCAATTGAATTTCTTGCACGATCGAAATCCACAGCCAGTTTGGGTCCATTGCCCCTTTGTTTTTGTAACTTTCTCATCATTGTGATGCCCCTCACTTTCTCAAAATTTTTTTGTTGCTCATCAAGTACCACAATTTCTTTAGGGGGTACATCACCAACCTAAAATTTGACAAAAAACACTTATAGGATATAATTATAAATGTGAGGCCGGATATATTTTTAAAACTTACATTGTGAGGTGACACATTAACGTCCTCACCCTCATGGTAATCATCAGCACGGTCATCATATGAATGCTCAGCCATCTGAAAGTTCACATTTAGATTGTAATGTTCACATTATAAAGTAATTCACATTGTAAAGTTCACATTCACATTTTAAAGTAATTCACATTGTAAAGTTCACATTCACATTATAAAGTTCACATTTAGAAAAATAAAACATATAAAAAAATGTAAACATGCATGCCTCTAATATTGCAATCTTTTATCAATTAACAATCCTTTATTGTGATATCTACGCACATACAAATCACCATTAACTTCAATATTTGGTGGTGTTGGCAACCCAACTGAGAATGGATTGGAGTCATCATACTTATCATAGTACTATTTTTCATCTATAGGATCTTCAATGAACTGCCTTTTACCATGAAGAACAACTGACCATTTATCATTTCCAGGATCATCGATATAAAATACTTGTTTTGCCTATGATGCCAATATGAATGGTTCACCCTTCTCGCCAATCTTTTCAAAGTTCACTAATGTGAAACCCAATTCATCCACGATAACTCCTTTGGTGTTATCAACCCAATTACATTTAAAGAGCGGAATTCTGAAATCTATGTAATCCAACTCCCATATGTCTTCAATGACACCGTAATATGACATTTTAGCTTCATGTGGACTCTTATCCTTTGCACTTGCAAAAAATAATGAAGACGCTTGAAGGGTGACCCCACTGCTTTGGATGACACTCTTATCATCTTGACGCTTTTTGTAATATGAGAATGCATTTATGTCAAACCCTTCATAAGACATAAAATTAAATTTTGGTTTAAAGGCGAGGCATTTGATAGTTTCAGTAAGATTATCTGGTGTTTGAGATAGTTGATGTAAGACTTTATCTTCAAGCCACATAATAAATATCTTGATATGTTCTCTAGCAAGCCATATTGAATTGGCTCGAGGATATTGTCTCTTGATGAAATTGGTATGTTCCTCGATATAAACACTCACTTCGTCGATGTTGCGTAAAATATACAAGTGACCTTGTTCCAACTACTCACGACTGATTACTTTCATCTGTGATCCCGAAATTCCTTTGGCAAAATGCTCCTCAATATTCTTGTCATTAACAGGAGCGTCATTACCACTCAGAAAGTCATTGCAAAAATCCATAACCTCTCTCGCCACATAACCCTCAATAATACTCCCTTCAGGCCGATAACGGTTTCGAACATCACCTTTAAAAACACTCATGTATTGTTCAAAGGGATACATCGAATGCAAGAAAACTGGTCCCAACATTTTCACCTCCCTAGTCAAGTGGACAACACGATGTACCATGATATCAAAGAATGAAGGAGGAAAATACATCTCAAGCTGACATAGGGTAACAACCACTTCTCTTTGCAATTTATTGAGAGTATCAGGGTCAATAACTTTGTTGCACATACTGTTGAAAAAGAAACAAAGTCTGGTGATTGCAAACCTTACATGCTTCGACAATATAGATCGAATTGCCACGGGCAATATTTGTTGCATTAGAGTGTGACAATCACGAGATTTAAGACCTATCAACTTTAGATCTTTCATTGATAAGAATCTATAGATGTTGGATGAGTAACCCTGTGGCACATTAACATTTACTAAGCATTCACAAAAAGCTTTCTTCTCCTTTCTAGACAACATGTAACAAGCGGGAGGTAAGTATGTTCTCCGATCGCTACTAACTACTTCTGTTAATTCTGTCCTTATTCCCATTTCACCTAGGTCTATTTTGGATTTTATCCCATCTTTAGTCTTACCTGCTATATTCAATAGAGTACCGATGACGCTATCACAGACATTTTTATCAACGTGCATGACATCGATACAATGCCTGATTGCCAAAGAACTCCAACAAGGAAGATCCCAAAATATTGACTTCTTCTTGAATAAAGATTTGACACTCCGTGTGGCCATCGTACATTGTGATCTCTTACCAAATTCCTTGTCAATGTATTTTACTCTTTCATAAACATCCTCCCCTGGTATAGGTTTAGGTTCACACCGTTCCTCATTCTGTCCATTGAATGCTTTGTACAACCTACGATACGGATGGAATTTTAGAAGAAACCTGTAACATCCCTGACCTGGGGTATGTACTAACCCTAGTTGTTTTGTTTAATTGAGTAATTATATGCTTTTGTTTATCCTGTGAAATGTAATTAAGGCTTTTGAGAAACTTATATTTCTATTTTAGTCCTTTTTGAATCATGTTGAAACATTGTTTTGTTAATAATGGACTAAAGTGCAAATTACCCAAGTGGAGGGGTTAACTTGCAAATTACACATGTTAAGATGTTCCTCTAATGATGAGACCTCATAAAAATAAATATAATGTGGTGGTATGGATTCCACAAGCTTGAGAACCAAGATATAGCTTGTAGAGCAATCCTTGTGCTTTAAAATCTAGTTTGGCGTAATGTGCAAATTACCCAGAACCTAGGGACCAACATGTAAAATATACCCTCTATAGGATCTATCCTATTTCTTGGCATCAAATGGAGCAAAGAAAATGAGAGGGGCACCTAATTTGAATGATTATGGTAGAAGTGGAAATTACTCACACTATTAATATATTAAACAATATCCAATAAGGGTGGATATTAGTATACCTCTCTTTAAGGTGTTAGTTCTTGTCCAATTAACCTTGGATAATGGAGGGGTTTTGCATAAGGATAGAAGGAGGAAACGTGGACAAGAATGGAGGAAACCTTATTGGATATGTTTGGAAAATAAAAGCAAATAATTATCTCTTTCCTTTTTCCTTGAAAATACCCATAAATATATAAAGCATCCTTATCGACAAAGCAAGGGATCGTTTCCCTTAGTTCCTTTTCTTATCTTCTTGATTTGGCCGACCAAGAAGGATCTCTGGAGCAGAGGAAGGATGACCAAGCTGAATTGGTAAGTGTTGATCATCATCTAACTCGAATTCATGGTGGAAACCCTAAAACAAGGTTGGTTTCTTAGTTTTCATCACACGATTCTTCTTTCTAGCCATCTTCTCCATCCAAAACTTGAAGAACGGACCTTGGACACTTATTGGAGCTCAAGCCACCATTAAAGCTACGAAGCTTGGAGCTTTGGATCAGTCCTAGAGGTGGGTTTTATAACTCTAAACCCTTAAGCTTTGCTTTTGCATTCTTACTTCCTAGAATCGTTGCTTATACTTCTTCTTTACACACCTTTGTGTGTTCTTTGCTATTGATTTCATGAAGAACAGCCCCTGTTCTTGAGGTAGAAGATGATGACGTTAATTCCTATGTTTATCCAAGAATTAACTTTAACAAATGGTCTCCCAACTTTAGCAAACGGTTTGCCAAACCGTTTGGAGCAAACGGTTTCAAACTGTTTGAATCCAAACAATTTCAACCAAACCGCATAGAAGCAAATGGTCCAAGACCGTTTGGATGCGTTGACCATTTGGAGAACTGTTGAGAGTTATGTAGATTAATTACCTACCAAAAATCATCCATTAATTCAAGTGAATCACCAATTGAAGGCCCAACAATTATCAAAACCCTAATCGGGTCATTTGATGATTTCAATAATAGTATTGTGTTGAAGTTTGGGTTGAGTGGCCCAAACGGTTTTAAAACCATTTGGGGATCACCCAAATGGTCTCAAGACTGTTTGGGGGTCACCCAAGACCGTTTGGAGGTCTAGGGTTGACTATGGGTAAGTGGTTGAAGATTTAAAGGCAATAAGTTGAAGTACAATTAATTGTTGACCTAGTGATCAATTCAATGAGCCAAACCTTAATTAGATGAGTTGGTTTTTGAATGTGGACTTGAGAAAACGGTCTCAAGACCGTTTGGAGGTCATCGAAATGATCCCAAGATTGTTTGGGGTCAGGTCATGATCAAATTGAATGATGGTTCAATCATTTCAAATTAATTAAACTCACATTAATGAATGTTGAAGAGTAATCGATTCCAAGCCCTAATCCAATTGATCCAAGCCCTAATTAATGATAAATTGAGGGTCAATTGAGTGTCAAATCAGTTGAGGATTGACGTTATAGGGTCAATTGATGAGTGGCTAACAAGTGCATGATTGATCGGGGGGTTCAACATTGGAAACCCTAACTCAATTGAAGAGGTTGAGACACTTTTTGGTCCATGCGGTTTTGAGGTGGTTTGGACCAAACGGTCTGCAGACCGTTTGGGTCCAAACGGTCTCAAGACCGTTTGGGACCAAACGATCCCAAACCGTTTGGTGCTCATGCAGTTTCAAGGTTGGTTATGTCCATGTGGTTTCAAAGTCAAACTTGACCAAACGGTCTGCATGACCAAACGGTCTCCACCCCATCTAGAGAAAATGCTCTTGAGTGTGCACTTTACCAAACGGTTTCAAAAGTCAACAAGACCAAAAGGTCTTCAACACCAAACGGTTTCAAGGGCAGTCCAAGACCGTTTGGGGGTTTAGTGTGCAAACCCGTTTGAGGTCTAAAAAAAAAGGTCAAGATCGTTTGATGCCTTAGTGGTCAAGATGGTTTAGTAGTTGATTAACCTAATCCTCATAAATACCTAAAGTGATTAAGGGATCAAGTAATTAGTTGATTAATGCATATCATAATCAGTGGTGATCATTACAAAGGTACCCTTGATGGGATAGAGTGACCAATAACCTCTGTTCAAGTGAGACTCAATGACCACAATAGTAATGGCACAACCCATGATGTCAAGGTTAAATTGACTTAGCTTAATCAAGGGTGATGTAAACACCATCTGATTGAAAGAGGAGAGAGAAGACTCCTTATATGAATGAGAATCAAGTAATAAACCTCCAATATGTATGAATATATCTAATTAGGGTTTGATCCTTCATAGTGAGATCATGGAAACCCTAATTATGATGGTTGATGAATCTTAACCTAATTTGAGGGCATTAGTGAAAGTAATCCTAATAATTGTGTATAGTAAACCCTAATCTACGGTAATGTGATATAATGGGAATAGTAAACCCTAACCTAGGGAAATGTGATGATGTGAATAGTAAACCCTAATTCTTGGTTATGCTTTTAAGCATGAAATTCTATGATTGAATTATGAAATAAGGAATCATTATGCCTTTTTAAGCTAAAGGGGTTGGATAACCCTAATAGAATTGCATAAGAAACCCTAACCCGAGAAACTAGACGTGGTGATGTAACACGGTCGTGGTAATCTTTTGTAGCACGACCGTGCAAGATAGCACGTCCGTGGTGTTCTATACTTGACTTGGAAATAACTTTTATTGAACTGATTCAGATATAATGTGCATGTTATCATTTGTATTAATCATGCAAGTTTTATGAAATGGTGAACATAGCCAGGTAAGAGTTATGATGCCATATGCATTGAAAGCACTTATAATCTTTGAAAATAATGATATGTTAGGTTGCCCAGTGATAGGTAACATATGAGATTGATAGGCTATATGAGCCATAGGAAATATCAGCATTGTTATTATTCTGTTCATACTGTCAAATGATTCAATAGCAACATGTTACTTGGTAACAAGTGTTTTGATGATACAAGGGTTTGAACACCCATATTCCTGAATCATAATGATGAGATGGTTAGGGAATGATATCCCAATGTTAACAATATGTGATTTGAACTTGATACAAATAGTACTTTTCTTTATAGCAATTGTCTTATTGGTTTATGTTTGAAAGCATGCCTGATGCTAAAAGAATGCCATAATGTACTTAAATAATCAAGAATAATGATATCATGTAGAGCCATGACCATAGATCCATCGTTGTTAGAATTTAAATGATGGTGAAACAAGTTTTCCTAAAAGAAACTCCTTGAGAGCATACTTTTGAGTATGTGGGGGTTATGGACGTGAATATCCTTACGTCCTAATGTAGGAATTGATGTGAGATGTACATTTAATCTCTCAATCCTTCATTATATGTTTATGTCGGGATGATGTATTACTAATCTCCCGATGATGTTGTTAATTCCGCATCGATGATAGATAAACAAGAAATCCCTCGATGGAGAAGAGAGTACAGCATGCCACTGTAACTCTAATAGCGAAGTTTCCATAATACCCTAGAAAGCTATTTTAGCAAAGACACCAGATGTCTTGCATGTTGATCCTCACACTGACTGAGGATGATGAGGTCATAGGAATCTGGCTCTTCTGATGACCTATGTATGGTACCGATTGCGATTTCGTAATGGTCGGTTGGAGTATGAGTGGTGTAACTCATCTCCTCAGGGCATAAATATGTTTGAAAAATGTAATCGGCCGTATAGCATAATTGCTTAGGTTGAACTACGAGAAACAATGATTTATGATACCTTGTTTATAGTGCTCTAATTGAATAACTAGTATACATGTTCTTCATATTCCTTATATATATATGTCTTGTCATTCAATCAAGTTATAATTGAAATGACAGCTTATAAAATAATGTTCTACTTAGCTTATTCAATGCTTTACCTACTGTTGAATATTTATCATTCTACTGCTCAATGTTATTCCATTATTGCAATAACAAAGCTTCTGGCGGAGAGTTATAACTCTCGCTGGGACAATTATTCAATTGCCTCACCCCCGTGGGATTCAACTTTTTAGGTAGACGATGAGGACGAAGGAACCCATCAGTGGGTGAGCAGCAACAACAACAATAGCAACATCAGGCACAACAGTGATCCTCATGTGGAGACACTATCTATCAAGTCTTGTAGATAAAATGTCCTAAGTGCCATCTCTGTACTCTCAGGTCCTAGGAGTCAGTAGATGTTTAATGTAGATCTAAGATTTTGACGTAATGCTTCGAGATTTTTGTATCTTGCCTTGTACAGTTAAAAGGGCAGTTAATGCTTGTAACCCTCGAGATTTGATTTTATAGAGATGTATTGATGAATCAATTTGTAAATAACTTATCTTGTTTCTTTATGAAAGAGTTTCACCATTTGAGGATCTCTTTACAAAAAGTTTTAAATTTTTAGTGATTTTCAATATTTCCGGCTGCTAATTAATCGCTTCTGCATCGTTAATAATGTTTTCCCCGAAACGTGTCCCACAAATTAGTGGTATTAGAGATCTAGGTTCGCTGAGTCTACAAAGACATAAGACTTAGGATGTTGAGTCTGTTCTAGTGTCTTCCAGTATATCTGATAGTGTCTTTTGCTCATTTAGGAGGAGAAGATAAAACTAAAGATGTCTGGACCACATGAGGAACACATTGCTGAGAGTAGTGTCGCTACACCCAGAAGAGGTGCAAGAAACCCACAAAGAGAAGAACATGTGCCTGAACCACCCCAGTTCAATCCAACTGACATGGGGAACCCAACCGTCCAAGCCATGTTTGGGCAGTTTATGACTGCCATGACACATATGATTGATAGGATGCCTATACTTGTACCTAGGGCACCTACCCATCCAGAAGGACAAGGAACCGACAAGACGTTTGAACGACTTCGTCGGGTTGGAGCCATAGAGTATGCTGGAACAGCTGACCCAACAGATGCTGACTTGTAGTTAACTGAACTAGAGAAGGCCTTTAGAATCCTGAACATCCCAGAAGCTGAGAAGGTTAGGCATGTTGTGTATCTTCACAAGGGAAGTGCTAGTCACTAGTGGACCATGGAAGAACAAAAAAGGCCAGGTGTGGAGATTGCATGGGAAGTTTTCCGACGGGAATTTATCAATAGATACTACCCTAAGACGTTTCTGGATGAGAAAATCTTTCAGTTTGAGAGGTTAAGACAAGGTTTAATGAACATTAGCGAGTACGAAGCTAAGTTCATGGATATTTTGTAGTTCTATCCGCACAAGGCGACCACAAATGAAGAAAGGATTAGGCATTTTGAGAAAGGACTCAACGCTGAGTTGACTACTCCTGTGTCTGCTCTGGAGAATAGGGAAAGGTTTTCTACCTTCTTGGAATCTGTCAGAAGGGTAGAGAGGTCTGTGGCAGAAAAGAGACAGACCAAGAACAAGAATATGTATCCCCAGATCTAAGGAGCTTCATCTAAAGGTTTCAAGAAACCTAAGTTTTTGTACCTACACCACCACCTAGATTCAGTTCCAGATCCAGTGGATGTCAAATAGGGGTAGAGGAGAAGATGACCTTTAGAAGGAGCTCGTAGCTCAGCATCTATGTCAATTACAGGACCACCCAGACCACAACAACTGAACAGAAGCTATTACATATGTGGAAAGATGGGACATCTGATGAAGGATTGCAGAGCCAGAGAAGTGAGTGTAACTCAACCTCAAATGCAGAGTCAGCAAGGATCTCAAAGATGACAATTTCTAGGTAATGTTAGAGGATGTAGACAAGCATCCCAAGTTGGATCATTGACACCTAGTCATCGAGCATCGAATCAACTACAGGCGACAGTGAGGTTTTAGGCAATGAATCCACGTGATGCAGTAATCAACCCTCGGGTTGTGGCAGATCAGATGGAGTTGTTTTATTCTGATATGTTTACACCATGCGATGTATCCATTTTAATTGATCTGGGTGCTACGCACTCCTTTATCACTCGAAGAGTGGTTCTTGACTGCAACCTAACTATAAATCGTATAGCAGATAGTTTGTTGTTAGAAACTTTGTTGATGGGATCTGCTGTGTTGCAGGAAATATGTTCTCCCTACATTCTCTTCTTTTCTGATCATCGCATTCAAGTGGATCTTATACCACTTGAGATGCATGGATTCGATGTAATCCTTGGTATGGATACCTTAGAAAGGTATAAGGTTGTCTTGGATTGTGAGTCCAAGCAAGTTGTGTTCACTAATGAGAGTGACACATGGATCTTTCAAGGAGATAGAAAGATTCTACCCACCTATCTTGTATCAGCTATGGTTGCTGAGAAGCTGATGAGGCAAGGATGTTACGCATTCTTGGCCCATGTGGTAGATACTACCATGGAGAGTCTTAACCCTGCTAAAGTTCTAGTAGTCAGGGAATTTGCATATGTATTTCCTGAAGAACTTCCAGGTGTACCTCCACCCCGAGAAATTGATTTTGAAATAAATCTAGTTCTGAATACGCAACCTATAGCACAAACACCATATAGGATGGCGCCTGCTGAGATGGCAGAACTCAAGAAACAACTACAAGAATTTCTTGAGAAGGGTTTCATCCGACCGAGTACTTCGCCTTGGGGTGCTCCGGTCCTCTTTGTTAAAAAGAAAGATGGGTCAATGCGGTTGTGCATTGATTACAGATAGTTAAATAAAGTAACAATAAAGAATAAGTATCCTCTGCCGAGGATTGATGATCTCTTTGACTAGTTGTGTGGTGCAACCATCTTCTTAAAGATAGACTTGAGGTCAGGATATCACCAACTGCGCATTAAGGATGGTGACATACCAAAGTCTGCCTTTAGGACAAAGTATGGTCACTATGAGTTCACAGTTATGTCGTTTGGACTAACTAATACACCAGCTGCATTTACGGAACTCATAAATAGAATCTTCTGACCTTTTCTCGATCAATGTGTTGTTGTCTTTATAGATGACATCCTGATCTATAGTAGAGATGCTCAACAGCATGAGCAGCATCTTCGTCAGACTCTAACTTTTCTAGGAGAACATAAGCTATATGCTAAGTTTAGCAAGTGCGAGTTTTAGTTACCAGAGGTTTCTTTCCATGGACACGTAATATCTGCTTTAGGTATACGTGTTGACCCTAAAAAGGTAGAATCTATTCTTCTTTGGGAGCAGTCGAAGACACCGACGGAGATTCAAAGTTTCTTAGGGTTGGTAGGCTATTACCGGAGGTTCATTAAGAACTTCAGTTCTATAGCTTTACCCTTGACTAAGTTGACCAGGAAGGATGTTCCTTTTACCTGGAGTGACAAGTGTCAACAATCTTTTTAGTTGTTAAAGGAAAGGTTGACAAGTGCACCTGTGCTTGTGTTACCCGAGTAAGGGAAAGGATATATAGTTTTATGTGATGCTTCTAAGAATGGACTAGGATGTGTGTTGACGCATGATAAACAAGTGATTTCTTTTAGTTCCCAACAGCTTAAGAAACACGAGGAGAATTATCAGACACACGATCTAGAGCTAGCTGTTGTAGTGCATGCCTTGAAAATCTGGAGACATTATCTTTATGGAGAAACATTCCAGATTTTCACAGACCATAATAACATTAAGTATATCGTTTCTCAGCATGAGCTTAACATGAGGCAACGCCGCTAGATGGAGTTAATCAAGGACTATGACTGTACAATTGATTATCATCCAGGGAAGGCCAATGTGGTTGCTGATGCTTTGAGTAGGAAATTAGCAACACCAACTTTAGATAGAGCACAACTTAATTCCTTAGTGTGCTCAAGGAGAGATATGCTTATCTCCTTAAGGAAAGACGATGTACAGTTAAAAGTATCATTGTTAGCTGGGTTGTTAGCTGAGATGCATATAAAACCTACTCTGAGACAGCATATCAAGGAGGCACAACAAGTTGATGCTACAGTTCAACTGATTAGATCGGAGTATGGTAGTGAGAAACGAGAAGGTTTCCATGACTCAGATGATCAAGTAGCCTGTTATCATGATAGAATGATAGTGCCTGATGTGGATAACTTGAGGAAGTTAGTCCTAGAAGAAGCTCATTGTTCAATGTATGTTATGCATCCAGGAAGCACCAAGATGTATCAAAACATAAAAGATATGTATTGGTAGCCTGGAATGAAGAAGGACGTTGTTGAGTTTGTTATGCGATGTTCGGTGTGTCAGCAAGTTAAAGCTTAACACCAGAAGACGGCAGGAACAATGCAAACTTTACCCATACCACAATGGAAGTGGGATCATGTAACCATGGACTTTGTGGTTGGTCTACCCAGGACAGCCAAAGGATATGATTCCATCTGGGTAATAGTCGATAGGTTGAAAAAGACAGTACATTTCTTACCTGTCAAAACAACCTATTCTGCTGAAAAGTTGGCACAGTTATATGTAGATGAGATAGTGCGGCTGCATGGCGTCCCAGTTATGATTGTTTCTGATAGAGGTCCCAGTTTACGAGTCGTTTTTCGGAGTGACTTCATAAAGCCTTAGGCACACAGTTAAGGTTTAGTACAACCTTTCATCCTCAGACAGACGGACAATTAGAAAGAACTATACAGACTTTGGAGGACTTTCTTAGAGCATGTGTTCTTCAGTTTATAGGTAGTTGGGATCTGCACCTAAGCTTGATAGAGTTTTCCTACAACAACAGCTATCAACATAGCATTGACATGGCACCTTATGAAGCTTTGAATGGTAGACGTTGTAGATCACCCCTATGTTGGTATGAAACTGGTGAAAATCAACTTTTAGGTCCTGATCTTGTACAGCAGACCACCAATAAGATTAAAGTAATACAACTACAGATAAAGACTACACAGGATAGACAAAAATCTTATGCTGATAAGCGTCGTAGACCTTTAGAATTCTAGGTTGGAGACAGAGTGTATCTCAAGGTCTCACCCTGGAAAGGAGTTCTTAGATTTGGAAGGAAAGGAAAGTTAGCTCCCAGGTTTATGGGGCCTTATCCAATCATTGAACGGATTGGAAAAGTAGCTTATAAGATAGAGTTACCACCAGAGCTACAAAAGTTACACCCAGTGTTTCACATTTCCATGCTTAGGAAATGTCATCATGATACAGAATCAGTTATGCAACCTATGGAAGTAGAGTTGAATGATGATATATCTTATATAGAAGGACCTATATCAATACTTGATTGAAGAATTAAAAAGCTAAAAAAGAAAGACATAAGTCTTGTGAAAGTCCTATGGAATCACCGTGGTGTTGAAGAAGCCACGTGGGAACTAGAGGAAGAGATGAGAAGGAAATACCCTGCTCTTTTCTCTTAATATGTTTTTGTAATGATTTCGGGGACGAAATCCTTGTAAGGGGTTGATAATTTGTAACATCCCTGACCTGGGTTATGTACTAACCCTAGGTGTTTTGCTTAATTGAGTAATTAGATGGTGGTGTTTATCCTGTGAAATGTAATTAAGGCTTTTGAGAAACTTATATTTCTATTTTAGTCCTTTTTGAATCATGTTGAAATATTGTTTTGTTAATAATGGACTAAAGTGCAAATTACCCAAGTGGAGGGGTTAACTTGCAAATTGCACATGTTAAGATGTTCCTCTAATGATGAGACCTCATAAAAATGAATATAATGTGGTGGTATGGATTCCACAAGCTTGAGCACTAAGATATAGCTTGTAGAGCAATCCTTGTGCTTTAAAATCTAGTTTGGTGCAAATTACCTAAAACCTAGGGAACAACATGTAAAATATACCCTCTAGAGTATCTCTCATGTTTCTTGGCATCAAGTGGAGCAAAGAAAATGAGAGGGGTGCCTCATTTGAATGATCATGGTAGAAGTGGAAATTACTCACACTAATAATATATTAAACAATATCCAATAAGGGTGGATAATAGTATACCTCTCTTTAAGGTGTTAGTTCTTTTCCAATTAACCTTGGATAATGGAGGGGTTTTGCATAAGGATAGAAGGAGGAAACATGGCCAAGAATGGAGGAAACCTTAGTGGATATGTTTGGGAAATAAAAGCAAATAATTATCTCTTTCCTTTTTCCTTGAAAATACCCATAAATATATAAAGCATCCTTATCAACAATGCAAGGGATCATTTCCCTTAGTTCCTTTTCTTATCTTCTTGCTTTCACCGACCAAGAAGGAGCTCTGGAGCATAGGAAGGACGACCAAGCTGACTTGGTAAGTGTTGATCATCATCTAACTCGAATTCATGGTGGAAACTCTAAAACAAGGTTGGTTTCTTAGTTTTCTTCACATGATTCTTCTTTCTAGCCATCTTGTCCATCCAAAACTTGAAGAACGGATCTTCGACACTTACTGGAGATCAAGCCACCATTAAAGCTACGAAGCTTGGAGCTCTGGATCAGTCCTAGAGGCGGGTTTTATAACTCTAAACCCTTAAGCTTTGCTTTTGCATTCTTCCTTCCTAGAATCATTGCTTATACTTCTTCTTTAGACACCTTTGTGTGTTCTTTCTATTGATTTCATGAAGAACAGCCTGTTGGTATGTATGCCCTGAGAGGCAATCATGTGATGATTGGTGGGATACATTAAGATTGATTTGATAAACATAAAAGGCGAGCTTCCAATTCTTTCTGGTTCAGTCATATGAGATAGTGATAGAACAGATTGAATGTCTAGAGAATGACAGTACTCAATGACATATGCCTTCAGGTTCATGACCTAAAGGATGAGATCATATGGATGCTAAGAGTTTGTACATTCTTATTATGTCCCTAGTCGGATGTCATTGTGAAAGGTAGATAGACAGCAATGACACACAAGACTAGATTGTGGTGCTGGTTGATGACAGAATCTCATTAGTCATGATATAGAGATATCAAACCAAACACACAGGTACTTGTTAGAGAACAAGTGTACCGGATAGACCCACCATGAGTTTGACACATGGAACCATGAGATGGTAGTCACAGTCAGTACTCACAGTGATGGTGGTGAGTGTGATTCTTAGACCTGAAATCACTACACTCAACACATGTCATTGGGCACACTTTGACATCATCAAACGCAGTCCTGAAACATGGGTTGTTATAAAGGTGATGATTGGGTGGCTTTGACACATGGGGCTTTTGAGGGGTGAGTGATAGATATGGTATTTGTCCCTCCTAAGGGAGTTTGATATCCATGGCCACTTGATGAGTAGGATTGAGAAAGACGTGCACGCATGTGTGAATCAGTATGTGATACTGATGTCATACATATCTCTTCCAGTCTACTCTGAGATCAAGGAAGTGAATGAACGTTGACAGGATGACTGTTCCATGCCTCGAGTCCATTCGGGATATCAGTGACAAAGGAATTATACATTCGCTGTAACACCATTTACGGATTGTAGGATGAAAGTTGTTCTCCAACTTTCTACTTTCACTTGGGTAGCACTGATGTGTGACTAGGCACCGCTCTTTGCTTGTGAAGTCATAAGTGTTATGAACTTTCACTGCCAATGTGAAATGGACCTGCAGGGTCACACACATAGGATTTAACCTAGAAGAGGAGTTTTGTCCACAAAGCAATGTTTAGATTGATTACTAAAGGAGTTTAGTAGTTCAATTAAACACTCAATCAGTCGATGGCTCAATATCGTATGGTTCAAGGTGTTGGACGCATTGATTGGAGTATCAGATTGATTGAAATCGCATTTGACTGATTCTGCGCAACCTGCACTCCCAACCGATCGGTTCATGTGATGAACAGGTCAGCTGAGGTTGCTGAACCGAGCGGTTCAATTGTTGAACCGATTGGCTCATGCACAGAGTGAAACGATCGGTTCAAGTGTTGAACCGATCGGTTCAACTGGTGCAATCGAGCAACTTGGGAAAGTAGGATTGGTGAGAATTTTCCTTTTGTTTCAAATTGCCCAATTCGATTGGGAATAATATTGGTATTTGATACCAATTGGGAAAGAAACAAGGAAAGTCAATCGGGAACCAAACTGGAACCCCAAACGACCGGTTCATGAGTGAACCGATCGGTTCAAGGGTCCTAAATGATCGGTTCAGTGGTGAACCGATCGGTTCAGGTCCCCAACCGACCGGTTCACTTGTGAACCGATTGGTTCAAGTTGTGAGATGGTTGCTTTTGGTGGAAAATCCCAAACCCTTCTACTCCTACTTTAGTCCTGCATTTCCCGTGATGGAGAACCCTGTCCCATGACTCTCCTATATATAGGGGGTATTGGGGGCTTCTCACAGTACAGCTCAGTGCAACCAGTTGCTCTGCAAGTTGTCGTTCTCTCTAGTTTTGGTAACCGTGAGAGAGCCCGAGCAAGTGCTTCCCGCAAAAGGGAGGTGCAACAAGGGAAGGACAACTGCAGTTTCAATAGGAGGCAGGAGAGCGTGTTGGCGACTAGTACGTCAACAGGAGGGTGCGACTCCTTCCACTTCCTTATGGGACAAGGAGTGTGGAGTCCAGGTGGTCCGTGTGGACTACTACAGAGGTGGGAGGACACTGCCTCTTAGGAGGACAACTATCATCCGACAGTCCGGTTCGAGTAGGAGTTGTCAGTCCCAGTGCGACCAGGAGCTACACAGACACCGTCGAAGTCCGTAGTTGAAGACCGCACATTGCGCGAGGTATTGTCGCCGAGCAAGCCTCGGGACAAGGTATGATTCCACAAACCATCCTTTCCTATTATATAGACGTTGACGCGTTTCCTCAGTATGGGTTGGGGGAGAAAATTTTGTTTCCACTGCCTTCTCTGTCTCCCCTAAAACCCAACAGTGGTATCAGAGCCACGTCAACTGCTTTATATTTTAGGAATATCGATATGATCGATTTTGGTTTGTCGCCTTTATTTATTGCATATGATGCGAATAATATCGGCTTTATGCATGTCCAATCCTAAATCCACAAATCCCTAATTACATATATGATATGTATTATTAATGCACTCGATACGCGTCGCCCTTAAACGAGTTTTGTGGTGGATGTATGTAGCATGATTATGGCCTATAAACCCCTATCTGTGATTGGTTGTGTGTGGTTGCTTGCATCTCGGTCTGCGCACCGATCTTCCCTCTCTTATTCCTGATGTAACTCGAAATAATTCGAGATTCTTTCCTACCATTGCTCCCCCCGAATGTAACTCGGGGTTTCCTTTTTTAAAGCAATGTAATAAATAGGATAGATTTTTATTTCCTGTTATGTCAAAGACCGGCGGACATCAAGACGACTGCTCAGACGATCGGTTCAAGGAGTGAACCAATCGGTTGACGTTCCAGACGGTCGGTTCAAGGAGTGAACCAATTGGTTGATGACCGGTTCGAGGAGCGAGACGAGCTGGTGACGGACATGACGAGAGGCACGACGACCAGGCAAACCTATCAGTTGGAGGAGCCAACCGATCGGCTGGTGGCACCCATACGACCGGCTGGAGAGTACAGATCATTCATGTGATAAGTTGATCTACTCGGATGGCAAGGCACAAAGTTCATCTTGTACAGGTTGCATGTGATGTAGACCTAGATGACCGTGATTCCTCTTGGCTCGAGGAATCACATTAGGATGGCCATAATCATCGCTTTTTATCATTTGTGCATGTTTTCTGTGGGATATAGCATGTATATGATACATACTATGTATCGTGGTGATTGGATATGTATATGTATATAAAACCAAATCCCTCATTAAAATATTAAGTTTTAGATGCCTTCCAAATGTGACACACGTGAAAAGCTTGATCGACAAAGTGTGGGCACGCCCTAGCGTGGTGCACCGTCTATCTCGTGGAAGCATGAAGGATGAATGTGTGGGTCTGCCCTAGCAGGGTGCATATTCATCGTGTTTGCTTTGGGTCGGACTTAACAAGGTGATCTAGATGGGATCTAGTACCTTGAGGCATGGAGATGATCATTGCAAGTTGTAGATGACATCTTATCAAGAGTTGCATATGATGCAATTGGCAAAAGTTGCCTACCTGAGAGATCTATGCTGTGGGTGACAGCCCTAGCTGGTCCATGGCTTAGAGGATTTCAGGATCTTGCCCACTAGAAGGTTGTACGCTGCAATCTTCCGAATTGATAGTGAGGGCTATCAATTTGAAGTAAAATAGTGGGACCGATAATTAATTAAAGGCCTAATTATATCGTCAAACTTTCAAATCAATCAAATAAGTCAAAAATGAGTTTTGGACTAAAATTGCATATTTTCCTTTTTGTAGTTCAAATGGCAACAAACAACAACAACTTTTCTTTGCGATCGGTCCTTGACAAGGACAAGCTAAATGGGACAAACTTCCACGACTGGTATCAGACCTTGAGAATTGTTCTCACTCAAGAGCGTAAGCTCTATGTCCTGGATACTCCAATTCCAGAGGAACCCGCCCCTAATGCACCAAAGACAGAAAGGGATGCTTACAAGAAGCATTCTGATGATGCCATTGATGCAAAGTGCTTGATGCTATGTTCAATGAACCATGAGTTGCAGAGGCAACATGAGAACATGGGTGTCATAGAGATGATTCTGCATCTCAGGAACATGTATGAAGATCAGGCACGGCAAGAGAGGTACAATGTTTCTAGGGCGCTGTTCAAGTGCGTCATGAGAGAAGGAGATCCAGTTGGTCCTCACACACTCAAGATGATTGGGTATGTTGAGAACCTGCAGAGACTGGGATTTCCACTGAGCCAAGAGTTGGCTACTGACGTGATACTGCAATCGTTGCCAAAATCTTACAGTCAGTTTGTGATGAAATACAACATGAACAACTTTGATAGGCCACTGTCAGAGTTGTTGGGCATGTTGAGGACAGCCGAGTTACAGATGAAGAAGGACAAGCCTAAGTCCGTGATGGTGATCACAAGAAAGAAAGGCAAGTCCAAGCGCAAGGGAAGGGCAAAGCTAAGAAAGGTTCTGAAGCTAGCCAGGAGTCCAAGCCATCTTCAGCTCTCAAGGCCAAAGGAGGCGTGACCAAGAAAGGAAATTGCCACCATTGTCAAAAGCCAGGACATTGGAAAAGGAATTGTCCTCTCTACCTGGAAGAACAAAAGAAGAAGGAGGCGATTGAAGCCTCTACTTAAAGTTGTCATGAAAGTAAACTTGTAACACTTTGAGATATATGATATCAAGATGTAAAGTGTAAAGCATTCTTACTTGGGGCAAGTGTTGCCTTTATAGATAGGAATATTTTAGTTTATTTTCAGCAAATAAGGCATGTAATACAATTATGAAATGTTGTTTCATACTTGCCAATAGATAGAAACACTTTATTTTTGCATATTGTATGACAATGATGGAAATTAATAAAGAGATGTTTCAATTTATAAAGATGTGATCTTTATGGCAATGCCTTATTTATCTTGTGATATTTGATATGCATAAGATAAGACGATACCTAAAAGTTATAGATAACTCAAACAATTTAATTAGCATTAATCATGAGAAATTCATTTCTAGTTTCCATGTGATGGATAAAACTAGACTCTTTTGGTTAGAGACATGAATATCTTGGACATGATTAATCAATCTTCACTAATGTAGTGGGAGAGTGATTATCCTATTAGGTATAATACATGTGATGTATTTACATACCTATTGGAATAAATGCTAATACTTCAAATGGTGTTTAGAGAAATACCAATATGAATATCTTGAAGTGTTCAAGATTATCATAAATGAAGTACAAATTTGGTAAAGTATTAATTCTTGATGAGATCAATGAATGAAATACTTGGACCAAATGTTTGAGATCCTTATGAGTGATTATGATAGTGTATCATAGTAAACTCATGATTAAGGCATGGTGATGTCTGAATCAAGAAGGAATCATACTCTAAGGAGTTAGAGAATGATTATAAAATAACTGAATTCTTCTTAATAAATGAATACCCCACACTAATAAAAGAAATTAAGAATCACAAGGGTTGTGAGTTCTTATATTTTAACAGATACACCTCAATTATCTATGTGATGAGTTATTCATATGATGAGTCAACTATCAAGATGAATATGAGGAACCGAATCTTGAGTTATGGTTTATGACCATTACATCCTAAATGACATCCATGTGAACCATAAGGTATGACCTTGATGGTAGTACTCATTGGATCATATCCATAAGTGCAAATGAGTCTTAAGTGTTAAGACACATGGATAACATTTTGAGAAGGATGATGCTTGTTGATTGCAACTTAATGACTAAGACATTTGGCATATGGATACTAAAAACCGCATTCCTATGAGGAATAAAACCAGGATGTGTACGTGACACAGCCTATAAGGTTTATGAATCCACTAATGCAAATGAAGTCTATAAGTTACAATGGACTAATCAATGTGATTGATTGAGTACAAGCAACTCAAAATTGGATCTTTGCTTTGATGATATAGTCAAAGGGTTTGACTGATATGTCAAAGATAAAGAAGGGATATGTGATTTAGTGGGAGCGTATTCACATTTCACATATTGATGTGAAATGGAATTGTTCAAGATTGGAAATCCAAAAGTGGAAATTATCTTTAAGGAAGATAGAGATGTTTCCTATGTGATAGGAATAGAGATCTATAGAGATAGTTCTCGAAAATCTCTTGACCTGGAAAGAGAAAGCATACATTGGCAATCTGTACTGAAGTGTTCAGTATGCACAGATTCAGTGGGAGAAAACTTGTCCATGTTACATGGAGTTAGTATCCCAAGGCCAAGTGTCCAATTCTTATGAAGAATGGGAACACTAAGAATAGATATGGATCTATCATGTATGTAATCATCCCATTATCTTGCATGTATGACATGGCAAGAATAAAATGCATTCATCATCTTGTATGTAGGACATGGCAATATGATGTTCTCATCCTGATAACTCGTATGTAGGACATGACGAGTGGATGTCTGTCTACTTATAGTAAGGGTTACTGGAATACCATGAGAACTTGATAAGTGCTTGTGAAGTACTAGTTCTATGGAGATAATGAAGAGTTTAATGTAAAGAGTTACATTGATGCGAACTTCCGAAAGGACAGAAAATTAATCGCAAAATATATATGAGATGTATAAAAGAGAATGTTTGTTGATAATTGGAAGTGTTCCAATAAAGCCATTTTAAAAGGGAAATGCCGAGTATCTAGGTGTTAGTGAACAACAGTGGATACTATATGAATCTGAAAGTTCATGAGATGAACTTATACTCCACTCATTGATGACAAGTCTGGAATCCTTGATCATGCAATGTGGCTAAAGGTTAGCAAAGGAATACTAGATCGCATATTACGACAACTCCATCTCATACGTGCGACGTACAGTGAAGAGATGTGAGGCATGCAATTTGTTCAGACTTTGGCAAGGTGTTGCCATTACTCACTATGATGGCACTAGAGTACAGTAACATGTGGGACATGTTTGAAGATCACTATGAATATGATTCATGGGTGATTGGCTCGCAGTGCAAGTGGGAGTCTGTTGGTATGTATACCCTGAGAGCCAATCATGTGATGATTGGTGGGATACATTAAGATTGATTTGATAAACATAAAAGGCGAGCTTCCAATTCATTTTGGTTCAGTCATATGAGATAGTGATAGAACAGATTGAATGTCTAGAGAATGACAGTACTCAATGACGTATGCCTTCAGGTTCATGACCTGAACGATGAGATCATACGGATGCTAAGAGTTTGTACATTCTTGTTATGTCCCTAGTCGGATGTCATTGTGGAAGGTAGATAGACAACAATGACACACAATACTAGATTGTGGTGTTGGTTGATGACAGAATCTCATTAGTCATGATATAGAGATATCAAACCAAACACATAGGTACTTGTTAGAGAACAAGTGTACCGGACAGACCCACCGTGAGTTTGACACATGGAACCATGAGATGGTAGTCACAGTCAGTACTCACAGTGATGGTGGTGAGTGTGATTCTTAGACCTAAAATCACTACACTCAACACATGTCGTTGGGCACACTTTGACATCATCAAACGCAGTCCTGAAACATGGGTTGTTATAAAGGTGATGATTGGGTGGCTTTGACACATGGGGCTTTTGAGGGGTGAGTGATAGATATGGGATTTGTCCCTCCTAAGGGAGTTTGATATCCATGGCCACTTGATGAGTAGGATTGAGAAAGGCGTGCACGTATGTGTGAATCAGTATGTGATACTGATGTCATACATATCTCTTCCAGTCTACTTTGAGATCAAGGAAGTGAATGAACGTTGACAGGATGACTGTTCCATGCCTCGAGTCCATTCGGGATATCAGTGACAAAGGAATTATACTTTTGCTATAACACCATTTATGGATTGTAGGATGAAAGTTGTTCTCCAACTTTCTACTTTCACTTGGGTAGCACTGATGTGTGACTAGGCACCGCTCTTTGCTTGTGAAGTCATAAGTGTTATGAACTTTCACTGCCAACGTGAAATGGACCTGTAGGGTCACACACATATGATTTAACCTGGAAGAGGAGTTTTGTCCACAAAGCAATGTTTAGATTGATTACTAAAGGAGTTTAGTAGTTCAATTAAACACTCAATCAGTCGATGTCTCAATATTGTATGGTTCAAGGTGTTGGACGCATTGATTGGAGTATCGGATTGATTGAAATCGCATTTGACTGATTCTGCACAACCTGCACTCCCAACCGATCGGTTCATGTGATGAACCGGTCGGCTGAGGTTGTTGAACCGAGCGGTTCAATTGTTGAACCGATCGGCTCATGCATAGAGTGAAAGGACCGGTTCAAGTGTTGAACTGATCGGTTCAACTGGTGCAATCGAGCAACTTGGGAAAGTAGGATTGGTGAGAATTTTCCTTTCATTTCAAATTGCCCAATTCGATTGGGAATAATATTGGTATTCGATACCAATTGGGAAAGAAACAAGGAAAGTCAATCGGGAACCAAACTGGAACCCCAACCGACCGGTTCATGAGTGAACCGATCGGTTCAAGGGTCCCAAACGATCGGTTCAGTGGTGAACCAATCGGTTATGGTCCCCAACCGACCGGTTCACTTGTGAACCGATCGGTTCAGGTTGTGAGATGGTTGCTTTTGGTGGAAAATCCCAAACCCTTCTACTCCTGCTTTAGTCTCGCATTGCCCGGGATGGAGAACCCTATCCCATGACTCTCCTATATATATAGGGTGTATTGGGGGCTTCTCACAGTACAACTCAGTGCAACCAGTTGCTCTGCAAGTTGTCGTTCTCTCTGGTTTTGGTAACCGTGAGAGAGCCCGAGCAAGTGCTTCCCGCAAAAGGGAGGTGCAGCAAGAGAAGGACAACTACTGTTGCAACATGAGGCAGGAGAGCGTGTTGGAGACTAGTACGTCAACAGGAGGGTGCGACTCCTTCCACTTCCCTGTGGGACAAGGAGTGTAGAGTTCCAGGTGGTCCGTTTGGACTACTACAGAGGCGGGAGGACACTGCCGCTTAGGAGGACAACTGTCATCCGACAGTCCGGTTTGAGTAGGAGTTGTCAGTCCCGGTGCGACCAGGAGCTGCACAGACACCGTCGAAGTCCGGAGTTGAAGACCGCACATTGCACGAGGTATTTTCGCTGAGCAAGCCTCGGGACAAGGTATGATTCCACAAACCATCCTTTCCTATTATATAGACATTGACGCGTTTCCTCGGTATGGGTTGGGGGAGAAAATTTTGTTTCCGCTGCCTTCTCTGTCTCCCCTAAAACCCAACACAACCCCTGTTCTTGAGGTAGAAGATTATGACATTAATTCCTATGTTTATCCAAGAATTAAATTTAACAAACGGTCTCCCAACTTTAGCAAACGGTTTGCCAAACCGTTTGGAGCAAACGGTTTCAAACTGTTTGAATGCAAACCGTTTCAACCAAACCGCATAGAAGCAAACGGTCCAAGACCGTTTGGATGTGTTGACCAGGAGTTGACCATTTGGAGAACTGTTGAGAGTTATTTAGATTAATTACCTACCAAAAATCATCCATTAATTCCAAGTGAATCACCAATTGAAGGCCCAACAATTATCAAAACCCTAATCGGGGCATTTGCTGATTTCAATAATAATATTGTGTTGAAGTTTGGGTTGAGTGGCCCAAACAGTTTCAAAACAATTTGGGGATCACCCAAATGGTCTCAAGACCATTTGGGGGTCACCCAAGACCGTTTGTAGGTCTAGGGTTGACTATGGGTAAGTGGTTGAAGATTTAAAGGCAATAAGTTGAAGTATAATTTATTCTTGACCTAGTGATCAATTCAATGAGCTAAACCTTAATTAGATGAATTGGTTTTTGAATGTCGACTTGAGAAAACGGTCTCAAGACCGTTTGGAGGTCATCCCAATGATCCCAAGACCATTTGGGGTCAGGTCCTGATCAAATTGAATGATGGTTCAATCATTTCGAATTAATTAAACTCACATTGATGAATGTTGAAGAGTAATCGATTCCAAGTCCTAATTGATGATCAATTGAGGGTCAATTGAGTGTCAAATCAGTTGAGGGTTGACCTTATAGACTCAATTGATGAGTGGCTAACAAGTGCATGATTGATCGAGGGGTTCAACATTAGAAACCCTAACTCAATTGAAGAGGTTGAGACACTTTTTGGTCCATGCGGTTTTGAGGTGGTTTGGACCAAATGGTCTCAAGACCATTTGGGACCAAACGATCCCAAACCGTTTGGTGCTCATGCGGTTTCAAGGTCGGTTATGTCCATGCGGTTTCAATGTCAAACTTGAGCAAACGATCTTCATGACCAAACGGTCTCCACCCCATCTAGAGCAAATGGTCTTGAGTGTGCACTTTACCAAACAGTTTCAAAAGTCAATAATACCAAACGGTCTTAAACACCAAACGATTTCAAGGGCAGTCTAAGACCGTTTAGGGGTTTAGTGTGCAAAACCGTTTGAGGTCTTAAAAAAAAGGTCAAGATCATTTGATGCCTTAGTGGTCAAGATGGTTTAGTAGTTGATTAACCTAATCCTCATAAATACCTAAAGTGATTAAGGGATCAAGTAATTAGTTGATTAATGTGTATCATAATCAGTGCTGATCATTACAAAGGTACCCTTGATGGGATAGAGTGACCAATAACCTATGTTCAAGTGAGCCTTAATGACCACAATAGTAATGGCACAACCCATGATGTCAAGGTTAAATTGACTTAGCCTAATCAAGGGTGATGTAAACACCATCTGATAGAAAGATGAGAGAGAAGACTCCTTATATGAATGAGAATCAAGTAATAAACCTCCAATATATATGAATATATCTAATTAGGGTATGATCCTTCATAGTGAGATCAAGGAAACCCTAATTATGATGGTTGATGAATCTTAAGCTATGAAAATAATGATATGTTAGGTTGCCCAGTGATAGGTAACTTATGAGATTGATAGGCTATATGAGCCATAGGAAATATCAGCATTGCTATTATTATGTTCATACTGTCAAATGATTAAATAGCAACATGTTACTTGGTAACAAGTGTTTTGATGATACAAGGGTTTGAACACCCATATTCCTAAATCATAATGATGAGATGGTTAGGGATTGATATCTCAATGTTAACAATATGTGATTTGAACATGATACAATTAGTACTTTTCTTTATAGCAATTGTATTATTAGTTTATGTTTGAAAACATGCCTGATGCTAAAAGAATGCCATAATGTACTTAAATAATCAAGTATAATGATATCATGTAGAGCCCTGACCATAGATCCATCATTGTCAGAAGTTAAATGATGGTGAAACAAGTTTTCCTAAGGGAACTCCTGGAGAGCATACTTTTGAGTATGTAGGGGTTATGGACGTGAATATCCTTATGTCCTAATGTAGGAATTGATGTGAGATGTACATTTAATCTCTCAATCCTTCATTATATGTTTATGTAGGGATGATATATTACTAATCTCCTGATGATGTTGTTAATGTCGCATCGATGAGAGATAAACAAGAAATCCCTTGATGGTGAAGAGAGTGCAGCATGTCACTGTAACTCTAACAGCGAAGTTGCCAGAATATCCTGGAAAGCTATTTTAGCAGAGACACTGGATGTCCTGCATGTTGATCCTCACACTGACTGAGGATGATGAGGTCATACGAATCCGACTCTTCTGATGACCTATGTATGGTACCGATTGCGATTTCGTAATGGTCAGTTGGAGTATGAGTGGTGTACCTCATCTCCTGAGGGAATAAATATGTTTGAAAAATGTAATCAGCTGTATAACATAATTGCTTAGGTTGAACTACGAGAAATAATGATTTATGATACCTTGTTTATAGTGCTCTAGTTGAATAACTAGTATACACGTTCTTCATATTCCTTATTGATATATGTCTTGTCATTCAATCAAGTTATAATTGAAATGACTACTTATAAAATATTCTTCTACTTAGCTTATTCAATGTTTTACCTACTGTTGAATATTTATCACTCTACTGCTAAATGTTATTCTATTATTGCAATAACAAAGCTTATGGCGGAGAGTTATAACTCTCGCTGGGAAAATTATTCAACTGTCTCACCCTCGTGGGATTCAACTTTTTAGGTAGACGCCGAGGACGAAGGAACCCATCAGTGGGTGAGCAACAACAACAACAGGAGCAACATCAGGGACAGTAGTGATCCTCAGGTGGAGACAATGTCTATCAAGTCTTGTAGATAAAATGTGTCGTCTCTGTACTCTCAGGTCCTAGGAGTCAGTAGATGTTTAATGTAGATCTGAGATTTTGGCGTAATGCCTCGAGATTTTTGTATCTTGCCTTGTATAGTTAACAGGGCAGTTAATGCTTGTAACCCCTGAGATATGATTTTATAGAGATGTATTGATGAATCAATTTGAAAATAACTTATCTTGTTTCATTATGAAAGAGTTTCACCGTTTGAGGATCTCTTTACAAAAAGTTTTAAATTTTTAGTGATTTTCAATATTTTCGTTGCTAATTAATCACTTTTGCATCGTTAATAATGTTTTCCCCGAAATGTGTCCCAAAAATTAGTGGTATCAGAGCTCTAGGTTCATTGAGTCTAAAGAGACATAGGACGTAGGATGTTGAGTCTATTCTAGTGTCTTCTAGTATATCTGATAGTGTCTTCTGCTCATTTAGGAGGAGAAGATAAAACTAAAGATGTCTGGACCACACGAGGAACACGTTGCTGAGAGTAGTGTCGTTGCACCCAGAAGAGGTGCAAGAAACCTAGAAAGAGAAGAACTTGTGCCTGAACCACCCCAGTTCAATCCAAATGACATGGGGAACCCAGTCGTGCAAGCCATGTTTGGGCAGTTTATGACTGCCATGACACATATGACTGATAGGATGCCTATACCTATACCTAGGGCACCTACCCATCTAGAAGGACAAGGAACTGAAAAGACGTTTGAACGACTTCGTCGGGTTGGAGCCACAGAGTATGCTGGAACAGCTGACCCAGCAGATGTTGACTTGTGGTTAACTGAACTAGAGAAGGCCTTTAGAATCCTAAACATCCAAGAAGTTGAGAAGGTTAGGCATGTTGTGTATCTTCTCAAGGGAAGTGATGGTCACTAGTGGACCATGGAAGAATAGAAAAGGCCAGGTGTGGAGATTGCATGGGAAGTTTTCTGACGGGAATTTATCAATAGATACTTCCCTAAGACGTTTCTAGATGAGAAAATCTCTCAGTTTGAGTGGTTAAGACAAGGTTTAATGAACATTAGCGAGTACGAAGCTAAGTTCATGGAGCTTTTACGGTTCTGTCTGCACATGGCGACCACGGATGAAGAAAGGATTAGGCGTTTTGAGAAAAGACTCAACGCTGAGTTGACTACTCCTGTGTCTGCTCTGGAGAATAGGGAAAGGTTTGCTCCCTTCATGGAATCTGTCAGAAGGGTAGAGAGGTCTGTGGAAGAAAAGAGACAGACCAAGAACAAGAATATGTATCCCCAGTTCTAAGGACCTTCATCTAAAGGTTTCAAAAAATCTAAGTTTTCTATACCTACACCACCACCTAGATTCAGTACCCAGACAGTGGACGTCAAATAGGGGTAGAGGACGGAGCTTACCTTTATAAGGAGCTCATAGCTCAGCATCTATGTCAGTTACAGAACCACCCAGACCACAACAACTGAACAGAAGTTGTTACATATGTGGAGAGATGGGACATCTGATGAAGGATTGCAGAGCCAGAGAAGTGAGTGTAACTCAACCTCAAAGGCAGAGTCAGCAAGGATCTCAAAGACGATAGTTTCCAGGTAACGTTAGAGGACGTGGACAAGTGTCCCAAGCTAGATCATCGACACCTAGTCATCGAGCACCAAATCAACCACAGGTGACAGTGAGGTTTTACGCATTGAATCCACCTGATGCAGTAATCAACCCTCGGGTTGTAGTAGGTCAGATGGAGTTGTTTTATTCTGATATGTTTATACCTTGCAATGTATCTATTTTAATTGATCTGGGTGCTACGCACTCCTTTACCGCTTGAAGAGTGGTTCTTGACTGCAACCTGACTATAAATCATAGAGTAGATAGTTTGTTGTTAGAAACTTCGTTGATGGGATCTGCTGTGTTGTAGGAAATATGTTCGCCCTGCATTCTCTTCTTTTCTGATCATCGCATTCAAATGGATCTTATACCACTTGAGATGCATGGATTCGATGTTTGGTATGGATACCTTAGAAAGGTATAATGTCTTGGATTGTGAGTCCAAGCAAGTTGTGTTCACTAATGAGAGTGACACATGGATCTTTCAAGGAGACAGAAATATTCTACCCACCTATCTTGTGCCAGCTATGGTTGCTGAGAAGCTGATGAGGCAAGGATGTTACACATTCTTGGCCCATGTGGTAGACACTACCATGGAGAGTCTTAACCCTGCTGTAGTTTCGATAGTCAGGGAATTTGTCGATGTGTTTCCTAAAGAACTTCTAGGTGTACCTCTACCCCGAGAAATTGATTTTGAAATAAATCTAGTTCTGAATACGCAACCTATAGAACAAACACCGTATAGGATGGCGCCTGCTGAGATGGCAGAACTCAAGAAACAATTACAAGAATTGCTTGAGAAGGGCTTCATCTGACCGAGTACTTCGCCTTGGGGTGCTCCGGTCCTCTTTGTTAAAAAGAAAGATGGGTCAATGCGGTTGTGTATGGATTACAGACAGTTAAATAAAGTAAAAATAAAGATTAAGTATCCTCTGCCGAGGATTGATGATCTCTTTGACCAGTTACGTGGTGCAACCGTCTTCTCAAAGATAGACTTGAGGTCAGGATATCACCAACTGTGCATTCAGGATGGTGACATACCAAAATCTTCCTTTAGGACAAGGTATGGTCACTATGAGTTCACAGTTATGTCATTTGGACTAACTAATGCACCAGCTGCATTTATGGAACTCATGAATAAAATCTTCCGACCTTTTCTCGATCAATGTGTTGTTGTCTTTATAGATGACATCCTGATCTATGGTAGAGATGCTCATCAGCATGAGCATCATCTTTTTCAGACTCTAACTTTGCTAAGAGAACATAAGCTATATGCTAAGATTAGCAAGTGTGAGTTATGGTTACCGGAGGTTTCTTTCCTTGGACACGTAATATCTGCTTCAGGTATACGTATTGACCCTAAAAAGGTAGAATCTATTCTGCTTTGGGAGCAGCCGAAGACACCGACGGAGATTTGAAGTTTCTTAGGGTTGGCAGGGTTCTACCGGAGGTTCATTAAGAACTTCAGTTATATAGGTTTACCCTTGACTAAGTTGACCAGGAAGAATGTTCCTTTTACCTGGAGTGACAAGTGTCAACAATCTTTTCAACTATTAAAGGAAAGGTTGTCAAGTGCACCTGTGCTTGTGTTACCCGAGCAAGGGAAAGGATATATAGTTTGTTGTGATGCTTCTAAGAATGGACTAGGATGTGTATTGATGCAGGATAAACAAGTGATTTCTTTTGCTTCCCGACAGCTTAAGAAACATGAGGAGAATTATGTGACACACGATCTAGAGCTAGCTGCTATAGTGCATCCCTTGAAAATCTAGAGACATTATCTTTATGGAGAAACATTCCAGATTTTCACAGACCATAAGAACCTTAAGTATATCTTTTCTCAGCATGAGCTTAACATGAGGCAATGTCGCTGGATGGAGTTAATTAAGGACTACAACTGTACAATTGATTATCATCCAGGGAAGGCCAATGTGGTTGCTAATGCTTTGAGTAGGAAATCAGCAACACCCGCTTTAGATAGAGCACAACTGAATTCCTTAGTGTGCTGAAGGAGAGATATGCTTATCTCCTTAAGGCAAGACAATGTACAATTAAAAGTATCATTGTTAGCCGGGTTGTTAGCTGAGATGCATATAAAACCTACTCTGAGACAGCAGATCAAGGAGGCACAGCAAGTTGATGTTGTAGTTCAACTGATTAGATCGGAGTATGGTAGTGAGAAACGAGAAGGTTTCCATGACTCAGATGATCAAGTAGCCTATTATCATGATAGAATAATAGTGCCTGATGTGGATAACTTGAGGAAGTTAGTCCTAGAAGAAGCTCATTCTTCAATGTATGCTATGCATCCAGGAAGCACCAAGATGTATCGAAACATAAAAGATATGTATTGGTGGTCTGGAATGAAGAAGGATGTTGCTGAGTTTGTTATGCGATGTTCGGTGTGTCAGCAAGTTAAAGCTGAACACCAGAAGCTTGTAGGAACAATGTGTGTATCTTCTTAGCCTCCATTCCCATTAGGCACAACAATTTCTTTAACTAGTAGGTTGAGATTGGCAGCTCGTTTCCTTCAGGAAGAATTTCTTTCAACAAAAACAACAATGAAATGAAGCTTTTTTCGCTCCATCTATTGTTAGCTTTCAACTTATACAATCTCAACACAACGCTAAGCTTCGTAAACTTACAACCTGTGTATAACAGTATCTCAACATCATGCACAATGTTTCTAAACATGGGAGGTGGATCGGTGTGCTCTACCCCACAACTATGCAACATCTCATCAACGATGTCTACTGGAACTGGTTCGTTCACATCTACATCATCGGAGGCAATTTCTTCTTCCACACAAGCACTGCTATCGACATCCACTGGTTTTAGGTTTGAAATCTCTCCATGCCAGTGCCATTCTGTATAGCTTTGTACAATCCCATTGTACATGACATGACTTTTGATTTCGTCACCAGTGTTGACTTTCAAGTTGTTACCGCAATGCCTACATGAACAGTAGAACCTATCTCCAGGTTGTTTCCTATGTTCCTCGACAAATCTAGTAAACTGATCAAGACCATAAAATAAACTCTGGGGTGCAGCGATTTAAAATGGACATCCATGATCTATCCGTTTTATGATCAAAGAGAAAACAAGTATATATTAGAACAAGATTAGGGTCTAGGGTTAAAAGATTAGAGTTTATGGTTAAAACTTTAGGATTTAAGGTCTTATATATAATAAATGTTAAAACATCCTAAGTGAGATTAAGTGTTCAAGAACAGTCCCAAATCGGGGACTATCCAATATTTACTTCTAATTAGTAAATCTTGGACGGGTTTCTAGGCCAACAAATACATATGTTGTCATATATATATATATATATATATATATATATATATATATATATATATAATAAATGTGTACCACCTATCCCATTCTTGAACACCTAATCTCACTAGTAAGTGTATAATGTGTATTGGGTTTTCAAGAATATTTCGGCAGCATTGCCCCACTGTTCTCCAAGTACATATGTACTTGGAGAACAAAGGGGGAAATGCTGCCAAAATTTTCTTGAAAACCCAATACACATTATACACTTACATCCTAAGTGAGATTAGGTGTTCAAGAACAGTCCCAAACCGGGGACTATCTAAGATTTACTCCCAATGAGTAAATCTTAGACGGGTTTCTAGGCCAACAAATACAAGTGATGTCATTCTTATATATAATAAATGTGAACCACCTATCCCATTCTAGAACACCTAATCTCACTAGTAAGTGTATAATGTGTATTGGGTTTTCAAGAAAATTGTGGCAGCATTTCCCCGCTATTCTCCAAGTACATATGTACTTAGAGAACAAATGGGGAAATGCTATCGAAATTTTCTTTAAAAACCCAATACACATTATACACTTACATCCTAAGTGAGATTAGGTGTTCAAGAACAGTCCCAAACTGGGGACTATCAAAGATTTACTCCTAATGAGTAAATCTTGGACGGGTTTATAGGCCTACAAATAGATATGTTGTCATTCTTGTATATAATAAATGTGTACCACCTATCCCATTCTTGAACACCTAATCTCACTAGTAAGTGTATAATGTGTATTGGGTTTTCAAGAAAATTTCAACAGCATTTCCCCACTACCGGGGGGAAGTGCTGCTAAAATTTTCTTGAAAACCCGATACACATTATACACTTACATCCTAAGTGAGATTAGGTGTTCAAGAACAGTCCCAAACAAGGGACTATCCAAGATTTACTCCTAATGAGTAAATCTTAAACTGGTTTTTAGGCCAACAAATACATGTATGTTGTCATTCTTATACCCACAATCCTAGTTTCATCATCCATATCCTAGTTCTTCAAGTTAGGGTGATTATTGATGTCTTTAGAAGCATAATTGGAAATCTAGGGCAATGTTTTATCATTAATTCATGAATAAGTAGATGAATAAATGAAAATCTATTGATAAACTAATTTAAATCAGTAGATGATCAATTAATTCCTGAATCAGTACATAAATAAATACAAATAGTAGATGAATAAATATAGATCAATTAATAAATAAAGTTAAATCAGTTGATAAATAAATTTAAATAAGTATATGATTAAATAATAATAAAATCATTACATAAATAAACAAAATTTAGTAAATAACTTAATTAAAAATTAAAAAGACACCCAGCAGCATCCTAGGTGTGCCTTGGCGCCTCCCAAGCATCTACCCAGGCTGCCCAGAGGCCTAACTAGGCTGGGCGCCTGGGTTTGGGACCCTAGGTGAATGCCTAGGTCGCCTAGGCACTGCCTGGGAGAGGTCGAGCAGGCAAGCAGGTCATAGTTGGGAGGAGAGGCGGAGGCGAGCAGGGAGACGGTGAGTAGGGAAATATGGTGGGGGCGGCGAGCAGGAAAGTAGGTCACAACTGGGAGGAGCGGCTGCAGTGAGCAGGGAGCTGGTGAGCAGAGAAAAGTGGCGGCGAGCAGGGAGAAGGAGCGACGTGGCAGCGGTGAGCAGGGAGCAGTAGGGAGTGGCAGGCGGCGGTGCGCAAGGAGGGAGCAGGGGGCAGGATCGCCAGACCTTCAACCGGAAAATGAAACAGAGAAGGGGAAGAGTCTGCTTCACGTGGGTGCTATTAAGTTAACAATCGACATCAGTTATTAAAAACAACCGACACTTATAACAATAGGCGTCGGATACCACAAAAAAACTGACACATATGCTCAATGATAGTCGTCGATTTCAACTAGAAAAACTAACGTCTATCTACATATGCCGACAAAAAAAATGTTCTCGAATTCTAACCATAGTCTTCAGTTGCCGTAAAAAAATGACGCCAAAGGGGGGTGAAAATTTTTGTGGGGACAGCGGGCGAAAACACATCGGTGTCGGTTATCGCATGAAAACTGATGACAAAATGGGCCAACCTTTAGTTGTCGATTATTTTGTCAATAACTGAAGTCGTATGTTAAATTATGGAGATAATATTTTTCACTACAAAATGTAGATTCGGCGGTCAATTTTAGGCGTCAGTTGGTAGTTGAGGAACCGACGCTAAATAAAAAGCGATACCCATGTTTGGCCGCTCTTCACAGATAGATGTCAGTTTGTGTATTCAACCGACGATGTAGTGTTTAGGTGTCTGTTTCTAGTATACAACTGACGACTGTAAATGTGACGTTATAAGCCATTTATGTAGTAGTGGAAGGACACAAGTACCCATGACTAAAGTTATGTATGTGCCTAAAGACAACCTAGCTAAGAAGAGAAATGACATTGATTCTATATGTTGTCATTACTATTTACGTCTTGGACATTATTCATTCTCTTATCCATACAAGAAAAAGGTTATTGATCTAGTTTGGATTCCTAAACCTCAAACCTAGAGATTTGAATATGATTAGTTGAGATTTGATCTAAAACTTTACTTTGATACTCAAAATGTCTTATCTCAACTAAATTGAGCTTTAATTTGTATATTTCTATAAAATTATATTGGAAGTACCTTATGTTTTATTTGCAAATAATTACTGAAAACAAAACAGAAACAATCTCAGTCGACAACAATTCAATCGAGACATTCTTCGGTCGAGAAAATTGTCGAGCAAACAAGTTTCTGACTTAAACCTGCATTTTCTGGAGATATAGTAAAATTATCAATCGAGAAAAGTGTTGACCGAGAACACCACAGTCAAGAAAATTGTCAACCTAGTAAGTCACTGTATTAAGCCTACAGAAAATTGAAAAACACCCGGTTGACAAATACTTCGACCGAGCTACACTCGGTCGAGAACTTTGTTGACTGAGGGAAACTCTGACAGAATTGTTCAGTAGAAAACAAGATACTTCAATTGCAATTAACTTATGTGATGAACCTTATATATTGCATTGCTTTAAATATTTGAATGATCCTAATCAAAAGGAAGAGTATATGGGAATCAAAAGTTTACACTTTTCAAGATTATAAGAAAAGTTTGGATTTATTCAAGAAAAGTATTAATGGAAAATCTATTATAAAGTTTGTTAGAAAATTTAAGGTTTTTAAGAATTTATGACAAGATATCTTCTCAAAAATCTTGCTAACATGAATTAAGTTCATAAAGGCAAACTTAAGTTATAAAAAGGTCTTATATTAGACTATTCAACATTCAAACAATCATATATGAGCAAAATTAAGAATTAATAATCATACACAAAAATCAAGTGGCCCATTGGACAACCTATGAAAATGCACACAAAAATGCCTCTTGGTTGAGAAAGAATTCAATCGAGGGGCGCCAAGGTCAAAGTCATGGTCGACCTAAAATAAGCCTGACAAAATGCTTATTTGTAAATCATTCATCTGCACTCAACCTTAGTATATTAGCTTAAGCATGACAAATTGATTCATTATTCAATTGAACTTCAAAGCTAGTTATGACCTTAGTATCCTTAAAGTAATTTGGAAGCTTACAATATTTTTGAATATGATATATATCTTTATTTTATATGAATTCTCTAAACAAATTAGGGCTTAACATCCCTTGTATTTGGTTAGAGATACATTTATTGATTCCACTATTAGCCTAAAAGAATCTCATATCATTTCAGGGCATAACATCCCTTGTAAATGGTTGAAAAACTATTAAAATATATTCATGAGCCTAAAGGAATCTCATATCATTTAAGGGCTTAACATCCTTTGTAAATGGTTGAGAAACTATTAAAATATATTCATGAGCCTAAAGGATTCTCATGTCATTTCAGGGCTTTACATCCCTTGCAAATGATTGAGAAATAAATCATGATTTCTGAATTGTGGCTAAATTTGACATTCTTATTATAGTATACAATTAAGGGGGAGTATCCCATTCAGGTGGAGCAAATTGGTTATCTTTTTGAAATGACAAAGGGGGAGAAATAATATAAATAAAAAATAATTTGAGTTTCATAATCTTTTGGCTTTACATAAATTGCTGCTATATTCCCTAAGAGTTTGATATTATGTTTTATACCTTTTTTGGAATAACTAGCACACACTCCATATCTCAGGTATGAAACTCATATTATTTAAAATCCCTTGATTTATATTTTAGATATGTTTGTCATCTTCAAAAAGGGGGAGATTGTTGGCTAAATTGGACATTATTAAACCCTTCATTTTGATGATGACAAACATTTCATTCTTGTAGATCTAACTTGTTATTTGAGTGTTTCAGGGAAAAACAAATAAGGAAGTGGATAGATGAAAATCTACACAAATTGGAAGATCATCATTATTAGATTGATTTTATTTTCATGATTGTACTCAATGTAAAAACGTGTATAATTATATAATGTACAAGTACCTAGACATCATGTAAATCAAGTGTTAGATCTTCCCTATCCACTCACAACACTTAGATAGATCCTCCCCTAAGATAGAAGCACAATTATACATTGATATACACACCTAGTAGATGATTTAACACATTGCAACAGGGATTTTCTCGGTCGACTAAATCCTCGACCGAGACACTCTCTATCGACAAAGTTCTCGACCGAGAATAGACCCTCCTAGTCATCAGACTGAGTTAGCAAAGTAGTTAGGAGTTGGAATCGAACATTACAACACATCGACCTCAATCTCCCATTTGGTCGAAGAAAAGTTTGACCGAGACACTCTCGGTCGACAAACTTCTCAACCGAGAGAAGTTCTAGAACTGCACTGTAATTAGTGGACACCTAACAACTAGTTGAGCACTAATAACACCCTATGATGTGTCTAGAATGTTCCTAAGCACTAGTAGGCCATTCCTATAAATAGCACATGCCTTAGGACACTCAAAGCATCACTTGTGCATACAATTACACTTGTGATTCATTCTTAGTGAGCAACAAGATGAGCTACACTTGCAATCTATAGTCTAGTATCTCCTAACCACCACACTACCACGTTCATCTATTGTGGATAGGAGATCAATACGCTTGATATAGGATCAAAGAGTTGTACTCATTGGTTAAGTATTTTCTTTCTTCCAATCTTGTTCATTTTATTGTATTTTGTTCTCCTTGACTACTCCTAGGTTGGAGGTTGTTCAAAGGAGGTTCGTGGAGCTACTTCAGGTGGTGAAGGCTGCTCCTGGTGACTAGGAGTTACTTCAGAAGGCTGCTTCTAGGAGGATTGAGGCTAATTCAGGTGAAGGCTACTTCAAGGGTGTAGAAGGAAGGTGATTGTATTTTATGTAACATCCTTGTGAGGTAATAAAATAAATCACTTTCAAAATCCCGGTTGGAAACAATCGGGTAGTGGATTGACTACCTTAGATTTCTAACGTAGGAACCACCCTACATCCTGGTGTCTTCCATGTTTCCTCCTACTTCTTGTCTAATTGTTTAATTGTTTTTAATTAACGTTAAATACTATAAAAAGCTATATTCACTCCCCCCTCTAGATCTTTTAGATAGATCTTATCTGGGTAAAGTCCCTCAATTCCTATATTTTGCAAGGTATGATAAAAGAAAATTTTTATCATGTTTTAAGCTTAGTAGTAGTAGAATTTATTAATTATTTTTTATTATTTGCAAAACCACTGATCCTATTTTTGGATAATGGCTCTAGCCTCTTGGTCTCCCTTAATTGGGGGTTACTGAGGGGTGGGGTCATTACATTTGGTATCTGAGCATGGTTTTTCATTTAATCTCTAATAATTAATAAATTTTACAAACTCTTTAGAACCCAAGGGAGTTAATAGAGGATTTTCCAATGATGGAGGTGTCTAAAAAAAGATCACAGTCTGGGGGCTGGCAAGATTTTCCTCTGCCTTGCTAGTCAGACTATGAGGAATCCTGAATTCGGTGTGATTTCATGGCCAAAATAAGAGGATTTGACTCAAAATAAGATACCTCTAGGTCTTCTCTCATTTGTCTTCATCCCTTATCTCCCTCGTTCACTGAATAGCTTTTAGAGATTAGGGTTTCTCTCTCTCCTTTACTTACCTAAGTGTTGGGGTTAAGAATGATAAGGATTAAGGAATCCTCCACCAAATAATAAAAAGCATGTAAGAAAGATGTCATGGACATAAGTTTTGATAATTAGAAACTTTGATTCAGTTTGGTTACATGCTTAGGTCGCATGGTGTGTGTTTCCATGCCCTCATGAGAGCTTTAAGGTTAGACCTTCTTGTAGGAGGATGAAGAGAGAGTTAGCCTTGGAGGAAGAAGCCTCTAGGAAGAGAAAGATACATGACGCATCCTCTGAGGATGATGCTAACCCTAACCCTAAGTGGTAGTTAGAGAAAGAGATGGAATGTTGAGTTGAATACCTTAGACCTCTATACCTTCAAGTACGTGGGTTAGACATACATGCTTAATGTAAAGGTTTTGAGTATCCATGAGAAGCATGAGCTATGTGAAGTTGTTTGACCTAGTTCCTTTTGGTGACCTGACCTTGTGTAGGTCGTACGGGTTAGGCTGGGGGATAGATCCCTCATTTAGAATGTTAGTGGTGACCATATAGGAACCCTAATAGATATATATGAGTAGGAAAGACACATGTACCTACATAGAAGAGAGTGATAGAAAGGTTGACAATAAGTTTTCGACCTAGGCCAAAAGGGTTATGCCTGATGGTCATGAGATGAGCATGCAGAGCTTTGGATGATCTTGGCCGGACATAGGTCTTGATAGTATGTTTCACCCAAGTAGGAATAGACATGTAAACTTCAGAGCTGGAACCATCTTTGGAGAGAGAACCTCAAGTTGTAGGACTAGTTGTAGGGTTATCTCTAGAGAGAGAGAATGACCCTGAGGAAGAAGGTTGGAAACCTAGAATCTGAGACATGAGGAATCATGAGAAGCTGGGTATGATGTGGCCTAGAATGGATGACCCTAAGTATATGTATGTGGTTGCCTTTAGAGGAACCAAACCATATAAAGAGAAAGAGGCTTCTTGAACCGATGTACATATGTTATGAGTTCCTACCTTTTAGGTGTAGGAAGGAGAGTTTTGTAGACCCTGAAAAGGTATGATAACAAGTTGTGCGGCCTCACACCCAGTTGATTTTCCTGGTGTAGGACTTTAAAGGTTGTTCACGTGGAGGAGTGTTAGGATGTATATGCCCTATCTAGTATAGGTGGTTTAGGGTTGAACATATGAGCATGCAGTTCGACAACTGATGCACAAGAGATGAACCTGGGGTTCCTAGACCAAAGAGGGGAAGTAGTAGTATCTGGTGCACATGATGCTCACGAGACTATTTGAGATCATGGTATTTGAGTATGGAACCCCCCTCATGTTTTAGTGCGAAAGGAAACCCCACTACATCTGAGATATATGTTTGATGAACCCCTCACACAAGTTGGTGACATAAGTATATGTGATATTGGTCCAACCTTGAGGAATGATAAATATGTATGATGTACCAAGGAACTTAGCATGGTTTAGTGGGTTGTCTTCTTTCTATATACATGCATAAGTATCATGTTAATAGCTAAGCATATACATGATGATGTAAACCTTGGAGGTAAGAACATTTTGTGACCTTTGTTACTATCAAGTGATAGTTTTCACCAGTCTAGGGGAGGGACCCTTCATGTTAGGGTGAGCACCAACTTTTGATTAGGTTTGAGGTAACCTGAAGAGGTAACTTATAAGAGATTAATGAGCTAAGTGTAAGAGCACATAGTAGGATCATGAATCTATAGACCCATGTGTGACCATCTCTAAGGGGCATGAGAATATGTTGCCATAGAGATAACATGTATGGGGCCAAAGTGAGGTAGGTAGGTCGTCATGATTCCTATGAGGGATAACCATGAATTCCCAAAAAGAGGATGGAGATTTGGGTGAGGATTCAAGGATGATATGTGCTTGAGTATGAACACAAGATCCACAAGCTATAGTATAATCCTAAGTTAACACTAAGGTCAAGTAGGGATAAGACCAATGGGAGTAGGAGTTGTCTATTCCCTGAATGCACCAGGCCATAGGGTCAGAAGGTAACAACTACCTTTGCTCGAGGCCCGTGGGTTATGAGGTTGGCCACCTTCATGAGTTCATGGGGCCTAAGGGGTAAAAGTGAGAGTCACTCCTTAGATCATAAGGGTCAGATTACCCCAAAAGTATCGACACCCTAGAGACCTTGAGGTAATGACTAAGGATTGTACATAAGAGAGATGTTAAGATCCAGAGGTGATGGGAAAAGTCTTCCCATGGGTGTAGACCAATAATGGAGATTTTTATGATGTGGAGACATGTGATGTACGTTTTAATTTAGATTAGAAAGAGTGATGGCGATGTGTGATGCACCATCTCTACTCTTAGAACGGGATGAACTCTATATTTGGACTACAACCAAATGCTTATTTCATCTTGTTATGGGTGTGCGAGACTGGACACAACGCATTCCATGTACTAAAGATAGAGGTAATATGAGTTAAACCCTTGTGTGATGTTTGAGGATTGAAGGGAGTACCACACCCTTTGGAGAATATGTTGGATAGGTTATTTGAGAGCAAATGAAGAATAAGGGTAATATGGGGGCGTACCTATCCATTACAGTTTGGAATCTATGAGTTATAAGTTTGGGTTTGATAACTGAGATGATGAGCTCAAAGTTTTATTGACTCAGTTAGACCTAAACCCGAGACATGGCTGGTGAGTGGAGTATATGAAGGTTTATGTTTTCACCATCACCTAGAACATAAGGAAACTAAGGAGGTGGCATATACTCTTAGTCGAGACAAAACTTAGGTGTACAACTATCTTATTTAGACAATGGAAAGGGCTGGAGAAGATGTTGTTAATTGGACACTATTGGATCCTATATGGGTGAGTAGATGCTCTAGAGGGGGGTGAATAGAGTTGAATGCACTTAAACAAAATTCATTAGACCTTCAAGATATATCATAAGATGAGGTTGCTAAATTGGTAATTTGAGTGCAACTAAAACATGCATAGCAAGGATGAGAGAGATTGAACATACACCAAGTGACAAGCTATTTAGAGTGGTTCCTCATTTCAAACTAGAAGTGAGTTAGTCCACTTACCTAGAGTGGTCAGCCTCTAGGATTTATTAACCTTGCATCTTCATTATATTCATTATAAGAGATACAATACATGACCATCCAAAGGACTTACCTATCCAATACAAAGAGTCTTCAACCTTACCAAGGACTTACCCACTTTGCAAGGAGTCTTCTGCCTTCTTCTAAGGACTTTCCTACTCTTGCACAAGTCTTCAGCCTTGCAGGAATTACCCACTTTTCTTGGATCTTCCACCTTTGACTTCACCTTCACTCGGAGAAGCTTCCACCAAGGACTTACCCACTTGAGCAAGGAGACTTCTGCCTTCACTAAGGGCTTACCCACTCTTGCTCCAAGTCTTCAGCCTTGATCTTCAACAAGGGACTCCTTCCCTTGTTCTTCTTCACCTCTATTAGCTAAGAGAGAGAACCTTCATCTTCATGGTTGAAATGAGAGATAGGGAAGTGGTGGAAGTGAGAGCCACACAAGGAATATATGTAGGACTAGCTCTCTTATAGATTTCCTACTCACTCTAATGGATGTAGAAAGTGATTAAGCTTAGAGAGAGATAGGAGGTTGTAGGAAGCACTCAACTATAGAATAGGACCCTCACATAGAGTTTTGCAATGAATGCTCAACCTTGGAATTAAGCCCAAGGGGTCCTATTTATAGCTGGGGATGCCTCTTAGCCTTTGGGAACACTTGAGAATGAAAACTAGCCATTTTGTGTCTTGCAATGGATATATTTTCACTTGTTGCAACTCCACAACGGCTAGAAGCACTTTTATGCACTTTTTCATACAGTGCAATCGGTTGAGTTTCTATAAGGGTAACTCAACTGATAGAGTAAAAGACAAAGCCGATATTCAGACCATCGGTCGAGTTTGTCCTGAGGAAACTCGACCGAACAATGAAAATCAAATTGGTCTGGTTACTCCATCGGTCGAGTTCTGTGTAAACACAACTCGACCGATCAAAAGTCATTTTCAAGATCCAATCAAGATCGGTCGAATTTACAACTCACAAAACTCGACCGATGAACAACCTGATGTGAATTTTGGAAAATGGCTTTTGAGTGCTTAAACATTCGATCTAAGTGCTCTTGATATTTTTCTAAGCTTAATTACAAGTCATACAATCATTACAAGTGATTTACAACACGATTCTAATGGATTTACATCATCTTACAAAAACGTGCACTTGTATTGACTTTGACTTGTCTTTTCTCCAATTTGATATGCGCAAGTTAGGGCATTTGGAGTGTGTCTATACCTAATCTGAAATCACTCAAGTAGAGACATTAGACACCAATATGTGGAATGTTTATTCATCATCAAAACATGTGTTTAGTCAATTTAGATGTGAGTCAACATTGACCTAATTGACCTCAAGTCAACAGACACTACGACCATTAAAAAACTAGACCTATGTGGTTAACACCTAGATACAACCAGACCCATTCGTCAAGGTGGTGGCTTCTTAGCTCAAGGCTTGATGGTATGAAAGAGTTGATATAAAGACCTCATATACTCCTCCTAGGAAGAGAAGGTGGTGAAACCCACTTCTAGAGTGTTTTAGGGTTTCTGAGGAGTCACCCTTGAGAAATCATGTCATGTAAGAAGCTCATGATATTAAGTACACCATACACCGTAGTGCTACCAAGATAGTTAAGGTTTGTAGTGGTACTTGGAAGAAGGATATAGAGTTGCATGTGGCCAGTTTCCATACATGCCAGTGAGTGAAGTCCGAACACCAGTAACCCAGTGAGTTTATATAGATATGAGGATTCCTAAGAGGAAATGGGAGTAGATCACCATGGACAATGTGGTGGGTCTCCCCTGGACCAAGAGAGGTCATGATGCAATATGGGTTATGGTAGATGGCCTTACCAAGTTGACCTAATCCCTTGTCTAAGAGAGAGAACTATCAGTGTGATAGATTGGGTTGAACTATATACGAGAGAGAGATAGTTCAACTACACCATGATCTGAGTTCAAAGGTTCTTG
Organism: Alisma plantago-aquatica; assembly: GCA_963693085.1. Classification (NCBI taxonomy): domain Eukaryota; kingdom Viridiplantae; phylum Streptophyta; class Magnoliopsida; order Alismatales; family Alismataceae; genus Alisma; species Alisma plantago-aquatica. Next base: position 811,297,852 of record OY856412.1, on the reverse strand, counting down.
AGTATGACCTCAAGTTCACTTCCATGTTGTGGAAGTAGGTGTAAGAAGAACTCAATGCTAGATTGAAGTTGAGTGCAACATTTCACCTCTGACTGATGGATAGTCTAGAGAGCATGATCCAGACTTTAGAGGGTCTGATGAGAGCATGTGTGCTCATTCAGGGTGATACATGGTAGCAGTTCCTACCTCTTGCAAAGTTTGCTTGTTATGATAGACACCATAGCCAGTATCAGGATGTATGAAGCTCTATAAAGGAGGTTGTGTCAGTCACCGCCTCACTAGGATGATGTCAGTGAGAAGACCTTGTGAAGGTCATAGAGAGACCATAGTGCATGCAGATGAAGTTGCTTTGATCGAGCAGTGGCTGATAAATCTTAGGATCGACAGGAGTCGTGAGCTGATGCGAAGAAGACTGACATGTAGTTTACTGTGAGTGAATATGTGTTATATAAACCCGACCCCTTCGAGCTATAGCTAAGGCAGCCGAGTCCCCGATACATGGGTCCATTTGAAATGGATTGGTGGAGTTTCTTATTTTTAGCCTTAACCCTCAGGATAATATGATGTATGATGTGTTCCATGTGTCCGATCTAGAGCACTATGTGAGGTACATGAGCCATGTGTTGAGCATTGAACCTATTGAACTCTAAGGGAGGCTAACTTACCCTAGGTCACCTATGAGGGTATGAGATACTGAGGTCATAGAGAGCATAGGAATTAAGAATAGAAGATGATAAAGGTTCTTTGGAAGCACCATGGAGAGGATGAAGCCACATGGGAGCCAATGATGGATGTGGAAAATTCTTATCCTTAACTATTTGTATGTTTGGTGGAATTTTGAGGGAAAAATTCCTATAAGATGGGAAGGATGTAACAACCCCAATTTTTGGGTTCATATGGTTGGAAATGGAATTTCCCCAATAAATGTATGAATATGGAATTTGTATGATTTATGTGTATTGAATGGATTTCCTTTGAAATATTTCCTTGGAGCATGTGATTTCATGGATCATAATATGTTAATGAATCCAATATGATTAAAAGAAAGAAAAAAAAAGAAATCAAATAATGCACTATTAAGAAGGAAATTTGAGATAATGAGGAAAAAATAAGAAATATGGGGAAATATAGATAATGGAATCATCTTGGATGATATTTTGAGTCCACATGGTTTCTAATGGTAAAAAGAATCCAAATAAAGGAAAATAAAAGAATAGGAGAGAGAAAATATGCATAAAACATGCCTTATTATGAGATAACTTTCATATGAAGAAAAGTCTCTCATACTTTCGTGTTTGAGTCGCAAACTAGGAACACAAGTAGTTTAAGTCATTATGGACTTCCCTTAACACTACTAAAAAAAAGGTCTTTAACTATAAAAAAAATTGTAGCGAAAACCACATATTTTGTAGTGAAAGGCTTTGACTACATATTTCTTTACACATATAAATTGTAGTATATGCTCGTATAGCTAAATCCTTTAACTATATTTTTCAAATATGTAGTTAGATAATCCATTCGCTCCAAATTCATATGTATCCAGAAGCGTAGCTAGATATTATCCTTACATATTTATATATAGGTATAATTATAGCTAAATGTATGCCTACAATTGTATATATAGTCAGTATGTAGCAAAAACATGAAGTTAATATAAATTATATGTAGTTAATGTGTAGGGAAAGGTAGCATCTACTGCACACATATATATGTAGTTGGATTATGCACTAGCTACATATGTAGTGCCACATATACATATATGTATAGTTTGATTATTCATATATTGTGTAATTAGTCTAGAAACTCTTTTAGTAACAAATTTGTAGTAGTTAGACCAAGTTATGGTCTTAGTACACAAGCTCTTTTAGTAACAAAATTGTAGTATTTTAGAGCAAGTTATGCTAATTATGTCAACAATCTTACTTTCATTTATAATGAAACGTCGAATGTACATGGGGAGGACGTATACCATGCCCCTATTACACAATGTGTACAAAGAAAAGTATATACATATATCAATGATTCAGTAGTCTACTAACATTTTTGCGAAAGAGTTGTGTCTTTCTCGACCATTTTTAACATCATTATTGTCTTCTTTTGTTCAAGCTCTTGTTGTTTGGCTAGCATCGTCCAAAAGCACCCGAGATAAGAATATGAAAAGAACCTTCTAAGCAGAGATAGAAGGAATATCACCCCTATGAAGTTGGTCGCTAGCTGACAGTGGCTGTTCAAATATATGCATAGGTCTATGAAATGTAACCTTCTCATAGCAGCAAAGAGTCATATCAAATTGCAACATATCATCACACATTGTTGCGTCTGTGGCTGTTGCTGCAGCTATGACTGGGCGGGCCTAGGCTTCAAATGGAGATGCATCATCATGCTTCACAGGAGAGCACCTGTTGCACTGGGGTTGTCTTAGATACTTCTTATACTCTGTATCTGAATTCTTGGTGTTGTTAAGCTCAATCTCTAATTCTAGTAATGGAAGTTGCTACGATGGCGAAGCTTGTACTTCTCTTAATCCTGAAAATAAGGTTTTACAAATGGGAAGGCATTAAAAATAAGGTAAATATCATCCAAATAGTTTAATAAAGATATATAAGCATTCATACATGGCATAAATGAAGGTTTCTATGAGAATAAGATGACAAAATTAGTACCTTGAAGAGACGAGAAGTATCAGGCAGCTCATCCATGTTTTTTTACAGCCCAAGCATTGTATGGGAGAAAAAAAGAGCTGAAGTCATATCAAAAAATCTCATTACATACTCAGTGCATAAATGGATGAATTTTTACATTCTATAAATGTATATTTTGGTATTCTCATTTACTGGTATTTGACTATTTTCTAGAGTATGTAAAATCCAGATTGAGCACTTTATTCTCGATCACTGGGTTAGAATAATTGACAAAGTAAGCATGTTATTGTAGACTTTTATTGAAAGTGTGCACTCTGTTTGTGGAAATGACAATTTGTTAACTTGGTGGCCTAGACTTTGAAGGAAAAAAAGGAGTAAAAAACTTCTTGAATGAACTCGGACTGTGTGCCTGAAGGAACCACAAGACATGAAATGTCAAACAGCTAACTAAATCCGAATAAGAGAAATTCATTAGTGTTATGGTTGATAAAATCTGGTAACAAAATACTAAAACAAATTAGAGTGCAGCTATGACCAATCTAGTTGATAAAAGAGATCATATTTACATGATATTTGACAAAGCATAAACCTCAACCCAGCATTAGGACGAGATGCTAAAATCTACATATACCTTGGTTAGCTCTATAATACCATGAGTTGTAGAAGAATAATCCTCATGCTTTTGCTACAAATTGCTGGTCATTTTTTCAGGTGTAAGGTAGCAATGTAGCATCATCTCTTATTAGAGTTGTTGATTATCCTCTTTCTTTTGCTTCTTTCTTGTTTAGCAATTCACTGATAGAAGAATAATGCAGTTATTAATTCACAGATAGAAGAATAATGCAGTTAGAAATTCACTGATAGTCACTTTATCAATCAGACTACCGGCTTGGCAAAATACATGACACAAGCATGGACTACTAGCATGATTTCTGAGTTCACCCAAAGTTATGTAGATTGAAAAAGGAAATTGAACCTTTCATGTGGCTGAAGGGGTGGTGGAGTTCGTCCACATTAGCAAATGCTTCACCTATAAAATCAAGAGGATGTGGTACCTTACACCTGAAAAAATCAAAACCATATTATTCAGGAATTGTAAATGTGTGGATATGAACAACTCAATACTAAACCATGACACTCTTGTGGGGAAATCTGTTGAAGCATATTAAAGGGCATCCAATAGGACCTTCAAGCTGCAACTAAAGGTGTAGGGGTGGAGTCCGTCCATGTTGGCAAATGGTTCACCTATAAAACCAAGAGGATGTGGTACCTTACACCTAAAAAAATCAAAACCATATTATTCAGGAATTGTAAATGTGCGGATATGAACAACTCAATACTAAACCATGACACTCTTGTGGGGAAATCTGCTGAAGCATATTAAAGGGCATCCAATAGACCTTCAAGTTGTAACTAAAGGTGGATAACATATGACCCTCCTAAGTCTGTCACAGAGTCAACCACCTTCGAAAGGTGCACCGTGAATCTAATTTCCTGGAGGCTAACACCAATCTAGGTAGGAAGGTCCTTAGTGTGTAAATTGACATTTAGGAGTTGGCCTTTCTCTTAGCGTAATCACTTTTCCAATCTGAAAATAGTTTGACATTGTTGAGCAATCACACAATTTGTGAGATTGAAGCTTCATCCCTGTAAGTAAAAGGAATACCACTCAGTCATGTACACCCCTCCAAATATAGGTTGCTTTATATCTATAATGAAGAGCCCAAGAGATGGAGAATGAATTGAAACCTGAAATATCACATGAATGAAGTTACAATTCCATTGCCCGTTCATGCTAGGATCAGGAAGATCGGTAGTCAATAAAAAGGCGTATCCTGGGAGGTTTTTAGGCACTTGGGATCCTCATCCAAGCAAGCTGGATCCAATCTGAAAATTGTGCCTTCTTCTAACATTTCTGTGGGACCCTTCACCAAGAACTAGGAGCCTACCACAACAGTAATCAAGAATGTCCGCTTGTTGGATTTCAGAACTAGGCATTGGCATGAAAAAAAAGATATATGGCATGCAGAACATGGCAACAATTATTAAAATATGTGTCTGACATGAATTCACAAAAATGGGGCAAAAATTAGACCAATGATCTGATCATTTCTTTATTATCATAGCTCCAGTTCTCATCAGTAGCAGAAAACATAGGATAAGAAAGTGGGGCAACCACTCAGTGAACAATAGTTAGACTATATATGATTATAAAAATCTATTTGTAAATTGTCGATTAGAATGGAAATACGTCCATAGTGAGATTTCATATTCCCTGCCCAATGTTAGTGGTAACTAATTGATTAGTTACTTGTGATAGCAAAATGTACATATATACTTACTAGAAAGTAGCTATGGGCACGTGTTCACAGCCTTGAGTCTTTTCTTGATGAGCATAATCTAGAGCTTCCTGTAAAAGCAGCTTATGAGACTGAAACTGTGGCTCCACAAAGACTAGCTGCTGCTGAAACACATATTGCAGAAATGATACATAAGTTAGAAGCTTCTAGAAGGGAGCTAGTCAAACTCTCAGAAGTCTTACTATCAAAACAAGAGGGAGGAAATGTATATTTGTCAGAAACTGAGAGCATTGGTCAAGCATATGAAGATGTACAAAACAAAAATGAGACACTTCAGTAAGAAATTACTAAACAAGATGATTACAATGAGAAGTTGAAGCAAGAAGTGCTAAAGTCCAAACGGATACTAAAACGCAATATTTGTAAACCAAGGAAACAAGTGTTACTTACCTTCAATTGTATAGATGGTGCACTTCTAGGATCAACAGTGAACTAATAAAACTCATTTATTTCCATATAAAAAAATACAATATCCTAGTTCTTACCTAACTATTAATTGAGTAAGTAGTTGTTATTTTAAACACGATCATACAATATAGTAGATGATGACTTTTCACTTAACTTAATAGTAATATGAGTAAAGACATGATAGACTGGAACAACTCACAACTAACTAAAAACCAAGCAAACAAGTCATAATTGGGCAAGTATCTTCTATAAAAGCTCAATCCTAACATAACAAAAAGAGTTATACACGATTTCGTTCTCTACTTGGTGATTTCATTTAGTTTCTGGACTAGATTGTAGATCTACCTAATCAAATTTAGAAGAACTTGGAGATTTGGTGTCCCATTATAAGGAGTGGTACCTAAACTCAGAAAGTATGATCATACATCACAAACTTAGTCCTCCCTGACTTCATGTTCTAGAAGAAATGAAAATTCAAGTTCCGGTCTGAAACCAAATATCCACCATACACACAAAAGATGAAAAGGAGTAGGCAGGATTATCCTGGAGAAATCATTTTGCAAAGAATAGGACCAAGTGATTAATATGTTAGTCATGCCATTGACTCAGCAAAAGTAATTCAGGTTATCCTTGGAATTGACTCAAGAACTGTTAGATATTAGTTTAGATAGTAAATATAGATGTTACTGGTCCATGGTCACCAAGATTTATCTTCCCAGCAGTGACATCTTTTTGTTGACAAAATGTAGCTACTGCAAATCAAACTATACAAGCCAGCAACTTGCAGTATTTGGGCCCATAGAGGTGACAAAATTAAAGTGCATTGTTGAGGTAAACTGAGAGATGGTATTGGTTTTTATTCTAGCTATGAAAGAGGTGATCCCATTGAGTTCGAACTTGGTAACAGCCATGTAATCAAGGGTTAGAACCAAGGGCTCCTTGGAATGTGTATTGAAGAGAAACAAAAGATAAAGATACATGTTAAACTTGGGTATGGAGACCATGGTTCTCCACAATGCAAAATCTATTCAAGTCAATGAACTTTGTATATTTTCAAACATATGAGGTCAAATCCTTAACCCTCATCATCAAATACCTGAATATCATCAGCTGGCTCAACATTTATGCTTCCAAATATCACTGATTATAATCCATTGATATGAATAAATGTTGAGAAGTTCCATGAGGATAACATTCTTCATTATATTGCAGCTACTCTCCAAATATGCAAAGCACATTCACTTATCAAAGAGATATATAGTGCAATGTCTATTTGACTACCTCTTGGTCCTGAACATTAAAAAATCTCAAATTGAGAGTGATATAACAGTACTCATCTATATACAAAACTGAAGAGAAACTATTACAGGTGTTGACAAATGATAATAGAATTATCGCGCACCATGTACATGATACAGTCTGCATATTGCTAATCATAATTGTTATTGATAGGAAAACGTCCATATTCTCGATTAGGAAGGGAACATATGTTCCAGTCCCTCTCCTTAAATTTGATTTAACTATTTGGACTAATGGAAAGTTGGACATGCTTAAGTTTAAGAACATAGGTTTTATTTCTGCATGATGGTCTAGATCTGAGTCAATTTTCACCAAATATGAGTCTCAGTTTAAACACCCTTGATTTTCTTAATTGCTTTTGATAACATCATCAACCCTCCTTCTGGTCTATCATCATTAGGGTCAGTTTGGGGAATCCTGAGCAGATCTACAAACTGTATTTTACCTAACCATCCAACCCACTACCTTGGTAAGTGTGGGTGTCTGTGGTAGACCAAACCTCATCCAGTTGCCAACCCCAAACATTTGTCCTTAGAAGTAGTATGTCTGTAACTTTTTTGTATATCAACTTTTGAAGTACTATCAACATATGAATGCTTGTTTTATTTTTGAACATACAATTAGAAAATAGAGGCTCACTAACACTGAATGCCATATCTATAATCATCTAGGACCATACATTAGAATGTGAAATACATTTGTATATAAATTGTTTATATGGATCCAAAGGATCACTTGCTTATTTATTTGTAAGGTTAGCTCCCATATATTGATAATGACTCTCTAAAACTATTTTGGATTCTGGAGTTTGAACTTGGGTAAAAAGATGACAAGTCATTGTGATGGAGGTAATAGGGGGTGAAAAGGTAATACTTTATATACACTTACAGCATTACATGGAACTACTTCTTTAGATAGTAGCAAGTGGGTGGAGCATTGCAAGTGCTGAACATGAGACTGTACATTGATGGGGAATATTACACATAAAAATCTTAAACATTTGATTATGCAATATGATTGGTAATTATGTACCCTAATCAAGTGAGCTACATTGAAAACAGAAAGACTGACTTAAACAAACTCAAGACTGCATTCATAACTGAAGTCTTTTCATATATAAGAGCTTCTCCTTGATTGAAATCTTATAAAGTTGATAGTGGTACTGATTGTTCAACTAATCAGAAACCAACTCATTTATGGAGTGGTCCTGTTCTAAATTTATATTAGACCATCTCCAATGAGCATTATTAAATTCTCATATCTTAAACATGGTCATTGGAACTTCAACTAGAAGTTGTTGATTGAGATCATGAACCAAGGAAACTGAGCTCTTAAGTGGGATTAAACTAGAGAGAATTTGTTACTCAATAACTAGAAGCATAGCTACTCAGTACTAGAGGCAATACACAACAACAATTAGAAAACATAACAAAAATGAGGTTCAACGTCTGGAAAACAATAACCAACAACCCAACAACCATAAACACTAGAAGGGATCATGGCATCATGAACCAGAAGAAAATTTGTTTAGATGGTGGGTTATATTAGCAAGAAGACTATCATACTTGTCTAGGTGGCTCCTTGATAGACGTCATACATCAGGTAAATGACAACAAGGATCTTGAGTAAATAAGAAACGCAATTTAGCAAAGCAGAGGAAAATCTTATAACAGTCATTCAGTAGACCTTGGGAACATGAGCATTAAACGAAACATCATGAGACATATATAGTAGAGTTTTAGGTATTGTTGAAGGGTGGTTGCAACATTGTTTCCAAAATTGCCACGTGTACCTATAGGGGGATTACCTGGTTAAATTATAAACCTAACTTTGCTCCTCAATTTGTGTAAAAGCCAAAACATTCAAAACAAAAGATGAAAAATAAGCAACATAAACAAAGGCAAGAACTGCATTCTCTCCTTTTAAACAAAAGGTTCTTTTCACAATGCATTTCATATGACACAAAATGTGGCAGAGCTGTTACTTCGACTAACCTTAAAATAGGACATATACTTGGTATCATACTCATAATTGATGCAGGACTCAAGTGCTACCTTTTTTCTGAATGTGTTGATGAGATTTACTCTCTTTGAATCACCAGGTACAACTAAAATAATAAGATCAAAATATACAAAGGGTGTTATGTTGACAAGCATGGCACTATTAATATACTAAGATGAAAAATAGTGAAGAAAATTTTTCTATTACTGGTTGTATATGAACATATAAATATCTCGATGAGGATTATATGGTGTGAAAGCCACTGAGAAGCCTAAATCTACATGTCGCTTCCCTCCATTACATGTTGCTACCCTATGTTTGTCACCCTGCCTCTGGGCATCACCAACCAACTATGTAATCTTGCCACAATTCATAAAGGAGTGTCTAAGACATAGGTAAATAACCATGCCACATGGGAGATCTACGACATGTTTTTAGATTCAATCTGATAGACATATAAAGAGAACTTGAACCCAATAAGGAAATACCATATGCAGTAGATAAAAGAGTTCATTTTTATGACAATGTTCAAATATTGAAATTCAGTAGAAATCTTGAACTTTTGTTACAATATTTTATTAGGTCGTTAATCATAAATGCATAAACATCAAAAGTGTAGATTTTTCCAAATTATAGGATCTTTGCACTAACAAAACATTTAAGTACCTGAAAACTTTGAGAGCATAGCACAGATTGAAGTTATTTAAAGGCTCATACTAGTAATGCTCAAGCATTAGCTCAGAGCTACTCAAGGGAGATTTTATTCACTGGAGAGGAAGACAGAGCCATTCATACGATTGAGATCTTGGTAAATTTGAATTTAGAAACCTCTAGGCAATTGCAACATGGATTCCACATTTTGGTTATGTCAACTCAGTTGCATTTGAATGTCCCTAGTTAGTATCATCTTTAGTTGATGGACAAGTTTCATTTATTGACATGAGGAAACTACCACTAGTACATTTTCGGTCTCTAACATCGCTTCCGTTAGCGTCACTTATATTAGAAAAACCAACCGAATAAGCTAAAACCGAAGCAACAAGTCATTAGAAAAAATTTAGGTACTGCTTTTAGCTATTGGGTCGGTTTTTTAAGGTTAATCGACGCTAGAAAAAGACCCACGAAATCATAAAATTCGCGGCACGCATAAACATAGCATCGGTTTTATATAAAAACCGACCCGACATGCTTCCCGCGGAGAAAAAGAATTAAATTTTGCCTTTCGCGCGTGGATCTATACCCTCTTGGGTCGGTTATTCTCTTTAACCGTCCCTAGAGGTCTCCGCGCAAAAACTTTTCGGGTCATTTTTTCGAGACAGCCGTCCCTAGAGGTCTCCGCGCAAAGACCCTTTCGGGTCGGTTTTCCGAGACAGCTGTCCCTAGAAGTTCAGCCTTTCGGGTCGGTTTTTTAAAGAACCGTCCCTAGAAGTGTCGCGCAAAGACCCTCTTGGGTCGGTTGTTTGAGATAACCGTCCGCAGAGACCTGTTGGGTCGGTTTTTTACTTAACCGACCCGAGAAGTCTGCAGATAACCCTAACTCTCTCACTCGCACTCTCACTAGCGCACACTCCCCACTCTCGCACTCTCTCTCCTAGCCTCATTGTCAACTCTCGTTCTCACTGTCGCTCACACTCGCCGACACCAAGGTTGATGCCTCTAAAGATTCGCCGCCACCAGCGTGTCGTTCGTTGCTTGCCGCTCCATCACCAGCTTGCCGTTCGGGTCGTCGCCTCCATTGTTGCTCGCTAACTCGCCGCCAAAAGCGCCGCCAAGGTCTCGCCAGGTCATAGCTCACCAGCTCGCCGTTGTTGCCGAAGCTCACCAGCTCACCGCCAAGATCTCGCCGCCGTTGCCATAGACCAGCTCGCCGCCAAGGTCGCTCTTGCTTCTCCAAACGATTTTTCCTCCGCCAAGGCTTTCGACGCCACCACCTCTCTGAACAGATAGGTAAATTCATTTTCCATTTCAGACTCCTGCTACAACCATGCTTGGTGCCACGGCCTATTCTTTGCACGGCCATGCTTAGTGCCACGCTCGCCTCTAAGCCAAAAATTTTAGTTTTTAACTGTCTTCTAAATTTGAGTTGTACCACGGCCGTGCCGTGCTATACGGTCGTGCTAGGTACGTTGTACAACGGCCGTGCCGTGCTATACGGCCGTGCTAGGTACAGTTGTACCACGGCCGTGCTAGGTACACTGATCGTGTTGGCTGTCTTTTGATTTGAATTGTACCACGACCGTGTCGTGCTATACGGACGTGCTAGGTACACTGGTCGTGTTGCCTGTCTTTTGCATTTGAGTCTTGATTTACTGTTATCTATTATGAAAGATCCTTCATGATGTTTAATTTACGCCTTTCTATTTATTTCTGTTAAGAGCACCTAATTGATTATTCAATTCAGTACATATAAATGAATGTTTATCTAGTAAACCAACCAATAATAAAAACATGTATTCTTTTATATCTACATCATGCAAGGGTAGACATTGTTTAGTTTTAGATTGACACTTTAGGGTTTATAGATGAGACCACCTATGCATAAATATGACAAATACATTTATATATAAACTTAGAAACCCGTTCAAAATTTATTCATTAGGAGTAAATTTTGGATAGTCCCCGATATGGGACAATTTTTATATATTTAATCTCACTTAGGATGTAGTTGTATAATGTATGTTTAGTTTTGAAGAAAATTTTTAGTAGTATTTCCTCATTTGTTCTCTGGGTACATATGTGAGTGGTTATTTGCCATTTACATTGATGTACTTGGAGAACTAGGGGAAATGCTGCTGAAATTTTATTGAAAACTAAACATACATTATACAATTACTAGTGAGGTTAAATATTCAAAAATGGGATAGGTGGTACACTTTAGTATAAAAGTAATGAATTTCCTATAAAAAAACCTTACAACTTATAGTATCAATATTAAATGCTCAGTTTGATAATTAATTTTAATGTGATCTAGAAAATGGATCGAAGTTGGATGTCTATCAAGAACCGTTGCAGTCCAGAGTTTACCAAAGGTGTTGATGAATTTATCAGATTTGCTGAGGAACATAGGAAACTACCTACAGATAGGTTCTATTGTCCATGTAGAAATTGTGGTAACAATTTGAAAGTTGATACTGTTGAGGAAATTAAGAATCATGTCATATGCAATGGGATCATACAAGGTTATAATGAATGGTATTGGCATGGAGAGAAACTTAATTATGAATCAAAAAATGTCGATATTAATAGTGGTGACATAGAAGATATAGATAATGATGTTAATGTCAATGATGAACCGATTCAGGATGACCCGATTCAGGATGATATGGTTGATGAGATGCTACGTAGCTGTCAGGACAATGTCATTGATCCACCTTCTTTATTTGCAAACATTGTCCATGATGCTGAAAAACCATTATATAAGGGTTGTACTAAGTTCACAAGGTTGAGTGATGTGATGTGATTATATACTCTTAAAGCTCAAAATTGGTGGAGCGATAAGAGTTTCACTTCATTGTTGTCTTTGTTAAAGGAAATTCTTCCTGAAGGCAACGAGCTTCCAATTTCTACATATCAAGCAAAGAAAATAATGTGCCAAATGGGAATGGAGGCTAAGAAGATTCATGCATGTCCAAATGACTGTGTGTTATTTCAGAAGGACTATAGTGATTTGATAAATTGTCCAAAATGTGGTGCGTCAAGGTACAAGACTACAAATTCAGCTAAGGCTAAAAATGGCTCTCCTGCCAAGGTGATGTGGTATCTACCAATAATACCACGATTTCAACGTTTATTTGCTAATACAGAAGATGCACAAAATTTGTCTTGGCATGGGGAGTTAAAGGTCAATGATGATGGCGTCCTACGACATGCATCTGATTCACCACAATGGAAGAAAATTGATTTATTATACCCTCAATTTGGTAAAGAAACAAGGAACTTAAGACTTGGACTCTGTACAGATGGAATGAATCCATATGGTACATTAAGCAGCCAACATAGCACGTGGCCTATTATGATTTTTATATACAATCTTCCTCCTTGGTTGTGTATGAAAAATAAGTATGTCATGTTGTCAATATTGATATCAGGGCCCAAGCAACCTGGAAATGATATTGATTTTTACCTTCAACCTCTAATTGATGACCTAACGAAATTATGGGAAGAAGGTGTTATGACATATGATGCTTCACGTAAAGAGATCTTTACTTTGCATGCTATGTTGTTTTGCACGATTAATGACTTCCCAACTTATGGAAATTTGTCTGGATATAGCATAAAAGGATACAAAGCATGTCCTGTTTGTGAGGAAAATACTTATTCAATTTGACTGAAACATGGTGGTAAAATCGTATATCTTGGTCATTGGAGGTTTCTCCCACCAGTGCATCCTTATCGAAGGCAACGCAAAACCTTTAATGGGTCAACTGAGGAACGAAGTGCTCCTAAACCTATACCAGGAAATGTTGTATATGATAGGGTGAAACATATTGTTAATGAATTTGGAAAGAGTTCAAGTAGTCGTACGCTCGCATGTGACAAATCTCTATACAAGAACAGGTCAATATTCTGGGATCTTCCTTATTGGAGATTTTTGACAATTAGACATTGCATAGATGTCATGCATGTTGAAAAAAATGTGTGATAGCATCATCGGTACGTTATTGAACATACCAGGAAAGACTAAAGACGGCATGAACTCTAGAAAAGATTTAGAATTAATGGGTATAAGAAAAGAATTATCAGTTGAGATCAGGGATCGCCGCACATATTTACCACCAGCTTGTTACACTTTGTCCAAGAAGGAGAAAAAGACTTTTTGTGAGTGCTTGTATAATATTAAGGTTCCACAAGGATACTCTTCTAATATTCATAGATTGGTATCAAAGAAGGATCTGAAGTTGATAGGTCTCAAATCTCATGATTGTCACACCTTAATGCAACAAATTTTACCTGTGGCTATTCGATCTATATTGCCAAAGCATGTAAGGTTTGCAATCACAAGACTCTGTTTCTTCTTCAATGAAATATGCAACAAAGTGATACATCCTGATACTCTCGATAAATTACAAAATGATGTAATTGTTACCATGTGTCAGCTTGAAATGTACTTTCCTCCTTCATTTTTTGATATCATGGTTCATCTTGTAGTACATATTACAAGGGAGGTGAAGATGTTGGGTCCAATTTTTTTACATTGGATGTATCCATTTGAACTCTACATGAGTGTTTTCAAAGGTGATGTTCGGAATCGTTATCGTCCTGAAGGGAGTATTATTGAGGGTTATGTGGCTAGGGAAGTAATGGACTTTTGCTACGATTTTTTGAATTCCAATGAAACTTCTAGCGATCTAAAAAATGACCTTATTACTGAGTCTTATTGTGGCAAAGGAACTCTGGGAGCACGAGTGAAAGGAATTAGTCGTGAGTTGTGGGAACAAGCACATTTGTATATTTTACACAACATCGATGAAGTTAGTAGCTACATCACAGAACACAATGATCTTATCAAGAAAAATCATCCGCGATCCAGTTCAATGTGGCTTGCAAGAGAGCATAATCGAACATTTATTAGGTGGTTTGAAGAGAAAGTCTTGAAGCAACTATCTGAATCACCAAATAATGTTGCTGAGAACATAAAATGGCTCGCCTTTAAGCCAAAAATGGATGTCATGTCATATGAAGGTTATGACATAAACGGATTTTTATATTACACTAAACGTCAAGATGAAAGTAGTATAGTCCAAAATAGTGGGGTCACTGTTAAAGCTTGTTCGTTGTATTTTGCTAGTGCCAAAGATAAAAGACCACGCGAAGCTGAGATGTCCCATTTCAGCATCATTGAGGACATATGGGAAATGGACTATACAAATTTCAGAGTTCCTATCTTTAGATGTAATTGGGTTGATAACAACAAAGGCGTTTTAGTTGATGAGTTGGGTTTCACATTGGTGAATTTTGAAAAAATTGGAGAGAAAGATGAACCATTCATCATGGCAGACCAAGCAAAACAAGTATTCTATATTGATGACCCAGCAAATAAAAATTGGTTTTTCGTTCTTCATGGAAAAAGACAGTTTACTGTGGATCCTATAAATGAAGAAGAATACTACGAAAAGTATGATGATTGCAGCCCATTTTCAGTTGGTTTGCCAAGTGTCAATGTTGAAGTTAACACTGATGACTTATATACACGTCAAGACCATGCTGAAGGAATTTTACTTGACTAACAACTCAACCAAAACTAGAGGCATGTATTATCATTCAAGCACACATTTTCTTTTATCATGTATACATTTTATTATATATCACCACTTGTTCTTTTATTATCACTTATGTTTTCTTTTATCATGTATATTTGCAGGTTGTTCTAAAATGGCAAGTGAAGATGAACATTCTGATCATGAGCATGAAGATGCTAGTGGTGATGTTAAGAAGAGTAGAGGTCCCACAGTGATGCTTCGGCTGCAAGAGCTTAGGGCAAAAGGGGAGAAATTGTCAATCCAGTTTGAAAGGGGAGGAGTACCTATTGGGGAACATGCTAGTACTTTTAAGCATTATGTAGGGGCAACCGCACGCAGTAAGGTGCCAATAGATATAGAAAATTGGCATGATGTTCCTATTGGCTTGAAAGACCTCCTTTGGAAAGATATATCTGTGAGTTGAATTTTGATACTATATTATCTTGTTTTTTGTTTATTGATTCCAGTTTTTTGTTTTGACATATACTTTTTGAAATAAGATTATTGCTTCATTTGTATATAGGGTGTTTTTCATTTAAATGAAAAAGACCACATGAAAAGAGTGTTGCAGCGTTGTGGTGTACGATGGAGGGCATTTAAGACCTATCTCAAAAGGGATTATATACATAATCCTAAGCAAAAGAAGAAAGCAACAGACGTATATATTTTTATAGATCCTGAGGTGTGGGACAGATTTGTTGCACAAAGGAATTCAGAAGAGTTTCAGGTATACAATTAATGTTTTTATATATGTATATGTTTGCCAAGTTGTAAATTGCAATACCTCATTTTAAATTATCAGGCTATTCATGAGGCCCAAAAGGAAAGACGGGCCAAAAATGTGCATAACCATCACATGGGATCCCTTAGTTATGCCCAGCGTCGAGAACAACTGGAGAAGCAAATCTCTTCTGGAGAAGGGTCTAGCACAACTCAAGTTGAGTGTCCACCCCATTATAAAATTTGGCTTGATGCTAGAAAAAATAAAGCAGGTGAAATTACCAACCCTGCAACTAAGGAGGTGGCACAAAAGATGGTAAGTTCATCACAATTAAGTAATTAAAGAGTAGGATTTAATAATATCTAATTGTTTGTGATGTAATATTTTCATTAAATATGAATAGGATGATCTCTAAATGTTTGTGATTTAATATTTTCATTAAATATGAATAGGATGATCTCTATGAGCAAAGAAAACAAGGAAAGTTCATACCAATTGGACGCATGGATGAACTATCAGTTGCTCTTGGTACGAAAGAGCATCCTGGCCGTGTTAAGGGATTAGGAGCTGGCATAGGATTCAAGACTTATTATGGGCCTTCAGAATCTAGAAGAGGTCGTATAGTTACACATGACGAGGTTGAAGCATTAGTATCACAGAAAGTGCAACAAATATTGTCTTCATTTCAGCCTATTCAACCTTCTCAACCTTCTCAACCTCCTCAAACCGTGTGTCTCTCAGATGATGAGGTACAAGCTCATACTCCAATTGTAGAAGGTCATGGGAGCACTCCCAATGAACCACCACAACAATCTGCAGTAAGTTTGTTCTATATATGTTAATATGATATATATAATATAGTAGGTATCTGGTTTACCTCTTTGTATATAACTTATATAATTTCAACTAGGTTGGTATGAACTGTAAACTTGCAGTGGAGGTTCCAGAGTACAATGTTGTGGCAGCGGGTAAGGTATACAACATCGGTGGTACATTGCATTGTCAATCAGTTTCTGATGACATTTTTCGTGTGTCCATCCATCTTGTGTATTACAGAATGGGGGACAAACCACTACCCATACCTTCTTCTGAATATGGTACAGTTGATGAAGCTTAGGGTGCTATGGTGGGATGGCCTAGACACTTGGTTATCATTGACAAGGTATATCTACATGTTTTTCATATTTGACTAGCTACATATATGAACTCGTTTAATATAAGTATGTATTTAATTAACAGGTTTGTAAACCAAAAAGTAAAAATCCTAGTAGTCGTCCTCCTATGCCCAAGCCTTCTTTCATTCCAGAAGCCACATTCGATGAATTGGGAAATAAAAGTAAATGTTTGGCTCGATACTTAGCCAACCAAAGCCCAGGATCACATATGGGGATCAATTTAACAGAAGATGCAGTTGGGAGGGACTTTGAGAATTTTATTTTTCTTGATGATATTTTAGAGTTGTTCTGGTATGATTGGCTAAATACTTTGATATTAGAAGTATGGATAAGGTAAGAATTAATCAATATAGATTACTCGAATATATACATTTTTAGCTTATTTGTAACATATCAAATTTTTACAAATGTTTTACAGCCATTTATATACTGAGATGACAAACTTTGATATAAAGAATGTTGGATTCTTAGTTCCATCACTCACTAGTCAAGTGCAGACACAAATGGATGATGTGAATGAGTACTTCAGTACTGCATTCAAATATTTTGGTAGTGTGGGAAAGGAAATTATTCTAATTCCTTTTAACGTCCAGTAAGTATTATAATTCAATAGAATTCTAATATTGACTAAATTATAATTCTAATTTTTGTTTTCAATATAAATTTACTCAGATCTAGACATTGGGAACTAGTGGTGGTTGTCCCAAAATTGATGACTTTCTATTATCTTGACCCAATGGGAAAAACAACAAGGGGTCACAAACTGAGATTGCCAACTATGGAGTAAGCATAAATTTATTTTCTATAACATCAATTGTTATGCTTCAACATGATATTTATACTTAGAATTTCTATTTTGACAACTATCATAATCAAATTGATTGATAGGGGTATAAAGGCTTATCGTGAAGGTGGAGTAATAATACCCCCAAAATTAAAGACACTGACTTTGAAAAATGTCAAGGTAACTACTTTGACTGCTTAGTCGTATATGTACAACTCTTACAGTAATGTATTAATGTCAATTATATGTTAACTCTCTTATAGTCTTATTTCTTTATTTGTACAACTCTGTTTGTAGCAGTTTACTAATATTAAGTTATAATTCTTTATTTGTAGTGTCATATACAAAATAATTATTGGGCTTGTGGCTACTACGTAATGAAGTATATGCAAACCATTTTGAAAAGAGCATCACTAGACATTCAGAGTATAGATAAGGTAATTATTAAAGAATAACATAATAAATTTACATATGAGATTTGCATCATTTTATAAAATATATATGAGCATGTGCTTTTTTTTGCAGATCTTTACAACTCAATCTTACACACTTGATGGGTTAAATGAATTCCGAGAAGAATGGTCAGATGCTTTTCTCAATGAAGTCACTATAGCATTGGATTGAAATTCATAACTTCATTTGTGTATGTAGATTTGAAACTCTATCAAAATTTACTTTTTGTAGTATGACATTAATATCACTTTTAAACTTGCAATCTATCATTGTTGTTAGTATGTGCTATGTGTATGAATGTTAGTATGTGCTATATGTCTCATTTGAATGAATCTATCTTAGACTTGCAAGAATGTTAGTAAGTGTTGTGTATGAAGACTCAACTCAATATATATGAATAATTGTTGTTATGAAACATCAATTCAAAAAAGGATTGGACATAAAAGTTTGCAAATGGATTTGGAATGCATTTTTGGCTTGCATCATTGCATTTGCAAGTCTATTTCTACTGCAGGTTTTGAATTGCGTAAAGAAATTCTATTTTGCAGGTTGCTGTACTGAAGATTTCTATTTCTGCAGAATTTTTCTTTAAAAAAATGTAACTTCTCGGGTCGGTTATTGAAAAAACCGTCCCTATAGACTTCTTGGGTCGGCTATTCAAAAAACCGACCCAGTAGGTTCTATCCCAAAATTCTACAGCAATTTGAAGACTTCTAGGGTCGCTTATACAGAAAAACCGATCCAATAGACACTTCTTGGGTCAGTTATACAAAAAACCGACCCAGTAGGTTCATGAAGACTTCTAGGGTCTCTTAAACAGAAAAACTGACCCAATAGGTTCTATTCTACAGCAATTTGAAGACTTCTTGGGTCGGTTATTCCGAAAAACCGAGCTAGTAGGTATTTTTTAAAGCTATTTGAAGACTTTTAGGGTCGCTTATGGAGAAAAACCGACCCAATAGATACTTGTTGGGTCGGTTATTTAGAAAAACCGACCCAGTAGGTGTTTTTACAGCTGTTTGAAGACTTCTAGGGCCGGTTTTTGTTACTCTTTTGGGTCGGTTTTTTACCTCTTTTGGGTCAGTTGTTTACCTCTCTTGGGTCGGTTTTTGTACTTTTCTTGGGTCGGTTTTTGTTCCCTCTAGCGTCGGTTTTTTTACCTCTCTAGGGTCGGTTTTTCTACCTCTCTAGGGTCGGTTTTTTTACCTCTCTAGGGTCGGTTTTTTTACCTCTCTAGCGTCGCTAGTACTGTAGCGACGCCCACCTAGGCGTCGCCTAAAAAGTGACGCTGCAGGCTTCAAAAAACCGACCCGAGAGACCAATTATGTACTAGTGTACTATTGTGGCTTATCCAGTTTTGGACTATGATATAATGCTAAGCAATTTTCTGTATCGATGATAAGTGGGTCTGAGGTAGCCATTGTCGCAGTGGCTCTAGAAAAGCAAAGTCAGTGAGGAGTTGCAATGTTGAAGATAGCAGCTAGAAAGTACTGAGGTTACAGTGTAAAAGTCGTGACATTAGAAATCTGATTAATCTAATTTATAGGTTTGTGTGTGGGGAGTTCCAACACTAAAATCATCCATGAGAGGCTGATCATGGCCGGTAACTTGGTAGACTGACCAAATGGGCTACATATTATAGAGCTAGCAATCTAAATTAAAAAACTGAAAAACTTACACACCATCCTATAGGTTTCTGGTCATCATTTCCTCCTACTGAAGAAGTCATGAAGGCAAACACTGCTTCTCTATACACTAGAAATAAAGTAAAAACAATTGGAATTTCAGATTCAGATAGGTAGAGACTACCTTATACTTGGCTCTAAGATAAGACACTACTCACATTTGGTCTCATACCCTGTCCCGGGTGCCCTTATACTCACCAAGATTACATCTTAGAGAGAAAACCAAACAAGCCAAAACAACAGCCAAATCATTTTGTAATCGATCAGGACTGCAGATTTTTCAGATTCTCAGAACAATAGGTTATAGATCGTTATTCTGGGAAAATATGGAACACAAACACTTTTAAAAGATGTTTAAAATGCTTTTACTAAATGGTCAAGGCTTAGCACTACCAAAAACCACCACTACAATGGTAATTATGAATCAGAAATATAATCATATATATATATATGTATATAAGTCCAGGAGCATAACTCAATCGATACAAAAAGAGAGTCACATGCATGCACAAAAAAACTAGGTGAGGTATCCTTGACATCTTATTTAACACATGTATACACGTGGATTTCCTCCCGAATATCAGATTTGAGAATGTATGGATCGTAGTGGCTGCATAATATCACGTTCTTACTAGTTCATACCACAAATTCAGCATAAGCTCTTAGCTTGTAAGAAATTAGATATTTAAAAGTTGTAATTGTGAATTAAACTAACACAACAAGTATCTTAGAATTATGTAATGTTTAATGTATGAAGCAAGTCTCAAGTTTAAACATACAAAGATAGGTATATTGCACAACTCCCTATGCATTTTGTAAGCTACTCGCAAAGCTTGTAGAATAGTATCCCTGTCAATTAACTCCAATATGAATAACAAGCTGAACAGACTCTCCAAATAAGTATTGGGATTTTCTTATCATAGAATTGCTGGAATTTTCTTGTCTAAATCTTAGAAGGAAAAAGGTATATAATTGCACTTTAATAAAGATAACCTTTACATCATAGGCCTAACTTTTCCTTATCATTTTTTTTTCAAATTTCTTGTGTACTATCCAAGATTCTATTTAGGATCGACCTATATGTTTTGTTGTAAACTGTTAATGATGATTTCCTACATGACAATAGAAGATCATCATTTATTTTACCAAACCGTCTGAGGTGAAAAAAATTTGCTTACAAACTCGGCTCAATTCAAGTATGCTTGTACTTATTACTGTATAGAAAACCTCACTCAGCTCACTGTTCTCAATATAAGGATCCCCTAACTTTGCTCCTATCAAAGATCCAAATATGAAATTGTAGACTGGAAATGTGTAGGTGAGGAAGAACTCACTTACAATCTTCCTCTCACTTCTTCCTCTAGTCAGTGTTTCTTTATTGAATATCTATCTGAATAGTTAATGAGACAACTTGGAATACAATACTTTGTGTTCTACATGTTAGATAAGACTCAATCTGTATAGGAATCTAGATAAACCAATATACACAACACAAATATTGAATGAACATGTGGAATTCATTTTGTTTAAACTAATTGCTTATTACATTTCTTAATCTTAGTAAAAAAAACATTAATGACAATTTAAGTATAAAAATAAAATCTGCACCCCAATTTTGATCCCTGAACTAGGGATAAAAGGTAAACATAAACTGTAATGGTTATGCAAGCATCTATAAACATATTGAGCATAAAAGGTAAATCAAACAATCCTGTGTAGCTGATGGCTTTTGGCAAACTACATACATGAACAAAGAATGCAAGAAGAGAGCGTTGTGTCTCCTAAAATTCAATGACTATTCCAAGGTGTTCGGATGAGAAATCCATTTTTTGCTGCTACAAAAGGACTATGGATGCTTCTTTAGCCTGGATATGTCTTCTAATCATGATACTATGTACTCTAATGTTCTGTTGTCTAGTTAAAACTACTATGGGTTCCAAAGTGACATGGACTTGCTCCTAATATGGATAATTTTCAACTAATTTACAGAGACATCAGATCTTTCTAGACGTCTGGAAAGCTAGCCACAACCACCCTCCTTGATCCTCTCATCTCTGCTCCAATCTCTTTACTCCATTTCAAAAGGCAATTTAATACCAGATTTGTGGGTGCCTATGGTTGATAGGCTGTGACTAGTTGTTTTCAACTATTAATAGAGATTTTTTGAAAAAGTATTAGATATATCATAGATATTCCCTACACACACAGATTGAATGCAAGAAGGTACTTGAGAATGAACTGAGGTTGTAATTAGTTCATTATGGTCTGTATGATCGGTTATTGTGGCATGAGCTACTCATGGTAAATTTTATATCTTGACCGGATTCAAGAGCTTGCAAGGCTGCTGTGAGGTCGGTTCGGTAGAACAACCAAAAGGGACAAATACCATAGAGTACTTGCACATACAGAGAAACAAACCAAGCAACTAATTCAAGGCATAACCAGAAGGTCCAGAACTGGCAAAGCCCAGGATGCATGATTGGAGTGGTACGAATCTTGAACCTCAATAGGAAACAAACAGAGATACCGACAACCCTTGCTACTCAACAAGCTCAGTGGATGGAGGAGGGTTGGAAGGTGGGGTGTGATAGCTAAATCCAACATGCTACTGGAACAAATAGATTAATCCCTCCACGTGTAAGCTAAATCCAACATGCTACTGGAACAAATAGATTAATCCCTCCATGTGTACGTACAAGACTTCCCTCATATGTTGGCATGAAAGACTTCTATTAGTAGAATAAAATCTCCACATAAATAGAGAGAGGTGTTTCTGCCGTAGTCCAGCCAAAGAAACGACATTCATAGAATCTCAATTTCAAATGAACATAGTTGAGCCAATGGAAATATTAAAGTCAGTTAAGTTACTAGTTATGCTGACATATGCTAAAATAGACATTATAATTCAATGATTTTGATTAATGATATGTTTTTTCTAGTAATGCCCTCAAATATAGGCAAGAAAGCACATACATGTCTATCAGCAAATTCATGTATCTGGACATGGAAAAATATTGGACGCATAAGTTGGACGTGAGACATTGACATCCATACATAATTATTAAGTTATAATTTATTACAAGGTTTAAACATTGATGTGACAAATGATTACTAAATTAAATGAGATCAAAACTTTTTGCACAGTTTTAATTAATTACTTTCACCTTTCATACAGAGATGCATCACTGAATCAAGCATGCTCAACTAGCAGACCTCGTTTGTGACACACTAACAATCACAATACAGTCTAGGAAACTTATATGTTATTAGCAAAAAATGAACTATACAAGGCAAGTGAAAATGGATAATGTTAACAGGAAAAGTGTTGTATGTGAGAAGATTGTAAGGAAAAAATAGTAGTAGAAGCTAAAGGTAAAAATAAGAAAGAGAAGGATGAGCTTTTAGTGGTTTCAGGTACATAGAGATCATGTGCTGATATTTGCATAAGTTAGAAGAAATTGTTTAAATACCTTTAGTCCATGGATCTAACAAAATATAATAATAGTCTAACAAAGAGTAATTAGAACATCATGTAGGCCAAGATTTGTTGATGTAGGAACCTAAGTTTGATGGCATCCATAACCATGACTTGTATCATGGGTTTACTAAACTCGATAGGCTAGCCAACCACATCTACATCAACTCCCAGACTGAAGGTTTGCAGCAGCTGTCATGATTACATAGTGTAGTTAAGCATCCTATCTTTAGATCATATATCATTGAAACTGAGTCATGATCCCTGAATAAAATTCAAATTGGAATCAGGCCATTAATTAGACATCCTCCAAGCATCAAAAAAAATTTTGTCTCGATAATGAAAGCACTAGCATGCCAAGAAGCCATGACCTCCAATCTATAGCATTTGCTGATCCATATACTTCTATCACAGAGGTCATTGCAAATATATCCATTGAATCCATATCCCATTATCACATAGATATTATCTTATGTAACATAGCAGGCTATTGATACTAAAACTCCAGTTGCCATTTCTTGTCAAACATAAGGCTCAACCCAAGAAAAGGCAAAGTAGTACCAGAACACCCCAATTATTTAGAACATATGTGTTATACACTCCTAGTTTAGGTTGCCACAACTAGATCAATTGGTCCTTGCTCGTCCCACCTTCTAAGTAAAACTTCAACTATAGATTTACATTAAGTTTCTCCAAGAAGTTTTAGCTTGAAATTAGCATGAGGTTGTAGTAAACAAAAATGCATTACTCATATATAACAATCGACTAGCATGAAACCAACACAAAAACAAGATATAAACACAACAATTTGGCATATACCGTCTCCCTAAGAGAGACACTGATTGTTGCAAAACAACACTAAGTAGGGCAAGAGTCTTCAAATTGCATGCATAGCTAAACACATTGAAAGAAATAATAAATCCCTAAGAACCAGATAAATCCTGAGTAAAATTCGTAATGACATGTAAACATGATGATTATTTGAAAATTTCTAATATAAAGGAATGGTGAACGTTCTAAAATACTATATTAAAACACAAGGGGGGTAGATTCTAATATGTCTACAAGATAAAATGGTTTTTATTAAAGATGAACTTGACAAAAAAATGCAGCACGAACTTTGTGGAAGAGAAGAGACAATGGAAATAAGTGCAAACAGACGACCTCAAAACTTTTTTCATTTTTTTCTTGCCAGAACATAACTCAATGCAATGTCAGATACAAAATAGGTGGACCTAATCTATATCTTGTTTTTCATATATCCCTTAAACATATGGAGTGATTGAGAAAAAATAATATGTAAATATTTGCAAGAGAACTTATGTTATTCTGATTAATATGTGCAAAATAACTTCATAACTTATGTTCTTCTAATTAATATAACCATCCAATGTGAATGGCACTACATAAAAGAGACCAATGCAAACTTGGCAATAAGATTATTGAACCGTGTATAAAATTACAGTCACATTTGGACATGGTGTAAACATGTAGTTACAACTAATTTTGAACTCTATTGTAGACTAGTTAATTCAGTTATTAAAGACTATTCATCAGTTTGATCCAAAGAAATTTAATTCAAAAGTATTTTAGGAGTCAAATTGTCTCAGTGATGGCTTCTGATCTTCTTCTTGTTTGTTAAGAAGTAGAAACATGTGCATTTCACTATGACATGCACCTCATCAACAGTTGTGTGCCCATTTTCTCAGATCAAAGTTTGTGAATACTAAATATTATACCCACCATTCATCCAGGTCATTTGTTTCAAGTTATCCATCTGTTATGTAGCAACAACAAATGAAAAGATGAGAAAATTAGCTGCATAAAACTTAAGAAACAATAATGGTCCCACCACAAACCATTTACAATGTTAGATGGAGTAGTAGGAATTGGTGCTTCTAGTTTAGGCAGACAAGGTCTGATCTCAGCTCTGATTGTGCCATTATACTCATTTATGGCAAAAACAACATTTATCTTCCTACCATTACCACCAATGAACTCACTTTTGATACTAACAATATGTTTAGATGTACCCTAAATCTTTGTATTTGGTGTACCAAATAAAAGGCTAGTACCTCAAATTTGGAAAATATCATTACTGAAACATATTTGAGTAAGAAAAAATTTACCAGATATAGAATCATGTCAAGATTGGGGTGAATATCAATTGTTGCTTTCTCCATGCCATCCCAATATTTGTACAGGTATACCAGTCGGTACCTCAAATTAGGAAAATATCATTACTAAAACATATTTAAGTAAGAAGAAATTTACGAGATATAGAATCATGTCAAAATTGGGGTGATTATCAATTGTTGCTTTCTCCCTGCCATCCCAATATTTATGAAGGTATACCAGTTGGTACCTCAAATTAGGAACATATCATTACTGAAACATATTTAAGTAAGAAGAAATTTACGAGATATAGAATTATGTCAAATTTGGGGTGATTATCAATTGTTGCTTTCTCCCTTCCTTCCCAATATTTGTGCAGGTATACCGGTCGGTACCTTGATCGATTTCTACAGCTGGCTTCATCCCTCCTAGTATCAACTTCAAAAACTCCGTATAAATTCCATGACAATTACCATTATTTTTAAGGTCACCGTTCAAACTAAGCCTAAAGGTCTGCTCTTCATCACACTATTCATAGAATCTAGGATTTTACAAACAGACATTGGCTGAGCTCCATTGAAGCTCTTACTGTAGAGTTCCCAGATTTGTCACTGATGGAGTTTTGCAACGCCACTAAAAATCCTAGAGATGATGAATCCCTAAGTTTAGCCTTGCTAGTACTATGGTAAGATCTCCACCCACGTATGCTAAGACACGCGGAAGTCTTATCGTAGTATAGTTAAGGGTCGAATCCTCGGGACAACGGTCTTGATTTAATCAAGATGGAAAATGTTTTAGTCGTACTTAACTACTTAACAATTGATATTTAGATCGAAAGTTAGATTTGGTTTTAAGCTAAGTGCAAGGAAAGTAAAGCAAGAAAGTGGAAATTAAGGTTGTAAACAATGGTTAAAAACCACTAGGATGTTGCCGGGTTTCACACCACTACACATGGATCACAAACATGCAACATAATAAAAAGACCTGCAAAGAGAAACTAATCGGCTAGTATCTTTGTAGACTTAGCTTCCTTTCGGATAACCAACTACGAGGAGTGTGGAGTATTGCAATGCCAGCCATCCCCTAACGAATGGTCACTTACTTTGCATTACTCCTTCATGAAGTGTGTCCTCAACCTTACCAAGGTTGCACTTCCATACGTCAACTGATTCCATTTCATAGTATGAAAGTGCAACGATGGGAGTGAGTTTACTCCACTCGTGAAAGCACTCCTAGATACCGAAACAGACATATGGTGACTACATATATCTAGAACCAACATTCAATCGATATTCAGATCTAATGGTATAAACGTAGACAATTCATACCAAAAGATAATAAGTAACACAAGTTGGTGATCAAGCAACAAGCATTCATTAAACGATAGATGTTGAGCCAAAAAGGAGAGTATCTCTATTGCAAACGATTGAATTACATTGCATGAAATGAAAACATGGGTAGCGGGGCTACTCCCCACACCCTAGTAAAAAGGACTACTCGCTCATCTCAAGAGCAAAGGAGGAGGTGAGAAGAGAGAGAAAGAACAACATCTCCACAGAGGAGGGAAGGTTGAACCCTTGGTGGAGAGAGCAACGATCTTCACACTTTGTGGTTGCTTGATGATGGATCTTCTCCTCCCACCTTCTTTGTTGATGAGAGAGAAGGTAGCTTGATGATGAGATGTGGACCTCAAACCGGCAGCCTTAGGGCGATGGATGAAGGATGGAATTGCTCTAGAACTGGAGAGGCAGCCTTTGGGCGTCTGAGATTCGATCCCTTTGAAGTGACCCTTGAGGTCCTATTTATAGGCTCAAGTTGAGCCCAAACGGTCTTGAGACCGTTTGCCTTCTTGCGGTCTTGGGACCGTGAGGCCTTCTCGCGGTCTTGGGACCGTGAGGCCTTCTCGCGGTCTTGGGACCGCGAGGCCTTCTCGCGGTCTTGGGACCGTGAGGCCTTCTCGGGGTTTTGGGACCGTGAGGCCTTCTCGCGATCTTGGGACCGTGAGGCCTTCTCGCGATCTTGGGACCGTGAGGCCCTCTCGCGGTCTTGGGACCGCGAGGCCTCCTCGCGGTCTTGGGACCGTGAGGAGTCTTTGAAATTTTTTGTGTTTTCTGTAGTGAAAAAGAAGAAAAGTTAGTTTATTGGTGTATCCGCAATAAAGTAAAAAAAGTTTAATGATTCTATCTAATTTATCTAAGAAAGAGTATGGAAAATTAAAGATAACTAAATAAGATAACGTCACAAAATGGGAGGTTATCACCCCCCCCTAACTTAGAGTCTAGCTTGTCCTCAAGTTAGATAGAGCTAAGGCATGTAATGGCGAGGCGATTTTATTTGATTAGGGTTTCCATACTCTTGCTTCAATTCTAGGTCAGAGATCTAGCGAGGTCTTATTAGGGCTTCTGCTTACACTAACTCTTTCGAGTATCAAAAGTTGCATGGATCTCAGGTTCCTTTCATATCGTGAATCTCACATTGGGACCACCTTTCTTATTATGTGCATGTCATCGACTCTAATCAGTTTTATACTTCTTTAGAGAAACCTACCTGTGGGCTCTGATCTCCAAATCATGACATAAAAACGATTAAAACTTAGCGGAAGCGAATCGGTAATCAGTGGAAGACAAAAATCACGGGAAATTAAAACTTTTCGTGATAAGAACTTGGATCCATAAAACTTCTTTCATAAAGAGAGATAAACTGTTTACATCTCAGGATAATTACTTCTTGAGTAATTATATACATCAAGATACAAAATCTCAAGATCACTAAACAAAAGACTCCAAGACCTGAGAGTACAGAGGACACATAGGACTG
Source organism: Alisma plantago-aquatica (assembly GCA_963693085.1). Classification (NCBI taxonomy): domain Eukaryota; kingdom Viridiplantae; phylum Streptophyta; class Magnoliopsida; order Alismatales; family Alismataceae; genus Alisma; species Alisma plantago-aquatica. The sequence goes on along the minus strand of OY856412.1, from coordinate 811,269,678 downwards.
ACTCTAACTACACCATATGGCAGGACAATCTCCACCTGAGATTACTGCTGCCCCTGATGCTGCTACTGAGACTGATCACCTGTAGGCTGGTTCCTTCGTCTCCGACGTCCACCTAAAAAGTTGAAGCCTACGGGGTGAGACAATTATACATAATTGTCCCAGCGAGAGTTATAACTCTTCGCCAGAAGCTTTATTATGACATCAAAGAATATTTTAAACAATAAAGCCTTTAAATCATTCTATAACAGTTGCAAGTATAACAAGATCTCAACCATTTAGGAGATATGGAGAATATAAACATTATTGCAATGTAACATCAATCAACTAACTTGGAGTCATCTCTAACAAGTTATATTACATGGTTGATTATGTTTTACAAACAACATTATGCCCTGTGGAGATGAGGCTTACCACTCATACTCCAATTGATCGCTGAGAAGCCGCATCAGTATCATACATAGGTCATTAAGAGAGCCGGATTCTCATGACCTTCACCTTCCTCAGTCAGTAAGAGGATCACTTGTAGGACATCTCGTGTCTCTACTACAATAGCTCACCAGGGTAAACTGGTCCTTCGCTATTCTAGAGTCACAGTGGCGTTCTGTACTCTCTTCGTCATCAGGAGGTTTCATATTTACCTACCACTGATACAGATATTTGTGCTTTCTTCGTCATCAGGAGGTTTCATGTTTACCTACTACTGATACGGTATGGAATTATAGTGAAGGATGGATGGATTACATATCTACATCACTTTCCTACACTAGGATGTAAGGTTCTACACATCCATGTACCCCACATACTCAAAAGTATGTGCTCCAGGAGTTCCTTGAGGAAAACCTGTTTCACCATCACTTAATTTATGACAATGATGGATCTATGATCAGGGCTCTACATTATACTTGATTAGTTAGGTACATTCAGTATTCTTTAACAACATACATTGTTCTTCAAACAATAACAGTATCATAGCAGCTATAAAAGAAGAATACTAAATGTAACAGGCCTAACTCATATCAATCATCATTTCTCATTATCCTCATCACAAGTCATCTCTAAGGCATGACCTTGATGGTATTCATGGCTCTCATAGCCCATTATCAGCATAGGATGCCACTGGCAAGGCATCAGATTACTTTACTTATTCATAAGGCTAACAGCATGCCTTTAATGAATATAACATCAACATCCATACCTGGATATGATTACCTTCATATCAGAACCTGCATGGTTAATACATCTGATAAAGGTAATACAACAATAAGGAATGCACTTCCTACTCTTGTCATAAGAGTTAAATCTTTAATTTAAATCAAATAGAGATTAATGCTCAAAAGCATGCCCTTTCCCTTGAATTAGGGTTTACTATTCACATTACATGTCATTACCCTTGATTTAGGGTTTACTATTCACATCAAGGTGAATTAAACTCATAACATCATCATGTATGAGTAACATCTTCATTGATGCTCTTGGATTGGGTAAAGGTTCATCATTTATTAGAATTAGGGTTTCTATGACCTCACACGGGTGGACCATACCCTAATTATGCTCACTTATGTGCATTGGAGATGCTTTACTTGAGTTTCCACTTAAAAAAGGTACTTTCTCTCTCTAGAAGTACTTTCTCTCTCTAGAAGTACTTTCTCTCTCATCATAATGTTAGGTGATGTCAACATCACTCTAAAACAGGTTGGATTGAGTCATCATAGGCTAACATAGCCAAAAGCATCACCATTATGTGATTAGAGTTACTTTCTCTCTCTAGGGTACTTTCTCTCTCTAGAGTACTCTCTCTTTCATCATACTAATGATTGATGATAATATTAGACTAGATCAAGTTAGATAGAGTCATTATGACTAAAAACATTATTCTCATGTAATTAGAGTTTGAATTGAGCAAGGTATAACTCAATTGACCCTTCAGGGGTATTTTGGTAATCCCCCCATTGATCATCATTATGGTCAAAAACCTTAGTCAAATAACCCCTTACTATCCTAGATTATAATTAGGGTTTGATTTGGGCAACATTGGACCATTTATATTATGAATTGATTGAAAGAAGTCAACTTGGAATCACATTGATTGATTTCAATCATTAATCATCAATTGGGTTGAGATCGGTTGAAAGTGTTGACCGTTTGCTCACTTTGACCTTCCAAGACCACGAGCCTCTCTCTATCTTTAAGACTGCGAGCCCCCTTAGGCTTCAAGACCGCGAGCCTCTTCAAGTGGTTCAAGACCGCGAGCCCCCTTAGGCTTCAAGACCGCGAGCCCTCTCATTGGTTCAAGTTGATGTTGAGACCGCGAAGAGACGTTGACCGTTTAGCTAGTTTGACCTCAGGACCGTGAGGCCCTTCACGGTCTTGAGACTGCGAGCCTCCTCTCAGTCTTGAGACCATGAGCCCCCTCATGGTCTTGAGACTGCAAGCCCTCTCACGGTCTTGAGACCGCGAGGCTCACATGGTCTCAGCCGCTTAGTCCATCAACAAAATCAAAGATACAATCGATGATGTTAACCGATGTTGAAGCCCTCAAAAGGTCAAAGCTATGTTGACCACCTATGGATTGGGTCAATTAAGTTTATGCTTAACCAATTGTTCATTCAATTGACCCTCAATTGTTGACCAATTAGGATTGAAATCGATTCAATTAGGGTCTATCAATGTTCACCCATTATCACTCAACAATGTGCATCAACACAAGGTTGAACCCTTCAATTGAGCTCCAATTGGGCCCAAACTTGGCCCAAACGGTCTTGAGGTCATGTGGGTGGACCCTACATGGTCTTGAGACCTTTTTCCCAAGATTTCATTAAAATCTAAGGTGATTTGATAGAGGTTGAACCATGATTGGGTCACCAATTCAGTATTTTGATCAATTGATAACTTATTTGCAATTGGGTCCTCAATTGGTCAAATTACTCAATGCTAGACCTTCAAATGGTCTTGGGTGATTGTCCTCTCAGTCTTGAGACCGTTTGGATGAGTTCCAAATGGTCTTGAGACCGTTTGCCCATCCAATTTTGGATTCTAGTGCAGATTCATCAAGGTCTGACCCATTGAGTTGATGATCATGTCAATATTTAATTGCAATGTAATTTGGTGTAATTGTACCTTCAATTGGTCAACTATCCTTGACCCCAGACCTCCAAACGGTCTTAGTTGATTGCCCTCGCGGTCTTGAGACCGTTTGGTGACCCCCAAACGGTCTTGAGACCGTTTAGGTCAATTAACCCTAAAAACCCTAATTAGGTCACCATAATTTCAGTACTGATTTTACCTAGGGTTGGCCCTAATATTCATCCTTCAACTCTTATCCCGTTTGGAATTAGACCATCAAACTTGGTGAGTTGTTAATTAACATTATTTTTAACAGTAATCTCATACGGTCAACGCTTAGTCAACGACCTTACACGGTCTTGAGACCGTTTTCCCAAAAAGGCAATTTCAGACCGTTTGAAAATCAGGAATAAATTCAAATAACGTTGTTACTTAAAAAGGTCATATCTCCCGATTCCTTTGGAGTTAGCATCCCAAATTTTGAGGTTAATTATCCTATACAATTAGGAACAGATATCTTATACGTTCCACGCCCGGTCAACGGGGCCAAATGGTCTTGGAGACCGTTTGCCCTGTCGCGGTCTCGAGACCGTTTGCTCACCTCGCAGTCTTGAGTCCGAGAGAGCAAACTTTTGAGACCGTTTAGGGAAGTGAAAAGCGGTGGGTTTTTCTTGGAAATCACGCCTTCATCTCCTAGCTCAAGAACAGTACGAATATCCCATGGGTTTGCTTGCAAAATAGCAGGGAAAAGTAGGGAAACAATAAGAGCTATCATCAAAACGCATATAAAGATGCACATACTAAAGCATGGGTTTAGAGTTATAAAACCCGCCTAAAGCTTGCTTCTTGAGCTCCAAGCTTTCAAGCTCCAAGCTCTAATGGAGTCCTTGAGTTCTTACAGGTTGGCCAAGGTGAAAACTCCAAGGAAGGATGAAAAGAGACGGCTAGAAAGGTAGGGTTTCAAGAGTTAGCCATGAAGATGACCTTGAATTCGAGTTCTAACCATGGAACTAAGCAAGAAGAGGGGTTTAAACCTACCTTGCACCCCTTGGTCGTCCTCCTTAGCTCCCAGGCAGTCCTTGGTCATCTTTGGTGAAATGAAACAGTAAGGGAACGAAGGGTGAGTTCCCTTGCAACTAAGGGAAGGAGAGCTTATATACATGGGGTAGGATTTTCAACATTAGTTCATAAGTTGTCCATAATTCTAACTAGGTCCCTCCTTCTTTACTTGATAGTCCCTTCCTCTTTATTCTAAGGACAAACCTTCTCTTAAAAAGAAGGTAAAGGAGAGCAAGCTAATAATGAGGTACATACATAAAGAAATATTGCACATATACCCTGATTATTCAATCACAAGGCATATCTCATAACTTGATAATTCAATTGAGGTGACTTCCTCATCATTTCTTCTCTTAATGATGGCAAGAGTCTAAAAAGATACATTAGATGACATATTTCACAATTTGTATCCCTTAATTTGGGTAAATTGCATTTTACCCCAAACTAGGGTTTCAAGCACCTGGATTGCTTCCACAGCCGCACCTTGGTGTCTTAGCTTGGGAAATCCCTCAAACTTTGCTAAAAAGATTTCTCATGATGTCTCAACATCAGAGGAATATCTCATCATGTGCAAATTTCAAGCTAACCCTTTTTAACTGGGTAAATTGCACATAGGTCCCTGTATATCAAAACAATGCTACTACTTTAAATAAAAAGGAGCAAATACTGAGATATATGTTTCTGAGAACTTAATTACATGCTCAGAGTTAATCACAAAGATTTAATTACATATTTAGGCAAAACACCTAGGGTTAACTCATAACCCAGGTTAGGGATGTTACACTACCGGTAGCTAGAGTGGGTATGAGGGCTGGCTTAAAAGGCTTATTGTGTAACTCCCCCTTCAAGTGGGGAAGGGTTTGTCTATGCTTTTTAGAGACTCACTACCGGGCACGACACATCTGCCTTCATGAGGGCAGCTGAATGTACCGGCCGGGTGAGCTCTTTTATCAGCCTTTTCATATATTAGGAAACCTTAGGATCTCATTACCGGGCACGACACATCTGCCTTCATGAGGGCAGCTGTATGTACCGGCCGGGTGAGATCTTTGTTGGCTCTTCATATAGGTCCTTATGCGTGGCAAAACTCTCATGTTTTTATTCAACACTCTGGCTTTTATTCGAATCTCACAGGCTTAGGAAGTGGGTTTTGTTAGGGTTTTTGATTGGGCGACCAGGCCTCTTTTATTGAAAGAAGAAAACTGTTCTTAGGGTTCCTGACATGCACTTATTTTTAATTGGTGGTCCGCTCGTGAGATTTCTTGATTTTGGATTTCCCTGATTTCCCTCTTGACTTTGAGAGTTTTTGGTTCGCTTTGGCCCTGAAGTTGACCTGTGAAGAGTCTGAGATAGAATTGAAGTAAAAGTATAGAAACCAATAGTGAATGAAATTTATGAATTCGCCATTTCATGCCTGTATGCTAATCTTTTTTTTTTTAGGACTACTTTATCTCTAACTTAGCTAAGGGTGATTCTTTCCAGGATGAAAGTTATACTTAAAAGTTATTTTATTGAAAAAATTACTGGAAAAAGTCTAAATATGGACAGAAAGTTTGAAAATTGATATGTGAAAAAATTAGAAGGGTTGAAGCAGAATGATACCTCGCCCTTGTCCAATGCACTCCCCCCTAACTTATCACGCACTCTGTCCACAGAGTGTCAAAGTGATAGGTTGAGAAATGCATGGACAAGGGCATTCAGGCTTCGGTTAATCCTTTATTTGCCCCATGTGTTCTAAGTAAGTTGGCTGTGAACTTTCCCCGTAGTGCATGGTAATCCACCTCTATCATGTCCTCTACCGGCTTGTGAAGGGCCAGAATTGTATACATCCAGTAGAGGACGTGGAAGCCGCAGTCATTTGATTCTCTGATTTGCTGAGGGCACCTGTGGCAGAAGGCTGGTGATTTGAAGTGATCTCTGTCATATGCCCGCGTGTGCTGACCCAAAAGATCGTGTAATTTGTCAGCACACTCCTTCGCCACCTCCTCCGTTGGTGTCTTTGGAGTTGTAGTGTATGCTTTCCGTTTTGGATCATACTGGCTGTCGGAACTATTGTAGATTATGGTTGTTCCTTCGTGAAGATTTGTAAGTTGGGGGGGGAGTGTTTATAGGTTTATAGGGGGGGCGCCTCATACCGAACGGTTTTGAGACCGCGAGGGCCCAAACAGTCTTGAAACCGCGAGGGCCCAAACGGTCTTGAGACCGAGAGAGCTCAAACGGTCTTGAGACCGCGAGGGCTCAAACGGTCTTGAGACCGCGAGGGCCCAAATGGTCTTGAGACCGTTTGGCCCCAAGATTATGTGGATTTTTATGTATTTTTAGATTTAAAGAATAAAGAAAAACAAAAAACGAAGAAAGTAAAAAAGAACAAAATAAAAGGCTAGAAAATTAGGGAAGGTGATACTCAGGTCTTGGGCTGCCTCCCAAGAAGCGCTTTGGTTTAACGTCGTTGGCTCGATAAGATTTTGCTCCGGCTATGCTGACTTTATAGGATCATGGATCTCTATGGTTTGCCTTGATAATTTGTCTGCCAGAGTGTGGTATTTCTTCAATCTGTGACCATTTACGGTCCTTTCTCCTCCATTATCATCGAGAATAATGACAGCTCCTTTCGGGTATATGTGTTTGATTGTGAACGGCCCCGACCATTTAGTACGCAATTTTCTAGGAAACATTTTTAATCTGGAGTTGAATAGGAGGACTTTGTCTCCGACGGTTATATCCTTTCTTTTTATGTGGCCATCGTGCCACATCTTAGTTTGTTCTTTGTAAATTCTTGCGTTGTGGTAGGCTGTCATTCGTAATTCTTCTAGTTCTTGGAGTTGCAGTTGTCTGAATTCACCAGCGCCTTTGAGATCGAAGTTTAGTTTCTTAATGGCCCACCAAGCCTTATGCTCTAATTCAACTGGAAAATGGCAAGACTTCCCATACACTAATCGAAACGGTGTTGTTCCGATTGGTGTTTTGAAAGCTGTACGGTAAGCCCATAGAGCGTCAGATAGTTTGGTGGACCAATCGGTGCGGTGCCGATTGACAGTCTTTTCCAGGATAGCTTTAATTTGCCTATTGGAGACTTCAACCTATCCACATGTCTATGGATGATACGGTGTAGAAACTTTGTGGTTGACTCTGTATTTTCTTCATAAGGCTTCAAAGCTCTGTTCCAAGAAATGTGATCCGCCGTCAGATATTATCATTCTTGGGACGCCGAATCTGGGGAATATTATCTCTTTAAACATCTTGATTACCGGTTTTGAATCACAAGAGATGGTCGGTAGAGCTTCTACCCATTTTGACATGTAATCCACAGCAACTAAGATGTACATGAATCCGTAGGATGAGGGGAAAGGGCCCATGTAATCTATTCCCCATACATCGAAGAGTTCGATTTCTTGCCATATGTTCAATGGCATTTCATTTCTTCTGGTAATTCCCCCAGATAGTTGGCACTTGTCGCAAGATCGCACGTATTCATGTGCGTCTTTTGTGATGGTAGGCCAATAAAAGCCAGATTGTAGGACTTTAAGAGCTGTCTTTTTAGAACTCATGTGGCCCCCAGTGGGGCCTGAGTGACAGTGCTCCAGAACTGAAGTGATTTCCGTCTCTGGAATGCATCTACGAAAGAGTCCATATGCGCATAAGCGAAAAAATAGGGCTCGTCCCAGAAATATTGCTTAGCGTCGTGAATGAACTTCTTTTTGTCGTGATAGGATGCGGACGGGTGAATGATTCCTGTTGCCAAATAATTAACAATGTCGGCATACTAGGGGAATCCATTAGCGACTTTCATTAGTTGGTCATCTGGGAGGGAGTCTCGGATAGGTACTTTGTCTTCATCCTCGACTCTAATACGGCTGAGATGGTCAGCGACGACGTTTTCCACCCCGCTTTTGTCTTTGATTTCCAAATTGAATTCTTGAAGCATTAATACCCAGCGGATAAGTCTAGGTTTTGCATCTTGCTTCTGAATTAGATACCGTATAGCGGAGTGGTCAGTGTAGACAATGACTTTAGCTCCAATCAGGTATGAGCGGAATTTCTCGAACGCGTAGATGACAGCTAAGAATTCCTTTTCTGTAGTGGTGTAATTTTTCTGTGCTTCATCCAGCGTTTTAGATGCGTAGTATATAACATAGGGTTTCTTATCGATTCTTTGCCCTAATACGGCCCCTATGGCATAATCGTTTGCGTCACACATGATTTCGAATGGTTGTGACCAATCTGGAGCTCTTAGAATGGGTGCGGAAATCAAGGCATTTTTCAGAGTTGTGAAACTTTGCAAACATTCTTGGTTAAAGTTAAATTACGTGTCCTTGGTCAGCAGTTGTGTCATGGGTTTTGCTATTTTTGAGAAGTCTTTGATAAATCTTCTGTAAAACCCAGCATGACCTAAGAAAGCACGTACCCCTTTTACATCTTTTGGTGGAATCAATTTTGAGATGACGTCAATTTTTGTTTGATCCACCTCGATCCCTCTGTCGCTCACTCTGTGTCCGAGGACCACACCTTCCGTTACCATAAAATGGCATTTTTCCCAATTTAAGATGAGGTTTGTGTCCTCGCATCTTTATAAAACTTGAACCAGGTTGAGCAGACAGATGTCGAAAGAGTTTCCATAAACTGATAAATCATCCATGAATATCTCCATTATAGATTTTGTTAATCCTGCAAAGATAGCAGACATGCATCTCTGAAAAGTAGCTGGTGCGTTACAAAGCCCGAATGGCATTCTTCTGAAAGCATATGTCCCAAAAGGACAGGTGAAAGTGGTTTTCTCTTGATCTTCCGGGTGTATAGGGATTTGGTAAAACCCAAAATAACCATCGAGGTAACAGAAGAATTTCTGATGAGCTAAGCGCTCGAGGACCTCATCTAGGAAGGGCAAGGGGAAATGATCTTTCCTTGTTGCTTTATTAAGTTTTCTGTAATCTATGCACATTCTCCACCCAGTTACTGTTCTAGTAGGTACCAGTTCATTCTTATCATTAAGAACAACAGTAGTCCCTCCTTTTTTAGGGACCACCTGCACGGGGCTTACCCATTGAGAATCCGAGATTGGGTAGATGATACCTGCCTTCAGGAGTTTGAGAACCTCGATGCGAACTACCTCCTTGAGATTAGGGTTCAAATTCCTTTGATGTTCCCTCGATGGTTTGAATTCTTCCACCATAGGCAATCTGTGCATGCATAAAGCTGGGTTTACACCAGTTAAGTCAGTCATTTTATATCCAATAGCTTTCTTGTGTCTCTTTAGCTCATCAAGAAGTCTGTTTTCTTGGTCTTCTTCCAGAGTAGAGTTGATAATCACTGGACAAAGTTTCTCGCTGTCAAGGAAGACATGTTTGAGTCCCTCGGGTAAGGCCTTCAATTCAGGGGCCTTAGGTGGTTCGGTAGTTTCTATAATGGTGACAGCCTTGAGTTCTTCAAAGGTGGCTGTTGGGGCTTCTTCAGTTTTTTCTAAATATTGAAGGCATTCTTGCACTAGTTTGTTTGCCGAAAATTCTACTTCCGGGTTTGTCAAGGCACTTTCCAACTCATCGGAGGGTTCGGACATTTCTAATTGGGACATTTGATATATAGCATCTAGGAGAAAAACTTCTTCTTGAATGCTTGGTCCTTTCATGCTGTTAAGGACTCTGAATTGGAAAGCTTCCTTCCCAAGTCTTAGTATAATCGTTCATGCTTCTACATCGATGAGTGCTCGGGCGGTATCTAGGAAGGGTATTCCGAAGATTATCGGGTATCGTAGATCTTCTTGTATGTCCATAATAACAAAATCGCACGGGACGTAAGAATTTGTTCCTATTCTGACAGGAATATCCTCGATAATTTCAAGGGGAGCAGTTATGGTAGAGTCGGCTAACTGAATTGTCATTGACGTAGGTAACAAATCAGTAAAGCCTAATCTTTTACACATAGAATAGGGCATGATGGATATACTTGCTCCTAGATCTGCTAATCCCTTTTTGCTAGAGCCATTTCCAATCGAACATTGAATACTGAAGCAACCTGGGTCCTTCTTTTTCTTTGGCATTTTGTTAAGCAGAATATCTGAAGTGGTCTGAGCTAGTTTCACTGTTTCATGCTTTTCTGTCATATATTTTCTCGACAGGAGGGATTTCAGGTATTTGGCCCAAGCGGGCACTTCAGAAAGGGCATCTAGAAAGGGGATATCGATATACAGTTTCTTCATAGCTTCTTTGAATTTCTGGAGCCTAGTATCCATTTTGGTTCCTTTCAGCCTGTCCGGGTAAGGAATTCTGAGCGGAGCTTCTGGCGTAGGTCCCTTTTCATTTTCCCTTTCAGTAGTTTTAGTGGATTTTTCCTTTTCATGAGTTGAGCTTTCTGTTGGTGAAAGAATAGCTACATCATCATCATCATGGATGATTCTAATGGTATCAGGAAGGACACGACCAGACCTTGTGGTGACAGCATTCAGTTGCTCAGGTCTATTTTGGTCATGCCTTGGGTTTGCCTCTGGTTGCCCAGCGAAGGTACCTGCTGGTGGTTTCAATTGAGCAGCAATCTGTGCTAATTGGGCCTCCACCGCCTTTTGTTGAGCTTATTGATTCACAAGCATGGTCTGCTGAGATTGCAACATCTGCCTAATCAAAGATATTTCATCAGATGGTTGGGAAGGAGCACTCCTCTGTTGATATTGAGTGACTTTTTGCCCCTGGGGTTGCTGCGGAGGTGCTGTCAACTGCGGTTGTTGTGGCTGTTGCAACTGAGGTTGTTGCAGCTGTGGGTGCAGTCCTGGGTATTGATAGGAAGGATTCCTAGGATAATTAGATCGTTGGAACCCATTTCTATAATTCCCTTGGGCGAAGTTATTCTGAAATCCTGGTGGTTGTTTGCTGAAAGATCCACCTTGTATCTGTTGTTGAGGATTGGCAGTTCCTGCAGGATTTCCATATTGGAAACCAGGATGATTTCTTGGTTTATCTGGATTGTAGTACACCTGGCCAGGTATTGAATGGATGGAGTTGACTTGCTTTGGCATTTGGTCCTCGGGATGCTCAATAATGGGCTCATATTGCGGCACGGGTGGTTGTAAATCCATCATGACATTGTACAACAGACCACATGATAATGTGGGATGGTCAGATGCATGACAGGCTTCACAAGTTCCAGTAGCTACTTTTACTTGTTGAACTTGAGAGCTTTTCTTCTTGTCATATTCCCCGAAAGAAGTTTCGAGGGCTTTTTGCTTGCTAGCAATAGTCTTCAGGGCCTCTGCAATGGCCTTGAGTTCCATAGATTCTTCAGCTTTGTAGACTTTAAGAACTCCCTTGGGTTGGTTAGATGACCTTCCCCAATTGGATTGGTTCTCGGCCCCTAGCGTAACTATATTCCAAACATCTTCATAGTTCTTTCTCATAAAATTTCCTCCAGATGAGGAATCTAGAAATTGCTTGATATCATCACTTACTCCTCTGTAGAATGTTTCTATTAGTTGATTTTGAGATATGCCATGGTGAGGACACTTTCTCAGGAGTTCCTTGAATCTTTCCCAAGCTTCCGCAAGTGTTTCTCTAGGTAGTTGGGCGAAGTGATTAATCTGTCCCCTAATCTCATAGGTTAGTGAAGGTGGAAAGAATTTCTCAAGAAACTTTTCTTCTAAAGGAGTCCAGGTAGTGATGATGGGTTGTCTATCTAAAGCATTGTACCAGCTTAGCACTCTTCCAGATAAGGTGAAGTGGAAAAGGTGTAACATTATTACTTCCAGGGCAAATCCTGCTTGAGGTACAAGTCGGCAGAGTGACTTGAATCTCTTAAGGTGATCCATGCAATCGTCTCCGGGTGTTCCAGAGAAAGAGATGCCTTGCATGATCTGGATCCATTGCGTCCGGATTTCAAAGTTTGGTATGTTAATAATCGGTGGTCGGACTGGGTGATCATCTTCATAATTCTTCGGGACTACGTAGTCCCGAAGTTGCTTGTTTCTTAGCGCAAGTTGAGCAGCAGCATTCTCTGCTTGGATGAGGGCTTGTTCCTCAGCTCGAATCTCAGCTTGCACTTGAGCACGAGTGTCTGCAATAAGTTGTGCTCGTTGTGCTGCTATGGCGGTGTTAACTCTTTCTGCAACAAGATGTTGCTCTTCAGCCATCTGTCTGGCTCTTTGGCGGTTAAGTCTAATCCTTCGGTGGAAACTTCTTTCTACCTCAGAGTCGTACTCTGGTTCAGGGGAGAATCCGATGCTATGCGGGGGTTGCATACACGTTTTCTACCTGAGTAGAAAGAAAATCACACGTTAAGATAATGGAAGGAAATGAAGAAATCAAGAAGATTTGGAGTAGTTATCAAGAAAAAGTGTAAAATCCTAATCAACCAAAAAGTTGTTAAGTAAAAGCTAAAACGTTCCGTTGTCCCCGGCAACGGTGCCAATTTTTGATGGAGTTTTGCAACGCCACTAAAAATCCTAGAGATGATGAATCCCTAAGTTTAGCCTTGCTAGTACTATGGTAAGATCTCCACCCACGTATGCTAAGACACGCGGAAGTCTTATCATAGTATAGTTAAGGGTCGAATCCTCGGGACAACGGTCTTGATGTAATCAAGATGGAAAACGTTTTAGTCGTACTTAACTACTTAACAGTTGATATTTAGATCAAAAGTTAGATTTGGTTTTAAGCTAAGTGCAAGGAAAGTAAAGCAAGAAAGTGGAAATTAAGGTTGTAAACAATGGTTAAATACCACTAGGATGTTGTCGGGTTTCACACCACTACACATGGATCACAAACATGCAACATAATAAAAAGACCTGCAAAGAGAAACTAATCGGCTAGTATCTTTGTAGACTTAGATTCCTTTCGGATAACCAACTACGAGGAGTGTGGAGTATTGCAATGCCAGCCATCCCCTAACGAATGGTCACTTACTTTGCATTACTCCTTCATGAAGTGTGTCCTCGACCTTACCAAGGTTGCACTTCCATACGTCAACTGATTCCATTTCATAGTATGAAAGTACAACGATGGGAGTGAGTTTACTCCACTCGTGAAAGCACTCCTAGATACCGAAACAGACATATGGTGACTACATATATCTAGAACCAACATTCAATCGATATTCAGATCTAAAGGTATAAACATAGACAATTCATACCAAAAGATAATAAGTAACACAAGTTGGTGATCAAGCAACAAGCATTCATTAAACGATAGATGTTGAGCCAAAAAGGAGAGTATCTCTATTGCAAACGATTGAATTACATTGCATGAAATGAAAACATGGGTAGCGGGGCTACTCCCCGCACCCTAGTGAAAAGGACTACTCGCTCATCTCAAGAGCAAAGGAGGAGGTGAGAAGAGAGAGAAAGAACGACATCTCCACAGAGGAGGGAAGGTTGAACCCTTGGTGGAGAGAGAAACGATCTTCACACTTCGTGGTTGCTTGATGATGGATCTTCTCCTCCCACCTTCTTTGTTTATGAGAGAGAAGGTAGCTTGATGATGAGATGTGGACCTCAAACCGGCAGCCTTAGGGTGATGGATGAAGGATGGAATTGCTCTGGAACTGGAGAGGCAGCCTTTGGGCGTCTGAGATTCGATCCCTTTGAAGTGACCCTTGAGATCCTATTTATAGGCTCAAGTTGAGCCCAAACGGTCTTGAGACCGTTTGGTCTCAAACGGGCCTACTCGCGGTCTTGGGACCGTGAGGCCTTCTCGCGGTCTTGGGACCGCGAGGCCTTCTCGCGGTCTTGGGACCGTGAGGCCTTCTTGCGGTGTTGGGACCATGAGGCCTTCTCGCGGTCTTGGGACCGTGAGGCCTTCTCGCGGTCTTGGGACCGCGAGGCCTTCTCTCGGTCTTGGGACCGTGAGGCCTTCTCGCGGTCTTGGGACCGCGAGGCCTCCTCGTGGTCTTGGGACCGTGAGGCCTTCTCGTGGTCTTGGGACCGTGAGGCCTCCTCGCGGTCTTGGGACCGTGAGGAGTCTTTGTAATTTTTTTGTGTTTTCTGTAGTGAAAAAGAAGAAAAGTTAGTTTATTGGTGTATCCGCAATAAAGTAAAAAAAGTTTAATGATTCTATCTAATTTATCTAAGAAAGAGTATGGAAAATTAAAGATAACTAAATAAGATAACGTCACAAAATGGGAGGTTATCAGTCACTCTGGCCGTCTTTGTCTTAGTAAAAGCACGACCTGAGAAATAATGAGTTTTCGTTCAAGGTAGCACTTGACAAAGGAGTTTGATGTGCCAAAAATGGTTCTCTCAAGCTATTGACAACAGATTGTGGTCAATCAAAGAGTTATTTCGTCTGCTCATATTCAGTACTCTAGAGACCAACATGATTTTTTGAAGCACAAGCTTGCACACAATAAACTCAGATTGAATAGTTGTCTTCTAAATTCTATTTCACTTCAACAAGCTTAGAGCACAAAACAAGTCTTATGTGGTAAGCCTAAGGATTCTCCTTGGACCATCCATCCAATGTGTATACTACCTCCAATCCACTACCATGCTCCTCAACAAAAGACTGAAGCATCGTCTTAATATCGTTGAATAAAATTGAAACATTCTGACTTAGCCACTTATAAGAAACCACTTGAAGCTTATTTGTGACGAGAAACTGGATTTGCGGACATATAGTATACCATCCATCATAAGTTTCAGAGTTTAGTTAAGATCTACACGTATCATGGAATACACCTTCAACAAGGTTAAGAATATATGAGAAGAACCATTATTGTAAGTCTGAAAGTTACCCACCTCGTTTACAACATCCAAAAACAAAGGTAGTAGATCGCCATCAGAATCTTACAGAGAGTATATGCCACTCTAACAAAGCATTGGGTCATACACTTTTCCTATTAGTCTGAACCAAGCCGTGGATGTTTTTGAAAGCCAGTATTGATGCAAAAATGACCATCAGAACCACCCAATGATTCTAGTCAAGGATTGTGCAAAAAAAACTAGGATATGATATGATTGACTAATAATAATTAGATACCCGTTTTAGGGACTAAGAAGAGCTTATATGGTTTCTATTAATAGGACTAACATGTTAATACGGTATCAGTGCCAAGTTTCAGAGAACTTGGAGCTACATATATAATGATGCAACCTATCTATTAATATATATTTTCCTATTTTCCCTTGTTTAGTAGATATCCTTGTTGCAGTAAGCTTGTTGGAGACATATTATGCAATCTAGAGTTCTAGAATATGATTTGAACTTTGACTGTTTTGCTCTAGTTTACTCACTTGTTTTGTACCTACATGGATTCCTTATATTCTGAAGTTGCAGGATATTGGTCATTTTCAATTGAATTGGGTTTGACGATGACCATACATGGATGCTTATTTTTTGTTGGGAGCATTTGCTTAGTCCATCCTGATGATTTGTTCTGTTGATCTTGCTTTTATTCAAAGATGGTTTCATGCCCATCATTCTGTCGATTTTCTAATAAGGGATGAATTAGAGGTTTCTAAATTTCTAATTGCTGGTAGAATAGATTATATGGGGTGGTGACATGTTTACGAAGATGTGGTATGTGGCTTTTCTAGTTGGCTGTCGATAGAGGGAAAACCAAAATCCATTATGACCATCCCCAACGGGCATCCCTAATACTAATATAACCTATACCATTTTAACAAAGATATTGGACTGGGTTATCTCTCTATTGCATTTCTAGTTGGAAGGATAGAATACCAAGATTTTCTACTAAAGAACATCATTCCAAATAACAATCATCTTTTAAGAAGTCCAGGGGCTTATGCAACTATGAAGAATGTTAGTCAAAATCATGGGAAGCTTATAAGAACAAGATTTGAATATATTATTAGCTATGCAATAGCTCTGACAAAATCTATTAGACACTTATCAATCATTAAAAGACATCTACTCATCTAATATATTCCAGATGCCATAGCCTTCATACTTCATACAGAAAAGGATCAATGAGACAACTATTTCATAACACCTTGTGATCACAGTCTTACCTGCAGACAGGTTTGATATATTTTAAGTTATAACCTCATATGTTCTACATTTCATCGTACCTTCCACTATTGTATTAGAGACAGTTTCTCTCATTCTTCATGTATATTCAATTCTTCATTGATTTTGTTGGTGATGCTTTTAGTTTAATTATAACTCTATTTTCCTAGTGAGAAATTATGGAACATGTTAGTGCCTTGGGAAATCAATCAAACCACGGGGCTTATTTACATATTTAGTAGGTAAATTTGAATGAAACATAACTCAATAAAGTTGCTTTTGCAAGAAAATGTGTCAATGCAAATTGGTACTTTTCAGATTTAACGAAGGTAAAGGTAGTTAGGGCCAATTCTTGCTTCAATAGGAAATTGTTGGATTAATTACAATGAATATATATTTACAACTGCAAACAAGTGGGCAAGTAGTACGATGTAGGATGGACTCCACATGTTTTCTGCATAACTTTTTAGAGTATCTGCGTATTTATCACCTACTGAAATATTTATTTATGATGTTCTTGTTATACACATCCATTCAAAACATGTGTATAGATTCCCTACGTGTGAATTATTAGGTACCTGTTCCATCTTTCTCCTATCGATTAACCAAAATCACATTATACAGATTATTCTTGGAGTATTTTTGTAGTGTTGATCTAGATCTGCATAGAGAATAACTACCATGTTTCTTATGGGTATTCCACATAGATCTTACTATATCATTCTTTTTATTTAGTTCTCTTCTATTTGTAGTGTTCTTTTTCTTATTTGTTTACCCCATAAACAATTTGGTTCATGAATCATCATGGCTACATGATAATCCCTGATCCAACTCAAAGAATATTGTTAAAAACTTAATGCCAAACACAATGTCGTCTATAGTTACCTCTTCATATAAAAACAAGAAAAATATGTGCACACTACAAGATAACCAAAGAACAACAATAATACAACTTTACACTACTATGTGAGTCAAATCATTGAATATCATCATCCAAAAGAAATGATTAATGAAAACATTTAATAAAGTGGGATTGAATGGTGTATATACAATTAGGCATCCCCCCTTGCAGGCAATGATAAAAAGATGACCTACTTGACAATTCTCTGGAGGTGAAGTTTTGAGGATCGCTATGAAGGATGAGGAATCTGCTAGCTGTAATGTTGGAAAGAGCAGTATTAAATGTCTAGCAGGCAGCGTGTTACATGCCCAGACCATAACCATAGAGAGACCTAATTAGAATAGGATGACCCCTGTGCCCTATCCTTCCTTGCCTTGCACAAAACCCGCGTTCCATCGAGAGTCCTCCCTCCAACGGCTCACCATCCGAGAATTGTCCGTCTTCCTCCAACTCCTTGTTCCACTAGTTTGACGGAGTATTTGGGCCTGCAAACGACGGCCATCTGGCCCTCCAAAGGAATACGCATAGAACGTGATAGTTCTTGATCAGGTTTGGGGAGAGGAGAAGAGGGCTTATACCCAAAGCCAAGCGACGACAGTAGAGGGTAGGGAGAGAAGAGGTTTGTACCCAGAGCCAAGCGACGGCAATAGAGGGTAGGGAGAGAATATAGCACCATTTAGAGGATAAGAGGGTGAGTCGGTCGGATGGAGAGATATGCCTATGGGGAGGGAGATGATGAAAATGTGTGGGGGGAGAGAAGTTTGAAGGTGGGCGGAAACATCAGAGCGCGCTAAAGTGTTTTGGCAAATATATTAGCGTGCGGGTGTGCGATGGAGGAGAGCCTGGAGAGGGGTGATTTTTTTTGTTTTGAATTGCAAAAAGAGTCTATCAAACTGCATTTATGGATTTGTCTATATTTATATTGGTTACATTGTTAAAATTTGTAAATAATAGTTTTTTTAACTACATATATGGTATATGTAATTAAGTTAATTGTAGTTAAATCATCATTTTTTTGTAGTGTAAAATTTGGGATCGAAAGGATAAATGATTTAGGAGATATGATTTTTGGAAGAATCCCTAAAGTGAGAGAATATCACTAAATGTCACCATTCACATTCACATTGGAATTCCTTATATTTGGCTCGTGCAATGTGAACCGTTGGATCTCAGATCCAACAATGACACATTTATCACCTACCTTGGTCAGATTGGAAAAGTCAGGAACAATAGCTCTCCTCTCCTTCTCAAATTCCCTCTCTTTGTGATCGATGTGAATGTTTGTTGTTATTCCCATTAAATTTGGGACGGTAAGGTGAACCAAACCATCCCTTCCTTCTTCTTTTTTCGTGTTGTTTTGGGATTTTCCCCAATACCTAGAAGGGATGGGACTCTGTTGGCGGCCAACTTGTCATGGCCATGCCTATATAAGGCTTGACATCCCCAACCTAGAAACCAATGATAGGATCGCTCCCCGGTTTTGTAGAGACACTGCTCTGCCTAGTACTCTAGCAAGTTACCTTAGGCGTGGAGTTCCGGCACTAGGTGCCATGTTCCTGCGATGAAATAGGGGGCACGGACCAACAATGGGCAGATGGTCCTAGAACCTCCTAGTCCCTACCGGTGGCCGCTTTGGTGTCTGCGAGGGCTGCGGTCGGTAGCCAGAGAGGAGAGGGGGACCTGGGCAGGCTTTGCTCGTCAGGAACCACCCAGGAAGCAGTAGCCGGCGAAACCGGTGAGTGTGAATTCTGCGTAGAGAAGAGATCACTGAGAGATGGGTCAACTGGTTTAGGCAGGAGCCATATCCAGGGGAGGATTCACGAGCCAAAGAAGGAGGACAATCAAATTAAGAAAAAGGAAGAAAAGGTACACATGGCATCCTTTGATTGGTTTGTAACTATTTATTTTGCAAAAATCACAACTTATGATAGGTAACTCAGATCAATACATGTTATATATGAAAATTGATCAAAAAAATGCAAGGAATCCAATAAACATATAATGAAAGCATGATTCTTCTTGCAATTCAAAATGGATATATAGATATCATCTTTAATGACTTAATTGATGAAAAGCCCTAAAAATAGAGGATAATTAGATCTAATAATGTTCTTTGGATGTTATGAGAAAATATTAACTTGTTGTTAATAAAAGAGAGAATTAGGTCTAAAAAGATGATCTTTATGCATAGTTGGCTTAATTTAGGGTTCCATGTACATGAATATGCATTAATTGGCTTAGAAACCCTAATTTAGGTGATTATGACTTTTAACGATTTTATTTGTGCAAATCTATGAATAAAATAGAGATATGATGATCCTAAGTCAATTTGAGTATAAAACATCCTTAATGTGGATAATTTGAGTAATTAGGATTTATATGAGTAGAAAATCTATTTTAGGGTTTGTTGACCTAAAAGGGATAAAGTTTGAGAAATGGATCTAAGAAGCCACAATGAATCCTAATGAGACCTAGAAACCTTAGAAAGGTGTCCCAAGTCAATAAGGAGTTTTTTGGGATATGTTTGTGACATTTAGACATTATACATGTTTTCTGGATCAATGTTTGTTTGCTTGATTGATTGGCTTTCTTGATTGGACATCTAGTTGGATTTAGATATATTACTTCTTTGAGATCTTCAAATTAGGTATGTGGTTACGCTTATTATTAAATCACTCTAGTTTCATGACAATTTCTGAGATTTTATCAGTTGCTTGGAAATAATTACTTGGTCTACTTTTATTACATGCAACTATAAAGTGATTATGGCTATCACCATAAGTATATGTGCATGACTAGCTCAGATCCTAGTCCTCCTCTATCGCTTTGAAGATGATGAGATGGATGACCTAGTACATGGTCTACCCATGGGGTAGGATCATCAGGTTATCATGAGTCGATGTGTTGGTCTACCATTGGGTAGGACCATACGACTATACAACCCTATGTAGTGATCTACCTGTAAGGTAGGATCATGGGAGTTAGTTGAGATCTACCATATGAGAGAGGTAGTATCCTTATCCACTGCAGGGATAGCATAGAGGCAAGGATATGTAGGGATTGAGTAGTTATGTTTAAAATATAAAGTTTGTTTTGCTAAATCATAATTTGATCGCAATATGATGTTCCTATTAGATGCAAGATTATTGGTTCCCCCACATATTAGTATAATTCATTATACTGATTGCTGTATTGTTTGTCGACATTTTAGGTATATCAAAAGATTGATATTCCTTTAAAGTGACATTGATGGAATAATGCTTAATAAAGAATTGGAGGATTGTAGATAGATAGATCTTATCTAGGTAAAGTCCCTCAATTCCAATATTTTGCAAGGTATGAGAAAAGGAAATTTTTATCCTATTTTAATTTTAGTAGTAGTACAATTTGTTAATTATTTTTTATTATTTGTAAAACCACTGATCCTATTTTGGGATAAAGGCTCAAGCCTCTTGGTCTCCCTTAATTGGGAGTTACTGAGGGGTAGGGTCGTTACACATTGGGAGACTGGGCGTGCAAATAGACAGAGTGGAGTGTGAGCATCGCAGGCGGCAACAATAGCTGCCGACCTATCTCACCCTCCACTAAATGCCACCGTCCAGTGGCTCATCGTTGTCCAAGTGCATGCACAAGCAGGGAGGCCTTGGCCTCTAGATCTCAGCCCAACGACCAGAATGGTCAATGAATTGAAGGTATCGCCCAATGTCAAATCCTTATAGTTTTGATGCAAATCTTATAAAATAGATAACTTCCACCTCCTAAGACCAAATATAGAAAAATTATATATCAAATTGATCATCTCAAAAGGTTATACAACTTGGGTATACTTTCAAATCCTAATTCTTCTTATAGTTCTCTTGATTTTCTAAAATACGAACTTTGACCTTCTTTGACTATGTTTAATGTACTTTAATGATCAGGCTTGAGACTTTGGTGAACCTTCACCCTCTTAATCATGAAATTAGTTTCTCCTTGCCATCCTTGAGTAATAAAGGGTATTAATCACTCATATTGCTCATGAGTGACTCTTTGGCACATAAGTGACTTATTTTTGGACTATAATGATATAACTTTTCCCTATTAATATGAATCTTGCTGCTTAATGACACAAATGCCTAATCAAATCTGCAACCAGGGACCAATGTGCATCCATGATATGAAGACCCTTCCCTAAATCCTTTTTTCTATGCTTTCTCTATATGGCCTTAAGTATATCAATTTATCCCAATTATGTGAATGTTTGGTTATACCTTGATACAATTGATGTGGTTGACATAAATTGTGTACCAAATACCTCCTTACTCTTGAAAATAGGAACATTGCTTTGTTTGGTTATTTTAACGCCTATGATTAGCCCTTGTGCACCATAGTAGTGTTTGTGCCCCTAATTTTCCATTTGTGACCCTAATGAGTTGAACGGTAGTTCTTATGCCTCAATGCTTATTGTGGATCTTTTTGCCTTTTACTCTCCGCTCAAATTAGGGAATACTCCTCCCGTTATGATAATTGGATGTGTATGTCCTACCCAAGTCTTAACTTAAACCTTGATTGCATATGTGAACTATGTTGATGAATGAATGCATGTGGGTATGTTGATATCAATGTTGGATTCTTATGCCTAGACTTTGGGACATCCACTAAATCTTAATATGTGACTCACATGTCTCTAATTTACTGATTTATTCCATCTTTTATGCTTGGGCCTCTTGATTTGATGGACTATGGCCCCTCTTGCCTATTATGATTCTTAGACCCTATAATGTGCTTTAGTGACTCAAATCTTGAAATGTTCATATCAGATGAATGGGGCCTCAAAATGATATGAAACTTAAGCAACACCTTCATGATGACCCCTAAACCAAAATTAGATCATCAAACATGTAAGTAAGAAACTTGTAACCTAACTTGGCCAAAACCCTAAAATAGATCTAGTTAGGGTTAATGACGAGAATCTAATACATATAAGTATTCTTGTGCTTAATCAGGTATGGCTTGTGGCTAAATGACCAAAGATGAGTTAGGTTATGAATCTCTTAATCAAGTACGGGCTTTAAATAATTATATGACTATGGATTTCATGTATGAAATGTGATACATATGTATGCTTGTTTACTTGCTCAAATATTGCCATGTAGTATTCTAGTATGCACTCAATGTTTGTCTCGTATCGTGGTTTTATAACTTGCAAACATAATATAGAAGATCCATTATACAATGTTGAAATGGGGTTAGCTCTTGGCAATGGCCTCGAAATCCCTCATGTATAGAAGAGTTAGCTAATCTTGAGCACCCTTAGGGATCCTTTCAATGGAAAGTTGATCAAAGGCCAAATGAATACATTATATGATGGTATAATTGGAGAGAAATGACATAAAACATAAGCTCTCATTTTACCAAAAACTTATCTTGTTTACTCATGCACTACTACAGAAACGGCCTTTGGCGTCGGTCGTTTAACCCCATTTGGCGTCGGTTTCCAACCGACGCCTATGTGGGCGCCGCTAAAGGTCGAACACTTCGGCGTCGGTTTTTTAACCGACGCCTATTTAGCCTATAGGCGTCGGTCGTTTAGTAGATATCCGACGCCAAACAGGGTCCGCGCCACAGAAAATGGCGTCAGCTAGGGCACTTTCTGCGTCGGTTATTCATCTCAAAACCGACGCAGAAAGTGCCCTAGCTGACGCCATTTTCTGTGGCGCGGACCCTGTTTGGCGTCGGCTATCTACTAAACGACCGACGCCTACAGTTTAAATAGGCGTCGGTTTGATATGAATATCCGACGCCAATTCCAGGACTGCTTGGCCACATAAGGCGTCGGTTATATTAAAAAACCGACGCTGTAGGTCTTTGCTGACGGTTTTCGATAAATAACCGACGCCTATTTATTTTTTTTTTTTTTTCATATCAGTTTGCAGGCCTGCTGTGGCTGGTCAGCAGGATGAGAACCTGCAGTTCAGTTTTCTGAACTGCAGGTTTACGACATCCATTGATATCAGCCTACAAACAGGCCGCAAACCTGCAAAAGTCACAAGCAAAATTCTACACAAGTACATTCATTCAGACATCAATTCAATTCTCACATTCACACATATAGAAACATTCAAATACATGCATTAACATTCACAAACATTCATTTACAAACATTCATTTACAAAGTATCATTCATTATCACTATCAGCATCCCAATTATATCTTACAGTTGCCACTGTTTGTACAGCTATTGCCCATTCTTCTCTTACTTCATTTAATGCTTCCATCGTATATGGAGCATTTATTTTTTTTAAACGTTTACCTGTAGTGTGGTCAGTTTTAAACACCTGCAAAGAGAATGATGTATATATATAAGTAATAATATAAAAATAATATAAGATTGATATATTGCATACTAACTAATGAGACTATATATAATACCTCATGTATGGTATCGATGTCCAATGCGGCATATTTGATAATCATATGCATAAATCGCATCACATAGTATGTGCATGCCCAGCCATTGTCTTGTGTAGCACACTATAAATTGAAACATACAAAATAATACAACTAAGCACAATTCACATCAATAATATATATATTCGAGTCGGGAACTTACTTTTACGTTCTGCCAATTTATTGGCTGGTTCTTTTTCGTTGGGACCGTTCCTCCAGCCTTTTTGAATGCATCTAAACCCCTACATGTTAATATAACACAATAAATTGCATAAGTAAATAGTAATGTAATAAAAGATGTTAACGGATATAAAAATGAAATATTTCTCACCAGAATAGTGGCATTCTCATTACGTGTCCAATTTTAGTGTTCAATGTACTCCCCGCAGGATCTAGATAATAAACAGTGAATGTCTCGGGGGCAATAACTAGTAACTCCCAATGTCTACCGCTACAAGTAGAAGTTAACAATTAATAACTCAAAATGCAAAATAAAAATGGAATTTTCTAAAGTCCAAATTATAAATAAAGTAAACATACTTGACATTGAATGGAGCTATTATTATCTTCTTCTTTTGCTGACCAAAAATTGTAAAAGCATCTATACAGTATTGTTGAACATTATCAGGGTCTTTAGCTACCAAACTAATCAATGATGGAATCAAAAATCCCACATGATCAAATGCAAATTGTTTGCAATGATCTTCGACTAGGTAGCTGCAAAACATATAGGCGTATGCATTAATATATAAGAAACCAGATCACCGGAGCTTACACAAGGTATATGGATGTATAAACAAGATCTCACCTTATCCATGTCTCTATCATTGATGTATTCAGCCAATCATACTTAAACAGCTCAATAATATCTTCTATCAATAAAGAGCTATCGTATGATTGACCTGCATAATCTGCATCTAAAGAAATAATTATAGGGCAATGTACATTATGTGCCCGTAGCCAACATGCCATTCCCCTACAAGCAGGACCTAACGGGTATGTTAGGTCAGTTGGAACCCAATCGGGTAATGTGGGAACTGGAAGTGGAGGCCTAGGTGCTCCTGGTGTCTTCTTTTTAACCTGTACATATAATTTCAGATCAGTTGACATCATATATACACATTAACAGTCTAAATCAATGTAAATTTATCTTACAATTTCAGTCGTGTAGATGACATCTGCTTTGGGCCACAATATGACCCCGCCTTCTGCCTCACCAAGTGTATCAATATCCGGGTGGGCATATGGCAATGTAGCTTCTCTCCAATCGGGTAACACACGTATCGGGCTCACACGAACGTAGCCCTGTGGCATTGGAGTCCCGTGAAACATTGCCCCAGGAAGGGACGGGTAAGCCTGCGCCTCTGCGACAACGTAGTTTTGCATTCTTAAGCGGCATGGCTTCAATGCCTACAAATTTACGTAAAGAATATTATACATATATACATATCATCTTGAAAACATAACAACTTGAAAAGACTAACTACAATGTCATAAACAATACTTACAGCAGACGTGCTAGGCGATGGGTCTCCAGGATTACTCGCAGTGTGTGCATCAGGAGAAGAGTGGGTCGCCATAGGCGTATTGGAAGCCTGAGATGCCTGCCACCGCATCAATTCTTCCTTGACCTTCTCAGCAACTACATCGTTGACCTTCTTAGCAACTAAATCCTCAACTCTCTTATTCTCCTATACATGGATAAAAGAAACATTAGATTCTTATTAATGAATTTCCTTTTGCAGTAACATTCTAAAAAAAGAATAGGTTACCTCTTCTTGAGAAAGTCCCGCTCTGGGTTTGCGCTGGGATGGCCCAAAGAATGCTTTGATGCCAACACCAGCGCCGGCACCTCTAACACGTCCAGGATGCTCTGGGTTACCCAGAGCAACTGTCAATTCATCCCTTGTGCCCTGAGGGATGAACGTGCCTTGTTTCCTCTGCTCGTGCAGCTCCCGCTAATCACCATAAACAGAAATTGGTAAGTTAACACCACAAATAATCAATATTCAAACGATTTCTGTAAGAGTTGTATTTTACCATTTTTTCAGCCGCCTCAGAAGTTACAGGCTTCTTTATTTCACCCTTCTTGTTTTGCCTGCCAGCTATCCAGATATCATGGCGAGGAATGGGTGTGGTAGACTCCTGAGTAGGAGCAGACTCCTGAGTAGCCGCAGACTCCGCCTGTAGTCTTTGGCGAACGCTTGCATAGCCTTTTGGACCCATAGTGTGGTCATGCACATTCAGTGCACGCCTTGCTTTTTGTGCGTCACTGAGGGCCTAGTTAGTATGCACATTAATGATTTGGTTAGTAGCACTAAATGCTAATCTTGAATAGGTGAATACAATGTATATTAATTAAATTAGGAGTGACGCCTAATACCTTGAATTCTTCAGATTTTCTTGAAGCAACAAAATTGTCCCAATCTTCTTTGTCCAAGAAGTTCCATTGTTCAAGGGCTGACTTCTTCTTCTTATCACCCTCTTTTATGTATTCTCTATTCAGATTTGTCCTATAATTCCTAAGCATCTTTCCAGCGCGTTGCATCACATTTTTACGATGCAACTTCTCATCCAATGCAAACAGATTCTGTAAAATAGAAATGTTATTAACTAGTATCCAAAATAGAATTGCAAATAATAGAATTTGTAATCTACAAAATAGAATTGCAAATAATAATAACTCACGCATAAATCCTTCCATATCGAGTCTTTTTTCGCTTGAGGAACTTTATGCCAATTGTCATACTTAACACCACAATGGCTCCGAGTGGTACACCCAAGATAGTTCACAAAATTATTGCGGTTCACTCCAATTGGATTTCCTCCATTATCAAACTCCACCACCAATTTAGATCCACTACCACTTAGCGCTAATAACTTCTTCAACAGAGTGATGCCCCTTTTCTTGTTAAGTGTCTGGTGTTGCGCATCAAGTTGCTCCAGTGCTTCAGTGGGTACAGGTGCATCAACCTAAAATTTGACAAAAATAAAACACACTAATTTAGCCCAATATAGAAATATAGGATATATGACATAACTAGAAGATAATGAATTTTATAGAAATACATGGACTTCATGCTCATCATGGACATCATGCTCATCATGGACAGCCATCTGAAAATGTCATTAAAAAGGCAAACATTTAGCATTTGTATTAACTAGAAAAAGGCAAACATTTAGCATTTGTATTAACTAGAAAAAGGCAAACATTTAGCATTTGTATTAACTAGAAAAAGGCAAACATTTAGCATTTGTATAAACATACATGTCTCTAAAATTGTGATCTTTTATCAATTAACAATCCTTCATTGTGATCTCCGCGCACATATAAGTCATCATTAGCTTCAATATTTTGTGAAGTTGGCAACCCAACTGAGAATGGACTGGAGTCATCATACTTATCATAGTACTCTTCTTCATCTATAGGATCTTCAATGAACTGTCTTTTACCATGAAGAACAACTGACCATTTATCATTTGCAGGATCATCGATATAGAATATTTGTTTCGCCTGTGATGCCAATATGAATGGTTCACCCTTCTCGCCGATCTTTTCAAAGTTCACCAAAGTGAAACCCAATTCATCCACTATAACTCCTTTGGTGTTATCAACCCAATTACATTTAAATAGCGGAATTTTGAAATCTATGTAGTCAAACTCCCAAATGTCCTCAATGACACCGTAATATGACATTTTAGCTTCACGTGGACTCTTATCCTTTGCACTTGCAAAGTACATAGTCGACGCTTGAAGAGTGACCCCACTATTTTGGACGACACTCTTATCATCTTGGCGCTTTGTGTAATATGTGAATCCATTAATGTCAAACCCTTCATAAGACATAACATTCGGTTTTGGTTTAAAGGCGAGGCATTTGATAGTTTCTGTAATATCATTTGGTGTTTGAGATAGTTGATGTAAGACTTTATCTTCAAACCACTTAGTAAAAGTCTTATTATGCTCTCTAGCAAGCCACATTGAACTTGCTCGAGGATGTTGTCTCTTTATGAAATTGGTATGTTCCTCGATATAAACACTCACTTCTTCCATATTGTGTAAAATATACAAGTGAGCTTGTTCCAACTGCTCACGGCTGATTACTTTCACCCGTGATCCCAAAATTCCTTTGCCCTCGTCAATATTCTTGTCATTATTAGGAGTGTCATTACCACTGAGAAAGTCATTGCAAAAATCCATAACCTCTCTCGCCACATAACCTTCAATAATACTCCCTTCAGGCCGATAACGGTTTCGAACATCACCTTTAAAAACGCTCATGTATCGTTCAAAGGGATACATCCAATGCAAGAAAACTGGTCCCAACATTTTCACTTCCCTAGTCAAGTGGACAACAAGATGTACCATGATATCAAAGAACGAAGGAGGGAAATACATCTCAAGCTGACATAGGGTAACAACCACTTCTCTTTGCAAATTATCGAGAGTATCAGGGTCAATAACTTTGCTGCATAGACTGTTGAAAAAGAAACAAAGTCTGGTAATCGCAAACCTTACATGCTTCGGCAATATAGATCGAATTGCCACAGGCAATATTTGTTGCATTAGAGTGTGACAATCATGAGATTTAAGACCTATCAACTTCAGATCTTTCATTGATACCAATCTACGGATGTTGGATGAGTAACCATGTGGCACCTTAACATTTACCAAGCATTCACAAAAAGTTTTCTTCTCCTTTCTAGACAACGTGTAACAAGCGGGAGGTAAGTATGTTCTTTTATTACCCATTTCACGTAATTCTGTTAATTCTGACCTTATTCCCATTTCACGTAGGTCCAGTCTGGATTTTATCCCATCTTTAGTCTTACCTGGTATATTTAATAGAGTACCAATGATGCTATCACAGACATTTTTCTCAACGTGCATTACATCGATACAATGCCTGACTGTCAAAGAACTCCAATAAGGAAGATCCCAAAATATTGACTTCTTCTTGAATAAAGAATTGTCACTCCGTGTGGCCATACTACATTGTGATTTCTTACCAAATTCATTGACAATGTCTTTTACTCTTTCATAAACAACATCCCCTGGTATAGGTTTAGGTGCACTTCGTTCATCATTCCATCCATTGAATGCTTTGCGCTTCCTACGATACGGATGGAATTTTGAAAGAAACCTTCGATGACCAAGATATACAGTCTTGCCGCCATGTTTTAGTCTTATTGAATCAGTGTTTTCTTCACATATAGGACACGCTTTAGCTCCTTTGACACTATATCCAGACAAATTCCCATATGCTGGAAAGTCATTAATAGTGCAAAACAACATAGCGTGCAAACGAAATGTCTCTTTTGCTGAAGCATCATAGGTCATCACACCTTCAGCCCAAAGTTTCTTTAAGTCATCAATCAAAGGTTCAAGATAAACATCGATATCATTTCCGGGTTGTTTAGGGCCCGATATCAACAATGACAACATAACATACTTATTTTTCATACACATCCAGGGAGGAAGATTGTATATAACAAGCATGACTGGCCAAGTGCTATGTTGGCTGCTCAATGTCCCGTACGGATTCATCCCATCTGTACAAAGCCCAAGTCTTAGATTCCTATCTTCTTCACCAAATTTAGGGTACAATAGATCAATCTTCTTCCACTGTGGGGAATCAGACGCATGTCGTAGGATCCCATCATTATTTTTCTTAACATCTGCATGCCACCTCAGATTCTTCGCATCTTTCGGATTTGCAAACAAGCGTTGAAACCGTGATATTATAGGTAGATACCACAACACCTTGGCAGGAGAACCAGTTTTGAACTCCCCCGAAGTCGTCAATTTATACCGTGACGCACCACATTTTGGACAATCTTTCAAATCTACATAGTCCTTTTGAAATAATACACAATCATTCGGGCATGCGTGTATCTTCTTGGCCTCCATTCCCATTGGGCACAACATTTTCTTTACCTGGTATGTTGAGATTGGAAGCTCGTTTCCTTCAGGAAGCATTTCTTTCAACAAAGTCAACAATGAAGTGAAGCTTTTGTCGCTCCATCTATTGTTAGCTTTCAACTTATACAATCTCAAGACAGCGCTAAGCTTCGTAAACTTAGCACAACCTGTGTATAACGGTATCTCAGCATCATGCACAATGTTTGTAAAGATAGGAGGTGGATCGGTGTGCTCTACCCTACAACTATCCAGCATCGCATCAACGATGTCTGCTGGAACTGGTTCGTTCACATTTACGTCATCGGAGGCAATTTCTTCTTCCACCCAAGCACTGCTATCGACATCTACTGGTTTCGATTTTGAAATCTCTCCATGCCAGTGCCATTCTGTATAGCCTTGTACAATCCCGTTGCACATGACATGACTTTTGATTTCCTCACCAGTGTTGACTTTCAAGTTGTTACCGCAATGCCTACATGGACAGTAGAACCTATCTGTAGGTTTTTTCCTATGTTCCTCGGCAAATCTAATAAACTGATCAAGACCAGATATAAACTCTGGGGTACAACGATTACGAATCGACATCCATGATCTATCCATTCTATGATCAGAGAAAACAAGTATATATTAGGAAACAAGTATATATTAGGAAAAGATTAGGCAACATTTCCCCGCTGTTCTCTAAGTACATATATACTTAGAGAAGAAACGGGGAAATGCCAACAAACACATGTGATGTCATTCTTATATATAATAAATGTGTACCACCTATCCCATCCTTGAACACCTAATCTCACTAGTAAGTGTATAATGGGTATTGGGTTTTCAAGAAAATTTCGGCAGCATTTCCCCGCTGTTCTCTAAGTACATATGTACTTAGAGAACAAACGGGGAAATGCTACCAAAATTTTCTCGAAAACCCAAAACACATTATACACTTACATCCTAAGTGAGATTAGGTGTTCAAGAACAGTCCCAAACCGGGGACTATCCAAGATTTACTCCTAATGAGTCAATCTTGGACGGGTTTCTAGGCCAACAAACACATTTGATGTCATTCTTATATATAATAAATGTGTACCACCTATCCCATCCTTGAACACCTAATCTCACTAGTAAGTGTATAATGGGTATTGGGTTTTCAAGAAAATTTCGGCAGCATTTCCCCGCTGTTCTCTAAGTACATATGTACTTAGAGAACAAACGGGGAAATGCTACCAAAATTTTCTCGAAAACCCAAAACACATTATACACTTACATCCTAAGTGAGATTAGGTGTTCAAGAACAGTCCCAAACCGGGGACTATCCAAGATTTACTCCTAATGAGTCAATCTTGGACGGGTTTCTAGGCCAACAAACACATTTGATGTCATTCTTATATATAATAAATGTGTACCACCTATCCCATCCTTGAACACCTAATCTCACTAGTAAGTGTATAATGGGTATTGGGTTTTCAAGAAAATTTCGGCAGCATTTCCCCGCTGTTCTCTAAGTACATATGTACTTAGAGAACAAACGGGGAAATGCTACCAAAATTTTCTCGAAAACCCAAAACACATTATACACTTACATCCTAAGTGAGATTAGGTGTTCAAGAACAGTCCCAAACCGGGGACTATCCAAGATTTACTCCTAATGAGTCAATCTTGGACGGGTTTCTAGGCCAACAAACACATTTGATGTCATTCTTATATATAATAAATGTGTACCACCTATCCCATCCTTGAACACCTAATCTCACTAGTAAGTGTATAATGGGTATTGGGTTTTCAAGAAAATTTCGGCAGCATTTCCCCGCTGTTCTCTAAGTACATATGTACTTAGAGAACAAACGGGGAAATGCTACCAAAATTTTCTCGAAAACCCAATACACATTATACACTTACATCCTAAGTGAGATTAGGTGTTCAAGAACAGTCCCAAACCGGGGACTATCCAAGATTTACTCCTAATGAGTCAATCTTGGACGGGTTTCTAGGCCAACAAATACAATAATAGATATCTACAATGAAGCCATACTCCATACAAACAATATATAATTTAGTGATTGTTCATTCTAATTTATACCAATGTACAAGTAATATAAAGAACAATGTGGATTATATGGGACATAAATTCATTGTTCATTGTCCAACATTAGGTTCAACACTTGAAACATACATTCATTTACAACATAAAAAATTTGTATCATTAGGGTCCATCAATACCTACTATTAATCAGTAATTAACTAAGTATTCATCAATACCTACTATTAATCAACACTAATCAACACATTCATTTCAACACTAATCAATACATTCATTTCAACACTAATCAACAAATCAGTAATTAACTAAGTATTCATCAATACCTACTATTAATCAGTATCTCTAATCATTAAAATCGGCAAGCAGATGAGTAATTGTAAATAACAAACTACGAATTGTTGAATTAAAGTAATCACTAAAGTAATACTAACCAGTAGGCGAGCTCCCAGCAGTGGTGGCAGTGACCGGCAAGCTCCAGGCGGCAGGGCAGCAGTGGTGGCAGTGACCGGCAAGCTCCAGGCGAGCTCCCAGCAGTGGCCGGTGAGCAGCAATGGCCGGTGAGCAGCAGGGAGCGGCAGGAGGCGGCGGGCAGGAAGGCGGCGGAGAAGGAACAGGAAGCGGCGGCGGCAGAAGGAGAAGGAGCAGGAAGCAGGCGGAGAAGGAGCAGGAAGCAGGCAGGCGGAGAAGGACCAGGAGAGGAAGCGGCGGCGGCGCACAGCGGAGGGTCGGGCAGCGTCGTCGTCGGTGAGCAGCGGCGTCGTCGGTGAGCAGCGGCGTCGTCGGCGTCGTCGGTGAGCAGGGGCAGGAAGTCGGCGGAGAAGACAATGAAACAGGAAAGGGGACCTAAAGTCGATCGATCGTGCGGCTAATAAGTGCACAAAGGGCGTCGGTTATCTAAAACGCCGACGCCTAAGGTCTTCAGCGTCGGTTCCTAATAACAAACCGACGTCCAATTAGAAAAAATTTGCCCTAAATAAATTGGCGGGAACCACTATCGGCGTCGGTTATCTAAGGATAACCGACACCTAAGCTATAAATTTTCGCGCAAATTTTCATCTTAAATAGGCGTCGGGTTTGAGGTAAATAACCGATGCCGTATGTGACATATTTTTTTGCTCGAAAATTGGTTTTGGCGGGCAGTTTTAGGCGTCGGTTTTTTACCAAAAAAACCGACGCTTAATACAAGCGGTACCCGTGTCTTGGATACAGACGTCGGATGACCTAGATGACCGACGTTGAATGTTATAGGCGTCGGTTTTCCTAAATAACCGACGCCCATAAAAGCGACACTGAATGTTGTTTCTGTAGTAGTGATGCCTGTTTATTTCTACACTCTTTTCAAATTATGCAAAGCTTATGTATATGTTTCTTTTAGCCCTATACTCGGCACTTCTTGTGCTTGACCCGCCTTGTTTCACGTATTTTATAGGTTCAGAGATGACTAGAAGTTGATGGGCGTAGTGAGTTATGCCAGGTGTTTTTGTTGTTAGATCCATAATGTACATGAGCAGACTTGAAAAATTATACTTAATTGAAAGCTTGTAATAAACAATGTTACTTAATATATTTTGTTGATTGTTGAGATTATGAATGGTGTCTTTATCTTGTTATTTGTTCTATATGCTAAGCATTTCACGCTACCGCATGTTTTTTTTGGTATTTGTTTGGTTCATGAGATTGAGATTCGGGTTCCGTAACAACAGCTTATCTTGCATATCGCATGGAACCCGTGCTAGAATCTAGATAGTTTGGTGGCGAGTTAAAGCACTAGAGAAGAGTCCAATGTATGGAGCATGTACCACTAGAGAGTCCATCGACCAAAGAGAAGAGAGTCTGACGGGAAGTCCACGTCGCTGACTGGAAAGGGGGACGAGGTGGTGGCGAGTCCACACCAATAGTGCACAATTAGGGCTGGGGAGAGAAAAGTATTGGGAAGGAGACGATGCGATAGGGGAGAATCTAACGGAGTTTCTGTTCAGACGGATTAAATAAAGCAAGGTAGTTGTGCAGAATTGATTAATCCTACTCATACAATAATTCCAACCCGTCCGAACTGTATCTTATTTCAGTTTGAGCTACGCTACCCACACTAACTTACATACCCGTTCACGTACCCGGTTCTTGGGAGCTTACAAAATGATGGCCAAGTCATTTTCTCTCATATGCATTAACTGCAAACCAATTAACTAGTAGCAGAAGTTGAAGGACCAGCCGTTTTCTCTCATACGCAATAAATAGACACCAATTAACTCCATGCAGAAGTTGAATGATTCCAAAATTCTCTTTCCACTTCTCTCACCAGCCCTAATTTTCAAAAATTAGTTTTTTCTATTACAACTACACTCTCCAAATCCATTTCACCCCATTATGGTCCCGCAATACTACAGTACGTACGTTTATGGTTGAAAGTATTGTATTTTTTATACACACTTTTATCAAATGTTGCATTTTGAATGTATACAAAATGTGGCGGTTAGTATTATATTCTTGTACAATGTGGTTGTTAGTATTGTGCTTTTTGTGTGCAATTTTGACAAGCGCTACATTGTAATGTATGTAAAATGTATTCTTGTAATATTACACGCACATATTGTACGTCTAAATGTATTGTCAAATGATATTAATATTGTACGCTCACACTGCTCGTCTTGTACAGTACCAATACAAATATGTGATGGGGTGGAGGTAACAAGATTTGAAGGCTACACGTAATATATTGTTGCTAGTACTATGCATCTTGTAATGTACGTCTTTTACCGTACATATTTTACAGTAAATCGTTTATTGGACGTAAAAATTGAGTTAGAATGATAATCATTATGCATGAATGCAATATGTAACGTGGGGTAAAATGCTATATATATGATTAAAATTTAAAAACTATATTGTTGTGTATATATAAGATATTAGACACAACATATAAAATAAGTTCCAAAAAAAGTATCAATAAATGTTTGTATAGTACGTGCATTTACAGTACGTGATTACAGTACGTGAGTTGAAAGAAATTACAAACAAATAAAAATTTAATTTTAAACATTTTTTATAATTTGTGGTGGAGTTAAGATATTACAGGTGCAATTATTTGGAAAATGAATATAATACTACACTTTGCATGATTGTAGCATGGACAATAATGGCTGCAAGTGGAATAACTCTCAGATGCATTAGATCTCATTTTCCCCCATGTTCTGAGTATGCCAGGGTGGACTGCTAACTGTGGCTAGAATTTTCCTTTAGTTTTTTCCCAACCAAACGTAGGAATGAGATCAACCGGTGGATTAGTTTCCAATCCAACGGCCAATGACACGATCCAAACATGGCTATTCTGGTGATAGAAGATACTTTTTCCGTTTTGTATTTATATATAAGTTTGTGGTTCCAATAAATTTATTATGTCATTCTTATTTTGTAAGACACATTTCTGAGTATGAAAGCTTTGTGTATGGGAATTTCCAATCTAGACATCGAGGTGATTTTAGACACTTGTGCCCCTCTTGTATTTACTAGTGAACGCACACGTGTACATGCACGTGACATATAAAATTTATTGAAATTACAATAGAAAAATACTATAATATTAATATCTTGTTAAATAGGAAAAATTGAATTTATAAATATATACTATGTATAGAAAATTTATTAGAAAATAATAAAAATACATTTTATTTTGTAACTGAAATTTCATTATTTGATTATAATCTACAGGTAACGCGAGACGTTTATTTTCCCATCCAACATTGAAGTTTAATGAGCTCATCCTCATATGATGTATCAAAGTGAGGTAGATACCTGATTCAAGAAGAAAATATCAATTTAATAATTTATTAAAATAATGAAATAAATAAATAACAAGTAAAATACATTAATATCTCACTTTTTATCAATGTACATGCTCACATTTTGGTGGTTTAATCCTAAGTTACACATACGAAAAAATTAATTAGTGTGAATATTCAGAATTTTAATAATATAATCATAGTTGGAGTCAAATTACTTACGGTTCTAGTGACCATTTTGGCAAAATATTGTGTTTCAATTGTAATTATTGATAATTTTGTATTTGCTGCCACACGAAGCTTTGAAATTAGGACTGTAAATGGGTCCAGGTATACCCGCATACCCGCAAATCCAGACCCTTTAAAACCCATCAATGGTCTTATTTTTTATACCTGCGGACCCGCATACCCGTGGACCTTATTTAAATGGGTCCACCAATGGGTATATCTATACATGTACCCGTTGGACACGTATACCGGCATTACTACTTTAATGATCAATAAATATATATACATATATTCTACATACAAATAACCATTTTGAAACCAACGGCCTTATAAGCCTTTCATATGATCTAATGACCAATATCTAATATCATGATTAAACCTAATAAATCGAGACATATTACTCACAAAACTCCCAGCAGTGGGTGACTAACTGACTGTTGCTATGACTCTGACTCTGACTCCGACTCCTTCCTCCTGGAAACCCTCATCGCTGCACCCCAACCCTACTGCTCATGCCCATGTGAATGGCACTGCACCCGACAATCTTAGCATTCTACATGTGCTCCTGATCGACACTGGCTGCTCTGCCTGCCAGCCGATTTCCATGCCTTTGACTCCACACTCCGGCGACTCCAAGGGCCGCCGCCTCCAGCACCACCAACTCCAGATGCCCCAATCAAACGTTGTCAAGGCATCGAATCATGTTGGCTTCTCAATCCCGGTAATGGTGGTTTCCAGACGAACCGATCATGGTGGCTTCAGACGCCCCAACCAGTCACGATGGCTGTCGGATCAAGGAGTTCATCTTTTGGTGGCAGCGTCCAATTATCAGCTCGGTTGCTTCCTAATCTAGAAACTCAAATCTGGTCAGCGGCTGCGTGATGGAGCTTCATGTCCTCCCACAATTCCACTTTCCGTGTTCGTATATTGCTCTTACACAGGTCGATCACCTCCTCCTCTGCATTCTGCTCCCATTTATTTCATTCCTAGGTGTCAAACTGTAAACTCATCCTCCCGCTTTAGAATTTTTTTTCTTTTTTTTTAAATTAGCTCTTGTTGATATACACTACGGTCCTTCTTTGCCACTGTATTACAGTTGTTATTCTATAATTGTTGATTCGTGACATCCAAAAAAAGATGATATCCAGTTTTTTAGTAAATAAAGCGTCGACAATATTCTTGTATGTGTTTCATTAGAATATGAATAAAACAATTTCATTTTCAACGTATCATATCAAATACAAATGTTAATGAGGCATTATTAGTACTGATTCAACATATAATGTGACAACTAGTGGTTAAATGAGTGCAACACCATGGACCCGTAGACCCGCACCTTATACTCATATAATATGTGGGTCCGGGTATGGTGCAGGTCTGGTTTTTCAATAATGTGGGTCTAGACCTGTACCCGTACCCGCTAAACTAAATGGGTATGATTCTGAGTATGATCATACCCATACCGTACATGCATTGTTTACACCCATATTTGGAATGACTTTTTCTATAATATATAAAAATATCAATCATAAAAGATGGTATCATAAAATACACCGATAAATATTATTATAAGGAAAACAAAAGTAGAAATTCAAAATTTAGGACAGATATTAAAAGATATCAAAAAGTAATTTTGTTGTCGGTATCAAATAAAAAACTCCAATATTCTTGCTTAATATCTAAAGAAACTACATCTAAGACTTTAGCCATTTCCTTCATTGTTATTGGTGTCCCTTGTGCTTCAAGTACAAATGGTTGGGCATCTTGTGCTTTTACACGAAAAATCATCTGATTCTATTTCACCTTAGATAGTATGACATACACCATATATTCACCATTTTTCTATATTATTAGAACAATTTAATTTACATATTTCAATTAAATATAAAGACTATGAATTGTCTATATATTTGTAAAAAGAATAAAGTACATGTGTGTAGATATTGTTTATCTCTACAATAGTATAACCCAGGAGATGGTGTGCGGCTGTGTCAAATAATGTTAATCAAATGTAATCAAAAGAGTCCACGACTTCAACCTTCATAATGTACCTATAATCAACAAAATGCAATATTAACTTACAAGAAAATTATAAAATATAGATGTATTAGATAGTAAAAGAAGGTAAAATTGCATGAGGATACTATCTTTTGCTCCACATTTGGTGCAGACTTTGCCTTGACCATTTTTATCATATACTTTCTTGCTACACCTCACATAAACATTATACCAAAGGGTTCGATGACGATAAATCCGTACAGTTGTTGCCTGAATTTCATAAATGTGGTCCTAATTTTTTTTTACATGTTATTATGATAATATACATTTAAGTATTTGTTTAAGTTACAAACTACCATTACTTACTTTGTGTAGTATCCCACTTTGTAAGGATTCATGCAAGACAACAAGAGTGATCTTTATTGACTCTATATTCTCTTTATGCATGGACACAGTCACAAGTGATGAAAACTATCACCGTTGTCAGACAACCTATTAAAATTATAATTGTCATTTTGAAACAAATATATATGAACTACCGTTTGAATGTCTACTTTATGGAAATCACTACCTTGTCTTCATTTCCCCAGCTCGTGGCAATGGGAGGTTAATGAAAAGTCTAGTTGTGTAAGTGCTTAATAGGTACAAATATATAATTAAAATAATAAATAACTCTATCAAAAACAAAAATAAAATTATTAATAATGTCTTACCTTGGAAACATCTAACTTGCAACCCAATAATTACAACTATATTCCTCATTTCATAGTTTTCTATTAAGTTGTCATATGACATGACAACTATTTCACCCCACAATACACACTTAGCCATAGTATGCCTAAATACCAAGGATAAGTATAAGTGTTAGAAAATAAATACTTTGTTTTAGTCATCGAGTAATTAAAATTATCTTTATTAATTACATTTCATTTTTCAATGTGATGTCACACTTGGCAACCAGTTGACTTGATTTCTTTGTAATGATTTGAATCTCATCAACATTAGTAATCATTCCAATGATATTTGTAATTAACATAGAAAATAATATGAATATTATAAAATGACAATATAAAAAGAAAATAAAATAGAATTATCTACAGAAATATCTTCTTATCTTGAAATCCATGAAAGTCATCAAACTCAGTAAACTATAATGAGTAGATATATATTTTTTTCACAATCTTCAGATGTTTTATGTGACGTCCCCGGATTTTCTAAAACTTAATTTGGACGTCACACATCTTATTAAGTTTTAGAAAATCCTTATAATGCACCTGATGTCAAGGATGATCATGTTGATGCACGAAATCTTGTAATATGCTCCATATGGTTAATTAGGGCTAATAACCCTAAATAAAATGTAATAAATACATGCATGGTCAATAAATGATAGAAATTACATAGTAAGCTCATATCAGTAATTAGAAGACAATATGTAACTCTGAGATCAGTTATATATATGGAATTAATAGAAACATGATAATGACTCTTCACGTGATATAAAACCCTAATATGCTAAATGAAGATGATCTAGAGTTAATATGTACACATAATCATATGTAATGAAATAATCAGATTATTGATCATAATCTGGAGTACAACATCAGTAATGTCAATCCTAGATAACAAGAAGAGATAGATAAGAAATAATAATGAGAATATACTTAAGAGATAAGATAAACCCTAATGAACATAATTAGGGTTAAGATGAGATATAATAAGATGATAAGAACCTAATTATAGTGTATGATCTTGTCTTAATCAGGTTTAATCAAGGATATAGTTGACATCAGAAGTATATGTGATGATTAGGATATCTTGATCTAA
Organism: Alisma plantago-aquatica; assembly: GCA_963693085.1. Lineage (NCBI taxonomy): Eukaryota > Viridiplantae > Streptophyta > Magnoliopsida > Alismatales > Alismataceae > Alisma > Alisma plantago-aquatica. Next base: position 811,230,497 of record OY856412.1, on the reverse strand, counting down.
GGTACGCCATTACCTCTTACTTGGCTTATTATACAATATGCTTGTGTTATATGTGTAGTAAAATACTTGGCATATGATATTGGATGAAATGATTGTTCTTGTATGATATGTTGCATGATTTTCTATGATTACTTCTATGAACACATGAAACATAATATATCTGTTCCATTATATGAAAGCACTAACTCTTTGGTAGTGTGCTTGGAAGTGACCTAACTCTTTGGTAGTGGTCACATTGTACATATGACCTAACTCTTTGGTAGTGGTCACCTTGTACAAATGATCTAGCTCTTTGGTAGTGATCATAAAGGCCTTGATATATAATGGAAAATGTGCCTAAAATATGTGTTCTCTTTTATTGATGGACATCTTTGTGCAAGTATATGATTTTCTTATATTTCTTCTGATACTTCCAAGTATATTAGTTTTATCTTATTGCCAAGATATGATGAGAGGTAAATAAAAGACGCGTAGGCGTACTCAGTACGATATTCATGAAATATTGTGCTGACGTGTACCGCATGTAATCTTTTTGTTTAGGTTGTGGTTATGCTCTTGAAGATCCAGGATAGTTGCGAGTTGTGTAGCGAGCTGATGTATAGGTGGACCTGTTGTCTTAAGATCCTGTTGTTTAGTAGTAGTACATGTATATGTTATAGTTTGTTGTTCAATATGTAATATCATATGTTGTAACAATTCATGTTGTAATTATATGTTGAATGGTGAACATGTGTGTATGGTTTTATTATTGTTCATGTACATGTGCTACTACTGTGTTTCCTTCTGACTTCCTTTGATTTTCTTCTTCTTAGCCTCATGTGGGATGTTTAAATTGGAATTCTTGTTGAGGTGAGAGTTTCAATTTGGACATCGCACATTAGATTAAGTTTTAGAAAATCTGGGGATGTCACATTTTAGCAACCACACATTTTTTTCTGATTATGCACTCTTCATTCCTCTTTGCATTTCTATAGTCAGTGTAGAATTCTTCGACACGGACATTATCCAATATACAAAACTTTCCTTGTTTGAAAGTATTACTGAATTTGTTTACCACATCATCGACTAAACTGGCTTCCCTCCTCTCTCCCTCGGAAGAAAAAATCAATATTGTGGCATTATATAAACACACAAACACATGGACACATAAATGTATTTTAAGTAAGAAAAAAATAACAACTATAATTTAATATACCTCTTTCTCGATAAACAACAATTTCTAATTCTTTCTTCCCCTTGATACTTTGTGTGCTTTCCATTTAAAAGCCAAGTGAACCTTAAATTTCTAGTTGTTTTGGAACTGATTTACATATCAAAAGGGGGGATAATTATCTTTTGTCATCATGTTATCACATGTAAAAATGTTAGTTTAGTAAAGTAGTATTTACAAACCAATATGAAATACTAAAGATAGAAGGATACCATCAATAAAGGTTAATACTTCTTTGTATACAATATTTTTTGTAAATGCTCCACCATTGAACTTCTTCTCTCCTAGTTTAACCATGACCTTCGTTGTATTTTGGGATGTCCCTCTTGATAGTGCTACATGAAACTATCTATGAGAGAATACAGAATGGGACAAATAAATTCTGACATTGGGAATAGTTTGACCCTGTAATTTATTTATTATCATTGTAAAAATCAAACACACTGAAAATTATTTCCTTTAAGAAGAAAATGAAAGACCATCATTGTCAGGCATGATAAGAGGTATTCTAGGTATGAAAACTCTTTTTCCCTGTACTTGACCAACTGTAACCTCGGCGTCAATTACATTTTTCTAAACTATTTACAAACCAGTCATGTACTATTGCATAATTCATTTTTCGAATAAATATTTTGTAATAACATTATAGGACAGTTTTTATTTAGCTGCAATACATGAGGGAGCAAACCATTTGGAACCAGTGAATTAAGAAATTCTTCAGGGTAGTTATGATTTTCATCATCAACAACACTATCAAAACATTAATAGGTGATCTCCTCCCCGGGAAATTGCTATAAGAGATCATAATTCATTTCTTCAACATAATCATTTTTTGTGCACAATATTGCATGTCTCATCATGTAGCCAGTCGACGTTGCATTATCACCAAGATATGGGAAGACATGTTGTATGAGCCTTTTCTTAGAGGTCGTGTCATCTATGTATTCAAGAACCATTTCATGTGGGAGGCGAACATAATCATCATCAATTATTAGCTTTGTTCCTTGTCCTATATGTATCAACAAAAAGTTGTTGAAAAAGTGAAGTATACTTGTCCTGTGATGCTCAAAATGACAATTAACCTTGAGAACTATCTTGAAAAGTAGGAACATAGTGCCTGCGAAAGTCCATTATGATACCCGATTGCCACAACTATGGAATTGATTGGCAAAATTTTGACCATTTCGTCGAAATTTTAAACTATGCTCCAACAAAGGATCTAGCATCAAGGAGGGGGGGATGAGATCAGTATCCAATCAAGGTTTACCCTTTTTTTCATGTTTGTCAGTTTATATGTCTCCTACAACAAGTATATACCAATTTATTGGTGCATTCAAGTACAAAGACTACAAATATAAAGAGCAGGAGATGGAACCTTCCCACCTCAAATCATGTATCTAACTTTGCCTTGGCATCACTACGATCGAAGGTCCCCTCGTTCTATGACACGGTGCAAATAATGACACCTTATACAATACACAACGAATGGAGAAAGCACAGTGGTTATTGTAACAAGTGAAAAAAATGGCTACAAGATGGAAAAGATTAATTGAAAAGATGTGGAATATAAGAAAAACATATTGTAGAAAGTGATGTCATTACATGGTGGAATATACTAGGTGTAGTTGTTGAGATGGGCACCTAGGCACCCAATGGGGGTCTATGTAGGTCAAATATTTGGTTACTAGACATAAGTGTCTGACCAGGAAAATGTCAACTGACTATTGTTGAAATTTCAAATTATTCTCGTCAATTTCAAATTATTTGTGACACATTTAAATGTTTTTCACACATTTTTTGACATATACTTCTCTCATACATGAATTTTTAGTATGTATATCTTTCAAAAAATACACAAAATACCTTGTGTACGTGATATATATAATATATGATATATAAAAGCATATGCCTAAAGAAAAAAAAAACTTGCACCTTGGCACTCTAGACGCCCCAGCCAAGACAAGGCAATGCCTGACACCTTAAAAACCATGTTATTGGTGTCAGTATATGTAATATACCTGTTATGGATCAAACAAAATGTTCCAATTATATATTGCAAACAATATAAAAATTTGTTATTTTTATATTCAAGAAAAAGAATTATATTTAATACTCAAGAAAATTGATTGCACCATCCAATGTCTATAGATTTTTTGAAGGGGTATATTTCAAAATGATATATTTCTCACAAGCAAAAAAGTACCTCATATTAAATATAAGTTTTCAAAAAATAAGTGCACTTCCAATGCCTCTAGATTATTAAAAGGGGTAGTTCATTGGTGCCATAATCAAGTGAAGCAAGTTCCTAGATTAGGCAAACATGTGAAAGCCACAAAACTAGAAGAATTATAAAATACATATTGAGATGCATAAGATAGCTCAAGGGAAAATAGCTTAATCAGTTACTATAGATCTAAATGCCACTCAATAAATCATGTCCATACAAACTATTCAAGGCAATATGAAACAAAAAACATGTTTTCAGGAAAAAAATCAAGAATGAAAAGAAGTAGAGTGTCAAATTTTGAGAGAAAATTACAACTTAACTTATCCTAACAAAACCAAACCTCATGATAGGATATATAAAACAAGTTGATTAATAATTTAGAAGTTGGGTTACCTTTCTTTAATCAAAATCAAAATCAATTAACGATCCCACATCTGGAATCGAATAACTAGCAATGAGTTTTTCACTTTCAGCTTGCTAGAGATTCACAGACTATCAACATATAGAAAATAGAATAATCTATTATCCTCATATTAGCAAAAGTTTGAATAATTAAACATAAAATAGAAGGTATATATAAATAGTTATGAAAAATGATTGTTGGCCAAAGGTAATTGTGTCAGAGATACATATGACCATGTTTATAGACATAATTTGGAAGATAGTAAAGACTTCCATTTAGATCTAATCGTATTTCTGCTGAGGTTAATTGCATAAAATTAATATTGTTCTTAAGAAAATTGTGGTGGGTTTTGTTAGAAAATGTAAAGAATGTACAAGGGAAGTTGAATCTAACATACAAATGGTAGAGTAAAAACTTAAAATGCAAGCAAGAAATTAGCATTGTATTAATGTGAGTACATTTAGATAAGAGGTCTATAAACATATTATATAAATAAGAGAATGAAGAAGAAAAAAAGCATTGTGATATATAGTAAATCAATAAGTGGAGCAGCAATAAATGGATAATATCATAATATTGCAGCAATAGTAAAGCAAATTGCTGCTTGGTCATGCAAAAATAAGATACAAAAAATAAAGAGGGAATGCAGTAACACTGGAGTGATAGTATCAACTTGAGGGTAAAATAGAACAGAATATGGTGTTCAACTTAAAATATAGAAATCTGATAACCAATTGGGATTTTTTCTTCTTGTTTTTAATGTTCTATGCATGGTTGCATAGGCATCTAGGTGACCAAGTGTTGCCTAGGGATGCCCAGTTTATCACCTCAACTTAAAATATTTTACAACAGAACATGGTGACAATCAGTTATGTAGTAGGGCCTAAGCGCACCTTGATAACTAAGGCATAGTTGATAAGGTGGTTAGGCGTTAGGTGTTCCTTATGAGGAGCCTAGGGTAACCAACTATTTCTAGGTATTATACTTTCTTTAAAAAATGGTAATAGTTAAGTATTTACATTCATGATTTGGCCTAATTCAAGCATGATTTATATTAACAATAATTGGCTCTTATACAGAGATGAAAATTTAACAAATTTACATGATCATTTTTTAGGGATCTATGGATAGGAGTTGGATGAGTAGAGGAAAATTTAAACATGAACGCTGCTAAGAGGCATTCATGCAAGGATTTAACTTATTTTTGAATTTTTCATTTAGGAATCATACTGAGGTCAAGTGTCCATGTGTGAAATGTGAGAACACATTCTTTCATAATAGGGAGACAATTACATGGCATGTTATCATATATGGATTTCTATCGACCTACATTGATTAGGAATATCATGGTCATATTGACAAAAAAGATCATATGGTCAATCAACATGTGGCTAACTCTTTTGATGATATGGAGGGGTTGATAAATGATGCATGTTATGATGAAATAGAAATGAAAACAGACTTTCCTAATAGTGGTATTGAATATCCTATTAATGATGATGGTGGTAGTGATAATGAAAATCATGTTCATGATGATAAGAAATTTGAGGAACTACTTAAAGACGCTTGTGAATCATTATATCTAGGTTGTGATAACTACTCAAAGCTCTCCTTTGTTGTTCATCTATTTAGACACAAATTCTTGAATAAAATATGCAACAAGGTGATGTCAGGATATCTAGAACTTCTATATAAAGTGTTGCCTATGGGACACAAGTTGCCAACAACATGGTAAGAATGTAGAAAACTCATGTCTTCTCTAGGGTTAGATTGTTAGAAAATCCATGCATGCCCCAATGATTGTATACTTTATAGAGGAGAATACTTGAACTTAGACAAATGTCCACAGTGTTCTACCTCGTGGTGGATTGATACAAGCTGAGGAAGAAGGATAAAGATCAAGAAATAGACACCACAAAAAGTTCTTCGCCACTTCCCCTTGATTCCTAGATTGAAAAGATTATTCAATTCAGTTAAGACAACCCTTGGATGATTTGGCATTCCACAAGTATGGCTGGCACAGTAGGTGAAATGGAACATCTAAGGTATTCTAAGGCTTGAAAATATTTTGATACCAATCATCCTTCATTCAACATTGAGCCACAAAATGTCAAACTTGGCTTAGCGACAGATGGATTTAACCCTTCCAATATTGTGATGAGGAGTAGTAGAAGTATTTGTCTTGTCATTTTAATTTGTTATAATCTTCCTCCCTGGCTCACTATGCATCAATCTTTCTTAATGATATCACTTCTTATTGATGGCCCAAAATCACCATGCAATGAAATTGATGTTTATCTCCAACCATTGATTGATGAATTGAAGATGTTGTGAGTGGGAGTGAACATTTTTTATGCTAATCTAGGTGAGGTATTCATCATGTGAGCAATGCTTCTATGGACCATTAGTGACTTTCCTGCATACAGTATGTTGTCTGGTTGGAGTACAAAAGCCTGCATGGCCTATCCATATTGTCAAACTGATCATGGTTCTATTTACCTTCCATACAGTAAAAAATGTGTCTATCTAAGGCATCGTCGTTTTCTAATAGATAACCACCCATGGTGTGTTAATAAAAAAAGATTCAATGGAGTTGAAGAACATGAACCCGCACCTCAACCTTTAGATGGGAAACAAATTGAACACTTGTGGAAAGATTATGATAATGTTGTCTTTGGAAAGGTTTCAAGTAATAACTCACATGACCAACATGAACTACATGACGGGTGGAGAAAGTGATATATTTTTTTAAGCTCTCTTATTGGATCTCATTGCTGTTTCGACACAATCTACAAGTTATACACATAGAAAAAACATCAATGAAAATATTTTGGTGTGGTTACTTGATGCATGTGTTTTGAGTCACTTTTATGGCTTATTTTATATCTGTTTTAGGCATGTATTTGTCATTTTCTTGATTATATTTGCATAATTCACTATATTTGGCCTTTAAACTCTTTTTGCATCAAATTATACTTCTTTTATCATATTTATATGATTTTATATAATCCTCGAACTTATACACATGTTTCGGCACTTTTTCAGGCACTTCTGCATTGTCCAGAATCGATACAATCGACCCTGGTGTCGATAGTATCGACATTTCATCAGAAAGCAACCCCAAAATGCGATTTTGGAAGGAAATACCTATATCATGGTCGATACCATCCACCTGGGGTCGATACTATCGACAACGTCAAGATGTGGCAATTTTCAACACTAAAACGGAGCGTTTTAATCCGACGGTTGAGCTTTTTCGTAGCCGTAAAGTGGTCCTATGACCTAAGAAGAGCACGGCCGGCCCTAGGGGGGATCTCATATTGTGTTGCACAACATCCAAGAAGGAGAAAGAGAGAGAGGAGACGAGAGACGAAGGTCGTCAACCGAGCGATCCGGGCAACTCTGACGGGCGATTTTGTTGTCGAAAGACTACAAAATGCACATTTCTCGAGGAGGATCTCCAGGAACACATTTGTATCTGGGGTTACACGAGTTTGCTCCATGATTCCCATGTTTTTCTTCTCTACTCCTATGTATTTTCCATTGTCAACCATGCGGGTCTAATCCCCTCTGTCTTAAGGACCAGGAGGGGATTAGCCCGAGTAATCATTGTATGATACTTTTTACATAATTTATCATAATTTGTCTCTCAATTTAATGGTATGATTTCATTTTATCCATTCTATCATTATGAATGATCACCTTAATGATAATCTAATGCCTTTAATTACTTTGAAAGAAGAATTAACGGTTGAAAAGAGATGAATATCACATTAACTAATACATTCCTTGAACAAGGTGATGTACGGTTAATGGTGAAAACTCAGAGTTTGTTTCTCATGCACCTAAATTAGGGTATAGGTTACTACTACCATGGAACCAGCCTAGATTTAGGTAGTCAATTGTATCGCGAAAGCGAGCAATTCTGACTACAGGCCACTATCCGGAATAGGAGACGAATTAGGATAATTATGTAGAAATTAGTACAGCGAGAACCTGCGATGAAATCACAATCCTAAAGATTCCCATTTAAATTGATTACATTAAACATTTAATCAATTGCTTTATTTTCTTTTATTTTATTTTCTTTTTAAATCAATTCTCAAACTCTTTTAATCGGTTTAGCTGATCGCAACCAGTTAGTAGTAGTCTACTAAAATTTACATTTCCCTAAGTTCGACTCGGACCTCACAAGGCCTATATTACATTGATACATATACTTGTGTTTGCACGCACGGTTTACGTGTGTCAAGTTTTTGGCACCGTTGCCGGGGAAACGGTAAATTTTAGCACTACGAGTGTTGCGAGCGGCCACACTAGGTCACTTTTTGTTCCTATATTTTTTCTTTTAATCTTTTGAACTGAATTGTAAATCTTATTCATTTTTTTAATTATTAGTACCGGTTCATACACTACCATTTGAAATTTCAGGTACTAGTAAAGTAATAATGGGTGACGAAGCAGCAAATGAGGAGCAGACGATCTGGGAGAAGATCAAGGCTTCTTCCTCCTCTGCATCTAAGGGGCCAATCAAGAGGCAGGCCATCAACATTCCTAACTACAAAATTGATCCAGGGCTAATTAATTTAGTCAAATCTAATGCATTCCATGGGCTGAAGAATGAAGATCCGGTGACCCACATCAGCACGTTCATGGAAAATTGTGATATGATAAAGATTGACAGGTTCTCGCAAGAGACACTTTACTTGAAGTTATTTCCTAGTTCTCTGGCGGGAAATGCACGAGAATGGCAACATAATCTTGCTGATGAGTATGTGGAATCGTGGGATCACATGGTTGAGGTAATTTTTGAGAGGTTCTTTCCGCCTGAGAAGACAAATGATCTTGTGCGAAAGATCCACAACTTCAGCCAGAAGGACGGTGAGACCTATTCTGAGACATGGGAGCGCTTCCAGATAGTGTTGAGAAAGTGCCCACATCATGGGCTAGATAAGGAAAAATATGTTAAAAATTTCTATTTTGCTCTCAATGAGCATGACAGAAGCAATCTGGATTCAACAGGCTCAGGGTTCTTCTTGAACAACAAAGGTACGAAGTGCTGGGAAATTTTGAAGAATATGGCAAATAAGCAGTCTTGGGGTGAAAGAGATGCACCGGAGTAGGTTGGTGTGACACATGAAGCAAAGGCCATCAAAGCACTTAATGACAAGATGGATCTTATAGCCAAGAAGATCCTAGAGAAAGAGGACAATGGGTTTGATGATGAAGCACATGCAAAGTATATGCATCAACAGGGATATAGAAATAACAATTATGATTGGAGGAAGGAACAAAATTTTCAGAAGTTGCAGCCTAGCCTAGAGGAAAAGAACAATTAATTGCTTAGCGAGGTGTTGAAACAAAATCAAGAACTGATGAGTATGTTCGGCAAACAGTTACAGTCCCAGGGCAAGATTTTGAATCAATTTTGGTAGATGTTGCAAAGTCATGGAGCGCAGATGAGGGCACTAGAGACGACTGTGACCCAAATTTCCAATGAAGTGGCGTCCATGAAGCATACAAATCAACAAAGGCAAGTTGGGAATGTAGAGGCTGTTCAAGCACATCATCAAGTGAAGTACATATTCTTGATTAAGGAGACAAATCCCCCAGTGGTGGAGGTCCATGAAAAGGTCAAAATGCATTTTGACACGGAGGCTAAACCTAGTGTACCATACCCCCGCAGCTTATATGGACTACCAGGCGGATATTTCCCATTTAGAAAATCCCACCAAGATTCCACTACTACCATGCCCACATCTTAGAATTCTGAAAAGACTCCTATGTTAGAAGAGCATGTGAAAGCTTTACTTCATACTAGAGCAGCTACTATCAATAAGGAGAAGCAACTACAAGTCATGCCATCCTTGGATGATGTGTTAAATCCTATCCTAGAAGGTGGCATTGAAGCAGGCTTAGGGGAGGAGACCCCTAAAGTTCCATATGTGCCACCAAACAAGTGAGCGAAGGACCCAAACGTGCCTTTCCCAGATAGTCTGAGGCTGAAGAAAGAGCATAGGCACTACAAGTAGTTCTTGGAGATGTTCCGGAAGCTCCACATTAACATTCCACTAGTGGAGGCGATAGAGAAAATTCCTTCATATGGAAGATTCATGAAAGACATCATCGACAAGAAACGACGGATCAAAGATACAAATGTTGTGTGTGTTGATGAAAAAGTGAGTTCTATAATCCAAGGATGGCTACCAAGGAAGAGGAAAGATCCAGAATGTTTCTACATCCCATGTTCCATAGGTGGCCAACATTTTCCACAAGCACAGTGTGACTCAGGGGCAAGCATTAATCTTATGCCACTTGCCACTTTTCAAAAGTTGCGATTGAAGAAGCCAACACAAACTTCTATGACAATTGAGTTGGCAGATGGATCCATTGTGAAGCCACAAGGTATATGCGAGGATGTGCTAGTCAAGGTCGACAAATTTGTCTTCCCTGTTGACTTTGTGGTAATGGACATGCATGAGTTGGAAGGAGGTGAGACGCTATTGGGAAGGCCGTTCCAAGCTACGGTTGATGTAATTGTTGCCATTGGGTGAGGTTACTTGACACTTGGGATTGGTGATGATAGAGTTAAATTCAAACTGCCAAATGAATCATTGGAGACATCCCTTGACAACCCAGGTTAAAGGTATCCTTATGTCAAGCCTAGGACATTAAACAAGGGCGCTTGTTGGTAGGCAACCCAACTTTAGGTTCATTTTATGTTTGGTTATGTTCTTTTATGTTTACGTACTTAGTTTTTTCTTAGGTTTTGATAATTTTTGTGAAAATGGTACCCTAACTCGTGTTTTGAAGTGTGCAGAATTTTAAGGTCGATACTATCGACACCCCTGTCGATAGTATCGAGTTAGGATCAGTAAACGCTGAAGAAAAGTTGATACCATCGACCTTAGTGTCGATAGTATTGAGATTCCTAAAGATTTTCAAAAAAATTGGTGACAGTAAAGTCGATACCATCGACCCTAGTGTCGATAGTATCGACACTTTTGCTTTCCCAACCTTTTAGATGCTTCGATACACCAAAATTGTTGAGTCTGAGTTGATACCATCGACCTTGGTGTCGATGGTATCGACACCTGCAGGACAGCTACATAAAATATGTCGTAAAAGGTGTCAAAATGAGATTTTTTTCAAACCATTTTTTGTAGAGCAAAGAAGGATGAAGCAAGTCACGTCTTAGAACCAATAATAAACAAAAATGGGCTACCAAAAAGAGGGAGATAGCAAGCATCACTTGGTCTACTTGAGCATCTAACCATCCTTCTTCACCACACTTCAAAGCGAATGGTACCACTGTTCCACCTCTTAAGTGAGAATGATGAATATGAGAGGCAATAGTCCTATTCAAGGTTGGGGGGTGTTGGAACAACCCTCTATCTTAGTTTATACTTACTTGTTCATGTTTCTTTTAGTTTTGAAATATTAGTTGTTTTTATTTTTAGGTTTACCGCTTTTGTATGATCCACATCTATCTAGTGTAATCTGTGGAGCAATAAATGCATGGTTCAATTGGGAGTTTTACTCTTGGGTTGTGTGCACATAAAAATGAGCATATTGAGAACTTTTTGAGATTATTCTTGTTAGTAATTGAGTTGCATAACTAAGGAAGTGTTTGGGTGAGTCAGCTTCAGGACATGGAGACATGAATGACCATCTTTATTGTCCAAGTAAAAGTGATTGACAAGAATGTTTGAGCCCAAACCGACCAAACGCTAATGTGACCTTAGACTAAAGTTTAAGAGAGAAATCCTTCAGTTACCCTGTACACAGGTCTTTAGAGAGGGACATATGATATTTTCAGAAGGTTCAGTCAATTAGTCTTGTGATCTGATCCACCGCTATTTCATTCACACTCTACCATAAGAAATGGGAGCACATTACTGTCTTTCACTTTTTTATTGCATCTCATGTAGATAGGTCTTGCATTACAACTATTTTCACATATTTTTTGCATGAAAATGAAAAAAAAAGGTAGAGTAGTTATACATGCACATGATCCTTAGGTGCGTGTCATTTAATTGCATAACTATCATTTTGTAGCTGCATTCACATCTTTTGTGCATATAGTACATCATGCATCTTATGTCTTCTGAAACATTAAAGGTGGTGAACTTGTTCCATATCTTCTGAATGCTTCAAATGTATAAGTTATGTAACAAGAAGTGAGCCCGACAAATAATTCATTGTCATCTATGAAAATAAGGGCTTGAAATTTTGTTTGAAAAAAATTGAAAAAAAAGAATTGAGAAGTAAGTAGGAATGAGAGGGAGAAAGGAACATGTTCTCACTTACATACTAAGAAGAATAAGCACATGGTGTAGTTTTCTTAGATATTCTATCTCATCTTGAGATGGAATGATAGTGCATGCATCATTCTACCAAAAATGTAGCATTAGGACATTTTCTATAATGTTCGGGCCCACTGTCCAAAGCTCTAATAGAGTTTCAGGAATGACGACTTGCCCCACAGACCACCACTAGCCTTAGCTGTGCACTTTTTCCTCACTCACGCGCAAGTCGGGGTCAACTTCCGGACTGGTCACCCATCCCAGTACTACTCCAAGATAAGCACACTTAACTATGGAGTTCTTAGTGATGGTCTCCTGGAAAAGGAAGTTCACCTTGGTGATATGGGTAGTCCAATCATTCCTTTTAAGATCATGTTATCCGAGGCCTCAAATCCTGGGATGTTACATTTTCACTTGCATTTTGCATCATGATAGGTCATTAATTTTTGTATTGCATGATTGACTGTTATGTGCTTCCATCTCTTCCACAACCACCTATCCCATCCACCTGTTGCTCTAATTGGTAGGCCACCCATGATATTCTCCTCAATCATTAATATCAGGAGATCTGCTTCCATTTAGATGGTAGTTAGGAAATGAGCAACGTAGATAGGAGATCACAAGATGAATCAAGTATGGACCAGATGAGTTTATCATATTAACTACTTTAATTGATAGTGTTTCATTGATTGGGGGACGAACATCTTTTACATAGGTCTTTGGTCGCCTGGATGGCAGTTAGTGTTCAGTGGTCAATGAGGGCCGGTTTGTGGAAATAAAGTGGGGATGATGTAGATTCATTTTATGTATTTACGTCATGTTGCTGACTTATCTCAACCAGATCCAAAGTTTTGTTACTCGAGGACGAGCAAGGTTTAAGCTTAAGGGAGTTTGATGCATGGGTTTTGAGTCACTTTTATAGGCTTATTTTATATCTGTTTTATGTATGTATTTGTCATTTTCTTGATTATATTTTCATAATTCACTATAGTTGGCCTTTAAACTCTTTTTGCATCAAATTATACTTCTTTTATCATATTTGTATGATTTTATATAATCCTCGAACTTATACACATGTTTCGGCACTTTTTCAGGCACTTTTGCATTGTCCAGAATCGATACTATCGACCCTGGTGTCAATAGTATCGAAATTTCATCAGAAAGCAACCCCAAAACGTGATTTTGAAAGGAAATACATGTATCATGGTTGATACCATCGACCTGGGGTCGATACTATCGATAGCGTCGGGATCTGGCAATTTTCAGCACTAAAATAGAGTGTTTTAATCCGACGGTTGAGCTTTTTCGGAGCCGTAAAGTGGCCCTATGACCTAAGAAGAGCACAGCCGGCCCTAGGGGGGATCTCATATTGTATTGAACAAAATCCAAGAAGGAGAGAGAGAGGATATGAGAGATGAAGGTCGTCAACCGAGCGATCTAGGTACCTCCGACGGGCGATTTTGCTGCCGAAAGACTGCAAAACGCATGTTTCTCGAGGAGGATCTCCAGGAACACCTTTGTATCAGGGGTTACACGAGTTTTCTCCATGTTTCCCATGTTTTTCTTCTCTACTCCTATGTATTTTCCATTGTCAACCATGCGGGGCTAATCCCCTTTGTCTTTAGGACCGGGAGTAGCCCGAGTAATCGTTGTATGATACTTTTTACATAGTTTATCATAATTTGTCTCTCAATTTCGTGGTATGATTTCATTTTTTTCCATTCTATCATTATGATTGATCACATTAATGATAATCTAATGCCCTTAATTACTTTGAAAGAAACATTAACGGTTGAAAAGAGACGAATATCACATTAGCTAATAAATTTCTGGAACAAGGTGATGTACGGTTAATGGTGGAAACCCAGAGTTTGTTTCTCATGCACCTAATTTAGGGTATAGGTTACTACTACCGTGGAACCGACCTAGATTTAAGTAGTGAATTGTATCGCGAAAGCGAGCAATTATGACTACAGGCCACTATCCGGAATAGGATACGAATTAGGATAATTGTGTAGAAATTAGTACAGTGAGAACCTGCGGTGAAACCACAATCCTAAATATTCCCATTTAAATTGATTAAACTAAACATTTAATTGATTGATTTGTTTTCTTTTATTTTATTTTCTTTTTCAATCAACTCTCAAACTCTTTTAATCAGTTTAGCTGATCGCAACCAGTTAGTAGTAGTCTACTAAAATTCACGTTTGCCTAAGTTCGACTCGGGCCTCACAAGGCCTATATTACATTGATACGTATACTTACATTTGCACGCACGGTTTACATGTCCTAAACTTATTGAAGATGTTGTGAGCTGGAGTGAACATTTTTTTTTACTAATCTAGGTGAGGTATTCATCATGCGAGCAATTCTTCTATGGACCATTAGTGACTTTCCTGCATAAAGTATGTTGTCTAGTTGGAGTACAAAAGTCTGCATGGCCTGTCCGTATTGTCAAACTGATCATGGTTCTATTTACCTTCCATACAGTAAAAAATGTGTCTATCTAAGGCATCGTCTTTTTCTACTAGATAACCACCCATGGTGTGTTAATAAAAAAAGATTCAATGGAGTTGAAGAACATGAACCCGCACCTCAACCTTTAGATGGGAAACAAATTGAACACTTGTGGAAAGAGTATGATAATGTTGTCTTTGGAAAGGTTTCAAGTAATAACTCACATGACCAACATGAACTACATGACGGGTGGAAAAAGAGATATTTTTAAGCCCTCTTATTGGATCTCATTGTTGGTTCAACACAATCTAGACGTTATGCACATAGAAAAAACATCAATGAAAATATTTTGGTGTGGTTAAGTATGTATGGCCACTTTTATGGTTCAACTACAAGAAAGGAAGTTAGTCAGTATGAAGAGTCATGATCACCACATATTGCTGCACCATCTCCTTCCAGTAGTTGTGATAAAGGCATTAGAAAAACCTATCAGACTAGTTCTAATGGAATTCTGTGTTTTTTTAAGAAATAAGTGCAAGGGTCATTACTATTGAAAAGATGGAAGAGTTGGAATAGAAAGTTCCTATAATAATGTGAAATTTAGAAAGGATTTTTCCTCCTGCATTCTTTGATGTCATGATCCATTTATCCATGCATCTAGCAACTAAAGCAAGACTTGTTGGATCAGTTCAGTTTAGGTGGATGTATCCCACTGAGAGATATCTCCACACACTAAAGAATTACATTTGTAATAAGGGTAGACCAGAAGGTTCTATTGCAGAAGGGTATTTAATAGAGGAAGCAAGCATATTCGGTGATAGGTATCTACAAGATGTGGAAACCAAGCTACATAGACATGTAATGTATGTCGATGGTCCACTTGGCTCTCACTCTATAGTGAACATATCCATCGAAGAACTACATCAAGCTACATGTTTCATATTGCTCAATACCAAGGAAGTTCAACCTTATGTGAAGTAAGTATCAAGTTATTAATTGTAAAATATTTTTGAAAATTGTCTAACAAAATTTAGCTGAGTCATACATAAATACAGGAAGCATCAGGATGTCTTGAGATGCCAACACCCTAGTTGGGATGATTTCACCTTATAGTTGCAACACCACAAATCATTTGTAAATTGGTTTGAAGATCATGTAAGGCAATACAACTATTTGATTTAACATAATCTTTTTATCCTATCTTATTTCTTAGTTTCATCCATATTTCTTTTCTAACTAGATTGCTTCCATACAAGAATTTGATGAACTTCTCAAGCCTATCCAATATTTGTCTCAAGGACCTAAGATAGGAATATATTCTTATAAAGGTTACTTTGTGAATGGATACAAATTTGAGCGTCAAGATGTCGATAAAGATCGAGTAACACATAATAATGGTATTGCCACAATAGGCATTGATGGTGAAGTATATTATGGACTTATAGATGACATCTTTGAGATTCACTACAATGGAATGGATCCTTATTTTCTATTTAAATGTTCTTGATTCAATGTCGATGAGGAAGGGTTTTCAGTTGATGATCTTAACAGTGCACATGTTAACACGAGTAATAAAAGCTTTGAAGACGAACCATTTATATACCTAGAACAAGTTAAATAAGTCTTTTACTCAAGAGATCCTACAGATGGAAATTGAGATGGACTAGGTCTAATAAATCGAGATCTTTTAAAGTTTCTAAAAAGTGGGATCAGTGAAATTTTACAACCTAAAAAGAGGAAGAGAGTAGAGGTATAACCAATAGAAGTCTTTTGTTGATATTTATGATTTATTTTTTAAGTCTGTCTAGTAATTCACTTCAAACATCAAACTAAGATTTAATACAATTAATTTTTTTAGAGTAATGCCACCTAAAGCTATGTTCAACTCTGTTAATCAAATCACAGAGATGTAAAATCAGGGCATCAATCTTGCATCAAGAAAATTAGGTATGTGAAATTTTATTTTAATTTTCTACATACACTTTTTTTGCCAAAACTTTTGTCACATATTTTATCTTTTCTATAAATTTCAGAACTAGAAGTGGTTAATGGAAGTAATAAGAGAGCACCTATAAAGTCTGCACCCATCTTTAAGGATCCAAATAAGGAAGTGAGTCACAATGAGAATTCAATTGCAGCTACAAAAAGAAAATATGTGTCCATCCTTAAGGAAAGTATGGGTAAGATAAAGTCAAGTTAGTTTGAAGGTATTTAATTTCATGTGTTTATGATAATATTGTATATATTTTGTTATATGGATAAACAACAAGACCAACAAACTCAGATTTTTTGGATGATAATATTCCAATTGCAAAAATATATATATAAAGTCAGAAATTGTGGTATACTCTTACTACATTAATATCATAATTTGTATTTTCCAACATGATGTACTCTTAAGTATGTGAAATGATTGCATATCTATAAATGAAAAAGGTGAATCATACACTTTCAAGAAAAGTGTACATCCAAGTTTGAAGAAAAAGTCAATTGCTGAAAATGCCATGCACATAGAAGACCACATGAGAACACATCAAGAAATTGAACATGAACCCAGATGCAAACAATGTGATTCATGCCATTTGTTTTTTGCCACTCATTAGTGATTTTTATTATGTAGTAACTTTTGATAAATTTATCGAAATATTTATCAAAATATTAATGATCTTATTGTAGTGTCTAATCATGATAGTCAAGGGAGCACACCACTTCAAAGGACCAACTTCAGAGGTATTGTTTTCTATATCTAATTAATTTATACGTTAAAATGTAATTAGGTAGAGACAAAGTTAGAATTGATTTCAAACACACTTTATTTAGGCTCGACCAAAACTAATGGAAGAAGTAAGAATTTACATCACTGTCATAGATCTGAAACTGGTACAAGTCATCATTGTGTATGTGATTTTTTCCCTTCTATTAGCAAACACTATCAATTATGATTCCTTCTACTTTTCATAGTAAGAGAGAATACAAATGCATATACAAATGCCAAAGGAAAGCATGTCCCAATCCATAACAATCCACTTAAGGAACGCTTGAGTGAGATAAAATCAAGTAAGTCTTAATTAATTTAGTTGCCTATGTATATATCGCCAACCCCTAAATCTTGTATCATTTTTTTCCATAAATCTATTAGAAATGAAGAGACTAAGAAACTAAAAATTTTTGGAAGAAGAAATTCCAGTTGGTGATGCATTTAACAAAACTCAAAATTATGGTATGAAGTACCTTATTTACTACATTAATTTCATAATTTTTCTTTATGACTCATATCTTACTACTTTGAAATGATTGAATTCATGTAGACAAGTTTATGACCAGAAAAGGTGAATCAAGTACTCTCAAGAAAACTATCCATCCAAAATTAAAGAGAACATATGTCCATTGTGATTCAAGTGCACCAAATCATAATGCATCTCATAGGATGAAACCTTTGGGTAAGCATTTTTAATATTTAATTTTATATTTTATCACCCTAATGATAAAATATTACTATAGCCACTAGAAATGTGAGATGCAACAAGTGGATATCTATTCCACCTGAAGATACTAAAATATATGAAGAAATGTGTGGGTCACCTATAGATTTTGACATGAGCGATGAGGATAGATCACAATTGAATGAATTTGTTTGTCATGAAACTTTAGGTGAGTTATGCGTCTATTATACATAATACTGTGCTAGTAATTTCTCTTACTATATCTCAATATTACATTCAATCTTTTAAGATTTTGAGGACACTCACATCCATGGAAATTTGGATACCCCTACTGTAGGTAATTCTTCTAGTTATATTGTTCTAGCTATAATAATTATCCATTATCTATTCATTATTTGGATATTAATGTAGAAGGCGATTAAGATAATGTTGGTGATTTCCACATCAATGAAACTTTAGATGAGAATTACTCGCCCGTCCATAGAATTTCATATTTCCTTGTTCCAGGTAATTTATATCGTTACATTATTATAACTGTGACAATAATTCTACATAACCCACTAGTTATTTGTAGATACTTCTTTTGAAGAGGATGGTGATAATGGTGATGACTTACATGACAATGGAACTTTAGATGGCTATCAATCTGGTAATAGACTAAAAATTTCATACAAAATCATTCTTACTGGGTACTAGGCTCCAGCAACAAATCATATTTCTATCTTTTGAAAGAAAATGGTGATCATCTTAAAGATGAGTTGCACCTAGAAGACCAAATGAGAGTAAATGAAGAAATTCAAGATGACCCAATATGCAAAAAAGGTATTGTATGCCATACAAATTTTAGTACAAATTTTTATAGTTAATATTTAATGTTTATAATTTCTTATAAAGTTAAAAAGAATACAAGAGGATGCACCACTTACAAAGCAATTGCTCAAAACGATGAAAAAAAAGGTTTGCATTATAAATAAAGAATTAGGAGTACCTACTTGTGATGAATGTCAGAAACTATCAAGATGGATGGGGTTGTACACCAGACACACAGAGCAATTTCTTATAGCTAAAATTTGGGGACAAAAACATCAAAGGAGTTTTGAGGAGATGCAGAAATTAAATGTATGTGGCACTATAGTTAAATTTAATTGCATGTGCATGTAAATGAATGTTATAAGTATTGATGACGTGGAAATTTTGTTATTTAAAATTTTAGTAGGATGATTTTGAATTTGTAATGGAAAATTGGGAGACCCAGGTTCCTCTAGATGGTGTTGTAACTCCTTGTAAAACAAGAACTGAGAACTTGGAGATATAGCCTGAAGAGAAAATATTATGATAAAAATAAGACTATATAGGAACAAGCCTCAACTTACGGAGACAAAATAATTGATACTGAGCAATGAAAAGAATTGTTGCAATACTAGAACGAAGAAAAGAACAAGGTGATGATACATTGTAATATAATATATATCATCAAATCTGATATGACATAACTATTATATTTAATTAAGCAATTGTTGGATAAAAATAAGAGCATATGAAGCATAGTGAGGCCTACCTATACGCATGGACCTATCTCTTTTGCAAGCCATCGCTTTAAACATGTAAGAATGTTTATTAATTTAATTATAATGATTTTTCTATCTTACAAGCTATCCAAAAAGTATTGTATGTTCTTTGATCATGTACGAAATCTTTAGAAAAAGGAGCATCCAACATTGGAGGTCTACGTCTCGGGCCATCTAGATAAGAAGAAAACATTTCTCAAGAAGGACACTAAAGGCATTCTTGTAATTAGTGAAATGTACTATTTTAATTTAATGCATAATTTTTTTGAATTACTCTAACTTCTTAAATTTACCAATGATCATCAGTAAAAATTTATTTATGAATACATAAGTCATGGGCTAGACTAGACATGAGATCCATTAGAGTTTTCATCATTTTTGGATGAAGTGATTGGAAAACATCCCGGAGGGTTTGAAAGAGGTTTTGGTACCACCGTATCTCATCGAGATATGCAAAACCAGAAAGCAAAAGAAGTTTTTCATGGCATTGTTATAGAACTTCAACAACAACTGAAAGATACCAAAAGGGAGCTAGAGGATTGTTACAGAGAACTTGCTGAAGCTAATTAAAGAATAGATGTACTGTTATGGTACTTACACCTCATACACTTTATTTTCATTCAGCGGAAATTATTAACATTTATTTTTGTATGTACTACTAGGAGAGAAGAAATGAAAAAAGAATTTTGTTGAAAGAAGGCATGATCTATGATAGGAAGTTCTTCGAAATGCGGTAAATTGATTATTCTACTTATTCTACTTAAGTTATAAGTAAGACTACACATGTATAATAGGGATTGGACACTTGTAGCTTATTTTTTTTCTTTTGTAGGGTTGGTCTTCACGCATTCTACAATTATCCACTCCACCAAAAAGAACGGATCAACTGAGTGATTAGAAATTTAATGATCTACTTCCCATTAGAGTTCTAGTTTTAGTTATTAGTTTCTAAGGAAGAATTTTTCATATCTGTATTTTTCTTTGTATTTTTTACAACAAAATACTTTATTTCCTATTCATTTAGATAATGTATAGATAGATTTTAGTAATTTGTTCTCGGTACCATTTAATTTATTTGTAACATTTCCAGAACTTCTGTGTGCAGTTTCCATGAAATAAAAATATCTATATTTTTTTGATGTGTCATATATGTAGAACAAAAGTTATTCATGTTATATGTCTTTGTTTGTTTTATTTTAATTATGTATGTGGTTGGAAGATCCAAAGTCAGGGTGGGGAAATTAATGGTGAATCATATGATTGATTTGGTTGCAATTGACTTGAATACGTCTACTTTTTAGGCAAGTTGAATCCATCAAAATCCATTTCTTACTTTCTTGACAAGCCATTTATTACGTTCTGTATATATGCATAAGAAAATTACTTTGTTTTGTACAGGTAATTAAGAAACTCAATGCTGATAAAGTCTTTTTATAGTGGTATGTTGGAATTTCTTTTGGTATTTGAGAGCAAAGAAGGCAGTTTGCATCCCAACACCTGCACCAATAGGTAGTAGACCAAGAGATGAAGTTGTACCTTCTTATCTATGTGCGTAGAGGGAGTATGGACAAAATCTCCATCAAGGGCTCCCCTTATCTTAGGTATGTACTCTCTTCTTGTGTGTGGATATCCACATCTCAGTTCGTTCATGCCGTCAAAAGACTCATAGGCCTAAGTATGTGCCCACTGACACCTTGCACTCAATAGCTTGCCCTCTTATCCGTAATTACGTTGCCAAAAAAGAGTAATTTAATTCACAAAAAGACAACCTTGACTTCTCCTCTCTGCTCTAGTGCTTTGTCACAGGAAATAACTTCTATACAATCAGGATTAACAGTCTTTTTCTTTTTCTCCCTTCCGTGGAGCTAATCATATGCATGCATGTCTAGTTGGCATTATACATTTGCTAGTTTTTTTTAATTACTGACTTATGTGTTTTCTTTTGGATGAGTATAAATAGGAGCTACGCCCAAGTTACTCCTTCAAATGATGAATGTGAAGGGGCTCAATATTGCTCATGTCTAAAGCCACCTGCAGGTACATCATTTAGCTTCATATATAGAACTGGCACTGTTAAACTAAATCTAGAAAAAATAAATATGATTAGTGTTTCTCTCATTCATTCTAATCCAATTTCGTGTGATCATTTTGACTAACATTTATTTACTTTGTATGTAATTGCTAAAGTATCTCTTCTATATCCTTTCTTCCATCAATATGCAAAAAAAAACATGATATTTATAATGTTAGCATGTAGGAGGGTTGTATGTTTCTTGATGTTTGTTTGGTGCACATGCCAGTGATCCCATGCATATTGTTAGTAATGTATGGCGCCAATGATCTTGACATCAAATATGTTTGTTGTGGACTCACTAGGGTCAGCTAAACTATTTGATGTTTGGGCATGTTGTGTTATAATTCAGTCGTGGGTGCCTCCAATTGTAAGGTGGATAGTGACAACCTGAGTGCCTTGTTTGAAAAAGCACAGTGCTAGGAAAGCTTTGTCAAATCTATACTTTAAATATTGGGTTCTGCATGTTTATACTCACATTGCTTCTTCAGGATACATCTAGACACCAAATAGCATGTGAGTAAAATCCTATCTTTTTCTATCATCTACCACATAATTTCCCTGGGCATAGCTTGATTTAATCTTATCCTAGTGACAATAGTCAATATTGTAAAGACATGACTGCTATTATGCTCGATGTGTGCAATTTGCTTGTTAGTTGGCGCATGTTTCTCTGTTTGATAATTTCTAAATTGACAATTGATGACTAATTAGATCAACGTTCTTCTTTTTAGTGCAGGTATATGTTTGTCTTGACTTCGTTTGTATTCAAGTCTTCTGTATGCTTCCATGAAAACAATGCAGTGCAATGATACAAAATTGCACAGAGGATGAGCTATTTTGGACTGGCGACCAGCTTGATAATATATCGGACAAAAGTGGTTGGGTTAGATCTGACCACAGAAGCCAAGAATTTCTACTATTGGACAGGAGTGAAGACCATGACGACACTTACAGGTGGCTTCATTTTGTACTATTGGACAGTTTTGAAGACCATGACGTCTCTTACAGGCGGCTTCATTTCGTACTCGTACTTGGGAAGGTTCAAGACTGTGATTGCTTCCTATGCCATTTATATGATGGTAAGGAGGTCTAATTATTAGTAAAGTAGGTCTATTTATATGGATGCATTCTTCTTAGATCCACATAGAAAGACATGGCCTCCGTCTATCACTCTGCTACTGACCAGAAGCTAGCACTCACAAAGAGATGCTTGAGGAAAACAAAATATTGTTGGGTTCTTCTTTGTTACAACTTTCTCCATATTAAAGTTGGATGGTGTTTACTTATCATTCTTTTTAGACCCAATTTGAATGGTAAGATTTGTGTAAGCTACTTGTAGGTGGGTGGAGTTAAGGTTGGGTATGATCAGTGAATAGCAGCAACCTTCGCAGAGGGTCTTCTATTCTCTTCTCTGTTCCATTTGCAGCATGATCAACTTATACACATGCAATTTACTACTTTTTTTGCCCAACTGTTACTTGTCCCTTATTGGTTTCTTGCTGGAGTGTTGTCGCAGTTCCGTTCCTGGTTATCTAATATGAATCGTTGACGGTTTGCTGAAAAAAACTTGGATGTTGTTGCTTTTTCAATGGGTAGTCACTTTATAGACAAAGTGCTAATGACTTTCAGTTCTCCCTTTTGCAGGAGTCATTCTTGAGATTAGATTGTCCAGTATTGAGCTTGAAGAATGGTGGGAATGAACAATTTTGGCTGATTGGTGGTACAAGTGCTCACCTTGTTGTTGTGCTTCAGGGACTGTTGAAGGTTTTTGTGGGATTGAGAACTCATTCATTCTCACTTCAAAATCTGGTAGTGATGATGAATTTGCAGATCTTTAGATTGTTAAATGGACATCGTTAATGATACCTCCTATCCTGATCATGATGGTGAACCTGATTGTTGTAGTTGTTGGTTTCAGCCGTACTATCTACAGTGTAATACTTCAATGGAGCAAGCTATTAGGTGTAAGTTTTCTTTAGTTTCTCGGTGTTGGCACATGTGTACCCGTTTGCGAAAGGGTTGTTGGGAAGGTGAGGAAGGACACCAACTATTGTGTTTGTATGGTCTGGGCTCATTGTCATCACCACGATGGGGTCAAGGCAGCTGTGGTAGCAACAATTGCATCTATTGTGCCTACTGTGAGTATATCTCAACTTATTATTTATTATTTAAATCAACTTTCTTCCAGGTCTTCTTATTTGTTCGAAACAATCATATACATCCACATGGCGAGCGTGAGAATGCTTCATTGGGCGAAACCTTAATCCCACCGCTCAAGCTCTCATCATATCCACAGATAGAGCTTTGAAAACCCACACATCGATCACAACATTTTCCTTTAACTTCCATTTTTTATGCTGAGGTTTGTGCTTATAATACGCTAAACCTCAGTTTGATTTGCAGTGCCAACTGGTGTCCAAGAGTTGCAAAGCTAATATGGTAAAACTCTTAACTTTCTTGAGTGAAAGGATGAAGATCTCTCTGCCTGTGTGGCCACGAATGTTGTTCTACGGGCATTTGGGCCCCCCTTTGGTCTTATAGGTGTTGTAGCATGGGCACAACTGCTTGTTGCCGTAGAAGTTCGGTGGCACACACATGCATGTGACGCTGCACTTGTTGCAGAAGAAGAGGCAGGGCATCTTGTACCGCGTTTGGCTGACAGTCGCACTCTGTGGGATCAAGTATTAAATCTCAGTTAGAAGTGGTTGCCTGCGCGAAAATGTGGACTCGTAAGATCAGAGGATGCAGAGTGAGAACAACGCCGGATCTGCCTTCTTCGTAGCCGTAGAAAAGACCATCCTCGCAGCTGCTAGGAGGAACTAATTTAAGCACTACCAGCATCTCCAAAAGCCAGCCCGCGAAGACTGAAAACGGGCAACCGACCTAGTTATATATATCCTAGCTAGTTCTAATAAACTCTCATTGTATAGCCACCAACGTGAGGGCCTAAATGTCTGTACAGTGGGTAATATTGCTGAGAGGTTTGAAGTGCACGAGTCTTTTTCTTAACAACATTATGATGTACACGCAGATCATAGTTTTATATTTGAGTTATGAAACACGGAACGGATGATGAATGTGCATGACTAATGCATACATTGAATAATTAATAAAAATATCCATTTTGATTTTTTTTGGGGTCAAATCTTCTATTTTTTGCTACTGAGAAAAATTATATATATCTACTATACTACCAATCTAAACGCCAAGACTCGTCTCCGTCCATCCTATTTTATCACGTGGCAACCACATTACGTTCTTATCTCTGTCTGGTTCCTGAAAGCGTACGATCTTTATTTGTAACAAAAGAATAGGCTTACGTTGTGCGTCCTGCCATATATCTCAGGTCTCATTATCTTAAATCCTATATAAGAGTCCTATTTTTGTTTGGCGCTCCTTGGGTTGCGTGCATCCAGCAGTGACGCAGCTTCCTGGTAGATTAGGGTGCGACAGATGGCAGCCTTCATCTCTACAGCCTGCCGGCCGCGTAGGTTGACATGGATGGTATTGGATCTTGTACATCACTGTGGTAAGTTGACAGCCATATTTTATTTTTTAGGAAAAAAAACCAATTTAGCACATTTTTGCAAAAATATTTACCAATATAGCACACTTTGTAAAATATTTCCCAAAGTAGCACACTTTGGTCTGAAAACGCCACTTTGTGTGGCGTTTTTATATGCGCGATTTGAAAAGCGCCACTTTTTGTGGCGTTTTTATATGCGCGATTTGAAAAGCGCCACAACAACTGGCGTGTGTACTTTCAAATAAAAAAATTTGAAAAAAAAAATAAAAAAAAATGAAAAACGCCACATGAAGTGGCGCTTTCCATTTGCACTCAATATTGAGTGCAAATGGAAAGCGCCACTTCATGTGGCGTTTTTCATTTTTTTTTATTTTTTTTCAATTTTTTTAATTTAAAAGTACACACGCCAGTTGTTGTGGCGCTTTTCAAATCGCGCATATAAAAACGCCACACAAAGTGGCGTTTTCAGACCAAAGTGTGCTACTTTGGGAAATATTTTACAAAGTGTGCTATATTGGTAAATATTTTTGCAGAAGTGTGCTAAATTGGTTTTTTTTCCTATTTTTTATTTTGTAGATTACTTCTGATCTTACACATGTTTGTTCGCTACCCATGCGTATCTTTTCCTACTCATGCACACTTTCTGACCTAGGTACACAATGACATGGATGATATTGAATCTCCTACATTGATATCCTAAGATGAAAGTTAGTATTCTTTATTTTGCAGATTTAGTTCGGATCTCATATAAGTTTGTCCACTAATCATGCGTATCTTTTCTAATGCATGCACACTTCATGATCTAGGTACACAAAAGTGAAGTAGGGAAATATCTGGATGACCAAGCCAGGGACAATTCCGGTATATGAGTCTCAAATTTGCTCCTAATCACAAAGTCCATCTCCATCGTTCCCAAAGCTGGATGACGAGTGACGAGTGACAAAGCTTCAGCCTAGCCTTTACTTATAGTCCAGCAGGTCGCATCTTTAGATTCACGGATAGTGTGATCGTGTGTTGCCTCATTTCTCGCACAATCTATGACTCCACTGTTCATAATTATTTACCTGACAGGTTTTTCTCCACATTGGTATTGTATATGAAGTACACCGATCCATCCGTTCATCTTAACTAAGGAGTACGACCAATCTACAAATCAAAGTGTGAGCTCATGTAGATCTTAACGAATGAGTACAACAAATCTACAATGGCCTACTCCAAGAATGTAATCGACGTCGACATTGTTGCTGAAGCAACAATTGGTATCCACGCCCTTCGTTTGCTACCAACCAATATTCTGCTGAAGGATCTAAAGGATCTTATTTCCTCCAATTAAATAAGCAACCTTACTATATCAATATGACAAGACATCATACTGTGATGACCATGATTCTTTACAATCAAAGAATCTTATCCTAGGATGCTTACTGCCGAGCATGCAGAAATCAAAGGGCTAACCATATACACGTTGCAGTCATCCAAATTTGACAAGCATATTTTTCTTCAATGCTCATAGTTGAAAAGTACACGTTCCATGGCAGATACAGATAAATCACCATTGTTTGTTCATATTTTTCAGAGCGTAAATCTAAAATACCATCGATTGTAATTTCCGTTGTAGTCCGTTTCTCTGATACATGAAAATTCATGTTTACATTAAAGAAAACTCGTCTTGGTGGTTCGGGATAAGTTTTTGGCTTTTACGCTTTTATGTAACCTTTTTGTGGAACAGTTTCATTTTTGTGCATGCAGCATGTTATGCAACATAACTGATGTTGCATCTCATATATAACGCTTCCAGCTTGCAATCGAAGTGCGAACTGCTACTGACAGACTGACTAGGCTTATCGGAAAACTGTTGGATTTCTCGCTTCATCATCAAGCCAAGTGAATTCTTTGGCTACCACTTAAAGAGAAAGAAAGATACAGGCCTAGAAAAGACTCCACACACAGTGAACAAAGGTGAGAAATGATATACATACTTGTACAACACTCAATAGATTCTCCAACTCTATACAATCCGATTAGACACATACACTACTTTTACCAAGAATATTTGAGCCATTGTGACGGTAGAAAATGAATAAATAAAAACCACTTAAAATTGCTATTTATGTGTCTTTTAAAAACGACATCACAAAAATATTCGTCATGCTAACAAGTTTTTTCACTTTACTTCTATGAATAAAGTTCAACTAAAGCAACGGCATAAAAAATGTAATTTATCATGTTTAAATATCATATGATCGTATTTGAATCCACGTGGATTTGCTTGGTCTATATGACAATAAGATATTGGAAAAGCTTATTTAGCCACTATATGCATATTGAAATGTTGTGATAGGAAATAGTGTGTATTTTAATATATAACAAATACTCAAACAACCATGCTCAGTATATACACTGAAGTATTTTATTTAATTTGAACAAATCAACTTATTATATATACTACGAGTTGCCTAATTTAAAAGTCTAGCTCTTTGAATACATGTGTTATGTGCGAGAACCCTAAGAATGATGGCCTAAAATATAACTAGGATATCATTTAGTAATTAGCCATCCAATGAATGGTAGATCTATAACCACATTCACAAATGTTTTGCTTGTACATCACCCATTTTTTACTTTAAAATTGTATCAAAAATTATCAAAAGCATATGTTTTGCTACATAAAAATACTTTTAGTGTTGCAAACAAACTAAATAAAGCACCATGATGAGTTGTTTTATAACATCAATTCATTTTACAAACTAAACTCCTATGATTTTAGTGTCATATCTAAAAATCCATTGTATCTAAACGTTTTCAATTGTATTATGTAGATACTAAGAATTCACACACACACACACAAATATATATATATATAATATATATATATGTATATATATATACATATATATATATGGGCGTTCATTAATTGCCCGCACGGGTAGCCTGGATTTTCGCTACCCGGAAGCCAAAAGTAACTCTCCTGGCTAAGAAAGTAACACTGTTGTAAAAAAAGTAACTATGATGTCAAAAAAGTAACTCTGTAAAAAATATACAGCAGATATATATAAAGATGGATTTTTTTATTTGGGGGGGGGGGATGATATTATTTTTGGATGAAATTTTTTGAGAAGCTAGACAAAATGGTCCTCTGTAATTGCAAAAAAAATTTTTGTAAAAAGGTGGTCGGAAGGGTGTGCGGGTAGCTACCCGCGTGGGCAATAAAGATGGGCCATATATATATATATATATATATATATATATATATATATATATATATATATATATATATATATATATATATATATAAAAATATATATATATATATATATATATATATGGATTAGCAATCTCAAGGGATACATTCTTCCAGATTGATTCCTAGAAGAAAGTACCAAATAAACATAAAAGCTTGCAAAAAATTTGAAGGCGGATAAAAGTTGGTAATTTGTGTTCTTCATATTGGTATATATTCAACATACAAGCTATTAGTTTTTTCTCTCAGTGATATCACTATTCACTATATTTAAATTTACTCAATATATTTTCTTGAAATCAATAACAACTTATAAATAAAAATATATTTATATCATTTGAGTCTTACTTCAAGAATTTAACATTTTAAAATGTAATTTGACTACCAACATTTGTATATACATAAAAATAAATATAGTTCAAATTTTGTAATTTTGTCTAATAAATTGAAGAGAAAACTATTGAAGTCAAAATGAATGACATTTTCTACTTTTTATTATGACAGTGTAAAGAATTTGATACAGAAGATGATGATTAGAAATATCATTTTTTAGAAGATGGTTGAATTTAGGTAATATCTTAGTATTATTCTCAATTTCCTATACTACATTTAAGTTATGTGTTTCATTATGTGCATTTTAAATCCCTTAATTATTGTATATGAGATAGCACATATAATACAACAATATTGAAGAAAATTTGTAAGGAAGAATGATATTAACTTGAGTGAGTACTACACCAAAAGAAACATAAGATGTCCTTGATAATATTATCAAAATAAAGTATATATAATTAATGTTATCATTCTATTCACTTTTAGGGTGATGACTGTGTCTATAAAAAAATAATGAACAACATCCTTATGAATAGTGTACATTCACTAAAAATAAACTTTAGACACATCACAAGAAGGAAGTACCATGCCTATATGCATATTTTTTATAGAAATGAAGAAGAAATGATCAATGATGAGTACATAATATGCTTGACTAAATTAAAGATCCAAAATATGCAAAAAAGGTCAACTTCTATCTAAACCACATGATCCAAGATATGTATACATATTAAAAATTGGAAAAGAAGAGTATAATCTACAAAAGAAGATATTCCTATGTTCTAAGATCAACTGTATATAATATAAACAGAGATTATTGGCTAGAAAAATCAATATACTTTACAAAATTATTACCACTACATTCATTTCAAACATAGGTCAAATGATATATATACAACATTCTTTTAACATTAATATAATAGTACCAAAGACATTAAAATAGTAGAAGAGATTTGAAGATGAGAAATGAATGGATAAAATAACAATAAATATGAACATGAGTGACTGTACAACTTTAAAATTATCCATTATATACTCATCAGACAATAGTTTTAAAATGGTATTGAATTTTCATTTATCCACAAGGTTATATATAGAACTCGTGCATAGCATGTGCATTTACTAGTATATATATATATATATATATATATATATATATATATATATATATATATATATATATATATATATATATATGGCTATTTATTTGGTGCCCGCGCGGGTAGATAAGTCAAGTTACCCGACTCCTAATTGAACGATGCATTCTACTGATATGGAATAACGGTGGCAGCAATTATAATTATGTATGTAGGCTTTACGTGCATGGGGTAGCGGTGGCACGATTAGTAAATATGCTATAAATAATTAAATATGCATGGAAAGGTGGTGGAAGCCTGATCTAAGAATGCAAATAGCAGTTGAAAATTTGGTTACTGCTGGATACGTACGATTCGACAAATGGTAGAGATGGAACTATTAGTAATTATGCTACAAATAATCATATGTGCATGGAGTAGCGGTGCAAGTCTGACCTAAGAGTAAAAATAGTAGGTACCAACTAATTCAATGCTAATTGCGTACCAATCTTGAATTATACTCATGTCTAACGTAATGAGTCTAAAACCATTGTAGTGGTATCCATTTGTGGAGACAAATAAACACATGGGAGATAAATTAATACTTCCCGATTTTATTACAGAACGTCATCCCGAGTTACAAATTTGTCCTTACCATTATAGGTTCTATGTTCTCATTACAAAATAAAATCTATCCTTACAGAGTTTTCAAATTCTATAAAATGTTATTCCATACAAAAAAGTTTCATACTGTATTTTCCATCATATTTGCATAAATATAGATGCCCATAAAAGAATATGCCTATAAAATTAACAAGTTATAATAAAAATAAATATCATTCAATTAGAATAAATAATTCAAAATAAAATAAATAGCAAAGAGCAATTGTAACTGTAAAGAGAAACTGTAATGGCCAAAGGAAAAATGTAATATGTAAGAGTACATTGTAACTAAAACAGACATTTTGTAATACAAGAAACTAAAATGTAATGTGCTAGAAAAAAAGTATAAAGAATAGCAACAAGTAAACAAGTGATATTTTGGCAATGTATAGTGACTTATAATAGAAAGTAAATAAAGATGGCATTATGTAATAAGAAAGAAAGATTTGTAATCTATACATATAATTTGTAATGAAAAGGAAATAAATGTAACCAAGGATGACATTTTATAATTCAATTTGGATGTATCCAATTCTACTATCCAAGAGAATGAATCTTGATACATCAAAAGTTGTAATAATAAGGAACACTTTGTAATGAGAATAGATAATTCGTATTGAGAATTTAAAAGTTGTAGCCAATGATGACATTCTTTATTACTACCTGGGTGTATAGAATTTTATTATCTTAGAGAATGAACCCATAAATTATACTAAGAAATAATATTTTGTAATGAGAACTAAGAGTCCATAATGAAAATGAGAAAGTTATATTAAGGATCATAATTAATATTACATTTTTGATCTATTAAATTTTCTATCTAAGAGAATAAATTTTCATACAAAGTAAATTGTAATAAGGAGGAATATTATGTAATACGAATAAAAAAATTGTAATGAGAATGGAAAAAAATGTAATCAAAGTTCACGTCTTGTAATACAACCTGACTGTATTAAATATTGTATACATATTATGTACATGACAACTACGTGGAACATCTCCTAATTATGAGTCAACAATGAATATATATTTAGAGTGAACATTATTTAAAGCTCTCGTCCTAAATAACTTTTCTATTCACCTAACATGTATGTCTCAATATCGACAGCTATCTTTCCCACTAGTGCATACACTCATAATTAATTGTCATTTTGCCACAAATAGTGACATCATACACATGCACTAGTAATAAAGTTTGAACTAAAAAATAATATCACCATGTTCCATGCAATACGTAACTGATTTCTGCTTAATTACAATATGTGCCATCACTACTCCATGCATACGTAAATGAAATATGAATAATTACAATAGATTCCACCACTACCATGCAACTGTAATGGAGATTGATTTAATTACAAATTATGCCACCGCGTCTCAATACACGGGTAATTAACTTGGCTATCCACGCGGGCATTCAATATATATATATATATATATATATATATATATATATATATATATATATATATATATATATATGCATTCATAATTTAGTATATGCTTCCAACATTTGAAAATGTATCTCTAAATACGTTCTGGAGATGCAACTTGTTTTTGATTATATGAAAAGGTGATATTCATGAATGTACCACTCAGTCTAAATCACAATTCATGTCATCGACACACCTTGTATCAATTAGGTGACAACAAATGTCATTATCTATTATTACATAGGTGACAATCACATATTTTTTTTGTTATTGATGATGATAATGATTGTTGTCATCTATTGACATGCTCCAACAAACATGTAACCAGTTATAGGTGACATACCTTAGAAAAGCCTACGTGGTACAAAGATTACACATAAAATATGACATGTATTATGTATATGACAATTAATCATGTCATTTATTAGGAGAAAGATGACATAGTTAAACATAATAAATGATGGCGGCAACATAGATCTTCTCTCTTCTCCAACTCTCATCTTTGGAGATCTGAGATCAATGGAGATGATGATGAGTGAGTATGGAGTGTGGAAACACTTCGTCACCTCCTTAATATCGCGACCACCCTTCATGGACGACGTGCAGGACTTTTATAGGCTCTACCAACCAACACAAATTTCCCATCAGTCGTAGAGAGTGTAGAGAGTAGCGACCGTAGAGGATGATTGGCAGTTGCACTCGCTAAGGTGGGGAAACTTTCATCGGTCGCAGAGAGTCCGGGCTCGGTGACCGCAGAGGCATCACGAGTACGTTGGTCATAGAGGGATTGTTGTTCATCAATCGATGGGTATGTGCTCTCCTTCAAACGTAGGGGAGTTGGGGGTCAGCGACCGTTGACACGATGTAAGATTCATCGGCCGCTAAGGTGTCTAGTCAAGGAACAAATGTCGACTGCCAAACTATGCTTACCTTCATTGGTCGTTGGGTGCTACAATATGTTCAAAGTATAGGAAGAGTGGTGAGTCATGGGATAGAATGATAAAAATTATCTAGATAAAATATGGTAAATGTGGCAAAATAGGAATAAAATAAGCACACTAATATCCTCAAAATTGGATGTTATCAATATTGTTTGCCCAAGTGTCTTCAACTCAAGATGGATGTTTAGGAGATTGAATTTTTTTCCATTTAGTGAGGTACTTGGAGCCATATAATGATGTTTAAATTAAATGTGATTGTAATGTTGTCTAATGTTTTAGAAATGATGGAGTCTTTTTACAGTCTTAACAATTTAACACAATTGGTTGTTAACCCATTTCTTAGAATTTGGTTATATAGAAAATATGCTTATTGAATTTGTCTAAATGTACATACAATTATTTTTATTACAAGTTGATTATTTTCTCCTCATGTTTTGTATTTGGAGAGCAATGTAGCTTTTTTCTAAAAAAATTCCCTAGAGTTTGCATTTTTTTTGCAACACAATATAACTGGTAGGTATAAATTCTCATCCAATAGGTTCAATATAATTTTGTATATATAAGAAAGGTTATCTCAGGGGCTTAACAACACTTTTCAATAAGAATTACCA
Organism: Alisma plantago-aquatica; assembly: GCA_963693085.1. Taxonomy (NCBI): domain Eukaryota; kingdom Viridiplantae; phylum Streptophyta; class Magnoliopsida; order Alismatales; family Alismataceae; genus Alisma; species Alisma plantago-aquatica. The sequence continues at coordinate 811,196,985 of OY856412.1, read as the reverse complement.
TCAAGAGTGTAGACAAATGTATTGCACCATCCAAGAAATAAACTACACAAGTTGTTGATTGCTCTTTGAATGACACCCCCAACATCTATCAGTTCGAAATGGATGATATTTATCATGGGTTTCATAAATGTTTAGCACATATTTCATTTGGTAATGACCCGTTCTTCGTTGATCTATATTAGAACTTGGTCATGCTTCCTATGAACCTTGGAGGGATGGGCATTAAGTCTTCCCATGATGTTAGCAAGTTTGTTTATCTTTCCTCTCAGAGCCACAATTAGAAACTCTAAGACCACATCCCATGAGAGGTTGGATCTATAGGAGTCTCTTTAGTTACTGTACATAAAACCATCCATAATATCTTTCCATCCTTTTATTAGTCTCAATAATCATGCACGTCTTCTATAAGTCTAAAGACCCACTCTATTTTTCCAGAAGTTTACTACAAAAATATAGGTCCAACAATTCACTACAAGTGGCCTCTCTCGGCGATAACTAACTATAACCACTTCTTTCAAAGAAATGCATGCATAAGACTTCCTACTTGTAATTCCCATTGATGGGCTTAGTTTGTCCATGTCACCTGTTGAGTATTGAGCTATCCTTTGTTATCGACTTATGATTTCATTATATCCAGGTAATGAATGTTGCCTGCTTTGTAACACCGTGGACCTTAACGCCTTCAGTGGTCATGGTGTTCAATGTTGTAGAAAATCCGAATATAAGTTTTGACATGACTTGGTTCATAATACTCTTTTTTGTTTTTCCTCTCGAGCTGGATTAAAGGTCCTAAAAGAGGCTTATCTGGTGTTTCTAAGCATGATACCTGATGATATCCACTCTCAATGTCCTGTTGACATCTTGTTATTTGATTGGACAGAAGGAAACACACATGTGTCGAGCTCACTGGAGTCTCTTCTCTGTCATTTCTTCTTTCAAGTGGCTTTAAAGCAAGGCAGGCAGCTGGTGATGTTGGTGCACCAAATGTACAAACATATGATGCACCTTGTATGGAAAATTACCTTTATTTTTTTCTTTTACTTTTGATACCTTTGGAGTTCTTTTTGATGATGTGACCTCTCCTCCATGACACCTTTAACACGTCACCTATAGAAAACTCATGATACCAACCTCTTCTTCTTGTACTTTTATTTCTAGATCTATAATATTCATCATCCAAAAAGGATGAATATCTCTAATTGTTGTATGTGCTTCTGTGAAGGCATTTTTATAAAAAATATTATTTTGAAAGAAACAATTGGAGACTACTTTGGAGAAAAAAAACTAAACATTGATTAAAAAGATGTTTAATTTATCAGAATGTTATCTTAGGGCCTTAGCTATAATTTCCAAAAACCAATTACCACATTAGCAATTGACATAAGTGTCGATACACCATCCAAAAACTTTACTCTTAAAAATAAGCTAAGATTACTGCAGGAGCATAGTTCAAAAAATAATAAATTACACGGATGTTTAATTATTTTAAGTGGATGGTCTTGGTTATTTGGTTGACTAGATATTATGTCAAGGCGACATGAACCAAGTTTTATGAGAACTTCCTTGCGAGTTTCGACTACAAATATAAGGACACAATTTTAGGGAAGTCGTGTGGTATTTGCGCCTTATCCTGCTTATACCCTCCTATGTCTCCACCTCTCCGGGCTTAATAAAACTTTAAATATCAATCACCAGTGGCAACCAACATGAGTATCAGAATGCCATTTAGAAAATTTTAATTAGAAAAGAAAGATTATTTAGAAACTGAACAACAAAAAATTATAAAAATAATTCTGGACGTAACTATTTACCCATCAGGCTACCCATACGGTGGGGTGGCTGCAAAGGCCAATGTGATGATTTTTTTAAAATTTGAAGTAGGAGAAAAGTACGAAGAAAGAGAACAATTGTATTGCTCATAAATTTTAAGCAATGATGAATTTTTTGATGAAATAAAAAGTATTATATTTATTATAAAAAATATTGTTCAACAAAACCAATATTGATATACTTTGTAGATAAAATAATATGAGAAAGGTTAATACACATGTTTTTATGTACAATCGCTCATATTTTGGGTGCAATATCAATACAATATCTATCAGAATTTTTTTAATACATAATAAAAATTTGATGAAATAAAAAAGATTAGATTATGTGGAAAATATGCTTTTCAACAAAACTAGTATTGACATGATTTAGGAAAAATATAATATGAGAGAAATAAAATACTAATATTTTGGAGTGAAATACCCATTTTTTGTACATTATCATGTTTTGAAGTACATACATGTGTTATGGAGATGGGTTGTCGTATTCCATATAACAGATATTGCACTCTATCACAGGTTAGTGATGTACCCAAAAATTAGAGTAATGTAGCCTTATTTTAGGCACAATACTCCAAAATGGGAGTAATATACTTAAAATACGCGTATTGTACCCAAACATGGTTGTTGTATCCCAAACACGAGTATTGTACTCCAAACACAAGATATGTACCTCAATACAAAATTAAACATTAGTATTGTTTTCTCGAATAGGGGGTAAGTTATCCTAAAACACAAGTACTACACCAAAAATATTAATACTATATCCGGTTGTACAATATTCATTCTGGAGTACATTACTCTAATTTTGGAGTGTACAATATGAATACTTGATGATGATGTATCGTAAACAAAGTACATTACCCCAAAACATGAGTATTGTACCTTGATATACAAATATTATACTTCTCTCATATTATTATTTCTCTAAAATATATCAATGTTAGTCTACTTAGGATATATATTTCATAATAAATCTAAAGCTTTTTGTTTTGACAAAAAATATTCGAAATTGAAAGTTAAGAGAAAAATCATTTTCTCTCTCTTCTTTTAGTTTCTTTTAATATTTTAAGTGGACCATTTTGCCACATCAGTTGTGCCCCCTCCCAACCACATCTTTTGTCCAGTTGTCTGTCACCCCCCTAGCCCTTCTCATCTTAGTCGTGCATGTAGCAGCCAGTTATGAAGTGTATGTGTATACACTATTACTTGTCTAACATACAACCCAGATTAATTGGGACTGAGACAATGATGATTTTAGGGAAGGAGGATTTGAGCTCGGATCTTATCTCCCCCACCTAACCCTCCCTTGAAGTTTCTTCAAAACTCCCTTCCGACTACAAATATGGGGAACATCTTGGAGAACTCATGTGGTTCGTGCCCCTTCTCCCTGCTCCTACCCTCTCCACCTCTTCATTGAGTAGGTTATGATTCAGGCCCTATCTCTCAAATCTACCACCGTTGTCGTAGGTCGGCATCCAATTTTGATGTTTATAGGGTATGGCCCACAACCAATCCTGATGTTTGCAAGAAGTAAGGAAATACACATCTTGCACCTCAAATATTCAAAAATATCCACTTTGAGTAAAATTCATTTCACCATCCAACAAGTGCTGACACTGAATGGATCGATGGCTGGGCAAACTACATTTTTTAGTTTCACTTGATAATTTAAGTGCATTATAGCATCTTTTAGCATCAATCAAGTTACAAGCATGAATTATAGATAAATGATACAAAGAAGGGTGTAATACATTTCGCAAGGAATCTTGTATCAATTGGAACACATCTTGTTACACCCATCCTGGGATCTCAATCCCTTGAGCACATTACCTTCAACATTTTCATTTTTATGATCATATGCCTTGGGTATCAAACCCTCAATTCGTCAGTGAACATTTTCGCCTCTTACCAAGAAACAATCATTTCTTGGTCATTAGACCTATATATATATATATATATATATATATATATATATATATATATATATATATATCATACTTGTTATACAAGCATATCACATGGCTCACAAGACCTATTTAATATATATCATGCTAAATCATTATAGCTCATACCCGGCTATACTCATCATCTCATAATACAAGCATGGTTAGGATGTCATGGTAAAAGCAATATCATATAAATATCATCACCATGCCATAAAGAGAATCATTCAAATTGCAACCCTCTCATAATTAGGGTTAGGGTTTAACCCTTGTAGACGATTAGGGTTTCAAATTCATATTAACAAAGAAACCCTAATTCACATCATAATATCTTATAATATTGCCACAGGTATGCAAGCATACTTAATTACTCTCATCAATTATCATCAATTTATTATTTCCATGAAGTATTACCTTTCTCATGTGAGTAGTATAAGTTTCTCTTCTCATCCTTACTAGGATATTGATTTCAACATATGTATTACATTGGCTTGAACCTCTTTAGGGTTTATCATCCTACTCTTATCAAAGTGTATCCATATCATTACTTCCTAGTGTATCAATTGATTATATTCATCATGTGTCGGCTTACATTCACCAAGGTGTATCATCCTACACTCATTAAGGTATATCAACCTACACTCATCATGGTGTATCGGCCTACACTCGTCAAGGTGTATTGGCCTACCTACTAACCCTTGTGTTGGCCTAGACACATTCACTTGTGTTAGCCTAGACACATGTATCGGCCATGACACTCTTGTGTCGACTATGGAACAATAAAGAGATATCGGTTTAGAGGTGCTTAAGGAGATATCGATTTTGAGGTGCTTCAAGTGATATCAGCCATGAATCACATTTTGGTGTATCACCCATACCTTGGTGCATCACCTTCTCATACTTTAACAAAATATTTTCACCTCACTTAAGCATCACAACTTGTCTTCACTTTAGGGTATCGGCCACCCTATCAGTTTTTGTATCGGTCATAGTATATTATAAGGTTTTGGCCACACTGTCATTTATTGTATTGTCCATGACATGTTCTATTGTGTCACCCTAGCTATCGCCAAGTGATATCGGACTCTAGGGTTTTGCTAGTATCAAGTTAACCATCATCAACACCCTTTTTTCGTTTCTCCTATCAAGGTATCGGAATGACCTCTACTTGGTGTGTTGGACATGACTTCAAGGAGTGTGTATCCCAAACCTTTCACAAGGTGTGTCGCCCATCACACTTGTGTCGGGCTAGAGGGATATCGGTTCAAGGATGTGTTAGGTTGCTAGGGTTAGGGTATATCAGGTTGCCCTATTGTCTTCATATTTTCTTTCTTCTTTCAAGATATTAGCCTTCCCTTACCCTATCCTTAGGTGATAGGCTAAACCACTGTAAGAACCATAGTCATTCACATGTAACAAATTGGTGACAGTTTAGGTACTCATGTGTATCGGTTTCCCCCCTTCACATGACCCCATATCGGGTTAGGGTTTCTCAAACCAATATTGGTTTGTGCAAAGGATATTCCATCATCTTAAATCTTCAAACTTTCGTCCATTTACACTTTAGATCAGGGATAAAAACCCCATATATCCATTAGATCTCGTAAAATCATCATTCATTCAAGGAAAGTCAAAATTGAAAAGGAATCATCAAGTATTGTATGATTGAAGGTGAATAATAGTAGAGTTGATTTCAAGTTATATAACCTGCCTCAAGATCAACACAAGAGCTTCAAGATATCCATGTTCCCAAGGTTGAATATGACTTATCAAAAGTCAAAGAATTTGATTAAAATACTTCTATATGAAAGAAGATACCATAGTTAGGTACTTGATGAAGAACAAAAGAAAAGAAAGGAACCAAGATCTGAGAAGCATAGTCCACCCACGGTTGAAGATGACCATGGCTTCACCTTAGGCAAGATGCTCGGCCTTCTTCTTAATCCTTAAGCTCCTAGGGTCGTACGCCAAGGGAGGGATGATATGAGGGTCGAAATGTTTACTAGTATGTGAAAAGAGAGGCATATATAGATGAGGTTCCAAAGAGAGGGTATGCGAAGTGTCATCACCATATGCACATAGGTGACACGTGTACATGCATGGTGGTACCATACAACCATAATTATCTAGAAATGCAAAAGACTTGTAGATAATCCAAGGATGAGATATCGGCCATTAGGTGTCTTGCTTGACAAGATATCACAAACCAATATCACTTTATGTATAAACTGATACAACTTTTGCAAGAAACATCTAAACCAATATGATTCACCTACTTGAGGTGCTTATACCAATATGAATACTTCCAAAAAGTTACTAAACTGATATGGGACCTCGTCTATGGTTTCTAAACCAATAGGCACTCCCATATACTCTTCATAACTCATTACAACCTCATCTAGGGTCCAAGATACTCAACATGTTTTGGTTCTTTCACCACCAAGAGTGCTATCACTCAATCAAGACTCAAACAATGTACCCCCTACTTTCTCTTTACTCTAAATTATGCTAAGAGAGAGAAGGGACACTCTAGAGGTAGTAAATTGCACATCAACCCCATATTTTGGGTAGATTGCTATTTTCACCAAAACTATCATATATAACACAAACAACCTTCAAACATGCTCAAACTCTTAATTATTTTTCAAAAGATTAAGACAAGGTTCTAATCATCTTACTTAGGTAAAACATCCATGGTTACACTACTATCAGTTATCATGTATGTCTTCTGTCAGTCTAAAGACCCAGTCTATTTTGGCAAAAGCTTACTACAAAATATTTGTCCAACAATTCAATACAAGTTGTCTCTCTTAGAGATAACTAACTATCACTGCTTCTTTTCGAGCAATCCATGCATAAGACTTCCTACTTGTAATTCCCATTGATGGGGTTAGTTTGTCCATGTCACCTATTAAGTATTGAGTTATCCTTTGTTATCGACTAATGATTTCCTTATGTCTAGGTGATGAATTTTTCCCTCTTTGTAACACAGTAGACCTTAACGCCTTCAGTGGTCATGGTATTCAATGTTGTAGAAGACCCGAATATAAGTTTTGACATGACTTTGTTCATGATACTCTTTAATATTTTTCCTCTGGAGCTGGTTTAAAGGTCCTAAAATAGGCTCATCTGGCATTTCTTTGCACATGACCTGATGATATCCACTCTCAATGTCCTACTGACATCTTGTTATATGATTGGACAAAAGGAAACACACATGTGTTGACCTCACTGGTGTCTCTCCTCTGTCAGTTGTTCTTTCAAGTGGCTTTAAATCAAGTCAGGCAGCTAGTGATGTTGTTGTGCTAAATGTACAAAAGTACGATGCAACTTGTATGGCAAATTACCTTCATTTTGTCTTTTTCTTTTGATACCTTTGGAGTTCTTGTTGATGATGTGACCTCTCTTCCATGACACCTTTAACACATCACCAATAGAAAACGCATGATATCATCCTTTTCTTCTTGTACTTTTATTTCTAGATCTATAATATTATTCATCATTTTGCTTGTCTCAATTATCATGTATGTCTTCTGTTAGTCTAAAGACCCAGTCTATTTTGGGAGAAGTTTACTACAAAAATATTGTCCAACAATTCACTACAAGTGGCCTCTTTCTTCTATGACTAACTATCACCGCTTCTTTCCAAGCAATCCATGCATAAGACTTCCTATTTGTAATTCTCATTGATGGGCTTAGTTTGTCCATGTCTCCTATTGAGTATTGATCTATCCTTTTTTATCAACTTATGATTTCCATATATCCAGGTGATGAATGTTTCCCTCTTTGTAACATAGTAGACATTAACACCTTAGTGCTCCTGGTGTTCAATGTTGTAGAAATCCCGGATATAAGTTTTGACATGACTTAGTTTGTAATACTCTGTTTGATTTTTCCTCTCAAGCTGGGTTAAAGGTCCAAAAAGAGGCTCATCTAGCCTTTCTTAGCACGCGACCCGATGATATCCACTCTCAATGTCCTACTGACATTTTTTTATTTGATTGGATAGAAGGAAACACACATGTCTTGACCTCACTAGAGTCTCTCATCTGTTAGTTGTTCTTTTAAGTCACTTTAAAGCAAGTCAAGCAGCTGGTGATGCCGCTGCACCAAATGTGCAAAAGTATAGTGCAGCTTGTATGGCAAATTATCTTCATTTTTGTCTTTTACTTTTGATACCTTTGGAGTTATTGATGATGATGTGACCTCTCTTCCATGACGCCTTTAACATGTCACCAATATAAAACTCATGCTACTGTCATTTTCTTCTTGTACTTTTATTTCTAGATCTATAAGATTCGCCATCCAGAAGGACTGCCAACTCTATTAGTTTTCTGTGCTTCTGTGAAGGCATTTTTATTAAAAAAATAATTTTGAAAGCATTAATTAGAGACTACTTTGGAAAAAAAACTAAACATTGATTAGAAAAGATGTTTGATTTATCAAAATGTTATCTTAGGGCTTTAGCTACAATTTCTAAATACCAATTACCACATTGGCAATTGACATAAGTGTCAATACACCATCCAAAACCTTTAGACTTAAAAAATAAGCTAAGATTACTGCAGGTGCATAGTTGAAAAAATAATAAATTACACTAATGTCTAGTTATTTGAAGTAGTTGGTCATGGTTATTTGGTTGACTAGATATTATGTCAGGTCGATGAACCAAGTTTTATGAGAACTTCCTTGCGAGTTCTGACTACAAATATAAGGACACGCTTTAGGGGAAGTAACGTCGTACTTGCATCTTTTCCTACTCATCCCCTCCTCTGTCTCCACCTCTCTGGGCTTAACAAAAATTTCCCAATTTCAATCATCGGTGGCAACTAACATGAGTATCAGAATGCCATCTAGAAAAAAATTAATTAAAAAGGAAATAAAGATTATATAGGAACTTAACAACAAAAAATTATTAAAATAATTCTAGATGTAACTAGATAACCCTTCCGGCTTCCCACACGGTAGGGTGGCTACAAAGGCCAATGTGAAGACATTTTTTATTATTTTTAAGTAGGAGAGAAGTATGAATAAAGAGAACAATTGTGTTGTTCATCACTTTTAAGTAATGGTGAATTTTTTGATGAAATAAAAAGTACTAGATTCGTTATGAAAATATTTTCTAGTAAAATTCATGTTGATATGCTTTACAGAAAAATAATATGAGAAAATTTGATACACGTGTTTTGAGGTACGATCGCCATATTTTGGGTGCAATACTGATACAATATCTATCAGAATTTTTTAATCCATAACAATTTTTTTGATGAAATAAAAAACATTAGATTATATGGAAAATATGTTTTTCAACAACACTAGTATTGACATGATTTAGGAAAAAAATAATATGAGAGAAATATAATACAAATATTTTGGAGTGAAATGCCCCATTTTGGTACATTATCATGTTTTAAAGTACATACTTGTGTTTTGGAGATGGGATGTTGTACTCCAAATAACAGATACTACACTCTATCACGTGTGAGTGGTGTACCCCAAAATGAGAGTAATGTACTTAAAACATGTGTATTGTACCCAAACATGGTTGTTGTACCCCAAACACGAGTATTGTACTCCAAACACAAGATATGTAACTCAAAACACAATTAAACATTAGTATTGTTCTCCCAAATTGGGAGTAATTTATCCCAAAACACAAGTACTACACCCAAAATATTGATACTATATCTGGTTGTACAGTACTCATTTTAGAGTACATTACTCTCACTTTGGAGCGTACAGTACATACTTGATGATGACGTACTGTACACAAAGTACATTACCCCAAAACATGAGTATTGTACCCTAAGATACGAATATTATACTTCACTCATACTATTATTTCTCCAAAACATATCAACATTATACTACTTAGAATATATATTTAATAGGAAATCTAAAACTTTTTATTTTGACAAAAAATATATTCAAAATTGGAAGTGAAGAGCAAAATCATTTTCTCTCTCTAATTTTAATTTCTTTTAATATCTTAAGTGGACCATTTTGCCACTTCAGCAGTGCCCCCTCTCAACCACCAAGTAGACGCTCTAGTAGGAGAGCGAAAGTGGGTAGTGTTACTCAATTATAAGAGATATCTAATTATTTTATGGATTTGGCCCCACCATCCGCATAAGGAGAATATCTTGCTTCCCCGTCCTCCCTACTCCTCCCAACTAGATCAGGTTCGACTTCATATCTTCTGTCCATTTGTCTGTCACCCCCCTTATCCCTTCTCATCCTAGCCATGCATGTAGCATCTAGTTATCAAGTGTATACACTACTACTTGTCTAACATACGTTCTAGATTAATTGGGATAGAGACAAGGGACAAAGGATTTGAGCTCAGATCTTATCTCCTCCCAGCCACCCCTCCCACGTAGTTTCTTGGAAACTCCCTTTGGACTACAAATATAGGGAACATCTTGGGGAAGTCATGTGGTTCTTGCCCCTTCTCCCTGCTCCTACCCTCTCCACATCTTCATTGAGCAGGTTACGATTCAAGCCCCACCTCTCAAATATTTTATCGTTGTCGTAGGCATTCATTGAATGTGTAAGGGCTTCTCTAGAGGCCCCATCTCTCAAATCTTCTGGTGTTGCCTATGCAAGGGCTCCTCCAGGTATGGTCGTGGCTCCCCACCATCCTCGCATCAGTTGGTTCACTTACAATAGAGCTTCATTCGACTACTGTGACTACATACAACCACTACCAATAAACATAGTATAGGTGACAGTCATGTAAAAGGCTATACATTTTAGGTGACATTCTTGTGCATCACCTATAATCTGTATAGACCTGTGTAAAATAGATGACATATATTTTAGTATTTTGAAAAGGTTACATACTTTAGGTGTCATACATGTAAATCATCTATAATATGTATAATCCTACGTAATATATATGACATATAATTTATCATACATGAAAGGGTTACACCAAATAGGTGACATACATTTGAATCACCTATGCTCTAATGGGGGTTTTCCATATAGGTGACATGTATATGAGTCACATGTGATCTATAAGGGGGTATATATTTAGGTGACACAAATGCATGTCACCAAACTTTTAGGTAACACATGTACTTGTCACCTAAACTTTAGGTGATAGACATGGCAGTCATCCAATATCTCCCAACCAATAATAAGCATCAACAAGCTTCATGGGGATAATATCAATACATTTATTGAAAATTCATAAAGGAAGATATGTGAGAGAAATTGTTGCTGAGAGTATTTCTAAGTAATAGGAGGGTAAATCGTTGAGGGTTATTGGCATAAAGATCTTCTCTCAAACTCATATATGTCTCTTTTCTGAACATTATACGCTAATGGGCATTTGTCTTGCGAGACAAATTGCTCCTTGACAGCAGCTTGTGTAGACCACCCACCCCCAACAACAATTGTTGCAATGGAGTGGTGGCTGTTGAAAGCACTTGAACGGCCTTGCTCCCATCGTACCCAAACTCATACACATCTCTTTTATGAATAGTTAAGAGGACAATACATATATAAATGTCTCAAATCTAAGCATTTTCAAGGACTTGCTATGAGAGGACACTATCATGATATGGCCCCTAGCTCCACCCAAAAGCATTTTCACAAACTTTTTACCTACACACATTGTCATGATATGGACCATGGCTCCACATTAATACCTTTTGGGAGATTTCTATGAGTGAACACTCTCATGATATGGGCCTAGTCTCCTCAAAAATGCATTTTTAGGAACTTGTTGTGATAGGACACTATCAAGATATGAGCCACAAGTCCTCAAAGATGCATTTCAAGGAACTTGTTGTGAGTGAACACTGTCATGGTATGGTTCATGCATCCTCCCAAATGCATTTTCACGGGGATATATCAATACATTTATTTGACAACTTGTAAAGGAGATGTGTAGGAGAAAATGTTATTGAGGGTCATTCTAAGTGATTCATAAAGGAATATGGGCATGAAAATAGTCATCAAACTCATACATGTCTCTTTACTGATCATTCTAGGGATATGGGCATGAAAATAGTCACCAAACTCATACATGTCTATTTGGTGATCATTCTAAGGCCAATGAGCCTTTGTCCTACTAGGCAAATTTATCCTTGGAAACATCTTACATAGACCCCCCGCCCCCAGTAATGATTCCTAAAAATGGGAGGTAGCTTCCACAAGAACCCAATCAATAAAGCTTCAATTGTCCCCAAACTCATAGATGCCCATTTATGAATAGTTAAAACATATATACACATCTCAAGGACTTTTTATTAGTAGATAATGTCATAACATAGGCCATGGACCCTTCTCAAAGCATTTTAAAGGACTTGTCTAAGAGGCCATTATCATGTTATGGGTCATATCTCCTCGCACATGCATTGTGGGTGACTTTCCTAAGAGGATTCTCATGATATGGGCATGGATACTCACAAATACAATTTCAAGGACTTGTTGTGAGAGACCACTATCATGATATGGGCCCAAGATCCTCCCAAATGAATGTCAAGGGACTTTTTTTGAGATGATACTGTCATGATATGGGCCCAAGATCATCAGAAATGCATTTCAAGGGACTTGTTGTAAGATAATATTGTCATGATATGGGCCATGCATCCTCCTAAATGCATTTATGGACATTATCAATATATGGGCCATGACACCGCCTTAATGCATTTGAAGGGACATGTTGTGTAAGGACACTATAATGATATGGGTCACGACACCTCCCAAATGCATTATTCGTCATGATTTGGGCTATGACACCTCCCAAATGCATTTTCATGGACTTGTTGTAAGAAGACTTCTCATGATATGAGACCTGACACCTCTCAAATGCATTTTTAAGGACTTACTGTGAGATGACATTGTCATCATATGTGTCATGACACCTCCCAAATGTATTTTCAAGGACTTGGTGTGAGAGGAGATTGTCATGATATGGGCCCAAACTTCACTCAAATGCATTTTTAGGGGCTTATTATGAGAGGAAACTGTCAATATATGGGCCATGTATCCTCCTTAATGCATTTGAAAGGACATGTTGTGAAAGGACACTATCATCATATGGGTCGTGGCACCTCCCAAATGCATTTTAGGGACTTGCTGTGAGATATCATTTGTCCTGATATGGGCCCTGAAACCTCCCAAATTCATTTTAATGGACTTGTTATGTGAGGACGTTATCATGGTATGGGCCCCTGACACCTCCCAAATGCATTTTCATAAACGTTTTGTGAGAGGACGTTGTCGTGATATGGGACCTAACACCTTCCAAATGCATTTTTAAGGACTTACTGTGAGATGACATTGTGATCAAATGCTCCATGTCTCCTCCCAAATGTATTTTCAAGGACTTGGCGTGAGAGGACATAGTCATGATATGGGCCCAAACTTCACCGAAATGCATTTTTAGCGACTAATTATGAGAGGTTGTTGTCAATATATGGGCCCTGGCTCCTTCATAATTCATTTGAAGGGACATTATCATGATCTGGGTCATGGAACCTCCCGATTTCATTTTTGGGAGTTGATGTGAGATAATATGTATCATGATATGGACCCTGACACCTCCCAAATGCATTTTCATGGACTTGTTATGAGAGGACATTGTCATCATATGGGACCTAACACCTCCGAAATGCATTTTTAAGGATTTATGCTGAGATGACATTGTCAATATATGTTTCATGGCACCTCCCAAATGTATTTTCAACTTGGCGTGAGAGGACATTGTCATGATATGGGCCCAAACTTCACCAGAATGCATTTTCAAGGACTTATTATGAGAGGACACTGCCAATATATCTTAATGTATTTGAAGGGACATGTTGTGAAAGAACACTATCACGATATGGGTCGTGGCACCTCCCAAATGCATTTTTAGGGACTTGATGTGAGATAACATTTGCCATGATATGGGTTGTGATACCTCCTAAATACATTTTGATGGATTTTTTATGAGAGGACGTTGTCATGATATAGGAATGTGACACCACCCAAATACATTTTTAAGGACAAACTATGAGGTGGCATTGTCATCATATGTACGATGGCACCTCCCAAATGTATTTTCAAGGACTTGGCATGAGAGGACATTGCCATGATATGGGACCAAACTTCACCAAAATGCATTTTTAGGGACTTATTATGAGAGGAAACTACCAGTATATGGGCCATGTATCCTCCTTAGTGCATTTGAAGGGACATGTTGTGAAAGGACACTATCACAATATTGGATGTGGCACCTTCCAAATGCATCTTGTTGTGAGAGGACATTATCATGATATGGGACCTGATACCACCCAAATGCATTTTTAAGGACTTACTATGAGATGACATTGTCATCATATATGCAATGGCACCTCCCAAATGTATTTTCAAGGACATGGCATGAGAGGACATTGTCATGATATGGGCCCAAACTTCACCGAAATACATTTTTAGAGACTTATTATGAGAGGACACTGCCAATATATGGGCCATGTATCCTTGTTAATGCATTTAAAGGGACATGTTGTGAAAGAACACTATCACAATATGGGTTGTAGAACCTCCCAAATATATTTTTATGAACTTTATGTGAGATAACATTTATCATGATATGAGCCCTGACACCTCCTAAATGCATTTTTAAAGACTTGTTATGAGAGGGCGTTGTCATGATATAGGACCTAACACCACCCAAATGCATTTTTAAAGACACACTATGAAATGAAATTGTCATCATATGTGCAATGGCACCTCCCAAATTTATTTTCAAGGAGTTGTAATGGTTTTGGTTGTGATAGTTGGCCTTGTTTCAATCGTGATGGTCCGTTCTACTTCTGAATGTGACACTTTGTTTTGATCTTGTCACGATGTTGCATATGTTGGGGTCGCAATGTTGTGTTGTGAGGGTGGGTCACAACATTGTGTTATGGGTTGGTCACAAAGCCTATTTGTAACACTGGTCATGATTCCTTGCTTTAACGTTGTTGTATCACGTTCTATCGCAATCACGACGTGCGTTGTGGAGACATTGCAATGTTGCGTTGTGAGATATGGGTTGTGGCACCTCCCAAATGTTTTTTAGGGACTTATGCGAGATAACATTTGTCTTGAAATGGGCCCAGACACCTCCCAAATGCATTTGGAGGGACATGTTGTGAAAGGATACTATCATGATATGGGTCGTAGCACCTCCCAAATGTATTTTTAGGGACTTGATGTGAGATAACATTTGTCATGATATGGGTCCTGGCATCTCCCAAATGCATTTTTAGGGACTTGATGTGAGATAACATTTGTCTTGAAATGGGCCCTAACTCCTCCCAAATGCATTTGAAGGGAAATGTTATGAAAGAACACTATCAGGATATGGGTAATGGCACCTCCCAAATGCATATTTAGGGACTTGATGTGAGTTAACATTTGTCATGATATGGGCCCTGACACCTCCTAAATGCATTTTGATGGACTTGTTATGAGAGGACGTTGTAATGATATTGGACCTGACACCACCCAGATACATTTTAAGGACAAACTGTGAGATGACATTGTCATCATGTGTGCGATGCACCTTCCAAATGTATTTTCAAGGACTTGGTATGGTTTTGGTTGTGATAGTTGACCTTGTTTCAATCATGATGGTCCGTTCTGCTTCTAAATTTGACACTTCATTTTGATCTGGTCGCGACGCTGCATATGTTGTGGTCGTGATGTTGTGTTGTGAGGGTGGGTCACGATGTTATATTATGGGTTGGTTGCAAAACCTATGTGTAACACTGGTCGTGATGCCTTGCTTTAACATTTTTGTATCACATTCTATCATGACCACAATGTGCGTCATGGAGACATCACAATTTTGTGTTGTGAGATATGGGTTGTGACACTTCCCAAATATATGTTTATAGACTTATGTGAGATAACATTTGTCTTGAAATGGGCCCTGACACCTCCCAAATGCATTTGAAGGGACATGTTGTGAAAGGACACTATCATGATATGGGTCATGGCACCTCCCAAATATATTTTTAGGGACTTGATGTGAGATAACATTTGTCATTATATGGGTCCTAACACCTCCCAAATACATTTTTAGGGACTTGATGTGAGATAACATTTGTCTTGAAATGGGCCCTGACACCTTCCAAATGCATTTGAAAGGACATGTTGTGAAAGAACACTATCACATTATGGGTCGTGGCACCTCCCAAATATATTTTTAGGGACTTGATGTGAGATAACATTTGTCATTATATGGGCCCTTACACCTCCTAAATGCATTTTGATGGACTTGTAATGAGAGGACGTTGTCATGATATAGTACCAGACACCACCCAAATACATTTTTAAGGACAAACTATGAGATGACATTGTCATCATATGTGCGATGCATCTCCGAAATGTATTTTCAAGGACTTGGGATGGTTTTGGTTGTAATAGTTGACCTTGTTTCAATTGTGATGGTATGTTCTTCTTCTAAATATGACACTTCATTTTGATCTGGCCGTGATGCTGCATTTTTTGTGGTCACAATGTTGTACTATGAGGGTGGGTCACGACATTATTTTGTGGGTTGGTCGCAAAGCCTATGTGTAACACTGGTCTTGACGCCATGCTTTAACGTTGTTGTATCATGTTCTAGCGTGACCACAACATGTGTCGTGGAGACAACACAATGTTGTGTTGTGAGATATGGGTCATGGAACCTCCCAAATGTATTTTTAGGGACTTATGTGAGATAACATTTGTCTTGAAATGGGCCCTGACACCTCCCAAATGCATTTGAAGGTACATGTTATGAAAGGACACTATCATGATATGGGTCGCGACACCTCCCAAATACATTTTCAGGGACTTGATGTGAGATAGCATTTGTCATGATATGGGTCCTGACACCCCCCAAATACATTTTTAGGGACTTGATGTGAGATAACATTTGTCTTGAAATGGGCCCTGACACCTCCCAAATGCATTTGAAAGGACATGTTGTGAAAGAACAATATCACAATATGGGTCATGACGCCTCCCAAATGTATTTTTAGGGACTTGATGTGAGGTAACATTTGTCAAGATATGGGCCCTGACACATCCTAAATGCATTTTGATGGACTTGTTATGAGAGGATGTTGTCATGATATAGGACATGACACCACCCAAATGCATTTTTGAGGACAAAGTGTGAGATGACTTTGTCATCATATGTGCGATGGAACCTCCCAAATATATTTTCAAGGACTTGGGATGGTTTTGGTTGTGATAGTTGGACTTGTTTCAGTTGTGATGGTCTGTTCTTCTTCTGAATGTGAGACTTTGTATTGATCTGGTCATGACACTACATTTGTTACGGTCATGATGTTGTGTTGTGAGGGTGGGTCGCAACATTGTGTTGTGGGTGGGTCACAAAGCCTATGTGTAACACGGGTAGTGACGCCTTGCTTTAACATTATTGTATCACGTTCTATCACGGTTATGACGTGCGTTGTGGAGATAATGCGAAGTTGTGTCGTGAGATATGGGTCGTGGCACCTCCCAAATGCATTTTTTGGGACTTATGTGAGATAACGTTTGTCTTGAAATGGGCCCTGACACCTCCCAAATGCATTTGAAGGGACATGTTCTGAAAGGACACTATCATGATATGGGATGTGGCACCACCCAAATGCATTTTCAGGAACTTGATGTGATATAACATTTGTCATAATATGGGTCCTAACACCTCCCAAATGCATTTTTAGGGGATTGATGTGAGATAACATTTGTCTTGAAATGGGCCCTGACACCTCCCAAATGTATTTGAAGGGACATGTTGTGAAAGAAAACTATCATGATATGGTTCGTGGCACCTACCAAATGTATTTTAGGGACTTGATGTGATTTTACATTTGTCATGATATGGGCCCTAAAACCCCCTAAATGCATTTTGATGGACTTGTTATGAGAGGACATTGTCATGATATAGGACCTAACACCAACTAAATGCATTTTTAAGGACAAACTGTGAGATGACATTGTAATCATATGCTCGATGGCACCTCCCAAATGTATCTTCAAGGACTTGGTATGGTTTTGGTTGTGATAGTTCGCCTTGTATCAATCATGATGGTCCATTCTGCTTATGAATGAGAGACTTCATTTTGATCTGGTCGCAACGTTGCATTTGTTGGAGTCACAATGTTGTGTTGTGAGGGTGCGTTGTGATGTTGTGTTGTGGGTTGATCGCAAAGCCTATGTGTAACACTGGTCATGACGCCTTTCTTTAATGTTGTTGCATCATGTTCTATTGCGGTCACGATGTGCATAGTGGAGACAACGCGATGTTGCGTTGTGATATATGGGTCTTGGAACCTCCCAAATGCATTTTTAGGAACTTATGTGAGATAACATTTGTCTTGAAATGGGCCCTAACACCTCCCAAATGTATTTTAAGGGACATGTTGTGAAAGGACACTATCATGATATGGGTTGTAGCGCCTCCCAAATGTATTTTTAGGGACTTGATGTGAGATAACATTTGTCATGATATGGGCCCTGAGACCTCCCAAATGTATTTCTAGGGACTTGATGTGAGATAACATTTGTCTTGAAATGGGCCCTGACACCTTTCAAATGTATTTGAAGGGATATGTTTTGAATGAAGACTATCATGATATGGGTCGTTGCACCTCCCAAATACATTTTTAGGGACTTGATGTGAGATATAATTTGTCATGATACAGACCCTGACACTTCCTAAATGCATTTTGATGGACTTATTATGAGAGGGCGTTGTCATGATATAGGACATGACACCACCCAAATGCATTTTTAAGGACAAACTGTGAGATGACATTGTCATCATATGTACGATGGCACCTCTCAAATGTATTTTTAAGGACTTGGGATGGTTTTGGTTGTGATAGTTGGCCTTGTTTCAATCATGATGGTCTGTTCTTCTTCTGGACATGACACTTCATTTTGATCTGGTCATGACGTTGCATTTGTTGCGGTTGCGATGTTGTGTTGTGAGGGTGGGTTGCAACGTCATGTTGTGGGTTGGTCGTAAAACCTATGTGTAACACTGGTCATGACGCCTTGCTTTAACGTTGTTGTATCACATTCTATCGCGGTCACGACATGCATCGTGGAGATAATGCGATGTTGCATTGTGAGATATGGGTCGTGGTACCTCCCAAATGCATTTTTAGGGACTTATGTGAGATAAAAATTGTCTTGAAATGGACCCTGACACCTCTCAAATGAATTTGAAGGGACATGTTGTGAAAGGACACCATCATGATATGGTTCGTGGCACCTCCCAAATGCATTTTTAGGGACTTGATGTGAGATTACATTTGTCATGAAATGGGTCCTGACACCTCCCAAGTGCATTTTTAGGGACTTGATGAGAGATAACATTCGTTTGGAAATGGGCCCAGGCACCTCCCAAATGCATTTGAAGGGACATGTTGTGAAAGAACACTATCACAATATGAGTCGTGGCATCTCCCAAATGCATTTCTAGGGACTTGACGTGAGATAACATTTTTCATGATATGGGCCCTGACACCTCCTAAATGCATTTTGATGGACTTGTTAAGAGAGGACGTTGTCATGATATAGGACCTGACACCACCCAAATGAATTTTTAAGGACAAACTGTGAGATGACATTATCATCATATGTGTGATGGCACCTCCCAAATTTATTTTCAATGACTCTGGATGGTTTGGGCGTGATGGTTTCCCTTGTTTCAGTCGTGATGGTCCGTTCTACTTCTGGACATGACACTTTATTTTGGTCTAAAACTAGGTCAAGGGTAACGAAAAAATCACCTACATTCCCATGTTACAACCTCTACATGACCCCAGTTAAGGGTTACGACCATCACACTTCACCACCATAACCACAACGTCAACCAACATGCTAAGTAACCAAGAAATAATGTTGTGTTACGTTCAGTATGGTGTGTAGCAACTCCTCACAAATGAATTTTTTGGGACTTGATGAAAGAGGACACTGTTTGATCTGGGAAAAACTCCTCAAAAATGCATTTCACTAGACCTATCTTGAGAGGAACCTGTCATGATTTTTTTTATTCAATATTTTACTGACTTCATGTTGATGTACTAGTCCAACCTACTCGACCACTACAGTTCAAACCGACTCAATTCGGTTTGAGTCAATACCGATCCAACCATCGTCCAGTTCCAATACCATTGGTCCAAATTATAACTGCTAAATTTTGGGTTGTGAATTTTCAGTATGTACATGTTTACTAATTTATATAATCAAAGTTACAATCATCATTCAATTCTTTTGGTGTTCCCTGCATACTAATGAAATTTATAGCTTTAATGCCTCAACAATATTCATAATTATCACTCAATTAAATAAATTAAATCTTAGATAATCCTCCCAGTGTTCTATACCAATGTTGTAACTACCTTTCCCCCCACTTAATCCCCCACTTCTAAAACACCCGCACCCCTGAGTTTTGTAAGTGCAAAATCCCTTATGCCAACCACAATCAAAATCCCAATCGGCCGATCCCATTCCAGTCGGTTGTAAGGGTTGCAATCTGCTAATCACAAACTCCGTTCCAATTGCAATTTAGAGCTTGTCGATAATAGAGCATCATCTTTAGTTGTAGTCGTGCGGATGCCCTAGCTTGGAATCGGGGGTCTGTCACTTCCTTTATCCCTCCTATACTTGATCATCTGTTTATTTTCTAGAGCTTTCTACCAAAGCCCTAATTCCATGTGGACCATGGAATCACAGTGCTTTAGACTTAGATGGTTCCATTATCTTCACTTTGCTCTGAGTTCACGACGCGTCAGACTGAGATTTTCTTTATCATTGAATTTCTTTTCTTTGGGAGAGCGCAGGTGCTAATGCTAACAGTAGAAGCTTGACCGCAAGGTGGATGTAACATCCTCAATTTCATAGCTAATGTAAACCTTTAATGTGGGGTATTCTAGTAAGTGTATGCCAAGGGACCTAATGAACCTAACATGGCTAGGTATGTAATTAAGTTTACAAAATTTTTGATACAAGTCATCTGGTCAACCAATACACACATAACGACTTAAATGTGTATGATTGTAGTCAGTTGTATATGAATATAAATGAATCATTCCTATGAACAATAATGTGACGAACATATAATATGATGAGTCCAGTTCATGACTTGAGCCTTAAACCTAGCTTAGGTCTTCATATTATGTAACTAAAGAAATATTGATCGCATGTGTCATACATGAGCTTCAATTGAGAAATTATATTGATTGAAGACTTATTTTCATGATTTGGAATACAATCAAGCTCATGGATTCTTTGAAATACTAAGGGATGTGCCATGTGCCCTAGAGCTCAATTCCAGCCCTATTGGACCAATTAAGTTTTACAAATAGGTCCTTGGAGTACAAATTGAGAATTGAGCATGTTGTGGTCATAATGAATGCTCAAAATATTTTTAGCAGAATAATAATTAGAATATAACATGGTGGGAGAAATTCCAGATGATTTTGATGTATATAGTGGCCTAGGTAATTAAATTAGTAATTATAATGTTTTTATTTAAAAGACATGTTGGAGTGTTGGTACAGGTAGTTTTTACTTAAAGTCTTGCTCATATAAAGATGATGGTAATATAGTATTTACCCCAAAATTTGAGGTCAAACTGAGCTATAGGGTGGGCTATATAAATATTTCTTATATATGGACTTTTAGCAAATAGAAAAATAAAAATAAACTAAAGGGGGGGGGGTGAACCCACGTCTGCGACTCTTATTTTCTGGGTCCAAACTGTGCGCCCGTGATAGGTAGCTGTATCCCAAGATAGGGTCAGAGTGGGGCTATAAAACCCCTGGATCTTGGATGCTTGGTGGCGGCCGGACCCCATGCTAGGGCTTCGACGCGAATTGAGAGGGGTAGAGAGCAAGACGGAAGAACAAAGAAGGTTGAAGGGGAGCACGATTGTGGCAGCCATGAGTTCTTCTTACAACTTTGATCATGGCCCCTTCGCTGGCATCTGCGGCGCCGCCCATCCAGGTGAGCCAATCTGTGGTCAAGGAAGGCTCACCTCACGCGAGGATGGCCTACTCACCGGTCGTCGAAGTCCCTAGGTCGTTGCTCTGTTCTTACAGACAAACATGGGAGAAGAACCCCCTTTCTCAGTGAGTGTAGAAGATGTGGATCCCACCCGATCCGTCTGGGATGAGGATGGGATCTCTGATCCTTCTCAGCAGTTAGATCAAGTTTGAACGGTTAGCATCACTTTGACAAAGTAATTCTTCCAAAATTCATATCTTGGGATTGGGAACTCATATTTTATCAAAAAAGATACCTATAGAAATCTCATGATGAGCACTATCATATAGAAATACTTCCAGATTATGATTTTGATATCTGATATTTATTAAATATCATGTATTGAAAACTATATGATTTTGATGTTTGATCAAATAAAAATAGCGAACGACTTTAGAAATTCGTGTAAATTTTACTGAATGTGTATTATGATATTCTTAACATGATTTCAAAGCCTGATCTCTATTATATGAAGTTTTATTGAGGTTTTTGATATAAACCCTAATAAGGGTATTTTGTGTATTTCACCCATTATCTGATTATGAAATGACTTGATATTGTAATACATTATCTTACTACATTGTATGATTACTTTTCTAAAAGTTTTGATGGAGTTTCATATATAATTGGCTTCGTATTTAGTTTTTGGCCTAAGTAGCCATTTTGTAAGTTGATCCATGAGCATTTGTGAGGCAACAAGTATTTCATGTGCCAATTTAGTATGGAAAATTATTATAATTATATTTTCATATGATTTGATAATGAGTCAGTAAGAGTAGTATATGTGAGTATATATGGAGTTCACTCTTGGTATATGAGGTATATACTTGTATATTAGTGTATATGCTATTTTTGGTATAATGAATATATTAGTATGTGTATGCCATATAATGTGTGAATCAAGTTTAATTCATTGTTTAAACATGAAACATGCTTTAAATCAGAGTTAGTACTAGTTAAATATGATTCCTAATTCAGTCTAGGAGATTAGGATGATGGTGTTTGAGATTTAGAAATGAGGAGAGGAGATTACATATGGACTTATACAATTTTGTTGATGACTAGGTATATATGTTGTGAATCAAGGAAACAAGGCTACATGAAGAACATCTTCAATATAAAGGTAAGTGGTTCATGCCCATGAGTTTTCTTATTTATTAAGCCCAATATGTTTACATATTTATCATATAATGCACTATGCTTTATATGTTCTGATATTTGAGATTTTAAGTAAGATGTGCAATCAAAGTTTTCACACCTCCATGATGGTGTCCTCTCATACACCCAATATCTCAAGTACATATATGTTATTAAGATTTCTTAGATAGACTGAGATTCATGAACTAGGTTCATGAGGAAATTAAAAGATCAAAATCATATATGATTTCTTAGTAAATAATTGTATTAATGAATACCGCTAAAAAATAAGACGTGCAATTAATATAGTCATACTTATTATGTGGGATTACTTTATATTTATGATTTCAAATAGAAATATGCCATTAAGATTTATTGGATAGATTAAGATCTAAGAAGTAAGTGTTGTTTAGATTTCTTAGATGATTAAGATCTAAGAATTAAGTACATGATAAGATATAAGACTAAAAGGCATTAAGTCGTGATTGAGTTGCACGATGAGAATCTATATGATTTCTACTTTAAGGTTTAAGATTTAAGTTCATACGAATGTATTGAGATCTGATTTAATGAGATTTTATATAAATTGAGTATGATTAAGATGCAAGTTAAGATTTTCTAAGGTTTTTATTCTATGGTTTATGATTTAAGACTTAATTCCATTAAGATCAGATTTTTATGAGGTTTTAACAGAGAATGAGTTATCTTGCCAATAATCATATATCATACTTTAGATATACACATTACTTAAGTTACTTTTGTATACTTAGTATTTCTATACTCATTTCAAATCTTGTCTCATAAGACGTTAGACTCATTTATGATATAATTGGTATAATGAAGTAATATTACCAAATAAGAGTTTTAGAATAAGGTTTACCCAGATAATGAGATACATGTTCAATCCAGCATTGAATTCAGTTTAGAACTTAAGAATAAGAGATTTAGATTCAGACTTAGACTACTCACTGTGTGAGTAGCCAGTTTTTGAATAAAGATACATGATAAGGGTTATAGGCCCCAACCTCAGTTATGTTGTAATTTGAGATACATATCCAAATTCTATAATAGATTCAGTTCATATTTTAAAGAGCAGAGGTTCATATTTAGATTTCAAATTCAAAACTAAGTACGTGTTGAGTACTCAGTTTCAGATAAGTTCAGATTCAGAGTTTAGTAAATATAGACTTAAGATAATTAATTCAAAACCTTCACATAATACATTATATAATAAGTCCTCATTCAGAGAGCCCTGAGACGATTCAGATGCATCTTTTGCCAATTCAGAGGAGTGTTTACTCCATTTCAGAGGGCACATTGTGCCAACAGAGGGTGTATTGCACCATAGAGGACACTTCAGTGTCAAAAGAGGGCACGATGTTCCAACAGAGGATGTGTTGCACCATAGAGGACACTTTGGTGTCAGAGAGGAGGACTTATTGTATAATGGTGGCCAAGAATAGATAACAAGTGTAAGTAAAAGATACTTTAGATTAGAGCATGTATGTGATCTCATCCATGAGTGTGATGAGAGGAATTTAGATAAGATAAGTATGACCTAGACACTTTGGTGTAGGTCATGAGACCCGTAGTATAGGTCTCCAGAAAGATAGAGTAGAAAGATAAGAGTTAAAGAAATTAAGAGATATTATGTTTCCATATTTTAATCAGCATTGATATTAGTTTTATAATATTCAAGAATATTATGTAACATCTTTACTTTTTTTTATAATGTACATTTTATAATACTCATGCCACTTACTCTAACGATTATTTTTCCCAATGCATGTCTGGGGACGTGATGTATGTAGGGTTTGGAGCAGATGAAGATCAAAGGACAAGGAAAGGTCTAAGATATTTTCAAGCTTGTCTAGTGGGGTGTCATTTACCAAGACGATCCAGAGTTTAGATACCTTTTTGTCATTCTTAATTATATTACCAATAGATTAGACTTTATGGATATATATATGATGTAGTTTTCTATTGACAGAAACTATGTATGAATCAATTTTCTAGTTATGCGAAGTGTTTCATTTACTGTAATTGCATTGGTAATCATGTTTGTGACACTCCCAGATGAAGAAAAAAAATTGCTTCCGCTCATGTGATATGAAAATATGGGTGTTACAGTGGATCTCACCACCCCTATTCAAGTTCTTTGCAATTCTCATTTGGGGTTAGTTCCTATTTCCCCTCTTCATTTGTCAAATTCCCCTCTTTCACATTCTGATTCCCTTTTATTTGCTTTAAATTCACGAATTTCCATCTTCTTATGAGAAGTACATGTACTAACACAGATCATCTGTAAAGCTACAAGTAGAAGGAGCTTTGCCCCTGTGACGTTCGTCACCATTCTGGTTTAGTTATTCTTTCCCCTTCCTCCTTTGTCAATCGTGCCTCTTTCTCAGTCTTATTCTCTTTGCTTTGCTCTGGTTTTATGGTTTTGCATTTGCTTTGCTCGAAATTGGTAAATATCATAGCATTTATCAAAGGACTGCGAAACCTACACAACACTTTGAGAATGATGTTCATGACAAGGTTCCTGTGGACATGCCTTTATTTGCACCAAATATTCAAGTATTACCAAACTAGTTTACCATTCTAATAGTATTATTCTTTGGAACAAATTTAAGTGAATGCCTTATAGTTAGTTCCCAAGAAGATCACATGGTTCATTCTGAAGCCTTTTGTGAACTGAAGCATATCCAACTATTTGTTTGTATCCACTATGTCCTAATGAAATTGTGTCTAAACCAAAGTAACATGGTCGCTTCAAACAAGTCCCCAATCTCTTCTTAATATGTATGGTACCCCGATTCATTTTTGATGTGTTTGAACAAACTATGGACTTTTCCCAGGTCTGTTTAGCATTTTTTTTTCTTTTTGGATATTGGTTATATTTGAAGGATAATCATCCATCTTGTGTCTTATCATTATTTCCTCCTATGTAGTGGGGTTGAGATAGTATTTTTTTCGTGTCGTTGGTGGCGTTGGGCGCCTCGACATCCATTGTGTCTACTAAAAGTAAAAAGGGTGTCAGTCATGGTTGGCTGGGTCATAATATGACATAATTTGACTTAAATATAACTAATATTTGAATAGCATAAACCTCTTAGGCCTTAACATTTCCTTTTTACCATACAACCATCTAAATGAGGCATAATTTGGCCAAATCATACCAAACTTCCCCAAATTTACCCTATACCGACTATGCTTTGATTAAGGATAGCATATACTTATGACAACATTAAGAGATTTAATTATCTTGTTTTTGTTATTGTGATGTCTTCCCAAATTTATTTCCTTCTTATCCCCAGTTATGCTAACATAAGTTTGCACTGATCTAATATTATATTGTTATATTATCTCTTACCTAGACTGAATGGCTTTATCTTTAAGATATTGACAATAGTGTTCATTGTTTTTCATATATGGGATCACAACTTTAAATAGTTGAAGTAGTAGTTGATGGCCTAGGCTAATATCCTGCTTTCATGTGAAGAGGAGTGTCTCCTTCCGTGATAGAAGTTGGACTACTCTTTTATCATCATTTTTCTTTACATATCAACACAAAGTTATTGAAAAAGAGAAGTACACTTGTCCTGTGAATTTCAAAATGACAATTAACCATGAGAACTGTCTTCAAAAAGTAGGAACATAGTGTCTTCGACAATCCATTTTGATACCTGATTGGCATAACTATGGAATTAATTGGTGAAATTTTGACCATTTCGTCAAAATTTTAAATTATGCTCCAACACAAGAATCTAGCATCAAGGAGAGGGGGATGAGATCAGTATCTAATCAAGGTTTACCCTTTTTTTCATTTTTGTCAGTTTATATGTCTGCTACAACAAGTATATACCAATTTAAGGGTGCATTCAAGTACAAAGACTCTACAAATATAAAGAGCAGGAGATGGAACCTTCCCACCTCAAATCATGTATCTAACTTTGCCTTGGCATCACTAAGATCGAAGGCCCCCTCGTTCTATGAGACGGTGCAAATAATGACACCTTCTACAATACCCAAGGAATGGAGAAGGCACAGTGGTTATTGTAACAAGTGAAAAAAATGGCTACAAGATGGAAAAGATTAATTGAAAAGATGTGGAATTTAAGAAAAATAAATTGTAGAAAGTGATGTCATTACATGGTGGAATATACTAGGCATAGTTTTTGAGGTGGGCACCTAGGCACCCAATGGGGGTCTATGTAGGTCGAATATTTGGTTACTAGACATACATGTTTTTCCAGGAAAATGATCGTTTGACTATTTTTTAAATTTCAAATTATTCTTGTCAATTTCAAATTATTTGTGACACATTTAAAAGTTTCCCATGCATTTTTCAACATATAATTCACTCATACAAGAATGTTTATGATGTATATCATTCAAAAAATAAAAAAATACCTTGTGTATGTGATATATATAATATATGATATATAAAAGCATATGCCAAAAAAAACTTGCACCTTGGCGCCCTAGACACCCCAGCCAAGACATGGCAGTGCCTGACACCTTAACAACCATTCTACTAGTGTCAACATATGTAATATACATGTTATGGATCAAAAAAAATGTTCCAATTATATATTGCAAACAAGATAAATTTGTTATTTTTATATTCAAGAAAAAGAATTAGATTTAATATTCAAGAAAATTGATTACACCATCCAATGTCTAGATATTTTGAAGGGGTATATTTCAAAATGATATATTTCTCACAAGAAAAAAAGTACCTCATAGTAAACATACATTTTTTAAAAAATGAGTGCACGTCTAATGCCTCTAGATTATTAAAAGGGGTAGTTCATTGGCACCATAATCAACTGAAGCAAGTTCCTAGGTTAGGCAAACATGTGAAAGCCATAAAACTAGAAGAATTATAAAATGCATATTGAGATGTATAAGATAGCTCAAGGGAAAATAGCTTGATCAGTTATTGCAGATCTGAATGCCACTAAAAAAATCACATGCATAGAAACTATTCAAGGCAATATGAAATAGAAAATGCCTTTTCAGGAAGAAATTTTCAAGAATGAAAAGAAGTTGAGAGTATAATTTTGAGAGAAAATTACAACTGGACTTATCCACACAATACCAAACCTCATGATATGTTACGCAAAACAACTTGATTAATAATTTATAAGTTGGGTTACCTTGCTTTCATCAAAATCATAATCAATTAACGATCCCACATCTGGAATTGAATAACTAGCAATGAGTTTTCAGCTTTCAACTTTCGACTTTCTAGAGCTTCACAAACAGTTGACATACAAAAAATGGCATAATCTATTATCCTCATATAAGGGAGAAGTTTGAATAATTAAATATAAAATAGAAGGTATATATAAATAGTTATGACAAATGACTGTTGGCCAAAGGTAATTGTGTCGGAGATACATAGGACCATGTTTATAGACATAAATTGGAAGATAGTAAAGACTTAAATTTAGATCTAATCATATTTCTCCGGAGGTTAATTGCATATAATTAATATTGTTCTTAAGAAAACTATGGTAGGTTTTGTTAGAAAATGTGAAGAATGTACGAGGGAAGTTGAATCTAGCGTAGGAACGGTATCCCAGTAGCCTCCTTGGTTTTCCATCTTCTTAGATGTTCATCCTCCGTCACGGGCGTGGGAGGGAGGGGGGAGAATGCATCTCTTTATCCCAACATAGGAATGGTAGAGTAGAAACTGAAAATGCAAGAAAGAAATTAGCATTGTATTAATGTGAGTACATTTAGATAAGAGGTCTATGAACATATAATATAAATAACAGAATGAAGAAGAAAAAACATGGTGATATATAGTAAATCAATAAGTGGAGCAGTAGTAAATGGATAATATCATAATACTACAACAACAGTAACTCCATAACATAGCAGTAAATTGATGCTTGGTCATGCAAAAATAAGATACAAAAAATAAAGAGGGAATGCAGTAACATTGGGGTGATAGTATCCACTTGATGGTAAAATAGAAAGGAACATGGTGTTCAATTTAAAATATAGAAATATGATAACCATTTGGGATTTCTTCTTCTTCTTTTTAATGTTCTATGCATGGTTGTATATGTGGCTAGGTGACCAGGCATTGCCTAGGGACGCCCAATATATCACCCCAACTTAAAACATTTTACAACGGAACATGGTGACAATCAGTTATGTAGTAGGGCCTAAGCGCACCTTGATAACTAATGCATAGTTGATAAGGTGGTTAGGCCTTAGGTGTTCCTTATGAGGAGCCTAGGGTGTCCAACTATTTCTAGGTGTTTTACTTTCTTTAATTAACGGTAATAATGAAGTATTTACATTCATGATTTGGCCTAATTCTAGCTTAGTTTATATTAAGAATAATTGGCTCTTATATAGAGATGAAAATTTAACAAAATTACATGATCATTCTTCAGGGAGCCATTGATAGGAGTTGGATGAGTAGAGGAAAATTTAAACATGAACGTTGCCAAGAGGCATTCATGCAAGGATTTAACTTATTTTTGAATTTTGCATTTAGGAATCGTACTGAGGTCAAGTGTCCATTTGTGAAATGTGAGAACAAATTATTTCATAATAGGGAGACAATTACATGGCATGTTATCAGATCTGGATTTCTATCGACCTACATTAATTGGGAATATCATGGTCATATGACAAAAAAGATCATATGGTTAATTAACATATGGCTAACTCTTTTGACGATATGGAGGGGTTCATAAATGATGCATGTTATGATGAAGTAGAAATGAACATATAATTTTACGATAGTGGTAGTGAATATCCTATTCATGATGACAGTGGTAGTGATAATGAAAATCCCATTCATGATAATAAGAAATTTGAGGAACTACTTAAAGACACTTGTGAATCATTATATCTAGGTTGTGATAACTACTCAAAGATCACCTTTGTTGTTCATCTATTTAGACACAAATTCTTGAATGAAATAAGCAATCAGGAAATGCCAGGATATCTGGAACTTCTATCTAAAGCGTATCATATGGGACATAAGTTTCCAACAACATGGTATAAATGTAGAAAACTCATGTCTTCTCTAGGTTAGATTGTCAGAAATCCATGCATGCCCCAATGATTGTATACTTTATAGAGGAGAATAATTGAATTTAGAAAAATTTCCAAAGTATTCCACCTCAAGGTGGATTGATACAAGCTGGGGAAGAAGGATAAAGATCAAGAAAAAGACACCACAAAAAGTTCTTCGCCACTTCCCCTTGATTCCTAGATTGAAAAGATTATTCAATTCAATTAAGACGACTCCTTGGATGATTTGTCATTCCACAAGTATGGCTATCACAGTAGGTGAAATGAAACATACGAGGGATTCTAAGGCTTGCAAATATTTTGATACCAATCATCCTTCATTCAACATTGAGCCACGAAATGTCAGACTTGGCTTAGAGATAGATGGATTTACCCTTTCAATATTGCGATGATGAGTAGTAGAAGTATTTGGCCCATCATTTTAATATGTTATAATCTTCCTCCCTCGCTCACTATGCATCAATCTCTCTTAATGATGACACTTCTTATTGATGGCCCAAAATCACCATGCAACGATATTGATGTTTATCCCCAACCATTGATTGGTGAATTGAAGATGTTGTGAGCTGGAGTGAACACTTTTGATGCTAATCTAGGTGAGGTATTTAGCATGCGAGCAATGCTTCTATGGACCATTAGTGACTTTCTTGCATACAATATGTTGTCTGGTTGGAGTACAAATGTCTACAAGGCTTTTCTGTATTGTCAAACTGATCATGGTTCTATTTACCTTCCATATAGTCGAAAATGTGTCTATCTAAGGCATCATCATTTTCTACCAATTAACCACCCATGGAGTGTTGATAAAAAAGCTTCAATGGAGTGGAAGAACATGAACCCACACCTCAAACTTTAGATGGAAAACAAATTGAACACTTGTGGAAATATTATGATAATGTTGTCTTTGCAAAGATTTCAAATAATAATTCACATGACCAACATGAACTACCTAAGGGGTAGAAAAAGAGAAGTATTTTTTAGCTCCCTTATTGGAGCTCATTGTTGGTTCGACACAATCAAGACGTTATGCACATAGAAAAAAATGTGAGTTAAAATATTTTGGCATGGTTACTTCAAAAGGATGGTAAAAATAAGGAAAATATTAAAGCCCAATTGGATTTGCAACACTTGCGAATATGTAAATCATTATGGCCTAAACTTTCAAAATAAAATAATAGTAGGGAGCTTCCTCATACAATATACAGTATGATAAATGAAGAGAAGGAAAACTTTTTATCTGTATCGATGGACATTAAACTCCCTAAAGGATTTTCATCAAACTTGTCTCGTATGGTTCAAGTACAAGAAAGGAAGTTAATCGGTATGAAGAGTCATGATCACCACATATTGCTACACCATCTCCTTCTAGTAGCTATGATAAAGGCATTAGCAAAACCCGTCAGACTAGTTCTAATGGAACTCTATGTTTTTTTTAAAGAACTAAGTGCAAGGGTCATTACTATTGAAAATATGGAAGAGCTGGAATAGAAAATTCCTACAATAATGTGTAGATTAGAAAGGATTTTTCCTCCTACATTCTTTATGTCATGGTCCATTTAGCCGCGCATCTAGCAACTGAAGCAAAACTTACTGGACCAATTTAGTTTACATGAATGTATCCCATTGAGAGATATCTCCACACACTAAAGAATTACATTCGTCATAAGGGTAGACCAGAAGTAACTATTGGTGAAGGGTATTTAATGGAGGAAGCAAGCATATTATGTGATAGGTATCTACATGATGTGGAAACCAAGCTACATAGACTTGTAAGGTATGTTGATGGTCCACTTGGCTCTCACTCTATAGTGAACATATCCATCGAAGAACTACATCAAGCTACACGTTTCATATTTCTCAATACCAAGGAATTTCAACCTTGTGTGAAGTACGTATCACGTTATTAATTGTAAAACATTTTTGAAAATTGTCTAACAAAATTTAGTCGAGTCATACATAAATACATAGTTGGGATGATTTCACCTTACAACTACACCATCACAAATCATTTGTAAATTAGTTTGAAGATCATGTAAGGCAATACAACTATTTTATTTTACATAATGTTTTTATCCTATCTTATTTCTTAATTTCATCCATATTTCTTTTCTAACTAGGCTACTTCCATACAAGAATATGATGAACTTCTCAAGCCTATCCAATATCTGTCTCAAGGGCCTAAGATAGGAATATATTCTTATAAAGGTTACTTTGTGAATGGATACAAATTTGAGCGTCAAGATGTTGATAAAGATCGAGTAACACAGAATATTGGTATTGCCACAATAGGCCCTGATGGTGAAGTATATTATGAACTTCTAGATGAAATCTTTGAGATTCACTACCATTGAATGAATCCTTATTTTCTATTTAAATGCTCCTAGTTCTATGTTGATGAGGAAGGGTTATCAGTTGATGATCTTAACATTGCACATGTTAACACGAGTAATAAAAGCATTGAAGATGAACCATTTATATACCCAGAACAAGCTAAACAAGTCTTTTACTCAAGAGATCTGGTAGATGGACACTGGAGTATTGTATGTCCCTAGAAACCTAAAATTGTATACATCAATCATGATCTCATTGTTGAACGTGAACACTTGGGTAGATATCATGAACCTTCAATTAGTTGTGGGTTGAATGATGTTCCTAATGTCAGATGGACTAGGTATGATATATCTAGTTCTTTTAGAGTTTCTAGAAGTTTGATGAGTGAAATTTTACAACCTAAAAAGAGGAAGAGAGTAGAGGTATAACCAATAGAAGTCTTTTGTTGATATTTATGATTTGGTTTTTAGGTATGTCTAGTATTTCACTTCAAACATTGAACTAGTATTTAATGCAATTAATTTTTTTAGATTCATGCCACCTAAAGCTATGTTCAAGTCCATTAATAAAATCATGGTGATGGATAATTAGGGCATCAATCTTGCATCAAGAAAATTAGGTATGTGAAATTTTATTTTAATTTTTTCATACACTTTTTTTGCCAAATTTTTATAGTCTTCACCCACCTTTAAGGATCCGAATAAGGAAGTGAGTCACAATGAAAATTTAATTGTTGCATCCATCCTTAAGGAAAGTATGGGTAAGATAAAGTCAAGTTAGTTTGAAGGTATTTAATTTCATGTCTTTAGGATAATATTTTATATATTCTGTTAGATGGATCAACAACAAGATCAACAAACTCATATTTTTCAGATGATAACATTCCAATTGCAAATGTATTAAAAAAAGTCAGAAATTTATTATCTTACTACAATAATATCATAATTTGTATTTCCCGACATCATGTCCTATAAGTATGTGAAATGATTGCATTTGCATAGATACATCTATAAAAGAAAAAGGTGAATCATACACTTTCAAGAAAAGTGTGCAGCCAAGTATGAAGAAAAAGTCCATTACTGAAAATGCCATGCACCTAGAAGACCACATGAGAACAGATCAAGAAAGTGAACATGAACCCAGATGCAAACAATGTGATTCATGCCATTTGTTTTTTTCAGTCATTAGTGTTTTTTTGTGTAGTAACTTCTGATAAATTTATAAAAATATTTATCAAAATATTAATGATCTTATTGTAGTATCTAATCATGGTAGTCAAGGGAGAACACCACTTCAAAGGACAAACTTCAGAGGTATTATTTTCTATATCCAATTAATTTATACGTTAAAATGTAATTAGGTAGAGACAAAGTTAGAATTGATTTCAAACACACTTTATTTAGGCTAGACCAAAAGTACTGGAGTAAGTAAGAATTTACATCACCGTCATAGATTTGAAACTGGTACAAGTTATATTTCTGTATGTGATTTTTTCCCTTCTATTAGAAAACACTATTAATTATGATTCCTTATACTTTTCATAGTAAGAGAGAGTACAAATGCCAAAGGAAATCATGTCCCAACCCATAACAATCCACTTAAGGAATGCTTGAGTGAGATAACATCAAGTAAGTCTTAATTAATTTAGTTGCCTATGTATATATCACCAATCCCTCAATCTTGTATCATTTTTTTCCATAAATCTATGAGAAACGAAGAGACTAATGAAACTCAAAAATTTGGAAGAAGAAATTCTAGTTGGTGATGCATTTAACAAAACTCAAAATTATGGTATGAAGTACCTTATTTACTACATTAATTTCAGAATTTTTCTTTATGACTCATCTCTTACTACTTGAAATGATTGAATTCATGTAGACAAGTTTATGAGTAGAAAAGGTTAATCAAGTACTCTCAAGAAAACTATCCATCCAAAATTAAAGACAACATATGTCCATTGTGATTCTAGTGCACCAAATCATAATGCATCTCGTAGGACTGAACTTTTAGGTAAGCATTTTTAATATTTAATTTTATATTTTATCACCATAATGATAAACTATTACTATAGCCACTGGAAATGTGAGATGCAACTAGCAGATATCTATTCCAACTGAAGATACTGAAATATTTGAAGAAATGTGAGGGTCACCTATAGATTTTGACATGAGCGGTGAGGATAGATCACATTTGAATGAATTTGTCTGTCATGAAACTTTAGTGAGTTATGCGTCTATTATACATAATACTATGCTGTAATTTTTGTTACTGTATCTCATTATTACATTCAATATTTTAAGATTTTAAGGGAACTCACATCGAAGGAAATTTGGATACCCCTATTGCAAGTAATTCTTCTAGTTATATTATTCTATCTATAATAATTATACATAATCTATTCGCTATTTGGATATTAATGTAGAAGGTGATGAAGAATGTTGGTGATTTCCACATCAATGAAACTTTAGATGAGAATTACTCACCCGTCCATAGAATTTCATATTTCCATATTCTAGGTAATTTATATAGTTACACTATTATAACTGCTATGCTAATTTTACATAACCCACTAATTATTTGTAGATACTATTGTTGAAGACGATGATGATAATGGTTATGACTTACATGATGATGGAACTTTAGATGTCTATCAATCGGGTAATAGACTAAAAATTTCATACAGAATCACTCTTACTGGGTACTAGGCTCCAACAACAAATCATATTTCTATCTTATGACAGAAAATGGTGATCATCTTGAAGATGAGTTGCACTTAGAAGACTAAATGAGAGTAAATGAAGAAATTCATGATGACCCAATATGCAAAAAAGGTATTGTATGCCATACAAATTTCAGTACCAATTTTCATAGTTAATATTTAATGGTATAATTTCTTATAACGCTAAAAAGAATACAAGAGGATGCACCACTTACAAAATAGCTACTCCAAAAGTTGGAAAAAAATGGGTTTGCTTTATAGATAAAGAATTAGGAGTATCTTCTTGTGATGAATGTCAGAAACTATCAGGATGGTTGGTGTTGTTTGCTAGACACACACAGCAATTTCCAATAGCTAAAAGTTGGGGACAAAAACATCAAAGGAGTTTTGAGAAGGTGATGCAAAAATTAAAGGTATGCAACACTATAGTTAAATTCAAGTGCATGTGCTTGTGCATGTAAATGAAAGGTATGCAACACCATGTAAAAATTAAAGGTATGCAACACCATGTAAATAAGTATTGATGACATGGAAATTTTGTTATTTAAAATTTTGGTAGGATGATTTTCAATTTGTAATGGAAGATGGGGAGACCCAAGATCCTCTATATGGTGTTGTAACTTCTTGTAAAAGAATTATGCAACAAAAACTGAGAACTTGGAGATATAGCATGAAGAGAAAATAATATGATGAAAATAAGACTATAGAGGAACAAGCCTCAACTTACAGAGACAAAAGAATTGATGTTGAGCAATGGAAAGAATTATTGCAATACTGGAAAGAAGAAAAGAACAAGGTGATAATACATTGTAATATACTATATATCATCAAATCTGATATGACATAACTATTATATTTGTTTCAGCAATTGTTGGATAAAAGTAAGAGCATCTGAAGCATAGTAAGGCCTATGTATATGCATGGACCCATCTCCTTTGCAAGACATAGCTTTAAATAGGTAATAATATATTATTAATTTATTTATAATGATGTTTCCATCTTACAAGCTATCCAGAAAGTATTGTATTTTCTCTTATCTTGTACAAAACATTTAGAAAAAGGAGCATCCAACATTGGAGGTCTACGTCTCAGGCCATCTAGATAAGAAGCAAAAATTTCCCAATAAGGACACTAAAGACATTATTGTAAGTAGTGAAATATACTATTTTAATTTAATGCATAATTTGTTTGAATTACACTAAATTTTTTAATTTACCAATGATCATTAGCAAAAAGTTATTGATGAATGCATAAGTCAGGAGCTAGACAAGACACAGGATCCATTAGAGTTTTCATCCTTTTTGGATGAAGTGATTGGAAAACATCATGGAGGGTTTGAAAGAGGTTTTGGTGCAACCGTATCTCATCGAGATATGCAAAACCAAAAAAGCAAAAGAAGTTTTACATGGTATTGTTATAGAACTTCAACAACAACTGAAAGATACCAAAAGGGAGCTAGAGGATAGTAACAGAGAACTTGCTGAAGCTAATTTAAGAATAGTTGTACTAGTATGGTACTTACACCTCATACACTTTATTTTCATTCAGTAGAAATTATTAACATTTATTTTTGTAGGTACTACTGGGAGAGAAGAAATGGAAAAAAGAATTTTGTTGAAAGAAGGCATGCTCTCCGATAGGAAGTTCTTCAAAATGCCGTAAATTGATTACTCTACTTATTCTACTTAAGTAATAAGCAAGACTAAACATGTATAACATGGATTGGACACTTGTAGCTTATTTTTTTTTTCTTTTGTAGGGTAAATCTTCACACATTCTACAATCATCCACTCTACTAGAAAGCACAGATTAACTAAGTGATTAGAAATTTAATGATATACTTCCCATTAGAGTTCTATATTTAGTTATTAGCTTCTTAGGAAGTCTTTTTCATATCTAAATTTTTCTTTGTATTTTTTTTTACAAAAAACACTTTATTTACTATTCAGTTAGATAATGTATAGATAGATTATAGTATTTTGTTCTCAGTACCATTTAATTTATTTGTTACATTTCCAGAACTTATGTGTGCAGTTTCCATGAAATAAAAATATCTATATTTTTTTGATGTGTCATATATGTAGAACAAAAGTTATTCATGCGATATGTCTTTGTTTGTTTTATTTTAATTATGTATGTGGTTGGGAGATCCAAAGTCAGGGTGGGGAAATGAATTGAGAATCCTATGATTGTTTTGGATGCAATTGACTTGAATATGTCTACCTTTTGGGCAAATTGAATCCATCAAAATGCATTTCTTACTTTCTTTACAAGCCATTTATTACGTTTTGTACATGCATAAGAAAATTACTTTATTTTGTAGAGGTAATTAAGAAAGTCAATGCTGATAAAGTCTTTTTATAGTGGTCTATTGGAATTTCTTTTGGTATTTGAGAACAAAGAAGGTAGTTTGCATCCCAACACATACACTAGCAGGTAGTAGACCAAGGGAAGAAGTTGTACCTTCTGATCTATGTGCGTGGAAGGAATATTGCCAGAAACTCCATCAAGGGCTCCCCTTATACTAGGTACGCACTCTCTTCTTTTGTGTGGATATCCACATGTCGGTTCATTCATGCCATCAAAAGACTCGGAGGCCTAGAGAGTATGTGCCCACTGACACGTTGCACTCAGTAGCTTGCCCTCTTCTCCTTAATTACGTTGCCAAAAAAGAGAAATTTAATTCGCAACAAGACAACCTTGACTTCTCCTCTCTGCTCTAGTGCTTTGTCACATGAAATAACTTCTATACAATCAAGATTAATAGTCCTTTTCTTTTTCTCCCTTCCTTGGAGCTAATCATATGCATGCATATCTAGTTGCCATCATACATTTGCTAGTTGTTTTTTATTATCGATTGATGTGTTTTCTTTTAGATGAGTATAAATAGGAGCTATACCCAAGTTAGTCCTTCAAATGATAAATGTAAAGGGGATAAATATTGCTCATGTCAAAAGCCACCTACATGCACATCATTTAGCTTCATATATAGAACTAGCACTGATAAACTGAATCTAGAAAAAATAAAAATGATTAGTGTTTCTCTCATTCATTCTAATCTAATTTCGGGTGATCATTTTTACTGAGATTTATTCACTTTGTACGTAATTTTTAAAGTATCTCTTCTATATCCTTTCTTCCATCAATATGCAAAAAACTTGATGTTTAATGTTAGCATGTTGGAGGACTGTATGTTTCTTGATGTTTGTTTGGTACACATGACAGTGATCCCATGCATATTGTTAGTAATGTAGGGCACCAATGATCTAGACATCAAATATGTTTTTTTTGGACTCACTAGGGTCAGTTAAACTATTTTATGTTAGGGCATGTTGTGTTATGGTTCAGTTGTGGGTGCCTCCACTTATCAGGTGGATAGTGACAACCTGAGTGCCTGGTTTGGAAAAGCATAGTGGATGGAAAACTTTGTGAAATCTATGCTTTAAATATAGGGTTCTGCAAGAATATACTCACATTGCTTCATTAGGAGACATCTAGACACAAATAGCATGTGAGTAAAACCCTATCTTTTTCTATCATCCGCCACCAAATTTCCCTAGACATAGCATGATTTAATCTTATCCCAGTGATAATAGTCAATATTTTAAAGACATGGTTGTTATTATGCTCGATGTGTGCAACTTGCTTGTTAGATGGCACATGTTTCCCTGTTTGATAATTTCTAAAATGAAAACTAATGAATAATTAGATCAATGTTCTTCTTTTTAGTGTGGGTATATGTTTGTCTTGACTTTGTTTGTATTCAAGTCTTTTGTATGCTTCCATGAAAACAATGCAGTGCAACAATACAAAATTGCACAGAGGATGAGCTATTTTGGACTGGCGACCAACTTGATAATATATCTAAAAAAAGTGGTTGGGTTAGATCTGACAACAACAGCCAAGAATGTCAACTATTGGACAGGAGTGATGACCATGACACCACTTACAGGTGGCTTCATTTCAGACTCACACTTGGGAAGGTTAAAGATTGTGATTGTTTCCTACGCCATTTATATGATGGTAAGGAGGTCTAATTATTAGTAAAGTAGGTCTATTCATATGGATGCATTCTTGTTAGATCCACCTAGAAAGGCATGGCCTCCATATATCGCTCTGCTACTGGCCAGAAGCTAGCACTCACAAAGAGATGATTTCGCGGTAATGAGGAAAACAAAATATTGATGCTTACTTATTTTTTACAACTTTCCCCATATTAAAGTTGGATGGTGTTTACTTATCATTCTTTTTAGACCCAATTTAAATGGTAAGATTTGTTTAAGATACTTGTAGGTGGGTGGAGTTAAGGTTGGGTGTAATCAGTGAATAGAAGCAACCTTCACAGAGGGTCTTGTATTCTCCTCTATGTTCCATTTATAGCATGATCAACTTATACACATGCGATTTACTATTTTTTTTCCCATCTGTTACTTGTCCCTTATTGTTTTCTTGCTTGAGTTTTGTTGCAGTTTTGTTCCTGGTTATCTAATACGAATGGTTGATGGTTTGCTAAAAAATCTTGGATGTTGTTGCTTTTTCAATGGGTAGTCACTATATAGACAAAGTGCTAATGACTTTCAGTTCTCCCTTTTGCAAGAGTCATCGCAGGGGTATACTTGAGATCAGATGGTCCGGTATTGAGCTTGAAGAATAGTGGGAATGAACAATTTTGGCTGATTGGTGGTACAAGTGCTCACCTTGTTGTTGTGCTTCAGGGACTGTTGAAGGTTGTTGCTGGGATTGAGAACTCATTCATTCTCACTTCAAAATCTAGTGGTGATGATGAATTTGCAGATCTTTAGATTGTTAAATGGACATCGTTAATGATACCTCCCATCCAGATCATGACGGTGAACCTAATTGTTGTAGTTGTTGGTTTCAGCCGTACTATCTATAGTGTAATTCTTCAGTGGAGCAATCTATTAGGTGGAGTTTGCTTTAGTTTCTGGGTGTTAGCACATGTGTACCAGTTTGCTAAAGGGTTGATGAGAAGGTGAGGAAGGACACCAACTATTGTGTTTGTATGGTCTGGGCTCATTGCCATCACCACGATGGGGTAAAGGCAGTTGTGGTAGCAACATTTGCATCTATTGTTATATCCCAACTTATTGTTAATTATTTAGATCAACTTTCTTTCAAATCTTCTTATTTTTTCAAAACAATCACATACATCAAAAAATGGCTAGCATGAGAATGCTTCATTGGAAGAAACCTTAATCCCACCGTTCAAGCTCTCATCAATTCCACATGTAGAGCTTTGAAAACCCACACATCGATCACAACATTTTCCTTTAACTTCCATTCTTTATGCTGAGGTTTGTGCTTACAATATGCTAAACCTCAGTTTGATTTGTAGTGCCAGCTGGTGTCCAAGAATTGCAAAGCTAATATGGTAAACCTCTTAGCTTTCTTGAGTGAAAGTATGAAGATCTCTCTGCCTGTGTGGCTAAGAATATTGTTCTATGGGCATTTGGGCCCTCCTTCTTTAGTCTTACAGTTGTTGTAGCATGGGCACAACTGCTTGTTGTCGTAGAAGTCTGGTGGTACACATAGGCAAGTGATGATGTACTTGTTGCAGAAGAAGAGGCAGGGCTTCTTGTACTATGTTTGGCTGCAACGCCCCTGGCACTGACCATCGTACTCTGCTGGATCAAGTATTAAATCTCAGTTAGAAGTGGTTGCATGGGTGAAAATGTGGACTCATAAGATCAGAGGAAGTAGAGCAAGAACAACACCAGATCTTCCTTTTTCGTAGCCATAGAAAAGACCATCCTCACAGCTACTAGGAAGAACTAATTTGAGCACTACCAACATCTCCAAAAGTCATCCCTTAAAGATTGAAAACGGGCAACCGACCTAATTATATATATCCTAGCTAGTTCTAATAAACTCTCATTGTATATCCACCTATGTGAGGGCCTAAATGTCTGTACAATGGGTAATATTGCTGAGAGGTTTGAATTGTACAAGTCTTTTTTTAATGACATTATGATGTACACGCAGATCATAGTTTTATATTTGAGTTATGAAACATGGAACATATGATGAATGTGCATGGCTAATGTATACATTGAATAATTAATAAAAATACCCATTTTGTTTCTTTCTCTAAATACATTCTGGAGATGCAACTTGTTTCGAATTGTATGAAAAGGTGATATTCATGAATGTACCACTCAGTCTAAATCACAATTCATGTCATCGACACACCTTGTATCAATTAGGAGACAACAAATGTCATTATCTATTATTACATAGGTGATAAGCATAGATTTTTTTGTTATTGATGATGATAATGATTGTTGTCATCTATTGACATGCTCCAACAAACATGTAACCAGTTATAGGTGACATACCTTAGAGAAGCCTACATAGTACAACAATTACACATAAAAGATGACATGTATTATGTATGTGAAAATTAATCATGTCATCTACTAGGAGAAAGATGACACAGTTAAACATAATAAATGATGTCGGCAATGTAGATCTTCTCTCTTCTCCAACTCTCATCTTTGGAGATCCAAGATCAATGGAGAGGATGATGAGTGAGTATGGAGTGTGGCAGCACTTTGTCACCTCCTTAATATCATGACCATACTTCATGGACAACGTACAATCCTTTTATAGGATCTACCAACCAAGTCAAATTTCCCATCAGTCACAGAGTGTGTAGAGAGCAGTGACCACAGAGGGTGATTGGCAGTTGCACTTGCTAAGGTGGTGAAACTTTCATCGGTCATGGAGAGTTGGGGCTCGACGACCGCAGAGGCATCACGAGTACGTTGGTCATAGAGGGATCATAGTTCATCAATCGATGGGTATGTGTGCTCCTTCAAACACAGGGGAGTTGGGGGTCAGCGATCATTGACATGATGCAAGATTCATCGGCCGCTACGATCTCCAGTCAAGGAACAAATGTTGACTGTCGAACTATGGTTACCTTGATTGGTCATTGGGTGCTACAATTTCTTCAAAGTATAGGAAGAGTGGTGAGTCATGGGATATAATGATAAAAATTACCTAGATAAAACATGGTAAACATGACAAAATAGGAATAAAATAAGCACACTAATATCCTCAAAATTGGATGTTATCAATATTGTTTGCCCAAGTGTCTTCAACTCAAGACGGATTCTTTGGTGATTGATTTTTTTTCATATAGTGAGGTACTTAGAGCCATATAATGATGTTTAAATGTGATTGTAATGTTGTCTAATGTTTTACTAATGATGGAGTTTTTTTACAGTCTTAACAATGTAACACAATTGGTTGTTCACCCATTTCTTAGATTTTTTTTATGTAGGAAATATGCTTATTGAATTTGTGTGAATGTGCATACAATTATATTTATTAGAAGTTGATTTTTTTTATCCTCATGTTTTGGATTTGGAGAGCAATGTAGCTTTTTTTCTAAATTCTTCCCCTAGAGTTTGCATTTTTTTGCAACACAATATATCTGGTAGGTATAAATTCTCATCCAATAGGTTCAATATAATTTTGTATATATAAGAAAGGTTATCCCAGGGGCTTAACAAAACTTTTCAATAAGAATTGCCATCAAGAGTGTAGACAAATGTATCGCACCATCCAAGAAATAAATTACACAAGTTGTTGATTGCTCTATGAATGACACCCCCAACATCTATCAGTTCTGCATTGGATGATATTGATCATGGGCTTCACAAATGTTTAGCACATATTTCATTTGGTGACAGCCCATGCTTCATTGATCTATATTAGAACTTGGTCATGCTTCCTATGAACCTTGGAGGGATGGGCATTAAGTCTTCCCATGATGTTTGCAAGTTTGTTTATGTTTCCTCTAAGATCCACAACTAGAAACTCTAAGACCACATCCTGTGAGAGGTTGGATCTATTCCTATAGGAGTCTCTTTAGTTACCATACATGAAGCCATCCATAATATCTTTCCATATTTTTGCTAGTATCAATTATCATGAATGTCTTTTGTCAGTCTAAAGACCCAATCTATTTTTCTTGAAGTTTACTATAAAAATATTTGTCCAACAATTCACTACAAGTGGCCTCTCTTAGCGATAACTAACTATCACCGCTTCTTTCCAATAAATCCATGCATAAGACTTCCTACTTGTAATTCCTATTGATGGGCTTAGTTTTTCCATGTCACCTATTGAGTATTGAGCTATCCTTTGTTATTGACTTATGATTTCCTTATATCTAGGTGATGAATGTTGCCTGCTTTGTAACACCATAGACCTTAACACCTTCGGTGGTCATGGTGTTCAATGTTGTAGAAGACCCGAATATAAGTTTTAACATGACTGAGTTTGTGATATGCTTTTTTATTTTTCCTCTCGAGCTGGGTTAAAGGTCCTAAAAGAGGCTCATCTGGCATTTCTTACCACGCGACCAGATGATATCCACTCTCAATATCCTGCTGATATCTTATTATTTGATTGGACAGAAGGAAGCACACAT
Organism: Alisma plantago-aquatica; assembly: GCA_963693085.1. NCBI lineage: Eukaryota > Viridiplantae > Streptophyta > Magnoliopsida > Alismatales > Alismataceae > Alisma > Alisma plantago-aquatica. Next base: position 811,153,458 of record OY856412.1, on the reverse strand, counting down.
GTGTTGACCTCACTGGAATCTCTCCTCTGTCAGTTGTTCTTTCAAGTGGCTTTAAAGTAAGTCATGCAGTTGGTGATGTTGTTGCACCAAATGTAGTATGATGCAGCTTGTATGGCAAATTACCTTCATTTTTGTCTTTTACTATTGATACCTTTGGAGTTCTTGTTGATGATGTGACCTCTCCTCCATGACACGTTTAACATGTCACCAATAGAAAACACATGATACCATCCTCTTCTTCTTGTACTTTTATTTCTAGATCTATAAGATTCATCATCTAGAAAGGACGGAATACTCTAAATGTTGTCTGTGCTTCTGTGAAGGCGTTTTTATAAAAAATATTATTTTAAAAGAAAAATTGGAGATTACTTTGGAGAAAAAAAACTAAACATTGATTAGAAAAGATGTTTGATTTATCAAAATATTATCTTAGGGCCTTAGCTACAATTTCCAAAAACCAATTACCACATTACCAATTGACATAAGTGTCGATACACCATCCAAAAACTTTAATCTTAATAGAAGCTAAGATCACTATAGGGGCATAGTTGAAAAACTAATAAATTACATGAATGTTTAATTATTTTAGGTGGATGGTCTTTGTTATTTGGTTGACTAGATATTATGTCAGGTTGACATGAACCAAGTTTTATGGGAACTTCCTTGTGAGTTCCGACTACAAATATAAGGACACATTTTCGGAGTAGCTGCATGGTACTTGCGCCTTTTCCTACTCGTCCCCTCCTCCATCTCTACCTCCCAGGGCTTAACAACAATTTCCAAATATCAATCATCAGTGGCAACTAACATGAGTATTAGAATGCCATTTAGAAAATTTTAATTAAAAAAGAAAGAAAGATTATTTAGAAATGGAACAACAACAAAATATAAAAATAATTCTGGATCTAACTAGTTACCTATTCGGCTACCCATATGGTGGGGTGCCTGCAAAGGCCATTGTGATGACAATTTTTTTAATTTTAAGTAGGAGAAAAGTACGAGAAAGAGAGCAATTGTATTGCTCATAACTTTTAAGCAATGATGATTTTTTTGATGAAATAAAAAGTACTAGATTCGTCATAAAAATATCTATTAACAAAACCAATGTTGATATACTTTGTAGAAAAAATAATACAAAAAAGTTAATACACGTGTTTTGAGGTACAATCGCCCATATTTTGAGTGCAATATCAATACAATATCAATCAAAATTTTCTTAATCCATAATTAAAATTTTGATGAAATAAAAAAGATTAGAATATGTGGAAACTTTGCTTTTCAAAAACACTAGTATTGACATGATTTAGGAAATAAATAATATGAGAGAAATAGAATACTAATATTTTGGAGTGAAATACCCCTTATTTGTACATTATCATGTTTTGAAGTTCATACCTGAGTTATGGAGATGGGATGTCTTATACCAAATAACAGATATTGCACTCTATCACGCATTATTGATGTACCCAAGAATGAGAGTAATGTACCCTGATTTTAGGCATAATACCCCAAAATGAGAGTAATGTACTTAAAACACGCGTATTGTACCCAAACATGGTTGTTGTACCCCAAACACGAGTATTGTAGTCCAAACATTGTGTGATGTACCTCAATACAAAATTAAACATTAGTATTGTTCTCCCAAATTGGGAGTAATTTATCCCAAAGAGCAAGTACTACACCCAAAATATTAATACTATATCTGGTTCTACAATATTCATTTTGGAGTACATTATTCTAATTTTGGAGCGTACAATATGAATACTTGATGATGATGTATCGTAAACAAAGTACATTACCCCAAAACATGAGTATTGTACCCTGATATATGAATATTATACTTCTATGATATTATTATTTCTCCAAAATATATTAACATTAGTCTACTTAGGATATATATTTCAGAGGAAATCTAAAGATTTTTGTTTTGACAAAAAAAACTTTCAGAATTGAAAGTTAAGAGCAAAATCATTTTTTCTCTATTCTTTTAATTTCTTTTAATATTTTAAGTGGACTATTTTGCCACATCAGCCATGCCCCCTACCAACCACATCTTTTGTCCAATTGTTTGTCACCCCCCTTATCCCTTCTCATCCTAGACGTGCATGTAGTATCCAATTATGAAGTGCATGTGTATACATTGTTACTTGTCCAACATACAACCCAGATTAATTGGGATAGAGACAATGATGATTTTAGGCATCCTTCGATCAAAATTGCTTTCAACCGCCAAAGAGACTTTGGGACATCTTTTAATTTTTGACCATGATATAACCATTGGAGTTTTTTTTGCACTCAGAACATTCTTGATCAAAATAAATTTCGACCAAGATAGTGCCCAGTCAAAATAAATCTCAGACGAGGAATCAATTAGCAATCAAACTAGATGTTGCACCTTAATTAACTTCGTCCAAATGACAAGTTGACCATCCATAATACTCTAGACGCTCTCAAAGATGTCCTATCCACTTGTAACTTATTCCTATAAATGGTAGTGGTCTTCGGACACTTATACACATCCGTTAAGCAACCATTGCGTATACATTGAAATACACTTGAGTATACTAGCCATCTTTTCAAAAGATCTTTGTCCCTATACTTCATATTTCCATGAATCTAGACTAAGACCAAGCTTTATCTTGAGTGTCATCTCCACCCAATATTATTATGATTAATGTGATTAGCAACCTTAATAATTGAGAACTACTAGAAATCCTTGATGGATCCAACTACAAGAAATGGAATCAAGATATGCAATTATATATTCAATATATTGATGCAAATATTTGGAATATGATCATCCACCCTTATGAAAATCTATATCATAATTTGAAGAATGGGACGAGCCAACCTTAAGAAAAGCTACGCCGAATGCCAAAGCTATAAGTGTTTTATATTCATATTTATCACTTGTAGAATTCAATCAAGTATAGTCTTGTGAAACCACATATGAAATATTGAAAATATTTTTGGTTTCACATGAAGATACTTTACAAGTCAAAAGTATTGAAATCAATACGTTTGAGTAAATGTTTGAATAATTTCATTTGCAAGGAAATGAAACTATTTCTGAGATATATGCTAGGTTTTCTTCTATAATCAATAATTTGAGTACATAAAGGAAGAACATAAGGGAAGAAGAACATGTTTCCAAGATGAAGATGGTGAAACTTATTGGGAACTGGGAAATACCTCAAGTACAACTTGAAGAAGAGGAGAGGCAAGAAAAAAGAGCAAGGCGTGTAGAGAAAATAGTTGCATTCAAAGAAAATTCTTCCTCTTCAAGTGATTGTTCTAGTAGTAAATAAAAAATTTATGCTAAAGGTAAGAAATATGTATTTTATTCTTCAAACAAAAATGTTAGATCTTTGTCTACTAGATGTCACCAGTATGGAGATAAAGGTCTTCAAAAATCCAAAGCCCTAAACTAAAGAAGAAGAAAGAAGGAAATAATGAAGGAGAAGAAGGACATACACATGATGCTCAAGGAAATGATGGTGAGGATGATGTATCTCTTTATAATTTATTAAAATATGATCTTATGGAATTTGTTCTGATTTAAGTCAAAAATTTTAACTATTGTAAATGAGACAAATTATGAACTTCTTGTTTATTCATATGCTTTAAGTTGATTGAAAATGGATAATTTTTTTGATAGACAACCTTTTGGTAAAAAAAGTTCAATCGAGAGGGAAATCGGTCAAAATACAATTTGACCAAATTGCCAACAATAAGTTTTTTTTATTTTAGTTATCATGGAATTGATAGTTAGAGTCAATTTGCTACATGATTATCTCTTAAACCAAAATGAGACTGTCAGAAATTTAATTTGAATATTTCAAATTATTGCAAGGAGTCTTTACATTGCACCTGTAGAATTCCTTTGGATTGGATTATATATGCATAGAACTTGTTTAAATTCATTTGGATAAAATTAAAATTGTAAGTAGAATAAGAACAAAATATCTAGTAAGCATGATTTCTTAAAACTAAATTTGATTAATGAACATGATACTATTCATAAGAAGAGATTGGATGATCTTATAAGTACTCCCTTATCAAGTATTTGCATATAAAATTTTGCCTCTCTTTGTACTCATGTAAATCATAACATTTCAACAAAATTTTGATGATATAACTTATATTGTTAAAGAAGATGTTGATTTTTTTAATAAAATGAAACGTTGAACTTCTGTAAAGAAGTGAAACCACCTCTCTACGAAAATTTTAAACAATAGAACCTCCAATCCAAACACACTTCAAAGGTATACTTGGAGTGGGTGTAAAATTTTCAAATCTTTGTTAATGGTATACGAAACAACCAAAGTATAGCAGCGGAATAAAAACATGACTATATTTGATTATAAAACAAGGGAACATCTTAAACTCACATGTAGGGTACAACATAAAGATCCATGTAGAGGAAATCTAAACTACCTCAATATTGTCTCCAAGCTTTAACTTCTCAAACTAGGTCTGCATCTTTATGCTAAGTCCTCCATGTCATTCACCTAGGGTTGGAAGCATACCCCAACAAGAAGAAAAAATAGAAGACATCAGCAAAGGTTGGTATGTGCATGCTAAAAAGCAAATTGAGAAACTTATAAAGAGTAACAGACATCAAAATAAAAGGCTTCCCATGCAAGAGACAACGACTACCCAACCGGGCATAAAAGGAAAGATTCTCAAACATATGATAAAAAGGAATACTTGCCATTAAAACATTAATAAAAGTGATGCCATAAAATCACTCATAAAAATTTTAGGGCACAAAACCCATAACAACCTGCATGTAGGTGAGACAAAATAGCACTAGAACAACATAAACAACAATTGGCAGCCAACCCTCATAAAGTTGAAACCCAATAGAGAATGGAACATAACCAAACTCCAAAATATATTAGATTGGGCCAACCCTCATAAAGTTGAAACCTGGGTATGGGACACATAACAACCATCCCAAAATAATCAATAAGGACACATAACCCAAAACCAATGCAAATTATATTACTCTAGGGATACTGAGTCACACAACATTCTTAATAGGGAGGCAAGCAAAAGTATAGTCAGATTTACAAATTAATCACCAAATAAGTGATCATCATTATCAACCACCTCAAAGTGGGAATATAACATCAAATTGAGTTACATAAAGAACAAGGCATAATAAAGATTTCAAAATAAAGTCATGAAGATACTATGATCATAAGATCAGTAACAAGTAGGGTACTTCACATGATGCATCATTTTCAAAAGTAAAAGATATAGTTTTTAGGTTATTGTTCATAGGACCAAGAGAAAGAAAATTTAGGTTATTGCTCAATAAAGAAAAATAGGAGATGCTAACATACTACAAGATAAATAAATTTCTCAATATGAATAATTAGGTCTACAAACATACATCAGAGAGGGAAATTGCTCAATATAGAAATAATATGGGATGGTAACATACAAGAAAGAATAGACATATGTGTAAGCTAAAGTCAAAAGAAAGATAAGATATGTGAATTGCTCAACATTGAGGAATAGGGGATATAACATACCTCAAAATAGAGTCAAATGATATAAATTCACTTCTAGGTCCATGCCTAGGCATCCACAAAACATATTAAACACATATGTAGATTTTGTATCAATTTCATGTACATTATCCAAACCCTAAAAAACACCTTTTCATTATATGTGAATTAGGTTTCCAAAACCATACCATATCTTAGTATATCTCATTAGGAGTCTAAAACATATTTTATTACATTTTTTTTACTTATAGATAATTAGTTATGGATTTTACAAGTTAATTCATCATATTTAGATTAATCCATTAAAATAACCACTTTATAACATCAAATTTAGGCGACAAAGCCAACACCATTAGAAAGCCCTAATTTTTCTAAATCCAATGAGTATTTATTTGTACTTTTTAGCCAAACATGTAACTATTTATCAATTTTACAAAATGGACCAATCAGAATCCAAGGAAAAGCCATGCGAGCGATATGTTTGTGAGAAAGAAGGAGTGCAGGGTCGGCCCTACTGACATGGGCCAATTAGTGGTCACTGCGTCAGCTGGTCAATGACCCACAAGAGCCGACCCAAAGCAAAGAAAAACTCTGGGAGAAAAGACATATTTTCCCTCAGCGAAAGGATGACATTCAAGGACGAGCGATGGGCAGGATTGGAAAACCATCGGGGTTATCCCCTTCAAATCTTTCACGTGCCAGACATGGCCAGGAGCTGAGAAGAAGTAGCAAACCATAAAAGGGGGAAATCAATTCCTACCCATAAAGGCTGAATTGGTGAGGTCGGGCACAACTCGAGACCTCGATGGAGGATGCGAGGTGGTTCACCGGCCCCACAACCACCACAGAACCAAAACAACCTACTACTACCACCATGACCGTCAGCCGCAGAGGGTGAGTCAGGAAGAAATGATTAGGGCCAAAGGATCTTAAACCAGCCCAAGAGGATGACACGGGGGGACACGAAGTAGGTGTGGCGGGATATATTCAGTGGCCCGAGCGTTCGCGGCACCGAGGAGACACGAGGAAAGGTGAAACAGGGGAAGGAATAGAGAAGGTGAGATGGCGGCTCTATCTGGGTTGAGGAGAGCCAAAGTCCCAGGGTTTAAATAGGTTTTGGGTTTGGAAAGGAGCGAGGAAGATGAAGTGAAGGAATCAGAGAGCCAGAGATTTAAAGGAAAGGAAGAGGAACAAGGAAACTAAATTGGGGGAGAAAGACAAGAAATAGGAAACAACACCTTATCGCAAAAAAGGAAAGAAAAGAAGAAGATGAGTAAGCAACCAAATGATTTAAATCTAACGGCCCACGATTAAGCAAGAAGAAAAAGACTTGTGTGACAAATAAATCGACATAACCTTATCCAATCCAATTCCGATTAAAGTGAAACATTCACATTATTTCCTATTTCTTTCTTTCTTCAATTGAGGGTCCAAACGCTAAGCAAATTAAACCAAACTTAGAACACATATTAAATTAAACATGTTGATTCCGAATCTCCAATTGGACTTTACTTTTGGCATCATTAGATAGATTATTTAATGTATTCTATTTTTCTCTTTCTTGATGCATTAATGACACATAGATTATCCAAATTAGGTGAAACTTCATCCATAAGTTAACTTCACTGTGTTGAATAAGAATTTTCCTTTATTTCCAAATTTTGGTGCCAAGAATTTTATTTATTTATTAATTACACCTTTTAGGCAATTTCTCTCTCCTAACTTACCATATTATTTCAAAGTTGTCCAATTAGATTTGAGCTTGGAGCTTATCTCCCCCACTCAACCCTCCTTCAAAGTTTCTTGGAAACTCCCTTCTGACTACAAATATAGGGAACATCTTGGAGAAGTCATGTGGTTCTTTCCCCTTCTCCCTGCTCCTACCCTCTCCACCTCTTCGTTGAGCAGGTTATGATTCAGGTCCTGTCTCTCAAATTTTCCGCTGTCGTCGTAGGCCTGTATCCAATCTTATTGTTTATAGGGTATGGCCCACAACCAGTCCTGATGTTTGCATGAAGCAATGAAATACTTGTCTTGCACCTCAAATATTTAAAAATATGCACTCTGAGTAAACTCGTTTCACCATCCAACAAGTTCTGACACTGAATGGATCAATGTCCAGGGCAAATACATTTTTAGTTTCACTTGATAAGTTAAGCACATTGCATCATCTTTTAGCGTCAATCAAGTTGCAAGCATGAATTATAGATAAATGCTACAAAGAAAGGTGTAATACATTTTGCAAGGAATCTTGTATCAATTGGAACACATATTGTTACACCCATCCTAGGATCTCAATCCCTTGAACACATTACCTTCAACATTTTCATTTTTATGATCACATGTCTTGGGTATCAAACCCTCAATTCATCATTGAACATTATCGCCTCTTACCAAACAACAATGATTTATAGGTCAATAGACCTATATATATATATATCATAGTTGTTATATAAGCATATCACGTGGCTCACAAGGCCTATTTAATCTATATCATGCTAAATCATTATAGCTCATACCTGGCTATACTCATCATCTCATAATACATGCATGGTTAGGATGTCATGGTAAAGGCAATATGAAGTAAATATCATCACCATGCCATAAAGAGAATCATTCAAATTGCAACCATCTCATAATTAGGGTTAGGGTTTTCCCCTTATAGCTGATTAGGGTTTTCAAGTTCATATTAACAACCAAACCCTAACTCACATCATAACATCTTATAATATTGCCATAAGTATTCAAGCAGACTTAATTACTCTCATCATTTATCATCAATTGATTATTACCATGAAGTATTACCTTTCTCATGTGAGTAGTATAAGTTTCTCTTCTCATCCTTACTAGGATATTGGCTTCAACATACTTATTACATTGGCTTGACCCTCTTTAGGGTTTGTCAGCCTACACTTATCAAAGTGTATCCATCTCATTACTTCATAGTGTATCAATTGATTATATTCATCATGTGTCGTCTTACATTCATCTAGGTGTATCATCCTACACACATCAAGGTGTATCGGCCTACACTAATTAAGGTGTTTTAGCCTACACTCATCAAGATGTATCAGCCTACCTAGTAACCCTTGTGTCTTCCTAGACACATTCACTTGTGTTGGCCTAGACACATGTATCGTCCATGACACTCTTCACTTGTGTCGGCCATGGAACAACAAAGAGATATAAGTTTAGAGGTGCTTAAGGAGATATCGATTTTGAGGTGCTTCAAGTGATATCAACCATGAATCACATCTTTTTGTATCACCTTCACCATACCTTGGTGCATCACCTTCTCATACTTTAAAAAATTATTTTCACCTCACTTAAGCATCACAACTTGTCTTCACTTTAGGGTATCGACCACCCTATCACTTTGTGTATTGGTCATAGTATATTATAGGGTTTTGGCCACACTATCATTTACTGTGTCAGCCATGGCAAGTTCTATTGTGTCTCCCTAGCTATCACCAAGTGATATCGGCCTCTAGGGTTTGCTAGTATCATATTAACCATCATCAACACCCTTATTTTCCTTTCTCCTATCAAGGTATCGGTCTGACCACTACTTGGTGTGTTGGTCATGACTTCAAGGAGTTTGTAGCCCACACCTTTCACAAGTTGGGACGTCCAAGGTGTGTCCCCCAACACACTTGTGTCGGGCTAGAGGGATATCAGTTTAGGGGCGTGTCAGGTTGCTAGGGTTAGGGTATATCAGGTTTCCCTATTGTCTTTATATTTTCACTCTTCTTTCAAGATATCCTCCTGCCCTTATCATGTCCTTAGGTGATAGGCTAAACAATTGTAAGAACCATAGTCATTCACATGTAACAAACTGGTAACGGTTTAGGCACTCATGTGTATCAATTTCCCCCCTTCACATAACCCCATATCGGGTTAGGGTTTCTCAAACCAATATCAGTTTGTGCAAAGGATATTCCATCATCTTAAAGCTTCAAACCTTCATCCATTAACACTTTAGTTCATGAATAAAATCCCCATATATCCATTAGATCTCATAAAATCATCATTCAAGAAAGGAAAGTCTAAATTGAAAAGGAATCATCAAGTATTGTATGATTGAAGGTGAATAATAGTAGAGTTGAGTTCAAGTTATATAACCCACCTCAAGATCAACACAAGAGCTTCAAGCTTCAAAGATCCACATTCTCAAGGTTTAATATGACTTATCAAAAGTCCAAGACTTCAATTAAAACACTTCTATATGAAAGAAGATACCATAGTTAGGAACTTGATGAAGAAGGAAAGAAAAGAAAGGAACCATGATCTGAGAAGCATAGTCCACCCAAGGTTGACGATGGCCATGGCTTCACCTTAGGCAAGATGCTTGACCTTCTTCTTGATACTTAAGCTCCTAGGGTCGTCCACCAAGGGAGGGTTTATATGAGGGTTGAAATGTTTATTAGTAGGTGAAAAGATAGGCTTATATAGTTGAGGTTCTAGATAGAGTGTATGTGAAGTGTCATCACCTTATGCACTTAGGTGACACATTTCCGTGCATGGTGGCACCATACAACCATAATTATCTCAAAATGCAAAACTCTTGTGGATAATTCAAGGATGAGATATCAGCGATTAGGTATCGTTCTTGACAAGATATCACAACCCAATATCACTTTATGTGTAAACAGATACAACTTTTGCAAGGAACATGTAAACCGATATGGTTCACCTACTTGAGGTGCTTAGCCAGATATGAATACTTCCAAAAAGTTACTAAACTGATATGGGACATCATCTATGGTTACTAAACTGATAGGCACTCCCATATACTCTTCATAACTTGTCACAATCTCATCTAGGGTCCAAGATACTCAACATTTTTTGGTTCTTTCACCACCAAGAGTGCTATCACTCAACCAAGACTCAAACAAGGTTCCCCCTCCTTTCTCTTTCTACTAAATGATGCTAAGAGGGAGAAGGGACACTCTAGATGTGGTAAATTACACATCAACCCCATATTTTGGGTAGATTGCAATTTTCACCAAAACTATTATATATAACACAAACAACCTTCAAATAGGCTCAAACTTGAAACTTGAGCTCTGCTTAAATCTTAATTATTTTTCAAAAGATTAAGACAAGGTTCTAATCATCTTGCTTAGGCAAAACATCCAGGGTTACGTCATAACCCTGGCCAGGGGTGTTACACCACGAGAGGTTGGATTGTGCCTATAGGAGTCTCTTTAGTTACCATACATGATGCCATCCATAATATCTTGCCATCTTTTTGCTAGTCTCAATTATCATGTATTTCTTCTGTCAGTCTAAAGACCCAGCCTATTTTGGTAAAAGATTACAACAAAAATATTTGTCCAACAATTCAATACAAGTGGCATCTCTTAGCGATAACTAACTATCACCTCTTCTTTCCGAGAAATCCATGCATAAGACTTCCTACATGTGATTCCCATTGATGGGATTAGTTTGTCCATGTCACCTATTAAGTATTGAGCTATCCTTTGTTGATAACTTATGATTTCCTTATGTCCAAGTGATGAATGTTGCCCTCTTTGTAACATCGTAGACCTTAATGCCTTTAGTGGTCATCATGTTCAATGTTGTAGAAGACCTGTATATAAGTTTTCACATGACTTAGTTCGGGATACTCTTTTTTATTTTTCCTCTTGAGCTGGGTTAAAGGTCCTAAAAGAGGCTCATGTGGCATTTCTTAGCACGCGGCTTGATGATATCCACTGTCAATATTCTGTTGACATCTTGTTATTTGATTGGACAAGAGGAAACACACATGTGTTGACCTCACTGGAGTCTCTCCTCTGTCAATTGTTCTTTGAAATGGCTTTAAAGCAAATTAGGTAGTTGGTGATGTTGCTGCACCAAATGTACAAAAGTACAATGCAGCTTGTATGACAAATTATCTTCATTTTTGTCTTTTACTTTTGATACCTTTGGAGTTCTTGTTGATGATGCGACCTCTCTTCCATGATGCCTTTAACACATCACCAATAGAAAACTCATGCTATCATCCTTTTCTAATTGTACTTTTATTTATAGATCTATATGATTATTCATCTTTTTGATAGTCTCAATTATCAAGTATGTCTTATGTCAGTCTAAAGACCTAGTCTATTTTGGCAGATTTTTACTACAAAAATATTGTCCAACAATTCACTACAAGTGGTCTCTCTCAGCGATGACTAAATATCACCACTTCTTTCCTAGCAATCCATGCATAAGACTTCCTATTTGTAATTCCCATTGATGGGCTTAGTTTGTCCATGTCACCTATTGAGTATCGAGCTATCCTTTTTTATCGACTGATTTCCTTATATCCAAGTGATGAATGTTTCCCTCTTTGTAACACTATAGACATTAACACCTTCAATACTCATGGTGTCCAATGTTCTAAAATAGCCGGATATAAGTTTTGACATGACTTAGTTTATAATACTCTTTTTTATTTTTCCTCTCGAGCTGGGTTAAAGGTCCTAAAAGAGGCTCATTTGGCCTTTCTTGGCATGCGACCCAATGATATCCACTCTCAATGTCCTGCTGACATTTTGTTATTTGATTGGAAAGAAGGAAACACACATGTGTTGACCTCAATGGAGTCTCTCCTCTATTAGTTGTTCTTTCGAGTAGCTTTAAAGCAAGTCAGGCATCTGCTGATGCTGCTGCACCAAATGTACAAAAGTATGGTGCAACTTGTATGGTAAATTACCTTCATTTTTGTCTATTACTTTTGATACCTTTGGAGTTCTTGTTGATGATGTGACCTCTCTTTCATGACGCCTTTAACACGTCACCAATAGAAAACTCAAGCTACCATCCTTTTCTTCTTGTACTTTTGTTTCTAGATCTATAAGATTCGTCATCCACAAAGCGCTGGCAACTCTATTTGTTTTCCATGCTTCTATGAAGGCATTTTTATAAAAAATATATTTTGAAAGAAATAATTGGAGACTACTTTTAAAGAAAAAAACTATTCATTAATTAGAAAAGATGTTTGATTTATCAAAATGTTATCTTAGGGCTTTAGCTACAATTTCCCAATAGCTATTACCACATTAGAAATTGGCATAAGTGTCAATACGCCATTCAAAAACTTTAGTCTTAAAAAGAAGCTAAAATTACTATAGGTGCATAGTTGAAAAAATAATAAATTAAACGGATGTCTAGTTATTTTAAGTGGATGGTCTTGGTTATTTGGTTGACTGGATATTATGTAAGGTTGGCATCAACCAAGTTTTATGAGAATTTCCTTGTGAGTTCCGACTACAAATATAAGGACACATTTTGGGGGAAGCCGCGTGGTACTTGCACCTTTTGTTGCTCATCCCGTCCTCCATCTCCACCTCTTCGGGCTTAACAACAATTTCCAAATTTCAATCACCATTAGCAACTAACATGAGTATCAGAATGCCATCTAGAAAAATTTTAATTAAAAAAGAAAGAAATATTATTTAGGAACTGAACAACAACAAATTATAAAAATAATTCTAGATGTAACTAGCTAACCCATCCGGCTGCCCACAAGGTGGGGTGGCTGCAAAGGCCAATGTGAAGACAATTTTTTAAGTAGGAGAGAAGTACGAATAAAGATACCAATTGTATTGTTCATAACTTTTAAGAAATGATGAATTTTTTGATGAACTAAAAAGTTGTAGATTCTTTTTTAAAAATATTTTATAATAAAACTAATGTTGATATACTTTGAAGAAAAAATAATACGATAAAATTTAATACATGTGTTTTGAGGTACAATCACCATAATTTGGGTGCAATACTGATACAATATCTATCAAAAAAAAATTTAAGCATAATAAATTTTGTGATGAAATAAAAAACATTAGATTATGTGGAAAATATGTTTTTCAACAACACTAGTATTGACATGATTTAGGAAAAAAATAATATAAGAGAAATATAATACTAATATTTTGGAGCGAAATGTCCATTTTGGTATATTATCATGTTTTTAAGCACATACCTGTGTTTTAGAGATGGGATGCCATACTCCACATAACTGATATTTCACTCTATCACGCGTGAGTGATGTACCCCAAAATGAGAGTAATGTACCCTCATTTTAGGCACAATACCCAAAATGAGAGAAATGTACTTAAAACATGTATACTGTACCCAAACATGGTCGTTGTACACCACACACGAGTGTTGTACCCCAAACACAAGATATGTACCTCAAAACACAATTAAACATTAGTACTCTTCACCCAAATTGGGAGTAATTTATCCCAAAACACAAGTACTACACCCAAAATATTAATACTATATTTGATTGTACAATACTCATTTTAGAGTACATTACTCTTATTTTGGAGGGTACAGTACGTACTTGATGATGACATACCGTACACAAAGTACATTACCCCAAAACATGAGTATTATACCCTGAGATACGAATATTATACTTCACTCGTATTATTTTTCTCTAAAATATATCAACATTAGACTACTTAGAATTTATATTTCATAGGAAATCTAGAGCTTTATATTTTGACAAAAAAATTAATCAAAATTGAAAGTTAAGAGCAAAATCATTTTCTCTCTCTTTGTTTTTTTAATATCTTAAGTGGACCATTTTTCCACATCAGTAATGCCCCCTCCCAACCATGCACCATGTAGACGCTCTTATGGGAGAGCGGAAGTATGTAGCGTTACTCAATTATAAGAGATATCTAATTTTTTATGGATTTGGCCACACCATCCATGTAAGAAGAATATCTTGCTTCCCCATCCTCCATACTCCTCCCACCCAGATCAGGTTCGACTTCACATCTTCTGCCCATTTGTCTCTCACCCCCTTATCCCTTCTATCCTAGCCATGCATGTAGCATCCAGTTATCAAGTGTATACACTGCTACTTGTCCAACATACGACCCAGATTTATTAGGATAGAGACAAAGATGATTTTAGGGACAGAGGATTTGAGCTTGGATCTTATCTCCCCCCACCCACCCCTCCCATGAAGTTTCTTGGAAACTCCCTTCGGACTACAAATATAGGAAAATCTTGGGGAAGTCATGTGGTTCTTGCCCCTTCTCCCTGCTTATAGCTTCTCCACCTCTTTGTTGAGTAGGTTACGATTCAGGCCCTGTCTCTCAAATCTGCCGTCATCACTGTAGGCGTTCATTGCCTATGCAAGGGCTCCTCTGGAGGCCCCATCTCACAAATCTGTCGTCGTTTCCTGTGCAAGGGCTCCTCTAGGTATGGTCGTGGCTCCCTACCATCCTCGCATCAGTTGTTTCACTTGCAATAGAGCTTCATCTGACTACCGTGACTACATACAACTACCATAGGGACAGCTGGGCGGATATGTACGAGTAGAAAGGTGTCGAGAATTGTAAACCCCACCTCTCCAGAAAACTCCAGAAAATAGGAGATGGCTCTAGAAGCCGTTCGTTCTCTAGAAACTTCTGGGGCGGTCGAAGACTCTCTTTTCTCCCTCCCTTCTACATTCTTCTTCCAGATGCCTCAACCTCCCTTCCCCCTACTGGATGTCTATAAAAGGAAGGGTAACCCAACTGCTACCCCCACTCCTCATCAACCAATCCATCTAGTACTAAGGCAATATTGCCCCTTCTCCCCTTGCCTTCCCCACCTCTAGTCCCAATTAACCGCCATTCCAATATACACCCGCATACCAACCTCCCCACAGTATTATTTTCTCATATTGTGTTATAAGCCCTGACATTGCTCCTTTACACCATAGTGTCAGTGTTAGGTGGAGACAATAGTGATGTAAGGTATGAGTTGGTTCAGGAAAATAGCAGGACTAGTCCAAGCTTGGGAGTGATCGTAGTGTGGGGTACCCAGAGGTTGCGTTCTAAGAGGTGTGCGAGTAGTCCCTCGCCCAACCAGGTATGTAGACCGGATCCCAATTTTAGAAGGAATGATTGAGATTGTCATTTACCTTGTTATCACCTTACACTATGTTAGATAAAGTAAAATGATTATTGTATGATACCTCGTCACTCTTAGTAAATCATGCGGTTAAGGAACTATTGAATCATGAACATATTAATTGATACATCATGTCCTTAAGTAAGACATTGACACACATCGTTCATGGATTTATTGGCTTAATACTCATTCATTAATTCTTTCTAAAATTATTTCTCTCCCCTAGACATTAAGTCTAGATCATGCAATGCCATTGTCATTAATAGAATGTTAATGCAATTCTCTTTTAGTTGGATAATGTTGATTTTCATGCTACTGAGCTATATCGTTAAAAGTCACACAAATTGTGAATGAATTCTAAATTGTTAAATGATAATTAGGTTATGCACCCCTAATGGTTTGTGATGCCTATGGATACCTTAGGCACACCTCTACTGTGTGATTGCTCATCCCGTAATGGATATTGATTGATTGATTGATTGATTGGTGCTTCTTCGGGGGGGAAGCACATTGTGTGGCTGAATGGCCACCCAGACTCGACTGACGTCTATTGATTGATTGACAGGAAAAGATAGGAACTCCATCTATAAATTATAAAATAATGTACTTATTGTTAATTCTAATGGGTAGAGGAATCTTAAAGAATGATCCAAGGCTACCACACCACTCCTTCTCTCTAGGTCTCCCGCTCCTCCTTCTCTCTAGGGCTCCCGGCGGCCACCACTGGGGGGAGGGAGTGCTCCCTTGGCATCTTCCTCCCCCTGGCTACCACACAGTCTCGACAAGGGCCGATTGAAGTCCGGTGTGAAGTCGTGGAATTAAGATGCAGCTGGGGGCTTCCTCTCAGTTGACCTGGAGGAAGGGAATCGATGGATCTCTCCCTCGACTGTGTGGGTCGAGAGGTGATGCGACGCACAGTGTGGAGTCAGATTCGGCTCTGTGGTTCACATCC
This sequence comes from Alisma plantago-aquatica, assembly GCA_963693085.1. NCBI lineage: Eukaryota > Viridiplantae > Streptophyta > Magnoliopsida > Alismatales > Alismataceae > Alisma > Alisma plantago-aquatica. The sequence continues at coordinate 811,137,081 of OY856412.1, read as the reverse complement.
GATCTCATCGGCTCCTCTCCATTCAAGAGTGATGGAGGGAGAAGGTGCTCCCATCTGGATCTGTACTTGGCTGTTGCTCCATCATCGCAGGTGAAGGGGGTTACTCCTTCACAGGATCCTTCTCCTTCCCCTTTGATGATAACAATGATCCCCTCTCCTTCTTCCATCTGGGTCGGGCCTTCTCCAACTTGCTTGGCGGGGCTCCCCCAACGGTGCATCGACGACGCCCCCTTTCTAGGTCCTGGCGCCTCCAGATCTCGATCACATGAGGATGGCCCTGGCCATGGGCGATGACCCAAGTTCCTCCTTGGTAGTCTAGGGTGTTCATTTTAAATGCTCTGTGCACATAGAGCAGGTTGGTTCAAGGGGCTCGGAAGGGATGTTCTCTTCTTTGGTCTATGTTTCCAATATGACCTTGCAAAATTCATCCTGAAGCTTTGACAAGCTATTGTTGCGCTACCATAGCCAGTTAATTGTGTGGTTAGATTGTGTCATGGCTGTTGAAGTCTGCTCAAGATGTTGCTGATATGGGCTCTATCCCAAATCCTAGATGGTTGTTTCCAGCCTGGTGACTAGAGGTCTATCCCGTTGTTGCATCTCTGGGTGCACACCGGCATTCGACGGCAGTCTGGCCCCCAGCCAGTTGTCTGTTCCGAGCTCTGGTATGGCTTCGTGTGTGAGGCGGCTGCCCCTTATCTCTCGGCATCTGGACGTTGTAGGGTGACTCGCCCAAGTTTTCCCTGCTCATTTGGTGGTGATATCTTCTGACAAGGGTTTGCGGCTGGATGTGGTGATCTTCTCTTACTTCTATACATGCGGTTGGGTCACCCTCATAGGCTGTGCCATCCTTAAGGATACTCTAAGGTATTGTCTGCAAGTAGTAAGGCACTTGTTAGCTAGCTGATGATGTTCTCTGGGCACCTCCTAGGTGCTCGATGCTATGTCTCAGTGCAAATAGGGGCTTCTTGCCCTTGTGTGGGTGCCCTTGTGTGAGTGCCTTTTGGTCTCAGACAAGTGTACTAGGATTCTTTCGAGGAGCCCTACTGCTTGTTTGACATGGGATAAGAAGTCAAAGGTGAAGAAGTCTAAGGCAAGGGAGGTGGGGTGGGAGCTTCCTCCTAGCGGGATGGTTGTGGTAGAGCTATCACATGGCTACTTGCTTGGCCTTTCTTGCAGGAGGAGTCAGGGAAGCTGTTGAAGAAGGGAGTTTGTGTCCCTCCCATCTTTGTGGGTGTTGTTATTGTAGTGGAGAAGACCAGTTCCTTTTTCAACTTCTTTCTTGGCCGATCAGAGGCAAGTTGGGTCTGCTTTAGTCTGCTTAGGCTTCTCAAGTCAGCTTTAGCCGGAGCTGGCATCTGGATTTGGTCCATCTTCATAGGTTCTTTACTGAGAAAGATGATCTTTACTCCTATCTTGCTTACAGATACAGGCTGATGGGGTGTGGCCCTTATATTTGTGGGTGTTCGTAATGTCTTAGGGCTAGACTTCCTAATCTCTTGTGTATGTTTGTAAGGGCTGATTGGAAGTTTATTTTTCTTATTTTGCCCCGAGTGATGGTCTAAGTACCTTGATAACCAGCTGTTTGGTGTATCAAGGTTTAGACTCTTTTAGGGGCACTTATGTACCTCAAGTTTTGGTTATCAGTAACATGCTTTTTAGACCGACCAAAAAAATTTTCTAATGGGTAGAAATGATGGAGTTGGCCTGTCTGGATGAAGGGATGCACGTGCCAGCAGTCGAGATTGATTGGGCTTAAAAGTGATTGTCTAATTGATTGAAACTACTTATTTGATCATGACAACACTTATAATTGGTATGACCTTAAATATGATTAATTGCTTATACATAATTTATTGTTAGGTTCACTCAGCATTGACACTAATCATATAAATTGTTAGCGATTAATCACATTGAGGAATGAATAAATTACTAATATTTATATTATTATATTTTACCACCTTGTCTACATATACTAACGGGAATCTTTTCCCCTGCGATTGGGATCTCACAGGTACCAATGCATGAGAGGTTCGAGCTATCTGGCAATGGTGGATGTACATGAGGGGGAATAGCAATGATGATGTTCTGCTGATCGATGGTTTTATCTTGTTTTGTCTTGTCCATATATCGAAACGTTGAGATTTTGTGACCGACTCAACGTCCAACCATACTTGTACATGTGTTTAGCATAAATGAAAATATGATATTTCAACCCATAATTGCCATTGTATTATTGTTGTTGCACTTCGATTACTTTTGTGTTTTGCTATCTGCACTCTATCTTTTAGTTTGTATTCGAGGTGTTACAACTAATGGTATCAGAGCAGGTCCCCTCATGTGCCCTCTGGTTCTCTAGACAGTAAGAGAAATCTTTTTGCCTTAAAAATTATTCAAATCTTTAATATGATTTTAAAATGAAATTGAATATATATAACCCATTTAGAAGTTTAATTACTCCGGCCAAGTAATTAAGCATCTAAGTTTATCTACTCTTGATAATTGGGTACTCTGGAAAAGTGCCCAATTATGAGAGTTAAAAAAAAGAGGGAAAACAAAGATTAGTGTGATAACTTTCAATAAAGTAAATGCATAAAAACATAAGAGTACTAATAGAATTGTGTGAACTCAATGTGGATGGAACCTGAAAGAGTCGCAAGGAATAACCCTAGTAGCGGTAGTGAAACTAGAAGAAATGGGTCCCTACAACCAGAAATGTTGGCAAACATGATGCAATTCTTCCAAGCTTTCAGTACAATGGTTGCCCAACAAATGCAAGGACAAGGCACTGAGGTAGGATTGAAGGTTACCATAGACAAATTCCTCAACCTTAACCCACCACCCTTCTCTAGTGAAACCGATCCAGAAAAAGTCAAGGCATCGATGGAATCCATTAAAGAGGCCTTTGAAACTCTCAAGTTCCCTGAGGATTGCGAAGTCCCCTTTGCAGTAAATCGTCTCATTGATGGGGCAAAAATGTGGTGGTTGTCTATTAAATCAATGAAGTTATTTGGCAGAAATGACATATCTTGGAAGGAATTTTCAGACGCTTTTGAAGATGGATACTTCCCTCCTCATGCCAAGGAACGTCTTCAAGGTGAGTTCTTGCATATACAATAAGATAAGCTAACCTTAGTAAAATATTAGGCAAAGTTTAGGAAGTTGGAAAGATATTGTCCCAGATGGTATGATACAGATCGAAAGAGGGCACATAAGTTCATTAGCAGATTGAAACCCTCTTTGCGTAGGATGGTGAAGATTAGTCACCCAAGGACGCTGACTGAAGCTGTCGAATGTGCCTATGACATGGAGGAAGAAAACAAGCTTCAGATTGAAGAAAGCAGTCGAAGAGAGAAGAAGAGGCCTTTTTCCCAATCACATAACAACAATTGGCGACAAGGATCTCCAAATAAATAGACAAAGTTTCAACCTAACCAGAAGGGAGGAAGGACACAACCTGAAACATCCTCCCATTGCCACAAGTATCATCCTGGAAGAGAGTGCTATCTTCTCACTGGTGCCTGTCTGAATTGAGGAGAGAAAGGACATTTCATAAGAGACTGCCCAAAGCCCAGAAAGAATGCAACTCAAAGGGAGAATGGACAGAGTGAGTCCATAAAGAAGATTTCTGGAAGGGTGTTCACCCTCAATGCTAAAACAACGAAGACATCATCTGAGTTTATTCAAGGTACGATGCCTATCTTCAATCATCACACGAAAGTCTTGTTTGATTATGGTGCCTCTTTTTCCTTCATATCTAAGGCTTTTGTGAGTATGTTGGAACATGAGATAGAACCCTTACCCTTTATTCTAGAAGTAACGGTTTCTACTGGTGAAGCTAATATATCTAAGGACTTTCTTCAAGATGTACCTATACTCATTGAAGGAAAAGTCCTACCTGCTAATATTATAGTCCTCAACATGAAGGACTTTGATATAAATTTTGGAATGGATTGGCTTGTACAACACAATGCATGTGTTTTGTGTAAGGACAAGAAGGTCGTGTTTGGAAATCCTATGAAGCCATCCTTGGTCTTTAAAAGAATAAAGGAATCAAGTGGAAGACTCTTCATATCTTCTCTTAAGGCATTGAGAATGCTGGAAAAAGATGCAAGGCATTCCTGGCAAGTGTTGTTCAGGTGGAATCCCAATCGTCTAAGCTGGGGGACTTAGAATTGGTCTCTGAATTCCATGACATCTTTCTAGATGATCTACCTAGACTATCACCTCCTAGGGAGATAGAGTTCAACATTGAGCTTACCCTAGGGACCTCTCCAATATCAAAGACACCTTATAGGATGGCCCCTCCTGAGCTCAAAGAACTGAAAAAGCAACTATAAGAGTTGATTGATAAGGGGTTCATTTGACCTAGTGTTTCACCCTGGGGAGCTCCCATTCTATTTGTGAAGAAGAAGGATGGGTCCGTGAGGTTGTGTATCGATTATCGCATGCTCAATCAAGTCACAGTGAAAAATCGATACCCTTTACCTTGGATTGATGATCTTTTCGATCAACTTTTCTCTGAAATTGTCTTCTCAAAAATTGATCTTCGATCTGGATACCACCAACTATGAATTAAGGAGGATGATATTCCAAAAATAGCTTTTCGGTCTCGATATGGACATTTTGAATTGCTGGTGATGCCTTTTGGTCTAACAAATGCACCTACTGCATTCATGGACCTGATGAATCACATATTTGGGCCTTTTCTTGGTCAATTTGTGATTGTATTTGCCAATGACATCTTGATCTATTCTCTTGATCGAGAAAAGCACAAGGAGCATTTGAAAACTGTTCTTGAGATTCTTAGACAACACAAACTTTATGCAAAGTTCTCAAAATGTGAGTTCTGGCTTGATCGTGTAATGTTTCTGGGACACATCATCTCTAAGGAAGGTGTATCTGTTGACCCTGCAAAGGTTGAAGCAGTTACAGAGTGGAAAAGACCAAAATCAACAGTTGAGATTAGAAGTTTCTTGGGTCTTGATGGATACTATCGGAGATTCATAGAAAACGTTTCTAAGATAGCTTTGCCCCTGACAAATTTGACCAAGAAAGGAGTGAAGTTTTCATTGGACACCGGATTGTGAAGAAAGCTTCATGGAGCTAAAAAAGCACTTGACCTCTGCTCCTATCTTGACTATTCCATTAGGAAGTGGTGGTTGTTGTCTATATTGATGCTAAGGTTATGGTTTGGGTTGTGTATTAATGCAACATGAAAAGGTAGTAGCTTATGCCTCTCGACAACTAAAGAATCACAAGAAAAATTACCCAACCCACGATCTCGAGTTAGCTGTCGTTGTGCATGCCATGAAGATTTGGCGTCACTACTTGTACCGAGATAAGTTTGTGGTGTACAGTGATCACAAAAGCCTTAAGTATTTGTTCTCGCAAAAAGAGTTGAATATGCATCAAAGGCGATGGCTAGAATTCTTAAAGGACTACGACTTCTCCATCTCCTACCATCTTGGAAAGGCAAATGTAGTCACAGATTACTTAAGAAATAAATGGGAAGGACACCTAGCCACTCTTAGGGTTGAGCTTTGGAAGATGCTGGATAACATGACAAAATAGAAGCCTAAGCCAGATGGACAATGAGTCCACTTGACAAACCTCAATGTCCAATCTGAAATCATAAACAGGGTGATCCAAGTTCAACAAGCAGATCCTAAATGGCAGAAGATGAAGGAAGTAACTAAGAGAGAAGATTTTGTGTTCCACCTCGCTCATGATGGGAGTGTATGATTCAGAGATCGTGTCTGGGTGCCTAGTAATAAAGTAGTGATAGATGAGTTGCTAGAAGCAGCCCACAGATCAAAGTACTCCATACGCCGTAGAAGTACAAAGATGTACAAGGACATGCAAAGGAATTTCTAGTGGAAAGGGATGAAGAAGGACATTGTCGAGTATGTAGATAGATGTCTAGTGTGTCAGTAGGTAAAAATCAAGCATCAACGACCCGTTGGTATGATACAACCACTAGAGATTCCAAAATGGAAATGGGAGCATATTACTATGGACTTCGTTACAGGCTTACCGAGGACAAGTAAAAACCACGATTCTATATGGGTGATTGTGGATAGGTTGACAAAATCTGCTCATTTCTTGGCTATAAAGATTAGTCAATCTGTGGATAGCCTTGCTCATCTCTACATGCAAGGGATTGTTCGATTGCATGGAGTTCTTGCATCCATTGTGTCTGATAGAGACCCAAGATTCACATTTGGTTTTTGGCACAATTTCCAAAGAGCACTTGGTTCCTTGCTCAAATTTAGAACTGCTTTTCATCCCCAGACAGATGGGCAGTCAAAGTGTACAATCCAAACCTTAGAAGACATGTTGAGAGCTTGTGCAATTGACCTTCCTGGATGGTGGGATGACCACCTACCCCAGGTGGAATTTTCCTACAATAATAGCTATCATGCTAGCATCAAGATGGCTTCCTATAAAGCTCTGTATGGGCGTCTGTGTCATTCCCCAACATGTTGGGATGATGTGGGAGAGAGAAGACTTATTGGGACTAAGATAGTCCAACTTTCTGATAAAGTTGACTTGATTCGCAAGAGACTCACTAGTACAGAAATGGGTTATAATGTCACTACCTATAGGGTCAGTTTGTCCAAATAACCGACCTTATATGTCTAATAAAAATGCGGGCACCACTTAAGACCTCTTGGGTCAGTTTTTTAAAAAACCGACCTTGTAGTGTAACTCTATAGGGTCAGTTTTCCAAATAATCGACCTTATATGTCTATAAAAAACGCAGGCACCACTTAAGAGAACTAGGGTCACTTTTCTTAAAATAATCGACCTTGTAGTGTATCTCTATAGGGTCAGTTTTCATAAAATAAGCGACCTTATAGACAATTGGATTAAAAAGCCAATTACAGTTTCTCGCGGAAAAAAATTTCTCGATTTTGGCTTCACGCTTCGATCTATACGGTTAGTTTTTCCAAATAACCGACCTTATATGTCTACAAAAAACACGGGAGACATATTGAATCCAGTTTGCCTTCATGCATGTATAAGCACCTCTAGGGTCAGTTTTTTCCCTATAACCGACTCTAGAAGTCCCTTCGGTTGACAATATTGTCAACCGAGATGAATTTTGGATCCAATTTAGTTCACGGATGTATAAGCAACTCTAGCGTCGGTTTTTTTACTTTTAACTGACCCTAGAGCTCCCCTCGGTCGAAGAATTTGTCGACCGAGAAGGAGCCAAATTTCACGTGTATAAGCACCTCTAGGGTCAGTTTTTCCTTATAACCGACCCTAGAGGGCTCCTCGGTCGACAATATTGTCGACCGAGATGAATTTTGGATCCAGTTTAGTTCATGCATGTATAAGCAACTCTAGCATCAGTTTTTTTACTTTTAACCGACCCTAGAGCTCCCTTAGGTCGATGAATTTGTGGACCGACAACCTTTCAGTCGACAAATTCTTCGACCGAGAAGGAGCCATATTTCACATGTATAAGCACCTCTAGGGTCGGTTTTTTCCTTATAACTGACCCTAGAGGGCTCCTCGGTCGACGATATTGTTGATCGAGATGAATTTTGGATCCAGTTTATTTCACACATGTATAAGCACCTTTAGCGTCAGTTTTTTACTTTTAAATGACCCTAGAGCTCCCCTCCGTCGACGAATTTGTCGACCGATAACCTCTCGGTCGAAAAATTCATTGACCGAGAAGGAGCCAGATTTCACATGTATAAGCACCTCTAGGGTCATTTTTTCCTTATAACCGACCCTAGAGGGCTCCCCGGTCGACAATATTGTCGACCGAGATGAATTTTGGATCCAGTTTAGTTCATGCATGTATAAGCACCTCTAGCGTCGGTTTTTTTACTTTTAACCAACCCTAGAGCTCCACTCAGTCGACGCATTTGTCGACCGATAACCTCTCAGTCGACAAATTCGTCGACCGAGAAGGAGCTAGATTTCACGTGTAGAAGCACCTCTAGGGCCAGTTTTTTTTCTTATAACCGACCCTAAAGGGCTCCTCGGTCGACAATATTGTCGACCGAAATGAATTTTGGATCCAGTTTAGTTGACGCATGTATAAGCACCTTTAGCGTCTATTTTTTACTTTTAACCGACCCTAGAGCTCCCCTCGGTCGACGAATTTGTCGACCGATAACCTCTCGGTCAAAAAATTCGTCGACCGAAAATGAGTTTGAGTGTTTTTAAATAACCCGATACGGGCATCGCTTATCTCTAGCATCGGTTTTTTTGTTTTAACCGACATTACAGGTCGTGTCTCTCCATGAAATGGCTGAAACCTAGTCTTTCTCTCCCGCGAAACAAAAATTTTGTTCTCTTTTTCTCTCCCACGACGCTGATACTTTTTCTTCTTTATCTCCTTGTGTCATTCCACCGCCGATACCTTCTCTGCTTCTCTCACGTGTCCTCACCTTTCTGTGTTGCTGCGCCACCAAAGCCTTTTCCAAGAAGCTCGTCATCGTGTTCGAAGAGGATCGTGGTGTCCGTGAAGCCCTTGCCACCTCTCCTCACCGCCAACACCCTTGTCTCCTTTCCACGAAGAGAGCTCGTCGTCGCCACCTATCCACAGTTCCACGAAGGTCGCCACCTCTCCATGAAGGTCGTCTCATCCTCCACGAAGGTCATCGCCGTTTCCAAGTAAGGTCGCCACTTCCCTCATTCCCGAGTTCGTTCCTGCCGCCATGGTAGCGACTAGGTCCACTCTCAGTCAACAATATTGTCGACCGAGAGTCCACTTGCGCACAGCGTCCAGGTCCACTCTCGATCGAGAATTTATCGACCGAGAGTGGACCTGGACGCCGCACGTAGGTGGGCCCTCGGTCGACTAATTGTCGACTGAGAGTGGATCTGCGCTCCTTTAACTACACAGTTATATTATTTTTCCTAGATATGTGTACTCCTAGATTGACACTTTAGGTTTGATGCATGATATGTGTACTCCTAGATTGACACTTTAGGGTTGATGCATGATGTTTAACTTAATATATAAATATGAAAATAATGCATTTATATATTAACTTAGAAACTTGTTCAAAATTTACTCATTAGGAGTAAACATTGGATAGTCCCTGGTTTGGGACTATTTTTGGATATTTAATCTCACTTAGGATGTAATTGTATAATGTATGTTTAGTTTTATAGAATATTTTAGTAGGATTTCCTCATTTGTTCTCTGGGTACATATGTGAGTGGTTATTTGCCATTTACATCGGTGTACTTGGAGAACTTAGGGGGAATGCTGCTGAAATTTTCTTCAAAACTAAACATACATTATACATTTACTAGTGAGATTAAATATTCAAAAATGGGATAGGTGGTACACTTTAGTATATAAGTAATTAACTTCCTATCAATAAAACTTACAGATTATAGTATAAATATTAAACGATTAGTTTTATAATTAATTTTAATGTGATATAGAAAATGTATCAAAGTTGGATGTCTATCAAGAACCGTTGCAATCCAGAGTTTGCCAAAGGTCTTGATGAATTTATCAGATTTTCTGAGGAACATAGGAAACTACCTACAGATAGGCTATATTGTCCATGTAGAAATTGTTGTAACAATTTGAAAGTTGATGTTGGTGAGGAAATTAAGAATCATGTCATATGCAATGGGATCATACAAGGTTATAATGAATGGTGTTGGCATGGTGAGAAATTTAATTTTGGATCACAAAATGTCGATACTAATAGTTTTGGCATAGAAGATATAGATAATGATGATAATGTTAATGATGAACCGATTCAAGATGACCAGATTTAGAATGATATGGTTGATGAGATGCTACGTAGTTGTCGGGATAATGCCATTGATCCACCTTCTTTATTTGCAAACATTGTCCATGATGCTAAAAAACCATTATATAAGGGTTGTACGAAGTTCACGAGGTTGAGTGATGTGATACGACTATATACTCTTAAAGCTCAAAACCGGTGGATCGATAAGAGTTTCACTTCACTATTGTCTTTGTTAAAGGAAATTCTTCCTGAAGGCAACGAGCTTCCAATTTCAACATATCAAGCAAAGAAAATAATGTGCCCAATGGGAATGGAGGCTAAGAAGATTCATGCATGTCCAAATGATTGTGTGTTATTTCAGAAGGACTATAGTAATTTGATAAATTGTCCAAAATGTGGTGCGTCAAGGTATAAGACCACAAATTCAGCTAAGGCTAAAAATGGCTCTCCTGCCAAGGTGATGTGGTATCTACCAATAATACCACGATTTCAACGCTTATTTGCTAATACAGAATATGCGCAAAATTCTTCTTGGCATGGGGAGTTAAAGGCCAATGATGATGGCATCCTACGACATGCATCTAATTCACCACAATGGAAGAAAATTGATTTATTATACCCTCAATTTGGTAAAGAACCAAGAAACTTAAGACTTGGACTCTGTACAGATGGAATGAATCCCTATGGTACATTAAGCAGCCAACATAGCACGTGGCATGTTATGATTGTTATATATAATCTTCCTCCTTGGTTGTGTATGAAAAATAAGTATGTGATGTTGTCAATATTGATATCAGGGTCCAAGCAACCTGGAAATGATATTGATGTTTACCTTCAACCTCTAATTGATGATCTAATGAAACTATGGGAAGAAGGTATTATGACATATGATGCTTCACGTAAAGAGATCTTCAGTTTGCGTGCTATGTTATTTTGCATGATTAATGACTTTCCAGCTTATGGAAATTTGTCTAGATATAGCATAAAAGGATACAAAGCATGTCATGTTTGTGAGGAAAATACTGATTCAATCAGACTGAAACATAGTGGTAAAATTGTATATCTTGGTCATCGGAGATTTCTCCCACTAGTGCATCCTTATCGAAGGCAACGCAAAACCTTTAATGGTTCAACTAAGGAACGAAGTGCTCCTAAACCTATACCAGGAAATGTTGTATATGATAGGGTGAAACATATTGTTAATGAATTTGGAAAGAGTTCAAGTAGTTGTCCACTCGCATGTGAAAAATCTCTATACAAGAAGAGGTCAATATTCTGGGATCTTCCTTATTGGAGATCTTTGACAATTAGACATTGCATTGACGTCATGCATGTTGACAAAAATATTTGTGATAGCATCATTGGTAGGCTATTGAACATACCAGGAAAGACTAAAGATGGCATCAAATCTAGAAAAGATTTAGAATTAATGGGTATAAGAAAAGAATTATCAGTGGAGATTAGGGGTCGCCGCACATATTTACCACCAGCTTGTTACACTTTGTCAAAAAAGGAGAAAAAGACTTTCTGTGAGTGCTTGTATAATATTAAGGTTCCACAAAGATACTCTTCTAATATTCATAGATTGGTATCAATGAAGGATCTGAAGTTGATAGGTCTCAAATCTCACGATTGTCACACCTTAATGCAACAAATATTACCTATGGCTATTCGATCTATATTTTTGAAGCATGTAAGGTTTGCAATCACAAGACTTTGTTTCTTCTTCAATGAAATATGCAACAAAGTGATACATCCTGATACTCTCGATAAATTATAGAATGATGTAATTGTTACCATGTGTCAGCTTGAAATGTACTTTCCTCCTTCATTTTTTGATATCATGGTTCATCTTGTAGTACATATTACAAGGGAGGTGAAGATGTTGGGTCCAATTTTCTTACATTGGATGTATCCATTTGAATGCTACATGAGTGTTTTTAAAGGTGATGTTCAGAATCATTATTGTCCTGAAGGGAGTATTGTTGAGAGTTACGTGGCTAGGGAGGTGATGGACTTTTGTAATGAATTTTTGAATTGCAATGAAACTTCTAGCTATCTAAAAAATTCCCATCACACTGGATCTTATTGTGGCAAAGGAACTCTGGGAGGACGAGTGAAAGGAATCAGTCGTGAGTTGTGGGAATAAATGCATTTGTATATTTTACACAACATCGATGAAGTTAATAGCTAAATCACATAACACAATGATTTTATCAAGAGAAATCATCCGCGATCAAGTTCAATGTGGCTTGCAAGAGATCATAATCGAACATTTATTAGGTGGTTTGAAGAGAAAGTATTTAATCAACTATCTGAATCACCGAATAATGTTGCTGAGAACATAAAATGGCTCGCCTTTAAGCCAAAAATGGATGTCATGTCATATGAAGGTTATGACATAAATGGATTTTCATACTACACAAAGCGTCAAGACGAAAGTAGTGTGGTCCAAAATAGTGGGGTCACTGTTCAAGCTTGTTCGTTGTATTTTGCTAGTGCCAAAGATAAAAGACCACGTGAAGCTGAGATGTCATATTACGACGTCAATGAGGACATATGGGAATTGGACTATACAATTTTTAGATTTCCTATCTTTAGGTGTAATTGGGTTGACAACAACAAAGGAGTTTTAGTGGATGAGTTGGGTTTTAAATTGGTGAATTTTGAAAACATTGGTGAGAAAGATGAGCCATTCATCATGGCAGACTAAGCAAAACAAGTATTCTATATTGATGACCCTGCAAATAAAAATTGGTCTATCGTTATTCATGGAAAAAGATAGTTTACTGTAGATCCTATAAATGAAGAAGAATACTATCAAAAGTATGATGATTCCAGTCCATTCTCAGTTGGTTTGCCAAGTGAAAATATTGAAGATAACAGCGATGAATATTTTAAACGTCATGACCATGCTAAAGGAATTTCACTTGAATAACAACTCAACCAATACTAAAGGCATGTATTCTTTGAATTATTTATTTTATTATCATTCAAGAAAGTAATCTTTTTAATATACATCATATATCATGTATACCTTATCACTTGTTCTTTTATTATCACTTTTTTTATCATATATACTTGCAGGTTCTAAAATGGCGAGTGAAGATGAACATTTTGAGCATGAGCATGAGCACCATGAGGATGGTAGTGGTGATGCTAAGAAAAGTAGAGGTCCCACACTGATGCGTAAACTGCAGGAGCTCAGGCCTAAAGGGAACAAATTGCCAGTCCAGTTTGATATCACAGGAGCACCTGTTGGGGAACATGCTAGTGCTTTCAAGCATTACGTAGGGGCGACCACACACAGTAAGGTGTCAATAGATATAAAAAATTGGCATGATGTTCCTAATGCCAAAAAAGACCTCATATGGAAAGATATATCTGTGAGTGGAAGTGATATTATTTTAATATGTTTTTTATCTACTGATTCTAATTTAGTTTTCTTGGAAGTAATTCCTTTTCAAAACAACATTATTAATTTCTTCTTTTGTATGTATAGGGTGTTTTTCATCTAAATGAAAAAGATCACAAGAAAAGAGTGCTACAATGTTGTGGTGTATGATGGAGGGGTTTTAAGACATATCTCGCAAGGGAATTTATACATAATCCTAAACAAAAAAAGAAAGCAACAGATGTATATATTTTTATAGATCCTGAGGTGTGGGAAAGATTTGTTGTAGCTAGGAGATCGAAAGAGTTTCAGGTAATAAAGATTGTGATGTATTGTATGAATCTTTAATTTTATACAATTAAGGAGGTGAATCTTTTTATACATGTTTGCCAAGTCTAAATTGAAATACCTCATTTTAAATGATCAGGTTATCCACCAGGCTCAAAAGGAAAGACGGGCCAAAAATGTGCATCGCCATCGCTTGGGGCCCAGTGGTTATGCCTTCCGCCGCCAACTACAAGAGAAGCAATCCTCTTCTGTAGAAGAATCTAGTACAACTCAAGTTGAGCGTCCACCCCGACACTTGACATGGATTGATACTAGAATGAATCGAGCAGGTGAAATTGTCAACCCTGCAACTAAGGAGGTGGCACAAAAGATGGTAGGTTTATCCCAACTAAGTAAAGAGTAACTCCCACACACTTAGATTTATTTATATCTAATTGATATTGTGATTTAATATTTTTATTAACTATGAATAGATTGATCTCCACGAGAAAAGGAAGGAAGGAAAGTTCATTCCAATTGGCCACATGGATGAACTATCAGTTGCTCTTGGTATGAAGGAGCATCCTGGCCGTGATAGGGGATTAGGAGTTGGCATAGGATTCAAGTCTTATTTTGGCCCTTCGCAATCTAAAAGAGGTTGTGCAGGAGGTCTTACACAAGAGGAGGTTGAAGCATTAGTAGCACAGAAAGTAAAAGAAATAATGTCTTCATTTCAGCCTACTCAATCTTCTCAACCTATTCATATTGTGTGTCTCTCAAGTGATGAGGTACAAGCCCATGCTCTAGTTGTAGAAGGCCATGGGAGCACTCTCGATGACCCACCACAACAATCTGTAGTAAGTTTTTGTTCTATATGTTGTGTTATTAGTATGATATATATGATAATATATATAGTTGTAACAGGTATCTGTTCTACTACTTCTTATATAACTTATATTATTTCAATATAGGTTGGTATGAACTGTAAATTTGCAGTGCAGGTTCCATAATATAATGTTGTGGCAGCGGGCAAGGTGTACAACCTTGGTGCTACATTGCATTGCCAATAAATTACTGATGACATTTTCCGTGTGTCCATCCATCTTATGTATGACAGAATCAGGGACAAACAACTACCCATACCTAATCCTGAATATAGTACAGTTGAAGAAGCTGAGGGTGCTATGGTGGGTTGGCCTAGACACTTGGTTATCAATGACAAGGTATACCTTATTTCTACCATATTTTTCATATTTGACTACATATATGAACTCGTCTAATATAAGTATGTAATTTAATTAATAGGTTTGTAAACCAAAAAGTAAAAATTCTACTAGTCGTCCTCCTATGCCCAAGCCACCTTTCATTCTGGAAGCCACATTCGACGAATTGGGAAGCACATGTAAATGTTTGTGTCGATACTGAGCCAACCAAAGCTCGGGATCACATATGTTGGTCAATTTAACAGAAGATGCAGCTGGGAGGGACTTTGAGAATTTTATTTTTCTTGATGATATTATAGAGTTGTTCCGGTATGATTGGATAAATAGTTCGATAATAGAAGTATGGATAAGGTAAGGATCAATCAATATATATATATATAATTCCAATACACATTTTTAGCTTAGTTCTATATATGGAAATAATTACAAATGCTTTACAGTCATTTATATAATGAGATCACAAACCTTTATATAAGGAATGTTGGATTTTTAGTTCCTTCAATCACTAGTCAAGTGGAGACAAATTTTGAGGATGTGAATGAGTACTTCTCTACTGCATTCAAATATTTTGCTAGTGAGGGGAAGGAAATTATCCTGATTCCTTTTAACGTCCAGTAAGTATTATTATTCAATATAATTTTAATAATGAATAAAATTATTTATTTTAATGTTTGTTTTATTCTTAGTCAGAGCTAGACATTGGGAATTAGTGGTGATTGCCCCTAAATTGATGAGTCTTTATTATCTTGACCCAATGGGTAAAACAACAAGGAGTCACAAACTGAAATTTTCATCTATGGAGTAAGCATAAATTTAGTCAATGCTTCAACATGATATTTCTATTTAGAATTTCTATTTTACCAACTATCATTTAATTGATAGGGGTGTAAAGGCTTTTATGATGCTAGAGGACAAATACCCACAAAATTAAAGACATTGACTTTGAAAAATGTCAAGGTAGCTACTTTGACAACTTCTTAGTCTTATATGTATTAATTTTCAATTCTAATATGTCAACTCTTATAGTCTTATCTCAACTATTGTTTATAGTAGTTTACTAACATTAAGTATAATTCGTTATTTGTAGTGTCCTATGCAAAATACTGATTGCGCTTGTGGCTACTATGTAATGAAATATATGCAAGCTATTATCAAACAAGCATCACATGACATTCAGACTATAAGTCAGGTAATAAAGAATAACATCATAAATTTACAAGTGATTGTAGTCATTTTATAAAATATTAGCATGTGCATTTTCTGTTACAGATCTTTACAACTCAGCCTTACACACTTATGGACTTGAATGAATTCTGAGAAGAGTGGTTAGATTCTTTTCTAAATGAAGTCAATATAGCATTGGATTAAATATGTCAGCTCCATTTATGTATGTCATTTGAGTACTCTTTCATATTTACTTTTGTATCTGATTAATATCATCTCAGACTTGCAATCTATCATTTTGTAAATTATGATGTGATTATGAATCATTTCTGTCATGAATGTGTAGTTTTGAATGGTGACGGTTGAGCATCAATGCTCCCCTCTCCCAGAATATATGAATCTTCTTATTCTTCTGTTCTATTTCATTTTCTGTAGAAATTTAAAAAAATAAATCGTAACTTCTAGCGTCAGTTTTTTAAATAACCGACCCTAAAGATTGAATAAACACTTCAGTGCAATCCTCAGTCGAGAAAATTTTCGACCGAAATATAACTTCTAGCATCGGTTTTTGTAAAAAACTGACCCTAAAGGTCCTCTATAAGGTCGATTATTTATAAAAACCGACCCTAAAGATAGAATAAACATTTTAGTGTACCTCTCGGTCAACAATATTTTCGACCGAAATATTTTCGATCGACAATTTTCTCGACCGAGAGAATTTACAGGGTCGGTTTTTTTGAAATAACCGACCCTAAAGATTGAATAAACATTTCAGTGTACTCCTCGGTCGACAATTTTGTCGATCGAAATATTTTTGGTCGATAATTTTTTCGACCGAGGGGTACACTGAAATGTTTATTCAATTTTTACAGGGTCTGTTATTCCAAAAAAACTGACCCTGTAAACTCTCTCGGTCGAGAAAATTGTCGACCGAAAATATTTTCGGTCGACAATTTTCTCGACCGAGAGAGTTTACAGGGTCGATTTTTCTGGAATAACTGACCTTACAGGCTCCTTTTTTCTCGTCTGGGTCCGATTTTTTACAACTTTTTACGTCGGTGTTTACTCTGTAAGGTCGGTTTTGTTTGGTCAAATAAACCAACTCTATAGAGCAAATTCTATAGCAACAGCCACTTAGGATTCGGTTATAAAGTGACGCTACTGGCTTAAAAAATTGATACTACAGACCATTTCTGTACTAGTGACTGTTGGAAGTACAAAGCAGGCAGAAGAACTATGCTGACAAGAAGAGAAGGGAGAAGACATATGATGTGGGTGATCATGTATACCTAAAGACATCACCTACTAGATGAGTGTTAAGGTTCAATAAGAAAGAAAAATTGAGCCCAAGATATATCGGCCAGTTCGAGATTTTGGAAAACATTGGGGATTCAGCATATAAGATAGCTCTACCGCCAAGTCTTTCAAAAGTACATAATGTGTTCCATGTGTCTATGCTGAAGGATTATGTGCATGGCGCCTCTCATATCCTAGAGAACATCATACCCGATGTATGACCAGACTTGACGTATGAGGAGCATCCAATCAAGATTCTAGAACATTTTTCTCATCATTTGAGGAGAAAGATTATTCCCATGATAACAGTTGCATGGCAATATCGTCACGGGGAGGAGGCAACTTGGGAACTGGAAGCTGAGATGTGAGAAAAGTATCCTCACTTATTTGGTAAGTCTTTTTAAAATTCAAGGATGAATTTTCTTTAAGGGGTGAGGATGTAAACCCTACTGACCGGCCTAAATCGTGCTTCCAAAAGTGGAGGCGGATTTGAGGTAGTCGAACTTTTACATTTATAAACCCGAATCCTTCTAGGGCCCCGCAACCTTATTTACGAGGTCGAAGTAGATATATGGGGTCAAACACAGGGACAAGGGGGGTAGTGTTGAGAACCCAGAATCGACACGCTACACTCCGGCAGGTATAAACAGATAATAAATTCCCCAAAAGGGAAACAGCAAGACGTCACAAACAAAACAAGAAAACTATCTCCAACTGGAGCTACTAGAAAAATAATTAAGGGTTTTAAGCATTTATCAATTTTTAAGGGTTTTCATGCAATAGAAATAGAAAGATAAAAACTAAAGCCAGAGCAAGGTACGAAGGATAAGACTATAGTAAAACAAGCGGCAGCAGTAACACCCTGCACCCCTCCTCTCAGAGCGGGTACCTCTAACCAAGCGTCGACACCCCTCTCGAGGTTGTCGGACTTAAGTTAGAGTGGAATGTTACTGAAACAACTCCATTCCAGGCACTTTCGTACTCCAGAATCAAACCAAACACTAGAGCCACAACACAACTCTCGAAGTTGTTGCGACGAGAAAACACGATCCGGTAGCTAAGCGGAACGCGATCCAAACATGCAAGCTAGCGTTCAGATATTAAACATGGCAGTTCATCCAACAATCGCACCAAGCATAGAGCAACAAGTAATTAAGCTTTTCTATTTCCATAATCATTAGAGGTCTTAATTACAATGTGTAAATAAAGAATTAAATAACAGAATTAAAGATAGATTTCGTCTGCTTGATGTAGAAGGTCAACAGGCTACTGTGGCTCTCCAGCCTGATATCGGTCAGGAGCCTAGCCCGATATAGTAGTGTCGGGCGGCACACCCTCTCGGGCGGTTCGCATGACTGTCGACTGTATCGCTCAAGGACCCTGACTGATACGCTCATGTCGGCGGCGAACCCTCTCGGGCGGCACGCACGATGGGCGAAGCGTATCAAGTTCGATATGTTGTCGGGCATGGAGCGACATGTTCTACCGCCGGGCACTTGTGTCGCTTATCAACCTTGGCCGATATCGGCCTGCAGTGTCGCCTGAGACAGTCCTAAGTGAACCATCTCCTCCCTCTCGAGATGCGGAAGTGCTCACCTAGAGTTGCTCGGCACGAGCACTGGGGCACGATACTCTCACAGTTCTCCCTCAAAGATCGCTAAAAATTCCCAACTGTCTGAACCTGTCTTTTCGACTTCCTGTAGCTGCTATTTATAGGCAGCGGTTGGGGGAAGTTATGGTGCTCGAAGTACCACGTATCCTCCCTATTCGTGGGTCGGCAGACGGCCGATACGGGTATCGCTCGAAGCAGGGGTATCGGCTATCGGTCACGTGACGGGCAGCGTGCCTGTCGATGGGTGGTTGTGTCGCCCGGCAAGCTGGGTTGTCGTGGCGAGCTTGGCTCCCTGTCGGGTAGAAGGTGTGTTGTCCGTCAGCTTCTTCTTGTGTGGCATCCCTTTGTCGTGCATCATTGTATCTCTCCACCCTGTCGGGCAGAGGTTGTATCGGGCATTTAGGTCAGGAAGGCCGAAACAGACTTAGAATTATTTGTGGGCCGGGACGGGACGGCCTTATTGTACCAAAATGAGGGAAAACTCTGCAAAAGATGGAAAAATTGGATTAAGAGCATTGCTTGGCCAATTATTGCGAAAGTGCTAATGAAAGAGAGGAAAATAGCATAAAGGGTAGTTTCGATAACAGAATAAAGGGCAAAAACATCACAAAAATAGGTGTTATCAACTCCCCCAAACTTAGCATTTTCATTGTCCTCAATCAATATTTAAACTATATTTAGTGATGCTTCTTCTACTCAGGATATCTCTCTATTCAAAAGGTGAAACAAGAATCGTAATGCCTTAAAGATAATGTTGTCTCATTACGAACAAAAGACTTAGTTTTTCCTGCTTATTGTTTCAGTAAGATTCTTCTCTACAGCTTTGGCGAGACTTTGTTGTATGATTCCAAAGTTAGCTTACACACCAAACAGCTTTATTTTTGTGGCAGAAAGTTGTGTATCGGGTAGGCTAAGGTTTTTTGTGGTTTTTCCTTGTTTCCCATCGGTCCATCCAGGTAAGGGTCCGTTAGCGGGCAAGTGGTCCCTGCAGTCCAAGCCAGTTGGCTTTAGAGTAGTGATTTCACATCCTACGTACCACTGCCCCGGATCTACCATGCCTAAAGATGGATACTTTTGGAAAACAAGTGTATATATATATATATATATATATATATATATATATATATATATATATATATATATATTTCTTTTATTGGGCACAACTCTCATGCTTTTATTCACACTCATAAGGCTTCTCTCTCTTTTTGGGATTTTCATTGGGTGAGGGGAAACAAAGAGATTTCTTCTATTTGGGCACCTTTTTCCTTCTCCATACTCGTCTCTTAGCTGTTTTGCGAGATTATTATATTTTTTGAAATTTTTGACATGGCAAAACATACTCTTTTGTTCGTTTGAATCAGAATTATCAAAAAGATATAACAGAACTTGCATCTCGCTAAGCGCAAAGAAAACTAACTTTGCAAGAAGTCGCAACAGGTTTTTACTATTATAGCAACTTTGTACATATGTATGGGAATGTTATGAATTTTTTTTTATATGAGCATGGCATTTCGTACTAGCAAGAATACATACACATGATATAAGAGAAGAATGAAGTGAAGAAGGAGATTTTTATACCTCCCTCACTAGTACATGTGTACCCCCCCCCCCAAACTTACTGCACACTCTGTCCCAGAGTAGTGAAAAAGACAGAGTGAGGTCATGTTAGCCCAGTGAAGGTTAGCTAGCGGGTTCGCTTGTGCCTTGGAGAAGCTACAATATGCTCTTATTGCAGTCGGGACAAGCGCAAACCCTCAAAATTGTTTGTCCCCCTTTACTCCTGGTACTTCCGTTGTGAACATGAACAAAAGGACTGATCATCAATCCTAGTTCAGTCCATCTGAGTCCATTTTTGTTCCCAGGATGTGTAGTCAGAGGGCCTCTCTCTTTTTATTGTCTTCCTCTTTTGGAGATGACCCTAAACCACCGCAGAAGACAGACTATGATAAGGAAATGCACTTCTCCTTCTTTCTTTTTGTCGGATGGCGGCCTAGCTGTCTCGGGATTCTGGCGTTTCTGTTCGACTGTTGTTGCTTCAGCCACGGCGTCGATTCTTCTGCGGTGTTTGCCAACTCTTCCGAAGGTTTGTTGTGGACAATCAATGCCTATTATCAAGTTCAATGACCATTTCAATGTTAGGTAGGAAAAGTTAAAAAGAAAACTGATAAAGCTTGTCTTGCGGTAAAACCCGCTGCCTGATACAGGTGTGTCGAGCGACAAGGTCGCATGAAGCAAATGCCCGATAGGGCGTCAAGACCAAAAAACATGCCGCCTGACATGGCGTATCGGGCAAACGCTATCGACCGACGTGTCGTGCATCAAACGTGTCGGGCGATAAAAGAAAATTCGACAAAGCTCGTCAACTCGACACACAGTGCGCGATATATAAAATCTATGTCGAGCAAAAAGTGTGTCGGGCTAAAAGCGTGTCGGGCTATACCCTTGCTCATTGGAGCCATCTCCCGATACCAGAGTGAAAGCAAACTGGCCGACACGCGAGTAAAAAGAGTGGATTACTACATGTGTCACAGGTGGCTAAAAAGAGTAAGAGTGGTGGCCCGACACGATAGGCCCCTTCTTGCTATTTATAGCAAATTCAACTAGGGGTAAATCGGGCATTCCAGGGTGTGCATCGGCCAATTGAGTCATGTCGTTCCCGAGACGACAGTCCCGTCGATCAAATCAAGGGCATTTATTCCCATGCACGATACGGTTGTTTCTCGGGAATTCCATCCGTGGCAGCTCTTGCGGTGCCCAAGAAGTTGTGGCCCGATACAGGCGTGATTGCGCGCCAGCTGAGCTGCTGTCCGACATGTCGTAAAAGAAGGCGCCTAAAACAAGGTGGAAAAAGCAATTGACGGGGAAAACATCATCGGTTTAGGGTAGAGCCCCTCATCTCAGACAGAATTACTCATCAATGCTTTGCAAAATTCAGCGATGACCCATAAAACAGAAGAGTTGGTACGCTCGGTGCGTACTCCCACTCGGGCCTTATTACAGTCCATAAAGTTTTGATTTTATAAGTAATAAGAAAAAGCAACCTATTCTAGGAAAGAAAGAAAAACTCGGGATGCCTCCCGAGGAGCGTTGAAGTTTGCATCACCAGTTCGACCGGTGTAGGATCATCTTGTTCAGCCCTCGACTATACCCATATCTTGCAGACTGATCTCTACTCTCCTGACAAATGCTTCATCTTCATAGAACATTTTCACCCTGTGCCCATTTACTCGAAAGACTTTAGTCGGATCGTCTTTGTCATAGAGCTCCATCATTCCTGATGGGTATATTTTTGACACGATGAACGCTCCGGACCACCTCGTTTGTAACTTTCCAGGGAAAAGACGAATAGAGGACTTGAATAACAAGACCTTATCCCCTTCACTTACATCTTTTCTCCTGAGGTGGGCATCATGCCACAATTTTGTCCTCTGTTTGTAGATTTTTGCATTTTCATAGGCATTCATTCTCAGCTCTTACGGCTCTTGAAGCTGCAAAAACCTCTTTTCTCCAGCTTTATCGAGGGCCATATTTAGGAACTTGATTGCCCAAAGGGCCTTGTGTTCCAATTCTAGAGGCAAGTGGCAGGACTTTCCGTAGATGAGACGGTAGGGGGTGGTTCCAATGGGCATTTTGTAAGCAGTACGGTAGGCCCAAAGTGCGTCGTCAAGCTTCATAGACCAGTCCTTCCTCGTTCGGCTGACGGTTTTCTCCAAGATCTGCTTGATTTGTCTGTTGGAAACCTCTACCTGCCCCGACATATGTGGGTGGTAGGGTGCAGCGATCTTGTGCTTCACTCCGTACTTGCACAGAAGTGCTTCAAACTGTCTTTCTCTAAAGTGCGACCCTCCGTCACTTATAACAGTGTGTAGTACGCCGAAACGAGGGAAGATGGTCTTCTCGAATAGCTTGATAATCGACTTGGCGTCGCATGATTGGGTGGCTACCGCTTCTACCCACTTTGATACATAATCTACTGCCACGAGTATGTATTGATACCCCCGGAATGGGGGGAACGGTCTCATGTAGTCGATCCCCCACACGTCAAATATTTCTACTTCGATCCAGCTTGCCATTGGTATTTCATTCCTCTGCCCTATGTTCCCTGTAAATTGGCACTCTTTGCAAACTTTTACAAATTGTGTAGCATCTTTAAATAAGGAGGGCCAGTAGAAACCTAACTGTAGCACCTTTGCAGCTATTCTCTCGCTACCCAGGTGACCACCATAGGGGGAGGCATGGCATTCCTTCAGGTTGTCCGCGGTTTCTTCTTCTGGGATGCACCTCCTGTATAAGTTGTCGGTGCATTTTCTGAATAGGAGAGGATCATCCCAGTAGTAGTTTTTAGCATCCGCGAATAGCTTCTTTTTCTGATTGTACGTGATGTCAGGAGGCAGTTCTCCGCAAGCAAGGTAATTGCAGATGTCTGCAAACCAGGGTAAGCTTTCTTCTTGACCTTCGGCCAACATAAGAGCCTCGTCGGCATAGTCGTCGTTGATTAGAGGCCCTCCCTGTCTCTCAGCCATGATCCTTGATAGGTGGTCTGCGACCACATTCTCTGTGCCCTTCTTGTCGATAATTTTGTGGTCAAACTTTTGGAGTAGTAATGCCCACCTCAACAGTCTGGGCTTTGCGTCTTTCTTTTGCATCAAGTATTTTATAGCCCCGTGATCTATGTATACTTTGACCTTAGCTCTGACGAGATATGACCTGAACTTATCGAACACAAAGACGATCGCGAGCATCTCCTTCTTAGTTGTTGTGTAGTTTACTTGAGCCTCGTCCAACGTGCGACTAGCGTAGCAAATCACATGGTGCTTTTTGTCTTTCTTCTGCCCCAGGGCTGCTCCAACTGCGTAGTCGCTAGCGTCGCATATCAACTCAAAAGGTAAACCACATTCTGGCGCTTGAAGGATGGGTGGTGATATTCAGGCGTTTTTCAGGGCCTGAAAAGCACTGAGACAATCGTTAGAGAAAACAAATTCAGTGTCTTTTACCAGAAGATTGGACAGCAGTTTGAAAATATTCGAAAAGTCCTTGATGAATCTTTGATAATATCCGGCGTGCCCGAGGAAGCTGCGCACCCCCGTCACGGATCTGGGTGGAGGAAGCTTGGATATTGCTTCAACCTTGCTTACGTCCACCTCGATCCCACGCCTTGAGATCTTATGCCCTAGAACGATGCCCTCCCGCACCATGAAATGGCACTTTTCCCAGTTCAGGACTAGGCTGTTCTCCTCGCACCTTTGAAGGACCAATGACAGATTATTCAGAAAGCTATCAAAGTCCTTCCCATAGACTGAAAAGTCATCCATGAAAACTTATACGATGTCTTCTAGAAAATCTGAGAACATCGATATCATGCATCTTTGAAAGGTAGCTGGGGTGTTGCAGAGTCCAAAGGGCATCCTTCAAAAGGCATAAGTGCCGTAAAGGCAGGTGAATGTTGTCTTCTCTTGATCGTCGGGTAAGATGGGTACCTGGTAGAAACCTAAAAAGCCATCAAGAAAACAAAAGAAATCGTGATGCACTAACCTTTTAAGAACTTGGTCAATAAAAGGTAGCGGAAAATGATCCTTCTTTGTAGCCTGATTTATATTTCGGTAATCAATGCACATGTGCCATCCGGTGACGGTCCTAACCGCTACCGCATCTCCCTTCTCACCCTTAACCACCGTCATCCGGCCCTTTTTGGGCACTACGTGGATCAGACTCACCCAATTTCTATCCCTGATTGGGTAAATGATCCCCGCATCCCTTAGCTTTATTACCTCTTTCTTGACGACCTCCTTAAGCATCTAGTTCAGCTTCCTCTAGGGTTGGACCAGAGGCTTGGTAGATTCCTCTAAGTTGATGTGATGCATGCACAGGGTGGGGCTAAGGCCTTTGATATGATCCACTGAATATCCTATAGCCCCCCTGTGGAGCCTTAACTCCTCAAGGAGTCAGTCTAACTGATTGCTTGGAAGATTAGCGTTTACGATGACAGGGTTTCTGTGCTCTTCATCCAAGAACTTGTACTTCAGGCCTTCAGGCAACGCTTTTAACTCCGGCTTCGGTCTGGGTGCCTGCTCTTGAGGTTCCCCCTCGAGAGAGGCATACATCACAGACTCCACCACCTTATCCTCTTCTTATAAGTCTTCGTCAGAAAGGTCAAAAAGGTTGAGATGCCTTGCGACCTCGGGATCTTCGAGGTCGGGATCTTGACAGTTTATAGCCCTCAAGAGGGGGTCTACTGTCCAGATATCTTCCTCTATTTCCTCACATAATTTATTGTAGCTATCTGCGAAACATGCTGATTCAGACAGGGACGGGCTTCTCATGATCTCCTTCAGCTTCAAGTCCATATGGTCTTTTCCGACCCTCAAAGTGATCATCCCCTCGGAGACATCAATCATCGCTCTCCCTGTTGCCAAGAAGGGGCGCCCAAAGATGATCGGGCAACGGGGGTCTTCAGCTGTGTCGATGACGACTATATCGCAAGGGATGAATAAATCGCCAACCTTGATCGGCACATCTTCGACAATGTTGATGGGTCTCTTAAAGCTGTGGTTCGCCAATTCAATCCGCATGTTGGTTCGAACCATGTCGGTCAAACCCACCCTTTGTGCGAAACTTAGGGGCATAAGGCTGATGCTTGCCCCTGATAACACCAAATTTTGTGACGTTTTTGCCCTTTATTCTGTTATCAAAACTACCCTTTTCTGCTATTTTCCTCTATTTTATTAACATTTCGCAATAATTGGCCAAGCAACGCTCTTATTCCAATTTTTCCTATCTTCTACAGAGTTTTCCTCATTTTTGTGCAATAAGGCCGATTCCGGCCCACAATAAGTCTAAGCCTGTCTCGACCTTCCTGACGCTCGATACAACCCAACCCGACAGGGGCTGGGCGACACAAGAATGATCGATGGAGAAGGGCACCTTGCGAAAGGGACGTGTCGGCCGACACACCTTCTACCCGACAGGGAGACAAAGCCGCATCGACGACCCAGCTCGTCGAGCGAAACGACCACCCACCGGCAGGCGTGCCGCCCACCACGTGACCAATAGCCAGCACCTCGTGCCGAGATATGCATGTATCGGCCATCCACATCCATCGACCGGCGTATAAGGGAGCTACGTGGTGCTTCGAGCACCATGTTTTCTCACCAACCAGCTGACTATAAATAACAGCTATAGGAAGCCGAAAAGACAGGTTTGATAGGTCGGGACGGCTGGCCAGTTCACAGTTCGGACAGTTGGGGACTTGAGCTATCTACGAGAGAAGTGCGAGAGCAACCATATCGTGCCTCAGTGCTCGTACCGGGCAACACTAGTTGAGCTCTTCCTCATCCCGAGAGGGAGGGGATCGGTTCACCTAGGACTGTACTGGACGACACTGAGGGACGATATCGGCCGATGTAGATACGCGACACGAGTGCCTGACAACAATGCCCGATAGTAGTATATGTAAATCCATGGCCGACACGATACCGAACCCGATACGCTCCGCCCGTCAGTCGTGCCGCCCGACATGAGTGTATCGGCCAGGGTCTTCGAACGATATAGTCGTCCATCAGGCGTGCCGTTCGAGAGTTCGTGCCGCCCGACACGGCTGTACCGGGATAGGTCCCTGGACGGTATCGGGCTGGGAGTAGTAGTAGTCTGTCGTCCTTCTACATCAAGAAGGCGACATCTATCTTTAATTCTTTTATTTAATTCTTTACTTCAGCATTGTATTAAGACCCTTATTGCTTATGGAAATAGAAATGCTTAATTGCTATTTGTTTAATGTTTAATGCCTTATGATTGGGTAACTGCTGCGTTGGATATCTAAACTCTAGCTTGCATGTTTCGAATCGCGTTTCGCTTAGCTACCGAATCGTCTTTCCCGTCGCAACTACTTCGAGAGTTGGGTTGTGGCTCTAGTGTTCGGTCTGATTCTGGAGTACGAGAGTGCCCGGAACGGAGTTGTTTTAGTATCATTCCACTCTAACTGGAGCCCAGCAACCTCGAGAGGGGTGTTGAAGCTTGGTTAGAGGCACCCTCTCTGAGAGGAGGGGTGCAGGGTGATACTGCTACTGCTTGTCTTACTGAAGTCTTGTCCCTTGCATTACGCCTTAAACTGCAGTTTACCTTTCATTTTCTGTTGCATGAAAATTCCTAAAAACTGCTAAATGACAAAATCTTAATCTTTCTTGTAACTCCAATTGGAGATAGTTTTCTTTGATTTAATCGTGACATCTTGTTGTTCCCTTCGGGGAACTTTAATATCTCTTTATACCCACTGGAGTGTAGAGTGTCGATTCAGAGTCGTCAACACAACCTACCTTGTCCCTGTGTTCGACCCCGTATGACTACTTCGACCCCGTAAACAAAGTTGTGGGGGCCTAGAAGGATTCGAGTTATAAATGCGAAGGCTCGACTACCTCAAATACGCCTCCAATTTTAGGACGCGCGATTTAGGTCGGTCAACTTTCTGGCGCCGTTGCCGGGGACAAGGCAAATGGCACTGTTGACGAATCTGAATCCACTAACTACACTCCCGTGCCTCAAGCTTAGAAATAGGCTTGACAGCACTTCTTTTTCTTTTTTCTTTTTCTTTTACTCTAAGAATTATTCTTTACCCCAATTATAATTTTCTACACATGATTTTTATGCGGTTTTCAGGTACTCTGATCTACTGAACACCGAGACTGTCAACCATGCCTCCTCGCGTAGAGCCACCTTCTGGAAACGAAAGCCCAGGAGGGAGGCCAGCTTCGCCTCCACCGGAAGACAACGACCGGTATAGTGATCATGAGCGGCAAGAAGATCTAGAATCACCAGGGCATGAGGAAGAGCATCATCAGCATAGACGTCGTCGGAGACACAGGAGGAATCATGATAACCGGGAGCGACGCCGAGACGCCAGCAACAGTGACGACTCGGAGGAAGAAGAGAAAACTCTGAGAGAGTTGGCTTCTACAAAGGCCAATAGATCAAGGTGCCCCGTTATCATCCCAAGGTTCAATGCGACAAACTTTGAGCTCAAGCCATCTCTGATCTCCATGATTCAAAATAAAAGCTTCAGGGGGAGTCCTAAGAGTGACAACCCTTACCATCACCTTGATGCTTTCAAAAATATCTACGACACCATAAAGATGTGAGGGGTTCCCCAAGAGGTCATTTACTGCAAGGGTTTCATCTTTTCTTTGGAGGATAAGGCTCTATCATGGTACCTTGGGCTACCCCACCAAGCGCTGAATGGATGGGGAGAACTGGCTGACGCATTTGTAAACAAGTTTTACCCCACTGAGAAGACGATGAGGAACAAGTTAAAAATCACGTCTTTCACGCAAAAGCCAAATGAAAACCTCCACGACGCCTGGGAACGATATATGGAATATCAGAGGGACTGCCCTCACCACAATTTCAAGAAGGGTTTCCTGATCTCCACCTTCTACAATGGGCTAACTCCCGATGA
Source organism: Alisma plantago-aquatica (assembly GCA_963693085.1). Taxonomy (NCBI): domain Eukaryota; kingdom Viridiplantae; phylum Streptophyta; class Magnoliopsida; order Alismatales; family Alismataceae; genus Alisma; species Alisma plantago-aquatica. The sequence goes on along the minus strand of OY856412.1, from coordinate 811,108,940 downwards.
AAGGGTATCGCTGAATGCGGCAGCAGGAAGTGACTTCTTAGGGAAAAAGCCAAGTAAGTCCAAAAAGATCATTAGGAACATGGCTGAGTTGAAGGCCGATGTTGACTATGATAGATCCGATAGAGGGCAGGTGAAGAAGGCAGGGGAAGGAATCTCTCTTGAGTCTAAGGCTCTGGAAAACATTACTTCTCAGATTCAAAGGATAGCAACAGATGTGAAACAACTGAAGGATCATGGCGGAAAGGGGAAGAAGCAAGTTGAGAAAATCATGAAATGTGTTACCTGCGGTGAAGGAGGACATGGGGTAGACAACTGCGTCTACACCAAACCCGACACCGACAGCGACTCTGACTCGGAAGAAGAAATGACCGAGAATGTATCCTACATGAGCTTCAAGAGACCAGACCACCCCGGATTTAATTATGGCAACAAAGACGCGGCTGAGAACTCGCATCAGCTAAACACCTCGGCCAGGCCCGTGCAACCTTTTGAAAAAAGGGGGGGATCAGGCCAATACACCAAGAGCAGTCAATTCCAGCCTGCAAAAGGTAATTTCCAAGCACCAGGAAAGTACCAAGGCCCGCCCCGTGATCAGGAGAAAGGGGTGAACCAATCCGAAGTGATCGGCCAGTTGTTCGATTTTGTCAAGAAATAAGACACCGTTAATCACCAGTTAGCGCAAAGTGCACTGTCCAATTTGGGGGTTTTGAACTCATTGCAGGTCCAGTTGGCAGATATGCAGACACATCAGCGCCAAATCGACCAGCAGCTAGCACAGCTTGCCGAGATTATGAAGAATCCTGTAGGGAAGATCCCGTCTAACACAAAACCAGCTAAAAGATAAATCAAGATGAAAAAGCTGAAAGACGTCTAGCTGTAGACAGGAAATGCAGCGCTCCTCGGGAGGCAGCCTGCGCTTTTATTTTCCTAGAATAGGATGTTATTTACTTTCTTGCAAGACATACATTACAAACATTATGGGTTGTAATAAGGCCCGAGTCAGTGCATGCGCACGTGTGCTGACTCTTTTTGTTTTAAGGGCCACTGCTTTAGTTTTATTTTCCAGGATGGGTAAATACCATCTGAGGCCGGGTTTATCCTTAGGCCAATGATGTTTTACCCGCCTGTCGCCTTTTTCTTTAAGTGGGTTTTACCTTGGAATTTTGTCCCGAAAAATCTTTTTTTTCTCCAAACCGGATCGGGCGGCACACCAACCGACATACAGATTGCGCCCGTCCCGGGAGGGAATGGTTTTACCGCGACGTCCGGCCACTATATATAAGGCAAAAACTTTACCGTGTCGCGCTCCCGGACTTTACCTTTTTCAGCTACCGTATCGCACAGTACTTTTCTTGCTCTCCGCTCCCGTGTCGCGTAGAGACCTTAAGGAAAACAAAGGTATCGCGTGACAGCTCTATCGCCCGAGCATACCCGATACGGACCTTTATCACGTACGGCGTATCAGGCGAGGATTTTGCGTTGATTTTTCTTGTCGACCGATAATGTTATCGCGCGACACGCTTCTCTCGCGCCTGCCCGATACATCTGTGTCGGGCAGTGACCGTATCGTCCGTTTATTCTTTTACCGGGCAGCACCTTTTGGTCGTATCGCCCGACACGGTTGTATCGGGCAAGCTTTACCTGATCTTGTCTCAAGGCCCGATACAGTCGTGTCGGGGTGCCTTTCCTTTTATTTATTTTCCCGTTAATAAAAAAACAACATTTGTTTGATTGATGATAGGGATGGCACGCACAAAGATAATTGTTAGGCTCGTTGACGAGCAAGGCAGGAGAGTTGTCACCGAGCCAGAGGCAGAGGCAGTAACAGTCGGGCAGAAGCGCTCGAACCCTGAAGCAGCTGGACCCTCAACATCTGGAAAGAGGGTGAGGACAGAAGAAGCGGCCACTCCAACTGCAGCACCTGCTCCAACAACAGAACCCCTGGAGCACACGCCAGGAAGGTTCGTGCCAAGAGATGAGGAGCACGGACGCCGATATGCTGAGCTAGGAGCCAAGCTATACAGGCCGAGCAGGTTCGGCCACCAGTCATCCTTCATGCAGTTGGGCATCTTCGGGAGACTGGAGGACGTACTTGTTGTAGCCGGTCTGAGGCAAATCTGCTTCATCCTATCCGCCTCCTACACCGAGCTCATGAAGGAGTTCATGGCGTCCCTTCACCGAGTAAAGAATATACATGCGGAAGCCAGAAAGTATGGCGGAGCAGACAGACTCCACGGGCGACTTTACAATGCAAAGCACGTCATTTCCGAGAAGCTGGTCAACCAGATTTTCTCCTCCAGCGAAGAGGTGAGAGGGAGACTAGATAACTGTGAAAGGATCACTGAAGGGGACGGATTCAACCTCGTAGATATCTGGGAAAAGCTAACCGGGGAGTCATCTTTCAAACCTGGGAGCAAGGTGCCGGCAGTGCACTCATGCTTCTGGAGGATAATGCACAAGCTGGTGGCGTGCCTCCTCTTCAGCAAGAACGAGTCCAGCAACATTTACTCCGAGGAACTCCACGTCATGTGGCACATGATGGAGGGTCGGACTATCAACCTGGGGCGCTTCTTGTTGAACAGGCTGCACCCAATAAAGGATGCCACCAAGGAATATTGCATGGGTGGCATCGTGAACCTAATCGCGGTGGGGTTGGGATACCCGCGTGAGCCGCGCAGCCTCTCAAGAACAAGAGGGGACGAGTTGATCGACCTCAAGTACCTCATGAGGTCAGGTATAATAAAGAAGGAGGGGCAGAGTTACTTCTATAAGTTCGCACGGACAAAGATCCTTCTCCCGCTTCCTCGTTGCGCCGCCTACGACGCAGAAAAGCTAGTCTTCACCACAGCCGAGATCGAGGATGTGGCAGCGGGCGCAAGCTGCGCTCCGCCCCCAAGGAGCCAAGAGCGGGGGATCACCAGGGGGCCCATCCCGCTGGGTACTCGGCAGGACGTATCTTCAACAGCTCCTGCCGAGCGGCCCACTGCCTCGGAGCCACGAACGACAGCCACAACAACAAGGCCAGTGGTGGCAAGAGAAGGACCGGCGATCATGGAGGCCGTCGAGACAAGAACTGGAACTGCAGCGAGAGAGACGGTTGCAGTCCCCGTAATTTCTGCTGCGCCCTTAGGGGCAATTGATGAAGTACAACCGGATGTCAGCGATGAGCTATTCGCCGACATCCTACAAATGGAGCTCGAACGAGCACAGGTGACGCCGACACCACCACCAAAGTCGCCTGTTGCAGTTGTTGAGGAGATCGTCGACAGCGCCGATATGGGGCAGCATCCGTCCCCCACAACACGGTCTCCTCCGATACAACAAGAGGGCGGGGCAGCACCGATACCTCGCCCAGAAGCATCAGCCGCGTGGATGATAGAAGTAGGTTCTGCCTCGTCAGGCAGACCATCGCGCGGGAGGAGCATTTCGAGGTCGAGGGGGAGACAAGCGGAAAACCCTCCTTCGCTCGGAATGATGCTGGGACAAGAACTCGATTTCTTGCGGGAGGTAACAGAAAACCATTCGACTACATTTCTTTCCCTAACCCGCAAGTTGTCGTTTTTCGAACAAAGGCTGGATAGCCAGGAACGAGAGCTGCTGGCTTTGGCCAGCCTACCTGGCCGGCTAGAGGCAGTAAATGCCACGCTACAACAAGTCCTGCAGCGCCTTAGCGAGATCAAGGGGAGGCTAAACAGGGAGGACGACCATCCACGCCCAAGGCAGCCGAGAAGATCGCCGTCGCCTCCTGGTCCGGGCTCTCAATCCTCGTCGTCGAGAGCATCGTCAGGATCATCATCATCTACCTCCTCCTCCGGCAGATCTTCATCAGCAACCGGAGGAAATTCATCACAAGGGCAAGGCTATGAAGCTTCAGCCAGACAAGGAAGCCCTTTTGACCTGAATGAGGCCGCTCCCTCAGCCCCCTTTGACGAAGCTGAGGATAACGACGAAGATATCAGCGTCGGGGAGGGCTCTTCTGATTAATCCGAGGGAGAAGGGGGAGACATCTGCACTGCAAACGAAAGACACCTCTCCAGAGGAAGGAGTTTGACGGCTGATCTCACCGATTTCTCCGCACCGACAGAGATACCTTCCTTCGAAATGGCTGACTTTGACAGAAGGGTCATAGGATATCTAACGATCAGAGACCAGAAACTACTCAACATGGTCCTGAGATCGCAAGCTGACGAGGAAGAGGTACTCTGGAGCGACAGTTATTTTTCGGTGAAGCGGGGAACTCTAAGAAACATCTTCCGTGTCAAGGCCGTCGTAGGGAAGAGTTTGTTCAGAGTACTACAATGTGCCATTATAGAAAACACCGACAAGAAGAAAGGCCAACATACAGTTTACGCTGCCAACCCAGCCCTAGCAAGAAGACTAATGATGGGGTTGTACAATTCTACGTAGGTAGAAAGTATGTTGGATTACATTGAAGTGCACAATCCGAAACTGGTGCTGGCCCCTTACAAACACAGAAACAACTCGTTCCTGTGCATTGCCGACCTCCGAAATCATGATGTCCAACTGCATTTTTGCTGCAGCAAAGAGGTCCCGCACACAGGAAGTATGTTCCTACACCCAAAGGACGTAAAGCTAAGACTGCTGCCGCTACGTCTCCACTGGGTCATCAAGTACGGAGTCCAGCGCCACAGCGACGTCTGGAATTTCTACTCACTAAGGGACTTCCCAGTCCAAGAAGAGGAGGGAAGTGGAAATAGTGCATTCATAGTCCTCAGAGCCATGGAGATGATACATATCTTTGGATACTTCAAGAAACTCCAGAATAATAACTTCTACAGTCTCAGAAGCAAATATGCATTGCTGCTGATAAAAGACAAGCGTTATTTCCGAGACGCGGGGATACCAGAAGAGCTGCTGGATAGTGAACAAGAAGAAGAGTCATCTCAACACATCAGCCCTCCTGAAAAAGAAGCAGAAGCAGAGACGAACGTCTGTGGGGCAGGCAAATAGATAAACATCTTGCGACAAGTTTTCGGACACGACGAACAAGCCTCGCCCCAGAACTTGGAGGATTCGATCCACAACTTCGACCGTTTCTCATGCACTACCCTCACGCAGGAACAGGTCAACGAAATCCACATGAAGTTGGCTGACTCCAACCCTGCAGACGTAGCCTACTCGGCAGGCGATGTCATAGTCCTGATTGACGACTTAAGGGACATGGTAAAAGAGGGAGGATGTCTGGCGTTATCTGTGGCGGTCTCCTACATCCAGATACTACGAAACAAGTCTGAACACGCATACATAGCAGATCCAATGATGTTCAACGACATTTGCCTAACAGATGAGCAAGGGGCGAAGGAAGCTTTCCTAGCAGAGTTGGAATGCAGAGTCCCGGATACCATTCTCCTTCCAATCCTGCACAACAACCACTGGACGCTCTTAACGGTGTACACCCAACAACGAGCAGGGATTTTCTACAACAGCTCGGACAGCAATAAAGACCATCCAGTGCCTTGTACATCGACAGTGCTGACATCTCTTGAACGATTAGTACGAAAGTACTATATCGATATAGCAGCGCTGATACAACCATTCCTGGGAATGCAAGCAAGAAGCTGGCATGAACTCTAGTTCTACCACCGCAGCCCGCAGCAAATTCAACTATCCAACGACTGTGACATCTTCCTCCTGGAATGGATGGCAAACGAGGCAACGCCTGATCAGCTCCTCCACATCGACTATCACAGCAAAAGAGGAGAATATGTGTGGGAGCTCTTATCTAGCCCAGGCGCGCTGATCATCTAACCCTCACTGATTAACATTTCCTTACCTCATCTACTTCACAACTCTGGGACAGAGTGTGGAGTAAGTTTGGGGGGGTACCATGTACCAGTGAGGGAGGTACAAAACTTTTCTCCTTTGACCCCCCTCGTCTTATCCAATTCAATTAGTGTACATATAATTTTTTTTAGTGTACATATAGCATACAACCTTTTTAGTGTACATATAACTTCTTACACAACCTTTTTCCTTTTTGCTAAAAGTCTTGAAAACTTTGAAAATTTTTGCTTATGATCCCTTATACTTGCATATGTACAAAGTTATTGTAATAATAATAAAAACCTGTTGTGACTTCTTGCAAAGTTTACTTTCTGTATATTTAATGAGTTACAAGTTCTGTCATATCTTTCTGATAATGTTGTCTCAAACAAACAAAACATTGTGCCTTGCCATCCAAAAATTTTTGAAAAATAATAATCTCGCAAACAGCTAAGAGACGAGTATAGAGAAGGAAAAAGCTGCCCAAACAGCAGATATCTCTTTTGTTTTCCCTTACCCAGCAAAAATCTCAAAAAGAGAAAGAAGCCTTATGAGCGTGAATAAAAGTAAGAGAGTTGTGCCCAATAAAAGAAAAGAAAAAAATATATATATACACACTTGTTTTCCAAAAGTACCCATCTTTAGGCATGGTAGATCCGGGGCAGTGGTACGTAGGATGTGAAATCACTGCTCTAAAGCCAACTGGCTTGGACTGCAGGGACTACTTGCCCGTTAACGGACCCTTACCTGGATGGACTGATGGGAAACAAGAAGAAAATCCCAAAAATCCTTAGTCTACCCTATACACAACTTTCTGCCCCTAAAATAAAGTTGTTTGGTGTGGAAGCTAACTTCGGAATCATACACCAAAGTCTCGCTGAAACTGTGGAGAAGAAAAATTTTACTTAAATAATAAGGCAAGTAGGGCAAGGTCTTTTGTTCGCATTAAGACAGCATTACCTCCAAGACATCGCAAATCTTGTGCTACCCTTTAGCCTTAAAGTTTTGATGTGCAAGAAGAAGCAACACAAAGTTTAGTTTAAATATTGATTGAGGACAATCAAAAAGCTAAGTTTGGGGGAGTTGATAACACCAAATTTTGTGACGTTTTTGCCCTTTATTCTGTTATCAAAATTACCCTTTTCTGCTATTTTCTTCTATTTTATTAACATTTTCGCAATAATTGGCCAAGCAACGCTCTTATTCCAATTTTTCCTATCTTCTATAGAGTTTCCTCATTTTTGTGCAATAAGGCCAATTCCGGCCCACAATAAGTTTAAGCCCGTCTCGACCTTCCTGACGCCCGATACAACCCAGCCCGACAGGGGCTGGGCGACACAAGAATGATCGACGGAGAAGGGCACCTTGCGAAAGGGACGTGCCGGCCGACACACCTTCTACCCGACAGGGAGCCAAAGCCGCATCGACGACCCAGCTCGTCGAGCGACACGACCACCCACCGGTAGGCGTACCGTCCACCACATGACCAATAGCCAGCACCTCGTGCCGAGATATGCCTGTATCGGCCATCCACATCCATCGACCGGCGTATAAGGGAGCTACGTGGCGCTTCGAGCACCATGTTTTCTCACCAACCAGCTGACTATAAATAATAGCTACAGGAAGCCGAAAAGACAGGTTGGATAGGTCGGGACGGCTGGCCAGTTCACAGTTTGGATAGTTGGGGACTTGAGCTATCTGCGAGATAAGTGCGAGAGCAACCGTATCGTGCCCCAGTGCTCGTACCGGGTGACACTAGGTGAGCTCTTCCTCATCCCGAGAGGGAGGGAATCAGTTCACCTAGGACTGTACCGGATGACACTGAGGGCCGATATCGGCCGATGTAGATACGCGACATGAGTGCCTGACAACAATGCCCGATAGTAGTATATGTAAATCCATGGCCGACACGATACTGAACCTGATACGCTCCGCCTGTCAGTCGTGCCGCCCGACATGAGCGTATCGGCCAGGGTCTTTGAACGATATAGTCGTCCGTCAGGCGTGCCGTTCGAGAGTTCGTGCCGCCCGACACGGCTGTACCGGGATAGGTCCCTGGACGGTATCGGGCTGGGAGTAGTAGTAGTATGTTGTCCTTCTACATCAAGAAGGCGACATCTATCTTTAATTCTTTTATTTAATTCTTTACTTCAGCATTGTATTAAGACCCTTATTGCTTATGGAAATAGAAATGCTTAATTGCTATTTGTTTAATGCTTAATGCCTTATGATTGGGTAACTGCTGCGTTGGATATCTGAACTCTAGCTTGCATGTTTCGGATCGCGTTTCGCATAGCTACCGAATCGTCTTTCCCGTCGCAACTACTTCGAGAGTTGGGTTGTGGCTCTAGTGTTCGGTCCGATTCTGGAGTACGAGAGTGCCCAGAACGGAGTTGTTTTAGTATCATTCCACTCTAACTTGAGCCCAGCAACCTCGAGAGGGGTGTTGAAGCTTGGTTAGAGGCACCCGCTCTGAGAGGAGGGGTGCAGGGTGATACTGCTACCGCTTGTCTTACTGAAGTCTTGTCCCTTGCATTACGCCTTAAACTGCAGTTTACCTTTCTATTTTCTGTTGCATGAAAATTCCTAAAAATTGCTAAATGACAAAATCTTAATCTTTCTTGTAACTCCAATTGGAGATAGTTTTCTTTGATTTTAATCGTGACATCTTGTTGTTCCCTTTGGGGAACTTTAATATCTCTTTATACCCACCGGAGTGTAGAGTGTCAATTCAGAGTCATCAACACAACCCACCTTGTCCCTGTGTTCGACCCCGTATGACTACTTCGACCCTGTAAACAAAGTTGTGGGGGCCTAGAAGGATTCGGGTTATAAATGCGAAAGCTCGACTACCTCAAATACGCCTCCAATTTTAGGACGCGCGATTTAGGCCGGTCAGCCCCCATGTCAGCTAGACCCTTACGCTCGACATTGTCCCCGATGACGAATGAGATTGTGAATGCTCCGAGGTCCCTTCTCTTATTTGGCATGTCGGGCTTCACGAAGGCAGAGGAGGCAGCAGCTACGTGCACTGTCTCAATCCTTCCTCCCCTTCTCTTCTTTGTGATAAGGTCCTTGAGGAACTTGGCATATGTAGGCATCTCCTCCAAAGCGTCGAGGAAGGGCACTTCGAGATGCAGCTTCCTGATCGACTCCATGAACTTCTCATGATGCTTCTTCAGATTCGCCTTTATTAGCTTGTAGGGGAACAAAATCCTAGGAGTGTAACCATTCCTTCTGCCAGGTAGCTCTTCAGGGAACCCTTGCGCAGACTCTCGAACGTCTGCACGTCTTTCTTCCTCCTCTGCTGGGGCTGCTTCCTCAGGCCTTAGCTCGGGCTCAGGCTTGGCTTCATCCGGACGCTCTAGCGTTCTTCCAGACCTCAGTACTGCCATTCTGGCAGTTTCAGGGTATGGAAGTGCTTTTATTGCAGGATTCTTCATCAGAGCAGTCATCTGGGTCAGCCGCTGATCTACTTCCCACTGGTGCATCTACAAGTTGGCCATCTGGCATTGCATTGAATTCAGGGCTCCAGGGCTAGGGAGTGTGCCCTGCACTAGTTGGCTGATGATGGTATCCTATCTCTTTATGTAGGCAGAAAGCTGACCAACCAAGTTAGGCTGGCTCGACCTCTCGCCTTGGCCCTGACATTCACCCTCAGAAAGAGACCGCTCACAACGAGACATGGTATCAAAGCTCGGTGGAACATGTCGCAATTCTTTAGAGTTCCTGAAATGGTACGGAAAATCGAGTTTAGGAAATTGAATTTTTACTTTTAAAAGAATAATAATAAGAAGAAAAAGAAAAAGAGTGTTGTCAAACTCATTTCTGAGCTTGAGGCGCAGGAGTGTAGTTAGTGGATTCGGATTTGTATACAGTACCGTTTTTGCCTTGTCCCTGGCAACGGCGCCAAAAAGTTGACCGGCCTAAATCGCGCGTCCAAAAGTGGAGGCGGATTTGAGGTAGTCGAGCTTTTACATTTATAAACCTGAATCCTTCTAGGCCCCCACAACTTTGTTTACGGGGTCGAAGTAGATATACGGGGTCGAACATAGGGACAAGGGGAGTTAGTGTTGAGAACCCAGAATTGACATGCTACACTCTGGTAGGTATAAAGAGATTATAAATTCCCCAAAATGGAAACAGTAAGACTTCACAAACAATACAAGAAAACTATATCCAACTAGAGCTACTAGAAAATTAATTAAGGGTTTTAAGTATTTATCAATTTTTAGGGGTTTTCATGCAACAGAAATAGAAACATAAAAACTAAAGCCAGAGAAAGGTACAAAGGATAAGACTACAGTAAAACAAGCGGCAGCAGTAACACCCTGCACCCCTCCTCTCAGAGCGGGTACCTCTAACCAAGCGCCGACACCCCTCTCGAGGTTGTCGGACTTAAGTTAGAGTGGAATGTTATTGAAACAATTATGTTCCAGGCACTCTAGTACTCCATAATCGGACCAAACACTAGAGCCACAACACAACTCTCGAAGTTGTTGCGACGGGAAAGCACGATCCGGTAGCTAAGAGAAACGCGATCCAAACATGCAAGCTAGCGTTCAGATATTAAACATGGCAGTTCATCCAACAATCGCACCAAGCATAGAGCAACAAGTAATTCAGCTTTTCTATTTCCATAAACATTAGAGGTCTTAATTACAATGCGTAAATAAAGAATTAAATAACAAAATTAAAGATAGACGTCGCCTTCTTGATGTAGAAGGTCGACAGGCTACTGCGGCTCTCCAGCCCGATATCGGTCAGGAGCCTAGCCTGATACAGTAGTGTCGGGCGACACACCCTCTCAGGCGGTTCACATGACTGCCGACTGTATCGCTCAAGGACCCCGGCCGATATGATCATGTCGGCGGCGAACCCTCTCGGGCGGCACGCACAATGGGCGAAGTGTATCGGGTTCTATATCTTATCGGGCATGGAGCGACAGGTTCTACCGTCGGGCACTTGTGTCGGGAACTTGTGTCGGGAACTTGTGTCGCTTATCAACGTTGGTCGATATCGGCCCGCAGTGTCGCCCGAGACGATCCTAAGTGAACCATCCCCTCCCTCTGGGGATGAGGAAGTGCTCACCTAGAGTTGCTTGGCACGAGCACTGGGGGACGATACTCTCGCAGTTCTCCCTCGAAGATCGCTCAAAGTTCCCAACTGTCTGAACCTGTCTTTTAGACTTCCTGTATCTACTATTTATAGGCAGCGGTTGGGGGAAGTTATGGTGCTCAAAGTGCCACGTGTCCTCCTTATTCGTGGGTTGGCGGACGGCCGATACGGGTATCGCTCGGTGCAGGGGTATCGGCTATCGGTCACGTGACGGGCGGCGTGCCTGCCAGTGGGTGGATGTGTCGCCCGGCAAGCTGGGTTGTCGTGGCGAGCTTGGCTCCCTATCGGGTAGAAGGTGTATCGTCCGTTGACTTCTTCTTGCGCGACATCCCTTTGTCGTGCGTCATTTTGTCTCTCCACCCTGTCGGGCAGAGGTTGTATCAGGCGTTTAGGTCAGGAAGGCCGAAACAGACTTGGACTTATTTGTGGGCCGGGACGGGACGGCCTTATTGTACCAAAATGAGGGAAAACTCTGCAAAAGATGGAAAAATTGGATTAAGAGCATTGCTTGGCCAATTATTGCGAAAGTGCTAATGAAAGAGAGGAAAATAGCATAAAAGGGCAGTTTCGATAACAGAATAAAGGGCAAAAACATCACAAAAATAGGTGTTATCACCTACCTCTCCAGAAAACTCCAGAGAACAGGAGATGGTTCTAGAAGCCGTTTGTTCTCCAGAAACTTTTGGGGCGGTCGGAGCATCTCTTTTCTCCCTCCCTTCTACATTCTTCTTCCGGCTTCCTCAACCTCCCTTTCCCCCTACCTGATGCCTATAAAAGGCAGGGTAACCCAGCCTCTACCCCCACTCCACATCAACCAATCCATTAGGCAATATTGCCCCTTCTCCCCTTGCCTGCCCCACCTCCAGTCCCAATTAACCGCCTTTCCAATATACACTCGCATACAAACCTCCCCTCAATATTATTTTCTCATATTGTGTTATAAGCCCTGACATTGCTCCTTTACACCATAGTGTCAGTGTCATATGGAGACAACAGTGACGTAAGGTCTGAGTTGGTTTAGGAAAATAGAAAGACTAGTCCAAGCTTGGGAGTGACTGTAGTGTGGGGTACCCAGAGGTTGCGTTCTAGGAGGCGTGCCAGTAGTCCCTCGCCCAACCAGGTATGTAGACCGGATCCCACTTTTAGAAGGAATGACTGATATTGTCATTTACCTTGGTATCACCTTACACTATGTTAGATAAAATAAAATGATTATTGTATGATACCTCGTCACTCTTGGTAAATCATGCGGTTAAGGAACTATTGAATCATGAACATATTAATTGATGCATCATGTCCTTAAGTAAGTCATTGACACACATCGTTCATGGATTTATTGGCTTAATACTCATTCATTAATGCTTTCTAAAATTATTGCTCTCACCTAGACATTAAGTCTAGATCATGCAATGTCATTGTCATTAATAGAATGTTAATGCAATTCTCTTTTAGTTGGATAATGTTGATTTTCATGCTACTGAGCTATATCGTTAAAACTCACACAAATTTTGAATGAACTCTAAATTGTTAAATGATAATTAGGTTCGGCACCCCCAACGGTATGTGCTCTACTGTGTGACATCCCGGAAAGGATATTGATTGATTGATTGATTGGTGCTTCTTTGGGGGGGAAGCACATTGTGTGGCTGAATGGCCACCCAGACTCAGCCGATGTCTATTGATTGATTGACAGGAAAAGATAGGAACCTCATCTATAAATTATAAAATAATTTACTTATTGTTAATTCTAATGGGTAGAAATGATGGAGTTGGCCTGTCTGGACCGAAGGGATGCACATGCCGACAGTCAAGATTGATTGGGCTTAAAAGTGATTGTCTAATTGATTGAAACTGCTGATTTGATCATGACAACACTTATAATTGGTATGAAATTGAATATGATTAATTGCTTATACATAATTGATTGTCATGTTCACTCATCATTGACACTAATCATATAAATTGTTAGCGATTAATCACATTGAGGAATGAATAAGTCACTTATATTTATATTATTATATTTTACCACCTTGGCTACATACACTAACGAGAATGTTTTCCCATGCGATTGGGATCCCACAGGTATCAATGTATGAGTGGTTCGAGCTATCTGGCAGTGGCGGATGTACATGAGGGGGAATTGCAATGACGGCATTCTGCTGATCAGTGGTTTTATCTTGTTTTGACTTGTCCATATATCGACGTGTTGAGTTTTTGTGACCGACCTTACTTGTACATGTGTTTAGCATAAATGAAAATATGATATTTCAACCCATAATTGCCATTGTATTATTGTTGTTGCACTTTGATTACTTTTGCGTTCTGCTATTCGCACTCTGTCTTTTAGTTTTTATTCGGGGTGTTACAAGAATAGTGTTTGGAAAAAAGAGGATGGAGAGAAGGGACAATAAAGGAAGAGGCTCTGCATTGCTAGCTGCGTCAATAGGAACAAGGAGGGAAGGAATAACTGCCAATTTGTTGTTACCGAAGAACTGAAACTCGATGAACACTAACACATAAGGTGGAAGAAGAACATGAGTATTTTGTGCTGCCAAGTTACAGGGTATTCTATTGTATTACTTACTTAAATAGAGAAGGACGAAAACAAAGATACATGCCACAATTAGCTGAGCTCATGTCATCCCATGATCCTCATAATCTGGCCTCTACTCCTAACTAGAATGTGAAATGTAAGGCATAGGAGCACACCATTCATGCCACTACCTATCTGACTGCGTCTAAGGTCTTAACTGAAGATAAACATGCAAGTACAGCTGGTTATGTCTAATATTCTCCTCCCTAAGCCTGCTTGATGTCGAGTCACTCCTTCATCTGAATGAACTTGGTCCTCCCGAGTGCCTTCGTGAGTATATCTGCGAGCTGCTTGTCAGTGCCAATGTGATCGACATCGACTTGCCCCGCATCGATGCAACCCCGGATGAAGTGGAACTTCACGTCGATGTGCTTGCTCCGGTCATGGTGCACCGGATTTTTGCACAAAGCTATTGTCGACTTATTATCCACCAGCAAGCTGAACTTTGCCGGTGTCCGTTCAGTGAGCTCTCCCAACAGGCGGTTCAACCAAACGCCTTGGCATGCGGCTGTCGCCGCCACAATGTACTCATCCTCACACGATGATTGAGCGATGACTTCTGCTTCTATGAGCACCAGCTGACAATGTTTTTGTCGAGGAAGAATGCCACACCAGAAGTGCTTTTCCGGTCATCCAAGTCACCGGCGTGGTCACTGTCACTGTAACCGATCAAGACAGGAACTCTGTTGCCGTGCTTGTAACAGCAATTGTCTCCCAATGTGCCCTTCACATACCCTAGGATTTGCTTCACCAGTGCCCAATGATTTGAGCTCGGCTTCTCCATGTATCGACTGGTGATCCCAATAGCGTATGCCAGGTCTGGTCGAGAGTTGACAAGGTACCTCTGGCTCCCTATCATGCAGCAGTACATCGATGCATCCACCGCAGCTCCATCATCTTCCTTTTGAAGCTTGAGCCTATTCTCCATAGGTGTGTGGCAGGCATTGCATTCACTCATCCCCACAGCCTCTAAAATATTTGTCGCGTAGCTCCTCTGGCACAACGTGATGACGCGGTGCTCCTTCGACCTTGATCCCAAGATAGTAAGCCAAAGGACCAAGATCGCTCATCTTGAACAGATTTTTCATCTGCTCCTTAAACTCAACAATGTAATTGACGTTGGTGTTGGTGATGACAAGATCACCTACGTAGACGCCCATGATCAATTAGGAGTCTGCATCTCCCCGCCTGTACACGGCGTGCTCCAGAGGACTTCGTGCGAACCCAAGTGAGCCAAGTCAAGCGTCAAGCTTCGCATACCATGCTCAGGGAGCCTGACACAGTCCATAAAGAGTCGTCCGCAACTTCAGTACAACACTCTCCTTGCCAGCGATGACACACCCCGACGGCTGGCTGACATAAATCTCCTCTTCAAGATCTGCGTTCAAGAATGCAGATTTAACATCCATATGGTGTACTTTCCAGCCAGAGTGTGCAGCTAGTGCAAGGAGGAGTCGTATCGTCTCCATCCTAGCTACCGGTGTGAAGACCTCCTCGACAACTTTCCATTGCGCATACCCCTTCACCACCAATCTCGCCTTTTGCTTGATGACATTGTTGTCCAGGTCTTTCTTAATCTTAAAAACCCACTTCAGACCCATAGCACGGTGGCCAGCGGGAAGCATTGCAACCTCCTATGTACTGTTGTCAAGTATTGACTCCATCCCATCGCCCATCGCCTTCTTCCACGCCTCATCACCTAGCGCTGCTTGGATGCTACTTGGTTCCTCTGCGGTGAGAAGGAAGACTGCAGAATACTCTACTTCCGCCTCCTTAGTGTTGTCGTAGAGCTCATCGAGGAGCCAGTAGCGGTAACACGGCATCATGTCGGTGTCCAGCTTGTTGTCGTGGCTCAGTGGTGTCGCCAGGTTGACGCCTGCGGCAACCACCTCAGCTAGAGTGCGTGGAGAGCCCGGACTAGGCGCCGATGCTGACTGTTGTGGCGTAGCAGGTGAGTGTGGTGCACGCTCTGTGCGTGGTGTGTTTGGAACGACACCGCAGCCGACATCACACATCGTACCTTCGTGCTCTGTGTTGTAGACAACATAGAATGTTGGTGACGTCCCGTCATCGATGTCGCTCCCCGTCGCTGCCCAATTCCACACCCGGTTTTCTTCAAACGCCACGTCGCGTGTCACATGCAGCTTCTTGGTTGCTGGGTCAAAGAAGCGGTAGCGCTTGCCACCATCCTCGTAGTCGATGAGCACCATTGGAGTTGACATATCTAAGAGCTTGGTGACGCTGGGGCCTGTCTTCTTCACATGAGCAACGCACCCAAACACTCGAAGGTGTTCAACGCTTGGCTTGAGGTTGTTCCATGCCTCATACGGCGTGATGCCGTCCAAGCTCCTCGTCAGCGTGTGATTGAGTATATACATGGTCATCTTCACCACCTCACCCCAGAACGTGAGTGGCATGGACATCGTCTTGAGCATGCAGCGGGCGATCTCAACCACCATTTGATTCCTCCGCTCTACAACCCCACTCTACTGAGGTGAATATGGCGCGGTGGTGTAATGCTTGATGCTGAGCTTGTTGCAATACTCCACAAATTCACCGGAGTTGAACTCACCGCCGCCATCAGATCTGAAAGCACGGTGTTTGTACTTCCCTTCAGTTTCCGCTGCCGCTTGGACCTTCTTGAAGCGCTCAAATGCTTGATCCTTCGTCTTCAATACCTCCAGCCACATAAAGAGGCTATAATCATCCACGACCAAGAAGAAGTACTTGTTACCTCCCGCAGTTTCCGGCGAGATTCGACCATAGAGATCCGTGTGGACGAGGTCGAGGTTGTGCTTCGCCCGGAATGACGAGGCCCTCGGGAATGGAAGGCGGTGTTGCTTCCCGATGGCGCATACGTCACAGTATTCTTCGACACGATCTATTTTGGGGATTCCTCTCACCATGCCTATGCTTGACATGGCACAGAGAGCTCGAAAATGAAGATGTTCGAGCCGCGCATGCCACCTCCACGCCACATTATCAGTCTTGGTCAATAGGCACCTGGGTACCGCAAGGTCAAGGTGAAGAGTATACAGCCGGTTTCTGGAGCGTGGGACCCAAGCCAACAGCTTCCGCTCAGGGTCGAGAACGGTGAGCATGCCGTCTTCGATTCCAATCTTGCAGCCTCCTTCGTCCAGCTGCCCTAGTGAAATAATATTGCTACGGAGGTTTGGAATAAAGTACACCTCGGACAACACTCTCTGGTTGCCAGCGACGCTGATGAACAGGATGGAACCCTTTCCGCGGATGTTGACGGCCGAATCATCACCGAACTTTGCAGTTCCTTGCACCGTGTCGTCCATGCTGGAAAATGCTTCCCTGGTGCCGGTCATATGGCTGCTGGTGCCCGTGTCCATGTACCAGACACCATCCGCAAGCTCATCCGGGAATAACTTCCACTCATTGAGGAAAACGGCCTACGGCGCGACACGGTCGGCCACCACGACCGCACTCTCCCTCAACATAAGTAGAGCAGGTTCTTCATTCTCCTCACCTCGCACAAGGTTTGCGCGCTGCTTTTCTTCCTCGTCTCGCTTCTTCTTTCTACACACTTTCATCCAGTGACCTTCAATGTTGCAGTACTGACACCACCGACCCTTCATTTTCTTGTCTCGTCAGTTCCCCGACGAAGATCCGGCCGCGTCCTGCGGCTTGGGCTTGGCCGCCGCCTTGCCCTTGTTGATGCTGCTTCCTGAGCCTGCGGCTCTGCCGCGGTCGCGACCCCTCAGACGAGCCGCCCACTCCTCTTCGGTAAGGAGGAGGTGCCCGGTCGATGATGAAGCGTCGTCCACCTCGAAGTCATCTTCAACAGCCACCAAGCGCCCGCACAACTCCTCAATGGTCATCACCTTCAGGTCGCACAACGATTGAATTTGAGGTTGTCAAATTCACGACGTCGCTGCTGCGCCCTCGCCTCGGTACTCCTTTCAAGATCGCGGAGAGCGCCCGCCGATCCTCCCAGAAATCATCCGTGCCGAGCTCGACGACGTCCCACAAGCCGGCGACTTGTAATTGGACCCTGGTGACAAGGGTCCAATCGGAGTAATTCGCTCGCGTCAGCTGCATCCACTGCCCGCCGCCGCCTGCGTCTCGCTCGATGACGTGCTCACGTCGGCCGTGTTGGCTTGATCATCGACGGTTTCTCCATTCTTGGACATAGTTCACACGGATCGGACACCGCACCCAAGAGACGGATCGAAAAGCTCTGATACCAAATGTTGTTACCGAAGAACTGAAACTCAATGAACACACGCACACACAAGGTGGAAGAAGAACAAGAGTATTTTGTGCTGCCAAGTTACAGCGATTTTCTGTTGTATTACTTGCTTAAATAGAGAAGGACGAAAACAAAGATACATGCCACAATTAGCTGAGTTCGTGTCATCAATCTGGCCTCTACTCCTAACTAGAATGCAAAATGTAAGGCAGAGGAGCACACCGCTCATGCCACTACCTATCTGACCGCGTCCAAGGTCTTAAGTGAAGATAAACATGCAGGTGCAGCTGGTTATGTCTAATACAAGCACCGTTTATGTAATCTATTTTCTTATTTTAAAACCAAACGTTTAAACCACATGGGCATCGTAGTAGGGAAAGATCAAACGCATCGCCGATTCGGTTGTAAAGAGATACGCTCTAACAGAGCAATTTCACAAGCAATAGATCTTAATCTCTGATGGGTGCCTCTCTATTACTATGGACCTCCTCCGATGAAGGAATTTCATTATAGATCTATTGCAACAGTACTTCTCTCAGTTACTAGACTCGTTAATATTAATTAGTGTCCTTGAGTTCGGGCCCGACCTCATCAACGGCAGGATCGGCAGCAGCACGGACGTCGGCTGGTTGTATTTTCCTCTTCTGCAAGCGGCATGAGGAAGAGGATATAGTAACCCAGCACAAAGGCGGTCGCCGCCACCCTGACGGCCGTCCCTGGCGACCGCAACACGGATGTTGACCTGGATATGATCTCCGGCCACATCATAGCCGTGTCACGGCTGGACACAGCTGGCGCCCCAACCATGTTCATCAAGTGCACAGACAGCATCGCCAGACAACACATTACAACCTTGAGGCTATACACCTCGGTGAGGTTTCTGACGGCCACCGCCGCCCCGAAGTTCCTCGTGGCCAGGTAGAGGACGCCGACGATCGAAGTGGCGGAGGCAATGAACAGGACTACAGGAGGATAGCTGTGCAGGTTCCGTACGGAGCTAAAGGAGGTGTAGAGCATGATAGCGCAGCATGCTGCTGGGAAGAGGGCGAACAGGACGACCGTCCTTCGTATGGTAGAGCTGCTGGCCATCCAGAACCATGGCGCTCCCAGGGAACTCATTGATTGCGGCGAGATAGTGTGGGCGTAGGTAGTATTGCTTCGGCTTCCTTCCTAGTGGACTGGGTTGTCTGAATTTGGTGTGATTCGATGCCCGGTTTCTAGCTTCTGCTGCGCTGAAAAAAAATTAATGCATGACGGTCCGCAGATATCGACTATTAGTTTATTCCTTTTTATTTCCGGCGTCTCAATCCATCTCAAATAGTAGGGCCCGACAACGTAAAACTCAGGTACCAGAATCTTTTCCCGTCCAGCCGATTGTACAGCTTGTTTGTGTTAAGATTTCGAAACAGAGAATAAGACGAGTTCGACGGAAAAATAAGATGACTAGAAAAGAGAACGATCACACAATTAAGATATAAAATTTACGTGGTTCGGTCGGATGACTTACTCCACAAGAGAGAGCGAGATTTTTACTATATCAGAGAAACATTACAAGGATGATCGTTCTTAAAAGACGCAAAGTACACTCCAAGTACGGCGGTTGCCGTCTAAACAGAATACATGATGATAACAAAC